>JAPTYO010000005.1:15084165-15684165 GCA_036873135.1 Clarkia xantiana subsp. parviflora
TCCAAATAGCCTCAGTTGTAGCGTCCCTTAAGCTTCTGTACTCGGCTTCTGCAGATGATAATGAAACTGTATCTTGTCTTTTCACCTTCCATCCACCATTGCAGATCCAAGCATCACACAATAAGTTGTTAAACACTTTCTACTGAAGATGCAAGACCCCCAATCTGAATTGCAATAGATTGAAAGCTCTAATGTGCTTGAAGTTGGATATAACAGACCCTGACCTGGTGCCCATTTGATATACTTCACAACCCTTAAAGCAGCATCAAGATGAGACTTCTTAGGATTATGGATGAATTGACTTAACCTATGCACAACAAAAGCAATATCTGGTTTGGTCATTGTCAAATACAAGAGCTTTCCCACCAATCTTATGTAAAGAGCAGCATCTTCAAATAAGTAATCATGAGAATTATATCCAGAATTCTTGTCATATTCATGAGTTGTGAATTTTGCATTGAATTCCATTGTGAGTGCCGCCCCTAATCTAGCTTGTCCAATCAACTCAAGAGCATACTTCCTCTGTGTTATAGCTATACCTGCTTTGGATCTAGCCACTTTCAGGCCCAAAAAATATCTTAAGAAGACAAGGTCTTTGATTTTGAAATGACTCTGTAGAATTTGGTTCAGTTGAGTAATCAGAACAAAAGAAGATCCCGTAATCAGTAAGTCATCTACATATATCAATAGAAAGACCCTATGGCCCTCATGTTCTTTGTTGAATAAGGAATAATCAGACATGCTTAGGCAATAACCATTCGTCAAAAAAGTTGTGTAAGCTTTATATTTCATTGCCTCGATGCTTGTTTTTAAGTCATATAATGACTTAAGGAGCCTGCAAACCTTTCTAGAATCAGTAGAAGAAGCTTGAGTTTGATTAAAACCTTGAGGAATATCCATGTAAACCTCCTCTATTAGGTCTCCCTGAAGAAATGCATTGTTCACATCCATGTGATACAACTCCCATTGTTTTGCAGCTGCTATTGCTAATATAACTCTAACAATAGACATCTTGATTACAGGTGAGAAAGTCTCTGTAAAATCAGTTCCTTCATGCTGAGTGAATCCCTTAGCAACCAAGCGAGCTTTGTATCTCTCTAATGTTCCATCTGAATTGTATTTTGACCCTAAACACCTACTTACAACCAATGGATGCCTTATCTTTGGGTAAATCTACAATCTCCCAAGTCTTATTTTCATCCAAAGCTCTAATCTCAGCTTCCATAGCTCGAACCCAGTTATAATCCTTTATGGCTTGTCTGTAAAAACTTGATTCTTTGATCTTATCAGAAGATACCAAAGAACATATGTATTGAGAAGACAATTGTCCATAATTGATCTCGCCGACCACCACAGCTCCGTCCACCTCGGTTCCGCCTCCACCATCGCCGCCCCGGGCCACCGAAGCCCATCTCCAAGTCTGCTCAGCCTCTGTTCGCCATCCTCGCCACGCAGACCACCAGAGCTCTGACCGTTCTGTGACCTTAAGTTGCTGCAGCTCCGGCCTCGCTTCGTCCATCTCGGCAACCAGCCCCACCATCGCCGCCATCTCCGGGCCTCGCCCCTCGCTCCGCAACTTCATCCCCAGCTCCGCCCTCGCGCGTTCGCCGTTTGCCGGAATCCGTCCTCCTGTTGAAGTCGTGACCTCCCAACCCTCTGGTAAGTATCCATTCTCTTTTTTGTTTTTTTATTATTATTTTTTATTTGTTATTTATTTATTATATTTTATGTTATTATATTATTATTATATTTATTTAATTAATAGTTTAAATTTAATTAGTTAAATTTAATTAGTAGTTTAATTGTAGTTGATTAAATTTAATTTGATAGCATGTTTAATTGCTTAAGTATGTATATATGTTGAATAATATAGTAGGTTGGTATGGACTTAAGTATGTTAGAAGTTTTTTTTAGTATTTTAGATTTCATTTTTACTAGGAGTTATAGGTTATAATTGATTTTTAGATTCAAGATTATAGTTGACAATATTTTGCTAATAAATTTAATTAAATGATGATATCGTTAGATTAATCTGATATGATATATATAAATAAATAAAGTTGGCAATTAAGTGGATTGAGTACCGAAAGGGCGTAGTTAAAAATTATATTTTTAATTCGTAATAGAACCCTCAAAATCGAATTTCTGATCGTAGACCGATTTAATACCTAAGTGTCTAATTTGTTATTTGCTTAGGTAATTTAGGATTCTGGTTAGCCTTATAATTAGCTAGTGGCGACTCTTTTCAAAATCCACGTTTTCAAAACGTATTTTCCGTAGGTCAGATTTTAGGTCTGACAGCCGTGACGAACTTTTTCGTCAACAACCACATTCTGGGACAGATGACAAGTCTGCGATAGCATATGAAATTTCCCACTCCTGACAACATGTAAGTTCAGGTTTTGCTATCGATGCGCGCTTCATACTGCGCGTGCCATGTTCGACCACGGGGTCAGGCTCGGTTGTGCTGGGTAGAATCCACAAGATTCGGATGGGCACAAACTTCTTCACCTTCACCTTCATCTCGTACTCATCCACGTTCAGGGTCACGACCAAAGCATCATCGTGCGGGGTCTCCACACCTATCAGGTCCTCTGCTGAGAAGGGAATCACCATTTCTTCTTTCGGAGTCCAAGTTCGGGCCCTCTTGCCCAGCACCACAGCAATGGGAATTCGAGAAGCATAGACTTCCCGAGACGCCGTGGTATCTCCTCCCGCAGCAAGTCCCCCATGAATCACATTAATGGTCCCCCGCTTCTCCTTGCGGGCATTGGAAGACTCAGGCTTATCCTTCTTCGGGGATCGACCGCGGGATCGGGAACGGGATCGCGATCGGGACCGGGAACGGGAGCGGCTCCGTCGCCCAGCCACAAATTCCTTGAGCTTTCCCTTCTGGATCAGCTTCTCAATCTCCTTCTTCAACTCCCGATAATGGTTGGTGTCGTGACCGCTGGCACGATGAAAGCGACAATAACGATCGGTGCGGGCTCCCATGAACTCTCCATCCTTCTTCGGGGGGTACCTCGTGATACCCTGTCGGTCCATTACCGCCAACACAGCACCCATGGAACAAATGAGAGGAGTGTAATGGTCCTCCCGTTTGTCCGACTTCGAGGGACGCTTGTCTTCCCTCCGATCGGGACGGCCTCGACCCCGACTGCTCTCGGGCTTATCTTTCCTCCTACGATCGTCCGAGGGTTTGAACGACTGCTTCCCCTTGTTTGATTTCGGAGGATCAAGGTCTCCGGCAGCTATCTTCGACTCTTGTACGTCGATTTGTTGCTTCACCCTTTTTTGCAACGCCTCCATGTTCCACACAGCCTTCTCAGCCACGCTGTGCATCAGGTCGGAACCATATGGTGCTGTCAGGTTCCGAATGAAGGTGCGGATGGTCTCTCCCTCCGACGTTTCCTCATCAATCTCGGCCACGCTGGCAGTGTACCTCTGGTAGTAATGCGCCAGAGACTCATCGGGCCTCTGTACCACCTCAGCCAGGGACCTCGCACTTTTCAGGAGACGCCGACGGCCCTGGTATTGCTGGATGAACCGATCATGCATCTGGGTCCAGGTAGAGATGCACCATGGAGGGAGGCTGAAGAACCACGTCAGGGCTCTTTCACCAAGTGTGCCTGGGAACAGAACGCACACTATATCGTCATTCGGGGCTCTGCCTAGACAAGCCATGACATGCTTCTGGACATGGCGAACGGGATCTCCTTCGCCATCATACTCCTTGATTGTCGAGATACCAAGTCCTGGCGGGGCAGTGGTGTTCACCAATCGGGGGAAAAAGGGATGAGTGGATCGATCCCTCAGCTTCGACATCATCTTCTTCTGGTTTCCCATACAGATCACGATCTTCACCACCTGGTCGGGGGTGATAGGACCATTGAGAGGGATAGTCCTATGCTGCACCGGTCCAGGCCCATCAATCACGAACTGTTCCGACTGAGCGGGCTCCTTGCCCTTGTCCTGGTGCTCGGGTTGGACCTCCTGCCCATCCCGATTCTCTCTCGGCGGAGGCGAAGGCAACTCTTCCTCCTTCTTTTTGGCAGCCTCCCTTCTGTCCAGGAGAGCCTCCATAGCCTCCAGGAATACTGGCATGGCATCCATCACAGCCTTTGCCAAGTCCGGCTTTGTAGGGGCATCCTGGTCCTTCCTCGGGATCTCTTCCCGGCTCTCCGACGAGTTTCGAATGGAATCTTCGCGATCATCGTGATGCCCCCCTGTTTGGGAAACAGCAGGGGGAGGATCATTCCGATCAACAGTGCGCTCCGGCGACCCTGAATTCAGAGTTCCAGCAGGGTGGCGGGAACCGCCGGATTGTCCTTGTCTCTTCTTTTGCTTGCCAGCCATCGATCGGGTAGAAGCCATTTTTGCTTTTCGTTACGCTTCCCACAGACGGCGCCAATGTTGGATCACGGTTGGAACTCCGGTATGTTCTTGACGGAAGTCCGAACTCCTTCGCTCCAAGTAATCCTGCAAGAAGGGGATAGACCGGGCGGTGACCCATAATCCCTCTCTGATGCTTAAATGAGTATCTCGATGTAGGCAAGCAAGTATCAGTATGTGAATGTCAATGTCCCAATCCTGAGGTAACTCCTTCCTTTATATAGGGGAGGAGTTACCCCAGTTACCTGTTGATATAACTGTTGGGGGCAGTTAGCCCACGTTCCGTTTATCTCGGCCACTTGCCCACGTTCCGTCTTTTCAGGCCACTTCCCCACTATGTTGATAGTGGGCGTGTTTCTCGGCCTCGTTCTCTGGTGGTAAGTCCCGACGGATGTCGGGGACTCCAGAGTTATCTCCTTTGGTCACCGCTCGGGGGCCCCTCGTCATCGGGACAGGGCCAGCATTCTCAGGGATTCAATATCGGGGCCTACTCAAAGGCATATCATCGGGGCCTACTTAAATGCATATCGTCGGGAGCGTTCAACTCATATATCGGGACCGACCTTGTCGGGTCCCCTCGTATTGGTCTTCTAAGCTTCTTTTGGGGCCCAGTGGGCCTACTTCGCCGTTTAGTCACCGTTAATGGGCCTAACGGCTATATCGAAACCCATCAGGCTGTACCGCCATAGTTTAGTCGAGTTTGAGCTTAACGCGGTGGAAAGCATCCACGACGACGCGTGGAGGGGTGAGGACGACCGACTTTGGGGGAGGAATTCGTCTTAGGCGGAGCGTGATGTCTTAAGGCGGCGCGTGATGGCGTGTGACGACGTGTGGGAGTGGGTGGGCAGTAGTCAGATGACGCGTGGCAGGCACGTGGCGACGTTTGTAGGTGTAATAATACGCGTGGATGCGCGTGTGGTGGCGGGTGGGGTTGCGCGTGGTGGGGCTTGTGGGTGCGTGGGGGGGGGGGGGGGGGTGCACGGAAGCGCTTGATTGCGCGTGGTGGTGCGAGGAGGCGTGTAGTGGGCTCGCGACCGTTGCGTAGGCGGGGCGCGTGTGTAATAGCGGAGGGCGTGGATTTTCGCGGGGTGGTGGAAAGGCCTGGCTGGGGTTTGGTGAGGGTGGGTGTGTTGCTTGTGGTTTTGGTTGATGGGGGTATCAGGGGTTACTTATGTGGGCTCGTGGGAGGTGGTGATGTGCGTACTTCTGATGGGTTGCCCCGTTTCGGAGGCGTGGCTGTGTCGATGTTGGGGTGGTAGGGAGGAGGAGGAGGGGGTTGCGGGTTCCCCGATTTGGGGAGGCGGCGGCGGAAGGTGGGTGAAGGCGAGGTAAAACAAGGCCATCTGCGGTAGGAAGGCTTCTGACTTAGGCTTAGTCGGTGGCTTAGTCGATGGCTGGAGATGGAACTCCACTTTTGCTTTGGTTTTGGCTGGAGTTGGTGCTCCGCAATTGACTTTGAAAAAGTGTGCCGAGACAGTGATTTCCCAGTTGAGAGATTTCGAATAGTTCCATTCTATTTGGCTCCCTTCTGGGATGATATCGCTCAGGGCCAGCCCTAGAAAATCGAGGCCTAAAACCACATTTCGATTTGGGGCCTAACATACATTTTGTTTTTGCCAAATATGAAAAAAAAAAAAATTAACCAGTAGTACATATTTATTTAAAATCTATTCTTCAAACTTTTATAGAACAAAATCACTAATGAAATTTTTATATTCGATTTTTAAAGATTACATTTTCAATTGATAATATAAATAATCCATTTGAAAACTGGAAAGATTTATAAGTTTAAAGACCATATAATATTGATAATGGAGTGAACCAATAATTTATAAGAAGAATAATTAGAAGAGACTAAGAAATTAAAATGTATAAATACTATCTAGTTGCAAGATTTTACGCTTTTTAAATTAATGCTATCGCTAATTAATTTCATAATTTTTTTTTCTAATTATTTAAGTGGATGATTAAGTTTTTTTTCCAAAAATTTATTAAATTAGCACATTAATTGTATTTTTTGCCATCTCAATATAGAATTTGTAAATAACAAAAAAATGTCATAGCCAACATTAATGATTAATAGTTTATGAGTAATCTTTATCTTATTTACAACCTTTAACAACATGTTTGGTTCGTGGAATGAGAATAAGGAATAGGGAATGAGGAATAGGAATTAGGAATAGGTATGATGTTGTTTGGTTGACATGAGAAATATGGAATGAAGATTCCAAATCCAATTTTTGGTTGATAAAATATTGTAGTAAATGAATGGAATAAGTCATAATTGACATATATACCATTTTGTTATTTTATTAATTAAATTATTATTATTAATTATGAAAGGGGAAAATCATATATTATTACACAAAAACTGGAAAAAAATTCTTCAAAAACGATTATTTTTTTACAAAAAAAATTATTATTAACTATTCCTTGATAGACTGACATGTTATCTATGACTGAAAAGAAAACAAATATTAAAAAATAACTATATTCACAAACAATGTATATGAAAAAAATAGCAACAAGAAACATTTTGCGTGAACAAATTATGTAAAAAATAGATTATATATGTAAACGACGAAACATATTGTAAGACACATACTATAAAATACTTTAAAAACCAGATTAGGTACGTAAACGAAGAAATATATTGTAAGATACATATTTAAAATACTTACAAACAATTCTACTCTACTGATCAATAATAGTAAGTAATAAACAATTGTTCCAAACAACATATCGAGACTGATTAGATGATTGTAAACTATTATTTCTCTTATTTTTTCTATCCAGATTAATAAGTACGAAGAAAACAAGGCAAAGTTACTGTTTTTATTAAGTATGAAGCAGACCGAGCAAAAAAAAACACAAAACAAAAAAGAACGTAGCAAAACTTATTGTTTTATATAGGTAGACGCCGACGGGGCGGCAGTACGGCGACGACAGGGCGGTGGCAGTCAAGGCCAACTACAGTCTGAAGCAGACAGTCACATGCGCATGTAGAGTTGGAGATGTCGCTTTTTTTTTTATAGTGGAGACACCGTTGCAAATTTGCAATATATAATAATAATTTAGGTTTAATTATAATAATGATAATAAATAGGAAAATAACGGAAAATAAGAAATACACTCTATGAAGGGTATTCCATCAAAATTACCAATTAGAATTCCTTATTCCACAAATTAAATGAACCAAACACCATAATAGGAATACACATTCCTAATTCCTTATTCCATTCCATGAACCAAACATAGTGTAAATGCTATAAAGAAATGTTATAAAGGTCCTTTTTTTTTGTCATCATTAGGCCCGTTATTGAAATATCTATAAATCTGAGGCCAACATTAACGTTTTTAATTTATTGGATAATCGTTATTTTATTAGTTATTACAACATAAAATATTATAGATGTCCATTTTTTTTGTCATCACTAGACCCACTAATAAAATACCTATGAATACGAGGCCTTCAATAAGTGAACGCATTTTAGTTGCTTACACTTGAACCGACACAGAATTATCGCTTATCTCATATATGATAAACAATATTTCTGAGACAATGTCAAAATCTTGGATTTTGTACATGAAGCACTGGGCCCAGTTGTACGAGAGGCCCGGCCCTTCACCGCCGCAAACTTTCATCTCTTCTCTTTTTGGTGCGACTTATACCGCTCATGAGAATTTCTTTCTAGAATTCTATTCTTGCGGTTGAATAATTTGCCAATTCTATTCTGCATAGTGCATACTTGAAGAAGCAATCTGTTAAAATAAATCTGTTTCTCTTTCTTCTTATTAAACGAGATCCTCTCCTGACTTTATCATCATACTTAGATGCCCAACTTGAATCCTCGTTTTACGGTAATGAATTGTGTTCAATTCTTTCTTTGTTTCTTTGTTTAATTGATTTATCTCTTCATTTCTGAAACTTTATACTTGCTGAATTGTTAGAAACAGGGAATCTCTTCTCGTATGGTAGCAGGTTATTGATTGATTGATAATGATACGTAGTAGATCAAGAATATCTAGATGCCGATGCTAACCATACTGTTACCTATGTTGTACATGTAAGGAATTGATAAGGATCATTTTCGTATGATAGACAGGTGTGGTGGTTTGGCTAATCGGGTCTCTGAATGTTACTTGGATTTATAGTCATTCTGAGAAGAAGGTGGATGATTCCCTTAATTTTTCCTTCGTTTTAATTTTCTTTCTGAGGCTGCATTCTACAAATACTCTCTGAGATTTGGAGATTTTTTTAATGAAATTATTCAAGTAATTTATTGGAAGATACAAAACTACCTTCTGAGAAATGTTCTCTAATATCGGTGTTTTGGCGGTGGATCAGAAATTATTAAAAATGGAAGCTGGAAGAATCAGCAGAGAAGAATCAAGTAGATCCATTGTTGTGAGTACACCGATTTCTGCATGATCTGATACTGTTTCTTCTGTTGTGTTTCTGTTTACCATTGTGATAGCTGGATTTCACATGTTTCTTTGTCTTCTCTTCTTTGTTCTCTCATTCAGAAGGAACTTTGTTTGCTATAAAAAAATATCAACTGTTCTTGTGGTTGCAATATCATGGTCATGCAAATTTTAGATTAGATCTTTAGTGTTTCTATATGGGTATTACATCATTGCAGTAGTGTCTGGTATTTGTATAACGTAATGGTAATTTGTCTAAAGTAACAGAAGTAGGAAAAATCAAGGCAATAATAATTTGAGCCATGAATAAGATGAAACACGAAATGCATTGAGATTTTATGTCTTTATATTCTTGAGAGAAGGTTCATTAAAAATAAGATTATCCTGTAAGTATACAAATTTGTGCTCCATCAGTTCAGAAATCCTAAGAACTGAAAAGTGGAAGGGTGAAGTTGCTACTTTGTTTCTATGAATCTATTCAAGTGCTGTCTTTTGATGTTTGAATTATAGCTTGGTATGATCTTGCATGTTTGATATGGTAAAAGCTCCCTGCTAAGCTCTGTAATGATACTCGTTTTCAGGCACAGGAAGCTACTGTACAAATGGATGGTCTTATGCCTCAACTCTTTACCTCCATGCCATCTTTGAATGAAGCTGCATCTTATTTTGCACAGACAACTTCATACTTTACTGGCTGTTTTTCTGGTAAGGAACTAAGGATAGCTGTATTGCCGATATGGTCAGCTCTTTTTTCCGCTCTGTAAAATAAAATCCCTGTTTGTCGGAGGGATCTCAGTCTGGTAAAAAAGTCTATAGATCTTTTTTATTGAGAATAATTCAATCGTACAAAATCACGTCGTAAGCCCCTTTATCTTATCCTATCTATCATATTAATGTAAGGTTCGTCCGTTTGCTGGAACTTGGAAGGGAAATGTATTAATCGAGACCATATTTCCTTCTGTTTTTGGAATTGCCTCAATAAGAGAATTATTTGCTGTAAATATTATTGGAATAGGATAATGGCTAAGCTGTTACCAGTTCTTACCTTACTGGAGGTGATCATTAAAAAGTTTAGAAATCCGATGCTTTCATAAAGAAAGCAAGTAGTTTATGATTGCCTTGAAGATCCATACGGAGAGCTATGTCACAATAGTTATTTTATAGATCTAGACTAGAGTGGTTTTCCTTTGAGATGTAAAATTATTTGGTCCATATCATCATATGTTTCCGTATGTTTTCCCAGATACGATTAAGTTGCTTCTACGTTAAGCTTACTGCGTCATATTAATATTCCTGTTATTCTAGTTTACATGGAGTGATCACATAGTAAAATGTTGCAGAATCTGCCCCAAGAGAAAGGCAATCTTTGTTGGATGGGCAGGAATTACAGACGTTCCCTTCTGGACAAAATGCAAGTCATCTTGTCAGGGATCACCTTTCTGCAAGTGAATTATCGTTGAGTACAAGTGCTACATCACCTTCCCTTGATACAATGAATAGGAGGACATCTGCTGTCAACACCTCGCAAACTACAACTGCAATCGTGGCTTCATCCAGTGGGGGGAATGGCATATCCCTGTTCCAAGGGTAAGAAATTGATGGACCGCACTTTATGAATGTCCTTTCAAGATTAAGTAACTAAGGCATGGTTACTCTGTAAGTAGCTTTCAGCTTATTGAATATTGAGTTAAGAAATTGAAGGAGTGCTCTTTATGTGATTGAGTAACTAAGGCATGGTTACTCTGTAAGTAGGTTTCAGCTTATTGAGGTGCATTCTGTGTTGCAGCACCTTTTTGGCAGATATTATGTATTTCACCTACTTTGGTCTTTATTGGCTTCAATGGTCTGTTCTTTTTGTATGTTCAGTCTCGTTGAACGTGCCCGAAGAACTGTTCGAGGGTCTGCTGATGATATTGGGTGGCTTAAACGAGATCCAGGGTTGCCTCCTGCTGAAGATGGGACAGAGAGATTCATGGCAATTCTTGACAACATTAGGTATGCATAAAATGTTTTGTTGCATTAAAAGTTTTTGAACTTGTTGGGCGTGATTGTAAGCTATGGATCACATCATTTTGATCCTCTTTATCAGGCACGGGGTACACCAGCTACCATCATCTATAGTCTACTTGCTTGTTCCAGGTACGGATATTCTTGAGACAACTAACAGTATGTATCCAAGTCCTTCCATGTGAATGGTGGTTTCTGCAAACTTTTAACACTTTATTTTCTTTTCTTACTACACGTTTGGTCAATTATGATGTTTTCTTCAAGCGAGTACAATGAGATTTTTGATTGGAATGGGTCAGTCAATGAAAGTGGTTCCCAAAGTGGTCCTCTTTAAGTAAATAAACTGTCTTTTACTATATTTGAAATTTGAAATTAATTTCTAATTCTTAATCTTTTGATATTGCTTTCCCCTTTTATCCTTCTGTTATGAATGAGAGTAAAATAGATGTGTAGGAGAGAAAGATGTAAGCAAACCAATTAAGATTGAATACATGATTGGAATGCTTAACTTGAGTGATTACAAGGAGGATAGGTCCTTTATATAGGACTCTACTCAAGTCACAACACTACCATAACTAGAAGGACTATATTGCTTAAATGCAAAAGGTAAGGAACATATACTACTACTCTAACAATGAACGTGCAGGTCTTTTCAGCAACCATGGGCCAATGTACTTTGTAAATACAAAGGCGAAGTTCTCAAAGATGGGGTTGACTTGTCACATTGCTAAGATACACAGTGAGGTATCCATATTTAAGATCTTAATCAATAAATCTTCATATTGCTGTAGAATAGTAAGTGAGTGAATTATTATTGGTGGTGATCAGTCTTCAGTTGAGAAAAACGCTAGAGAGATAAAGGAGTATATTGAGGAACTGTGTTGGGGTTCAAATAAACGGGTTATGCTGCTTGGGCACAGCAAAGGGGGTATAGATAGTGCAGCTGCGTTGTCACTCTACTGGCCTGAACTGAAAGATAAGGTTGCAGGTCTGGTAATAGCACAGAGCCCTTACGGTGGGACACCTGTTGCTTCAGATATTCTGAGAGAAGGGCAGCTTGGGGATTATGTTAGTTTGAGAAAGCTCATGGAAATTGTCATCTGCAAAGTCATCAAGGTATGTAGTACATACTATTCAGCATTTCTACTACTGGCTATGTATGAATGAATGAATTAATTAAGGAAGGGGTGGAAATAGGGGGACATGCAAGCGTTGGAAGACCTGACGTACGATAAACGGAAGGAGTTCCTGAGGAAGCACGAGCTGCCAAGGGAGTTGGCAGTGGTGTCATTTCACACGGAAGCAGGGATCACGCCAGCAGTGATTGCGACGCTGTCCCATGTGGCTCATGCTGAGCTGCCTTCTGTGGGGTCATCAGAGGTGCGTACGAAACTGCCGGTGGTGATTCCGTTAGGGGCAGGGATGGCTGCATGTGCGCAGCTGATTCAGATAAGGTATGGTGAGAAGAGTGATGGGCTGGTGACTCGATGTGATGCTGAGGTGCCGGGGTCTGTGGCTGTTAGGCCCACACGGAAGTTGGACCACGCATGGATGGTCTATTCTTCACTCAATGATGATACTGCTGAACCCAATGCTGCTGAGGTGTGTGAAGCTCTTCTCACCTTGCTTGTAGAAAAGGAAAGGAGGGAAGGTGATGATGATGATGATCAACAAGATTGATTTATGGATTAAATCAGTGTGTGTGTGTGTGTTTGTGTAATCAATCTACGGAATAGGGCCACACCCAGTCAGTCAGGCAGGCAGGTAGGGTTTGGTTGAGTCGAAATGATATTGTCAAGTCTGCTTCTCTCATTGTAGTGTATATATTAGTTGTATAAGAAAGAGAAGAGGCAGTGGCTGGCTTCTTTCAAATGCTTGAGATTCATTCAAGTGTTGTTTCATACAGTCAGTCTGTTGCTTGAAACTCTTAACCACTTCAACTTGATAAATAAATAGTAAAGTTCAACTTGATATATACATCACCTGTCTATAACACCGCCAACCAACCAACCATAGTTTGTTCTTAAGCTTGTTTAAATTTTGAGGCCCCGAACCACCTTGGTTTGCACTGCAGGGAGACCAATGAACAAGTAAGCATCACTAACTTATAATCATCAGTTGTGTTGAGGTATCATAGCTGATCCCATGGTAGGGCTCTAGACCCATTTTGTAGTTCGGTTTTGGCTAGTATCTGTTCTGCCTCAGAGTGGGATTCCACATGTATTTGGAACCATCAATAGGAAAACACCAAGCCATCACAAGACCCAGCAAAGCATATTTCTGAATCAGGCAGGAGGTTTCCCTTAAAAATCCACTCTAGGTTCAGGACCTGTACAATTGCCGCATGCATGACTAGCATTTTTCCTATAACAACACCATAACCCTAAACCATATTTGGCAAATTCATGGAATCAAATGTAGTTGAATTAAATTATCTGCGTGTAGAAGCTTACCTCCTTAGATGGATACACGCCCAATTTCGGAATTGACCGACTATTTGTACAAAGAGACCGCTTAATTTCTAAGACAGGGACTACCCAAATGGACCTGACTAGATCAGCCCAGTACGACTCGTCCAGTGGACCAGTCAGACCCATCCAGTCTGATTGTTCCACTGGACTGGGTCCAGTCCAACCAGCCGGACCAGGTCCAGTCCAAATGATCAACCGGACCCGTCAGACCACTTCAATCACTCAAAATACTGATATTTCTATGCAATGGTTTGGATCGTCCCTGTATACAATCTACATGTAGTATACTAATAAATAAAAGAAAGAATAAGAAGAAGAAGTGAAAAAACGAAATTCATAAAAAATAAATTGGTTAGCAGGGGGGTCTAAACCAGGGATGGGGAATCTAATCGCTAGAATACAACTCTTGGCTGGTTCAAAAAGAATTTGTGAATCCGGGTGAATCGCCGATACGAATAGTTTGTTTACGTTTGTCTAGTTCGAATGGTCCAAATGGACCAGCCAGCCTAATCCGACTCCTAACAATTAGATTTTAGGTTTGACAGCTTGGCCTCGGATAGACCAATCCAAGTTAGGGGTTAGGAGTCGGATTAGGCTGGCTGGTCCATTTGGACCATTCGGACTAGACAAACGTAAACAAACTATTCGTATCGGCGATTCACCCGGATTCACAAATTCTTTTTGAACCAGCCAAGAGTTGATGATGAATTTCAGACAGAAACGCCGCAAGGCGAACAATAAGGAACGGGAGCAAACCCGATGTCTTCGGTTACTCCAGCAATGATGGCTGCGCTGGAAGAATTACTCGCATTCCGCGAGTCACTGAAAAATCAAGGATATGCGGCCCAACCACCTCCAACCGCCCAGGAACACGCTGCGCCGACAAGAGAAATGTCGCAAGACACTATCCGCCAAGGCGGTCCATTACAGGGCAGAGACCAACATGCAGAAAATGCTTTCCAACATACAAGATATGAAGCCGCACGTTCATACACTCCTTCCCAAGGAGCCCGTCATTGGAGGAATGCAGAAAGGCAACCACCACACCACCGCTCACAGCAGCCAACGAATGATGATCCCTTCCAGGCCACAAGCAGAGATCAATCTGACATCCACCATAACACTGGTTGGCGAATTCCTGCAACGGATTATGATGCGCCGGTAAAAGGGTTTACTGCTGAGATGTTAGAAAAAATTGTTGAGAAAAAGATGAAAGAAGCGAAGATGAAGGGTATGCACGCGCTTGAGGAAAATGCGTCGTATCCGTTCGCGGACCAGCTTGTAAACAGTCGCGTCCCAGACGCACTGTACCGGATTGGAGGTGATCTCTATCGCGGAAATGGAGATCCAGTGGAACACGTGCAGAAGCACGAGGCCTCTCTGCTAGGAAGAACGAAGAACCCACACCACTTTGCAATGACGTTTCCACAAACTCTTGCCGGAACGGCAGCACACTGGTTCTTCTCGCTGCCATGCGGAAGCATCACCTCATGGGCATACCTGAAGGCTAAGTTCATTCAGCGATATATGGGCGAACGCACATTGCTGAAAGGAACAAATGCTCTGGACGACGTCCAACATCAAAATGAAGAATCTCTCGCTGAGTATTACGTTCGCTTCAACCAGAATATCTCTGATATTCAGGGGAACCTGACGGAATGAGAGATAGTACGAGCGTTCATCCGAAACCTCGGACGGAGAGGCTACGCCTTAGCAGAAAAGATGGCAAAGCGCCTAGCTGAAACTCTAGAAGAGTTAGCCGCGAGAGTTAAAGAGTTCGTGGACCTAGAAAGGTTCTAGAACCATAACAATGCGAAAGTCTCTGCTGCAAAGGCGAAAGAAAACTCAAAGTAGAATCAAGCAAAACCGCCCTCAAGCGGTCAGCAAGGAAGAAATTGGCAGCCTCAGCCGAAAAGGCCTTTTCAAGGAGATTTCCAGAAACCAAGAGAAGTAAACCTCGCTGACTGCATTCCATTGAATGCGCCGCTGTCCGTGATGTTGAAGGAAATGAAGGATGCGAACATGTGGAAAGAGCCGAACAATTTCAGAAAATTCCGCTGGGGAAAGGCAAAGACAAGTGGTGTGAAAACCACGAGGTCTTCGGCCACGAAACGGACAGCTGTGTCAGCCTATGTTTCCGCATTAACAACTTCGTCCTCAAGGGCGAATTGAAGCAATTCGTCGATCAAGGCGACAACCCCCCAAAGAAGACTCAAGCAGAGTCATCAAAGAAAGGAAGCAAAGGCAAAGAGAAAGTCAACGACAACCCTCCTCCGGCCAAGCGAGGTGTTATTAATGTCATCCACGGGGGACCTGCCGCCGGAGGTCAAGTGTCAAATGCTCGGGACGTTTATGCATCCCAAGCAGCAACATTGCCAAGATATGGAAAGCGCAAGCAACCGGAACAAGATGACGTGGTTATCCAATTTTCCAGGGAGGACTTAAAGCACATCGTTTACCCTCACGACGATGCTTTAGTCATAACCATGGACATCGACGGATATGATGTGAAGAGAATCCTCGTTGATGGTGGAAGCTCCGCTGACATTTTACATGTCAAAGTCCTGGAGCAACTGGGAAAATCAGTTAAAGACTTGACTCCGGGAACTTTCTCGTTAGTCAGCTTTGCCGGGTCAGCCACATACCCTCTGGGAACGATCACGCTTCCTGTCATCCTAGGCCAAGGGTGGAAAACATTGCGCGTCAACGTCACTTTTGTCGTTGTGGAATCTCTTGGGGTCTATAATGGAATTTTAGGGCGAACAACAATCAACCCTTACGTGATCGTGCCCTCTACTGTCCATCAGAAGATGAAATTTCCTACTGACCACGGGATCGGGGAAGTACTAGGCGACCAGATATCCGCAAGACGATGTTACGTCAACACCCTAAGAGCAAGTCAGCATCTCCATGTGGCGATGGTGAATTCTTTCAAGAAGCAAAAAATTGTTGATTGTGGAAGGCGTGAGCAAGCTGTTATAGTTTGAAATCCACAAGAGTACGTTCAGTATTCATCATAGAACCAGATATGGCCCGTCAAGCAGGGTGAAGGCGAGCCAGTCATGAACTACTTCAACAGATTCGCTGTCAACGCCTCTTTGGCAAAAGCAACAAGAGAGGAAGTGATAAGCGTGTTCTTTGCAAACATGAACGCCAGATCCTTCCTTCTCTTCGGAAGAACGCATGGATAGCAAACAACCAGGACCATGGCGGATCTAAAAGACAAGCCCGAGACGACAAACTTGTGTGAACAAGAACTGAGGTGGGGTACACCCCTCAGTTGGGACAAAGAAGTTCAAGCTGAAACGAACAAACAGGAAGGCGCGAGCATCAATATGGACAACATCTTCACACCGCTAAACACGCCTGTTGAAGACATTTACGTCAACCTACTCGAAAATAAGCTCCCGAGTCCACTTGTTCCAAAGACTGCTTTCTTGGGCAACAACGTTAAAGAATGGTGCAAATACTACAAAACCTGGGGACACAACACAAACAATTGTCTACCACTGAGATGGAAGATAGAAGAATGCATCGCGCTGGGCGCGTTAAGACGATTTGTTGCAACTGACTCTGCGATGTCATCGTCAAACCAACCATGAAAGAGACGGGAGAAATAACTACCTTTCCGTTTACTTTGCGCATTTCTATTCTAAGTGTTTTTAGAATCATCGCATCTAGTTTCTTTACATGTTTTAAGAAGGAATGATCGGTTGACGCCTTCTCGAAAAAACAATGTAAATACGCGCAAGTATCTAATGAAGTCAATCTACCTTCGTAGGTACATATCTATGTCTTGCATGCTATTTTGGATTGAACGCGAAGTAACAAAACTACGCACTTATTATCTACATCAACAATTCAAGATATTATGCTATGTGCAAGCAAAAAATCTACTTCACGTTATGACAACGCTTATCATCAACAACAACTTACTCATATTGACGACTATATCAAAAGCGTCATCAAGGAATCAACAACTTGGAATTAAACCCAAGATATATTCAAAGTCAGCATGCTACAACAACATATTTGCAAGGACATAATTGCAACCTTTTATTTCAAACGTCATATTAACGACGTTCTACTTCAAAGCGTCATACCAACGACGTCCTGCTTCAAACGTCATATTAACGACGTTCTATCTACAATGTCCTATTGACGACATACAAATAAAATGCTGTGACATCTCTTGTTAGAGACAAATCTTCATGTTCACCGCCACCTGGATTCAGAACAGGACGGGCAAATACAATACGAGACTGATCACCCCATAAGTGGCGAAAGTTCTCTTATTAGACAACGACCCCACGCTACAACAAGTGTGTATCTCCAATTAAGGGATCATACTCATCAAAGACTATACCTTAATCGGATAGCTTCAATCAACTACTACGAATTCCTGCTTAAGGGTTCACACTTTACGGCAAACGTCCTCTTGTTAGATGACAATCCCGTACTACAGATTTTCAAAGCGTGTTGCATGGTTCCTGGATGCGGAAATCATGCATCACAATACATATTTTCAAAACGTGTTACATGGTCCCTGGACGCAGGAATCATGTATCACATAATTTTTTTTTCAAAAACCAAAATGTTTTTATGTATGCTTCCCCAACGCGGGTTGATACACGCTGGCAGGTGCGCACCCTGTTTACAAAACTCATAAAATTTACAAGTCGAGTCTTGTACAACGTCGCCTTAGAGTGGAACTAAGAGACGGTATAAACTAGTATCTTGTTTAGCCAAGATAACATCTTTCAAATATCAAAGGCCAGCGTCAAGTGCCTTTGTGCCAAGTACCCGCGCCAAATACACTACTTGTTAAGAAAAGTCGCTATACGCGAAATACTTAACAGGTTACAACATATATAGCGGCAAGCTATTCAGGAAAGAAGGGTAACATCCGTAATGCATCATGCAAGCAATCTTGAGAACATCTCAAGTCATCAACCAAGAAGTGGCTAACGGTCACATCTACGGAGACTACGTCTATGTTACTAGTCATCCACATTCAACAAAAACAGTAAGTGATAACGGTATGAAATATTACTAACGAGTTATCATTCAAACTGCTATGCATAAAGCAGGTTCAAACGACATAGTTCAAAGCAAACAAGTCACAAGCAATAACCAAGGAACAACTCCAACAAAGTTCCAAACATAGAAGCCGGGGGGCAAACAGACTCAGAAACGAGTTCAACATATCCAAAAGCAATAAACATGGCACAAATCAAAGAACGCCATCATCTCTGACGGGACTGGGTGCAACAGGCAGAAGTTGCACATTAATGTCATCACCGTCTTCTCCAAACAAAAAGGCAAACTGAGCTGCTACAGCATCCAAACGACGGAGCACGGCAACGTGCCCAACCGCAAACTCCTCATACGGCCCTAACCTGTTAAAGGGAAAGCCGGGAGCAAGAATGCTCACCCTACGAACAAAGTCTTCAGCAAACTCGCTAAGCATAGGAGCGGCCTTCGCCGTAGCAGCAGCAGTAACCGCGCTGTCAAACTCAGGAGTATTAGGGAACTTTCCAAGTCCCTCCTCAATGCTGGCCTTCATTTCCTCTTCGCGCACCTTCCTACAGGAAACCTTGTGGTCGCCCGCATTGTCAGAAATCGCCTTCTCGATAGCAACATTCTCAGCTTCAAGCTGAACAAGGCGGGCATGATCAGAATCGTAACGGGCGTCAAAATCCGTCATCTTCAAAGTAAGACGGCGCACTTCATCCTTAGCTTCCTTAAGCTCGCCAGACACAACGGCAGCTTTATCGGCGATAGCACGCTTCTCCTGGACAAGTTCCAACATGAAGGAGGCCATGTGCACCATGTCAGAAACAACCTGAAAACAACAAGACAATAAGCATATATGTTCGAAAACAACGAGCATAGCAAAGCAAAGAAAGACACTTACTGGTGTGAATCCAGACAGTGATCTCTCAACAAAGGTTCGCGCCTCTTCGTCGCTCGATGGCCGAACAAGTCGATCACCAGGAGGAACAGATCGATGAAGAACACGCACACCAACTTCTGGCATGCTAAGCCGGGAACTCTGGGGGAAAGTGAGATCACCTGTCGTATACGGCATCCACTTATCATCCGAAATATCACCTTCCAAAGGACGAAGCAGATCCGCATGTCCAAGTGGCGGGAGCACTACATGCAAACCATTTAGAGTTATGCAAAAACCAAAAACAAAGTGCACAAAAGCACACAGACAAGTGTTCAGCTCATACCAGAAGAAAGAGTACGTTCCACCTCGGGCCGCTCCTTCGAGCGGGGGGCAGACAGCGCATCCTTGCAACCGTCAACTTCCTTCCCTTTATGGCAGGAAGGAGTAGGAACGGTCACAGCAGTCTTTGGGCGCTTTGAACTGCTCAAAGGACGCGTCCCAACGGCGGACCGTTTGGCAGAATCAGGAGCGGCAACGACGCGATCAGTAACAAGCGTCTTGCGACCTGCAAATAGAAAACAAAGCTACAATCAAAATACAACTAAACTAAGATAGTATACAAGGAAGACTGTTTATTCAAACCGTTTACCTTTTCCATGCCCGGAAGCTGCCAATGCTCCGGGAGCAAGAGATGGAACAATCCTTCCGTTAGAAGCAATCCTGCGAGCGGCTTTCGTCTGCAAAGACGAGCTTTTTCCGTCAAACCAACCTACATTGCAACACGGTAAAAGTTATAAAAATGCTTAACATACCTAAGCCGCAGAAGGGAGCACATGGATCCCAGCATCGACCAACTCCTGATCAGATGCGCGCAGCGAACAAGTAAAACCACGCGATCGCTGACAATGATATATCTGCTTTATCACCTCCCTATCCATAAAGGAGAGCTCCCGAAAAGCAGGCGCGGGATCAGGTTTCCGAATACACTCGACGTCCCAAGTCGTGCCCGCATCATGCGTAAAAAAGTAATGGTGCCTCCAATGATCGGCAGAGCGATCCGCGGCGGCAACCAATCGACGACTGGAATCCCACTTGGCTTCACCAAGGCCAAGTTCCTCAAACCCATCACCTTACAAGTTCGGCCAGCGTACTTTCACGCTACACAACCGCGCAGAGTCCGGACTCTTAAGCTGATAGAAGCAGCGAAAGATGGTGGGAGAATAATGCCATAAATGCCTGTGAAACATCACCCTAAAGCAAGTCCATACCCGAATTCCATTGGGCGCAAGGTCTAAGGGGGAAATACCATAGCCGCTACAAAGCTCAATCAGGTCAGGGCAATAAGGAAAGCGCAAACCCTCCCTAACATGAGATGTATAAACGACGGACAAGTCTATAGGCGGAGGGGTAGCATCTCCTAAACTACTCTTACGAAGCACATCAAAGGGGTAAACAGCCTCTACGCGAGGGTCAAGTCCAGAAGCACTCGCATACAGTACAAACAAGGGCCTATCCAAACGATTAGTGTAATACCTAACCAATACTTCCTGTCGGACCTAAAATCTGACCTGTGGCGAATTACGTTTTGAAAACGTGCAATTTTAAAAGAGTCGCCACTAGTTAATTATAAGGCTAACTAGAATCCCTAAATCACCTAAGCGAGTAACGAATTAAACACCTAGGTATAAAACCAGTCTATGATCAGAAATTCGAGTTCGGGGGTTCTATTACGAATTAAAAATATGTTTTTTAACCACGCCCTTTCGGTACTCAATTCACTTAATTGCCAATTTCAAATATCTAATACCTAACTCATATCAAATTTCTCATTACATATTTACTAGAAATAATAATGCTACACTAATAAACGATAAGTCAACCCGACAGTAAATAGATTTATACAAATTATGAATGGTTCTTAGTCAACATCCTAATTAGCAAACACATACATATATTTATATAAATAAATTAATAAAACCTATACAGATATACAATATGCATGAATTAATTAATAAGACATTTACCTGCAGGATCAAATTCAAGAGAAGCTACCAGACGAGTATGGACAACTTTTGAGAGTTACGGTAGGAATCGAAGCGAGACGGGTAACTCGATCTATGTGTTTTTCGGCGACATCTGGACAACGCGATCGACGTCGACGAGGGAGGTTCGTTGAAGTTACCGAACGGGGTAGAAGCGCCGGAACGAGGCAATCGGGGAAGTAGTGACCGTGGACCGTGGTTGGTCCGGCTTGGTGGTGGTCGGAGGTCTGGGCTTCTAGCTAGAACATGGCGGAGCAGCATGACTGGACGACGACGAGCAGGAATTGAAAGTGGGAAGGTGGCGCGGTACCGGGGACGACGAACGAAAGTGGTGTCGACCGCTAAAATCAAGATTCAAAAAAAACTGAAAGTGGTGGTTCCTAGAAATAAAGTGCAGAAAGGAAAATCAACTTTGCAATGACACAAATTTCGAGGCCGAAGTATTTCTTTATTTGTATATTTTTTTTTGTTATTTTCTGTTGTGTCCCCCTTTACATGTAAACATAAACTCCTATATATAGTGTCTAGGTCTAGTCTAATCTAAGCAGTAAATAATACTGATTTATTCTCCTAATATACTCTAAATATTCTAAATAATTAATACAAATATTCAGCAAATATACACTGCAATAAATACATATAACTATCCTAATGTTGCTCTGAGCATCTTTGGAAGCTTCGCGACTTGCCAAATTTAAATACTTCCTTTTTTTGACGCGTCACATATGACATTTTGAACGTGCTACGCGCAGACCGAAATTAGGTGTTTACAGCTTGCCCCTCTTTGGGCGAATTCCCGTAGAACAAGTTCGAGGGGATTTGTCCAAAGACTTGTAAACACTAATTTTGGTTGGGAAATATATCTTCTTTCGAGTCTTCGAATCTTCAAGGAAACTCCTGGCTTATTTCAGAAAGTGCAAAAAAGTAGAGCCTCTGTCGGCGGTGCCCTTGTTGGCGGTGCCTTTATTAGCGTACAGAAAATAGAACCTCCGTTGGCAGTGCCCCAGTTGGCGGTACCTCCATTGGTCGTGCAGAAAATAGAACCTCCGTCGGCGGTGCCCCTGTTGGCGGTACCTCCATTGGTAATGCAGAAAATAGAACATCCGTCGGCGGTGTCCCTGTTGGCGGTGCCTCCATTGGTAGTGCATAAAGTAAAGCCTCCAGTGGCGTGCGGAAAGTAAAGCCTCCAGTGGCGTACAGAAAAGTAAAGCCTCCAGTGGCATGCGGAAAAGTAAAGCCTCCAGTGGCGTGCAGTAAAGTAAAACCTCAATCGACGTTGCCTCCAGTGGCGAGCGACAAGGAAAAGCCTCCAGTGGCGTGCAATAAAGTAAAACCTTTGGTGATGATTGGTAACAGAAGACCTCTACGTCAGACAGTACCAACAACCTCTGGTGACGCCTCTAGTGGCGAGTGGTAACGGAAAAACCTCTACGTCAGACCGTACCGAAAAACCTCTGGTGATATCTCTGGTGGCGAATGACCTCTACGTCAGACCGTACCGGAGAACCTTTGGTGATGCCTCTAGTGGCGAGTGGTAACGGAAGACCTCTACGTCAAACCGTACCGGAAAACCTCTGGTGAAATCTCTGGTGGCGGAAGACCTCTACGTCAGACCGTACCGGAGACCCTTTGGCGATGCCTCTAGCGGCGTATGTCGGAGAAGAGCCTCTAGTGGCGTCCGTTGGAGAAGTGCCTCTAGTGGCGTGACTTGCGAAGGCTGAATACTAAGGCTTCGTTTGTCGGGGTTGACTCTCAGAAAGCTGGAAAACTTCAGATCCTGATTGTCGGTTGTGACTTGTAGGAACAGACTGTAACAGTCCTACTCATCCTTGAATGGTGACTCGCGAGAGCAGACTTCAACCGTCCCGCTTGCCCTGAAGTTGACTCGTAGGAACAGACTGTAACAGTCCTACTCATCCTTGGAATGCGTCCTGCGAGAGCAGACTGTAACAGTCTCGCTTGCCGTGAAGTTGACTCTGGAAGACACTGCTTGTGCATGAGTGTTTGTCCCTAATTTTTGCCTAAATTGTGCATTGTGCGACAACCTAGAGGGATCTTTTTTCTCTTTTTTCTTTTCTTTTTTCTTTTTTCTTTTTTCTCTTTTCTTTTTTCTTTTTCTCTCTTTTTTTTTTCGTTGAGAATTTCTCTTTTTTCTCTCCTTTTGCCACGGCCGATTGAGAGATTTTCGACCGTGCCTCTCGGTTTTTTTATTTTCTCTCCTTTTGCCATGATTGCAATTTCTGAATTTGCAACCATGCCTCTCATTTCCTGATTTTGCCTAGGCTGCCCTTTCGGGTTTTCAACCTAGCGGAAGCACTCTTTATTTGGTAGCCGATTAAACGGTGGCTGTGACCCGTACTTTATTTTCCGCCTCGATGCAGGAGTATTTGAGCCCTTCGGAGGGTGGCTGTGACATTTTTCTCACCGTCTTCAATATTGCGGGAGCTCTTTTGATTGTAGCCATTTGGAGGGTGGTTGTGGCCCTTCATTTCTCGTATCTGATTCGGGAAACACTCTTTATATGTAACCATTTTGAGGGTGGTTGTGGCCCTTTCACTTAATATCCGCCATCGATGTTTCGGGAGCGCTCTTTTGATTGTAGCCGTTTAGAGGGACGACTGTGACCCTTTCTTTTATTTTTCCGCCCTCGCTGGGTTCACGGGATCACTCTTTTTTGTGTAGCCATTTTAAGGGTGGCTGTGACCCTTTTTATTCTCCCGCCCTCACAGGGTTCGCGGGGTCACTCTTTTATTCGTAGCCGTTTGGAGGGTGGCTGTGGCCCTTTCTTTGTAGTCGTTGTAGGGACGACTATGACCCTTTTTATCTGTAGTTGATTTAGGGACAACGGTGACCCTTTTATTCACTGCATGAACACTCTCTTTATTTTTATCGGTAGCCAATTAAAGGGCGGCTGTGACCCTAAATTTTTATTTATTTATTTTTTTTTTGCTTTTTTTTTTTTTTGCCTTTTTTTTTTAAACGAAAATTTAACGAAAATAATCAACAACAATTATGTACATGCCCCTAATGGCAAATTTGAAATTTCCAATTCAAAACATCTTCTAGAGAAGGACTCACTTGATTGACCGTGTCGACGCCCTGGATGAACCCTACAACAAATGGATGACGTAGACAGTGATTTTTAATCTCGGCTTCTCAAGTGCCCCGGTTATCGCTCAATCTCGTCTGGGGATGCCCTATGGCTAGCACCTACCGGGTTAGGCTCGTCGCATGCATGATGAATGGCCTGGCCAGTGAACACCAGTGTTATCAGAACCGGACCGGACCGGCGGTCCGACCGGGTTCGAACCGGAACCGGAGCCTCCATCGGTCCGGTTCGAATAATTCCGGAGGATGTAAGCGAACCCGGTTTAATATCCGGTTTTTTGGAGAACCGGCCGGTTTTTATCGGACCGGGCGGTTCTCCGGTTCGCCGGTTCAGTCCGAAAAAAAAAAATCAATTACTCAATTAGGATTTTCGCAGGGGAGGGGAAGGAGAGGGAAAGAGAAGAAGGGGGAAATGGCTGAAGAGAAAATCAGAGGGAACGAGGCGTGGTGGGTCGTCGGAGGCCAGGAAGCAAACGGACCTGTCTGGACGGGGAGTAAAGAAGCACCGGGTTGCATCTGTTTAGGGGGGAAGTTAGCCGGCAAATGATGTAAAGGAGAAGAAGGGAGATGATGTAATTTTGTAAAGGAGAAGAAGGGAGTTAATGTTTTGGGAGGTGAGGGGTCTCTGTCACGAACCAAATGAGGGGAGGGGAGGGGAGGGGAGGGGGATAATCAGGTTCTCTTTGGGAAAGAGATTTCTTCTTTTGAACTTAAGAATGGAAGAATGAAGGGAGAGGTCAGGCGAGAGGACAGGGAACTGGGAGGGAAAGAAGGAGAGAGAAAATGAGGAAGGGGAGAGAAAGAAATCTGTCTTTAATTATGAGGAAGGGGAGAGAAAATGAAAAAGAAACCTTTTGTTTTCTCTACTATTACTTTAATTATCTCTCCATTTATGACACTGGTCTATATTTACTAGTTTATTGCAGCATCTGTGCGTTTTACTGTTACGACCGGTCGGACCGGGTTCGAACCGGGTCGGACCGGCCGAACCGGGAACCGGCAGCCTTGCCGGTTCGAGCTCCGGTCCGGTTCTGATAACACTGGTGAACACACATGGATGATGTGGAGTAGTCCGCATTGGGGCACAGATATTGTGCGAGATAAATTCGGCACCCGACACAAGAATGGTTGGCGAGCAAAGGGCCGTGCACGAGATGTGCTCTTCATGATTATCCGAACTGCAAAATGGGTAAAGAAAAAAAATTAAACTTCGAGGATAGAATTGATCACAACTTCTCTTACCTGGGTGTTGGAGTTTTTTTCTAGTGGGAAATGTGCTCGCTATGCGACTGGACCTGCTGCATGTCCTGATTTTCCTGCTCCATCTAGAAATCACAACTTGTATATGAACACCCGCCGGAAAGTAAATGCCCCTGGACCTCTGATGGAAGGCACCAACAATAATGTTTTCTTTGCTTGACATCTCAAATGTTCATTGATCAACACATTGAATCTTCACGAGACTCTCGATGATCTCTTGATATTTTTTCATCCCCGGACACGACCGATCTTAATAGGAGATGCCCCTTGGTTGCCACCGACCGGTTTAAACCTCACCGTAAACGAATATACGGCTTGGTTCGGGACGCGTATGAACTCCACATATGGTGGGTGGAACTTTGACATGTAAGTTCTTTGGAGCAGTCACGTTTCACGTGGTTGCGACCTCGTCGAAGTGGTCGTCTGATCTGCAAAAATAGTAGGGACACTCAAATATCAAGGAAAAACCAAGTACAAGTCATCATACCAGAGTGTTAGATATCCCGAATGCGCAATTTGTGCTTCGTGCAATTGAATGGCTGCACGTTCTTTTTTGTTGCCCCATTTGGCCGACACAGCTCGTATGTGCAGGATACCTAACCAAGGGTACCTTAAAAGACCAGACACGAAAGTTCAAATGAGTCATGCATGATTTTTCGGAAAACTTCTAATGTCATTCATTTCATAATTTTGATTACATTTCAGAAAGAACCAAAATTTATGATCAAATGTGTTTTGCACCATCATGGAGTTTACTGAGTTTGCTGAGTGCATTATCTGGCTCGAACGCAGGACAACTGCTCAAAACAAACTTTTTTTCAAAAATGTTTTATCGTCCTTTGTTTAAACTCGAATAGTAGCACTCAACTGCACAGTTAAAATATTTTCTCAAAAAGGAATCAAAAATCTCATTTTTTAAATGCTCGCTCATGCGAGTGTTGAAATGACGACCTTGCCAAAAAAGTGCAATACACTTTGGATAAGAACGAATGACACTTTGAGGTTTTTCTTTTTTAAAATGCTCATGCATGCTCGAAAGTTAAAGTTCTACTGTTAAGAAAGTTACAACTTATAACCAGTTTACCTGAATAATACATATGTACAAAATGAAAAATCCAGGTAAATTTTTTTTATAAAAACAAATGCAAATGCAATGCATGTTTGGAATCAAAAGTTCAACAACTATGAGATGTACATGAGATGAAAGTTGTACAGTTAAGAAAACTTACAAGCTATCTGAAAATATTTTTTTGTTTTTTTTTTTTAACGAGGAGAAAAAAAAAATGCATCTTGGTTGCTCAATATTAAAAAATCAGGTGAAAAGTTTTTTTAAAAAAAAAAAAATACATATGAGATGCACAAAAAAAAATAAATACAAGATGCAAACTTAAAAATGAAAGTTCTACAACTAAGAAAAATTACAATTTACCTGAAATGTTTTTTTCGAAAATAATGCATATGAGATGCACATCTTTTAAAAAAAATCAGGTAGAAGGTTTTTTAAACAAAGAGCCCTAAAACTAAGAGAGCTTACGATTTATCTAAAAAGTTTTTTTTTAATTAATGCATACTTGATGCATTATTTAAAATAAAACAATTCGGGTAAAAAGTTTTTGAAATGATGCATAAGGAATGCACGTTCGAAACTAGAAGCTCTAATAGCTAAAGGGGAATTAAAATTTCAAAAATGTTTTTTTACATGCGCGACGCGCTAATCAAAATCACAACTTACCTGAAGAGTTTTTTTAAGAAAAAAAAATAATGCGTATGAAACGCAAGTTTGAAATTAAAAAAAACAAAATTCAGGTAAGAGGTTTTTTTTTTAAAAAAAAAAAACAATGCATACAAAATGCATGTTCGGAAATAAAATTTCTAAATGACTAACTACTTAGCTGAAAAAGTTTTTTTTTTTTTTTTTTAAAAAATGCAAGAAGATGAATGCATGAGAATAAAAATTACACAGTTAAAAAAACTTACAGTTTTCCTGACGACTCTTTTATACAACAACAAAAAAACACGGGTAAAACACAACATGTTAGGGGGGTAAAAAATGTGTGGCTTTGCTCTACAAGGTAGGTTCCACTGATAGGTTCCCGACAAGGTGGTTTCCTCACCCCATCACAGGGATCATAAGACCTTCACAAGCGAGTGGAGTTGTTCTGAGTCGTTCCGGCGGCTCGGCCGCGCGGTCGTACCCTTACTAACTCTCCGGGGTTCCTAGTTGCCCTGGGATTTAGGCATTTTTGATATTACACTAAAGTGGGTGTGCGAATTCAAATAATGCCACAAAAAAAATGTCAATTAATTACTCTGAAAATATGTACCTGTCACACAAAAAAACAAAGTTAGAATGGTGAAGGTAATAAAATATGAAAACTCAAAAAACATGGCAATAAGCGAATACAATGAGCCCGAACCCTCTAAGTCCCCAGCAGAGTCGCCAAAATGTCGGACTTAAAATCTGACCTATGGCGAATTACGTTTTGAAAACGTGCAATTTTAAAAGAGTCGTCACTAGTTAATTATAAGGCTAACTAGAATCCCTAAATCACCTAAGCGAGTAACGAATTAAACACCTAGGTATAAAACCAGTCTATGATCAGAAATTCGAGTTCGGGGGTTCTATTACGAATTAAAAATATGTTTTTTAACCACGCCCTTTCGGTACTCAATTCACTTAATTGCCAATTTCAAATATCTAATACCTAACTCATATCAAATTTCTCATTACATATTTACTAGAAATAATAATGCTACACTAATAAACGATAAGTCAACCCGACAGTAAATAGATTTATACAAATTATGAATGGTTCTTAGTCAACATCCTAATTAGCAAACACATACATATATTTATATAAATAAATTAATAAAACCTATACAGATATACAATATGCATGAATTAATTAATAAGACATTTACCTGCAGGATCAAATTCAAGAGAAGCTACCAGACGAGTATGGACAACTTTTGAGAGTTACGGTAGGAATCGAAGCGAGACGGGTAACTCGATCTATGTGTTTTTCGGCGACATCTGGACAACGCGATCGACGTCGACGAGGGAGGTTCGTTGAAGTTACCGAACGGGGTAGAAGCGCCGGAACGAGGCAATCGGGGAAGTAGTGACCGTGGACCGTGGTTGGTCCGGCTTGGTGGTGGTCGGAGGTCTGGGCTTCTAGCTAGAACATGGCGGAGCAGCATGACTGGACGACGACGAGCAGGAATTGAAAGTGGGAAGGTGGCGCGGTACCGGGGACGACGAACGAAAGTGGTGTCGACCGCTAAAATCAAGATTCAAAAAAAACTGAAAGTGGTGGTTCCTAGAAATAAAGTGCAGAAAGGAAAATCAACTTTGCAATGACACAAATTTCGAGGCCGAAGTATTTCTTTATTTGTATATTTTTTTTTGTTATTTTCTGTTGTGTCCCCCTTTACATGTAAACATAAACTCCTATATATAGTGTCTAGGTCTAGTCTAATCTAAGCAGTAAATAATACTGATTTATTCTCCTAATATACTCTAAATATTCTAAATAATTAATACAAATATTCAGCAAATATACACTGCAATAAATACATATAACTATCCTAATGTTGCTCTGAGCATCTTTGGAAGCTTCGCGACTTGCCAAATTTAAATACTTCCTTTTTTGACGCGTCACATATGACATTTTGAACGTGCTACGCGCAGACCGAAATTAGGTGTTTACACTTCCGTCTCTTCGACGGGAGGTGCCTTAGCAGAAGGCTCAGCAACTACGCCCTCATCAGTTCCCAAAACACTATCCACTTGTGTAACCAAATCTACTTCCGAGTCATCCTCAACGTCAGAATTAAAAGGAGTCTGCGATAGAGGAGTGGTGGACTTACTCATAGCGGCAATTCGATCAAAAAGGAAGGAGTTCCACAAAAGATTACTGCGACCTCACAATTTGCAAGAACCAAACAAGAAGTCTACACGTCAAAGTCATGTGATCATAAAGCGCCAATGCACATAACAACATATGTGTAAGAAAAATCAACGCGCATAGCAAAGTCAATGCGTGCAACAAAAGTGGCCAGCATCCCAAGAAATTATCATGCAAGTGGTACGACTAACGTGACGAACCGCGAAGAGCAAACGCGACAACACTTAGGAAAAATATTTTTCTAAGGCATCGAGGCAACAAACGACTACCCTCAAATATGCTTAGCAACTTCCGACAACCAACAAACCTGTTAAGGGAAAAACAACACGTACCGATCAAAAGGCCATTACGCGAAGGCATGGGGGCAATATATCGAATTGGGGAATTTTACCACGACTATGCATGGAGGTAAAAAATTGTCTAAGGCATGAGCTAACGACAATAGCAACAACAACCAACCAGCAATTTTCAACATACGAACACCAATGAGCAGCTCTATGCAACGACAACGACAAATAGTTCAAAGGAACAACAACATTGCAACATCCAAAAATCAAGACGAAGCTGTTCTGGAAAATTGAGTTTTCAGACTACCTCAAAATGTGACAAAAAGTATCACAATGGACTCCACTCGTCGAGACGATTTCAGAAAGGTAAAAATCGCGGCGAACAGAGCACGGGAAGGCGGCGCGTGGCTTACACGCGCCGGAGCGTGAGGGCGCATCCGGCGTCAGCTGGCGGTTCTGAAGACGGCGCTGGAATCATCGCGGTGTTCTGAGTCTATTGGTGGTAACAATTTCTGAAAACAGACCAAGATTCAAACACGTAACTTTCGGGATGCACCTAAAGTTTACGGTAGTGAAGAAACTATAAACAAGCAAATGGTTTCTAAAAATGGTGGAGCAATTACCTGCAAAGAAGGATGAAGAATGGATTCCCAAAAAGCTGGAAGAATAATTGGGGATTCGTGTAATCATATATCCCAAAAGATTCCTTAATGATAAGGATCAAATGAGTAATTCACCTACACCCACACCTAAGTGCTTACGGTATACTCCACCCTCTTCTAAGTATTTACTAATCTCTACGCGTATGATTATTTTAGTACTACGCGTATCAAATTCATCATTTTACATGCATGTTTGCATACGCATGATTCATGATTTATTAATCGCTAAGTCATTTTAGGGTATACGGATTATATTTCTAGTATCACGTAATTACGTTCTTGCCATGACCGTTACTTGTATATGCATGTTGATAAATAGCATGTCCGCATGACATATTACTAATTGCTTATATCCCTAGCGGTAATCATGTTTGCACGTTATATATGCGCATTCTCTATTGCACTAACCGTGATGACAGGAAATAAAGTCACTCGGTCAAAATATCAAAGGACAGACGAAATCAAGACTTCTACGTCCAACCGACGATTAAAACCGGAAGGTTAGCGTCAAGCTCAAATTGGACATGTACCCTAACTTAAAATAGAGTCAAGAAAGGTTTTGAACCGTTACTTGACTCGGGGGCAAGTGATGTATATATGTCCAATTCGGGTTCGTATTTATATTTCGGGCCTCGTAAACACGTCAAAAATCACATTACGGTTTAGAAAACGCCTCCTAAGGGTCAAAACGGTCCGGAAGCGCGGTACACGTGTCCGGACCGGACCTCCGGATTGCCTAAGCAATCCGGAGGTCCGGGTTGCAGCAATCTGGACGTCCGGTTGCGGCAATCCGCACCTCGCCGAATTGCCCAAATTCGACGAGGTCCGGATTGCTCTATGGGTATTAGGCGTACCCTCGATTACCGTTACGCATAGAGAAGTCGAGTTTGCGCATTGCCAATATTGATGACGGTTACCGCTTTCCTTTGAACCGTCATCAAACCGCTTCAAAACCGGGTCCGGTCCAAGGGTAGCCTATAAATAGGAGACCTTGGCCACCCATTTGAGGACATTCTCTCATTTTCACAAATTTGCCATTTTGAGCTCCGACTTCTCTCTAGAAATATTTTCTCTCTCTATAATTATTTTTCTCCCTTTAGCCCAATCGTGACTTAAGCATCGGAGAGGGCTCCACTAGCACCACCCCCCCTCTCCGTGCTAGTATTGGCCCCTTCTGCAGGAACGGGCCCCGCAGCTAAGGTGTGGAAGAGAAATAGGAGTAAGACGAGCCCAGATGCTAACCGAGACACAGCGTTTTGCCGAGACACAGACTTTTGCCGAGACACAGACTTTTGCCGAGACACAGACTTTTGCCGAGACACAACCTTTTCCTGAGACACAACATTAGACCAAACACTCGTCACCGGCATCCGGAAAATACCTCTTCCAGGCGGGAGTGTCCGCCACAACCCGATCAGACAAACGCGTCAATCCGACCCATTTCAACCAGGAAGCAACAGTCCTCTGCTCGCTATTATTCACATCGGCGCTACCGCCAACCTTCCATTCGCTTTCTTCCTCGACCAAAAGGTAACCTCCGCAAGCATACATTTATCTTTTTCAAATGCACCTAAGGTGTTCGTCAATTGTCCTCAAACAATTAATAAAGACCACACATACAGACAACACGTTTAGAACCCTCTGCCAAAAGGTAACCTCCACAAGCATACATTTATGTTTTTTCAATGCACCTAAGGTGTTCGTCAATTTTCCTCAAACAGTTAATACAGACAACACGCTTAGAATGAATAATACTAGAAAATTGCTGTCTACCTTTACCGATGACTACAAATTTGCTGCCTACCATCCACACTTCCAAACAATCACGCCCTCCAACATAAAAACCTTTGTCACGGTGTTTGTTACATGTGATAGGTGATTGCACCTTCAGAATTTCTACAATGTCCTCATGTTGTTCTTTTCTGAAATTCATGTTCAAATTACCTGCATGTACTAACCATTAAAGATGTCTACTTTCGTTGATTATGGTTTATTCTATGATACTCATGCTCACATGTGCTGCAGGTACCATTCTTCATCACAACAGGCCAACTTGTTACTTGACCTTTCATTGTATTAATTCCAACTATGTCAACATGTCCCCTTTGCTCACGTGATAGTCCTAACACAGCTGCCTGCACTTTACATAGAGATTTCCCGACATCAAGCAGTAATTACTCCAATATGTTCTAACCCACTTACGACTGACATATTGTTTTTACTTATTTGCTGCTTCAGTTTGATCTGCATACCAATTTTATTTACAACAAATAGTATTTAAACGTTTATACAAACATCCCATACAAATTTTGGACTATTCATATATTTGCATCTAATCAGTTCTTTATGAATTTCAAAAATCCATCTTAGTAATCCACTTTGTACGTATTTAATATAACCTGTTCTGCTTTTCCTTCAATTTCACTTCAATTTAGGATCATCAGAAATCTTACAGTCAGGTGTCTGTTCAGGGTCTACTTACTAAACATCATAGTTAACACATGTTTATATTATCATAACTATACAAACAGTATATCAGTTTAATCAGAAAATACTTGTTCATACTTTCTGCAGGTTGTGGTGGTTGGCCCTTACATTCATATAGATTCAACTGGGTATACTCACACATGGATATTGGTATGACCTTTACACTTTGTAAAATTGGTATCTACTACATATGTACTGTTACCTCACTTATGATATATTATATTTTTTCCAGACAAACTGATGCGTAGAGCCTACGATAAGAAACGGCGGTCCAAAATGACACCCACCCAAAAACGTCGGCTAGAAATCCTCCGCTCTGAACGCCGCAAACGCAAACGAGATAATGTCCCCGACGTCGTACTGTCAACCTCCCAGTGCACTTCCGGTAACTACTTTTAACTGACAATTTCGCTTACCTTTTCAGCACAACCAGACATCTACAAAATCAACTTATCCCAAATTAAAACACTGTACTACCCAGCATATAAAGACATCCATCATCTAGAACAAAGAATAAATTATCATACTGATTCTGTTTTACTGCGTTGTCATGGCTTTTTCCTGCTAATACTACATGTGATGAAAAGTACGAAGTCAAAGTTATGCCACCCTGCACTTTCTGTGGAGCAAAACGCTTTGAACATGAACCTCCTTGCTTTTGTTGCAGTGCTGGGAAGGTTCAACTTGCCCCTAATGAGATGCCCGCAGAACTACATGCCCTATATGAATGTACCGACCCAGAATCCAGCGAGTTCATAACTCATATAAGAGCTTACAACAACATCTTCTCATTCACATCATTTGGAGTCCGTATAGATAAGGATCTGGCATCTTCTAAACAAGGTGTTTATACATTTAAAGCACAAGGCCAGGCTTACCACAATATACCCTCCTTATTACCTGGTGAGGCAGGCCCTTGTTTCTTCCAGCTTTATTTCCTCGACACCGACAATGAAGTTGCAAATCGCTTGAGCAAGGTTCCGGACGCAAATCTGTCACAGCCCTTGGTGGAAAAAATAATGCGTATATTAACCATTAACCCTTATGCAGATGTTCTGAAACGTTTGAAAGATGTTCCATTAGCTTCTTGTCAACTGCTGATTAGAAGCGACCCCCAACTAGATCAACGGGTTTACAACTGCCCATCTGCTAATGACGTAGCGGCTATCTGGGTCGAAGGCAGTAACCCAAATGTACCCTCTAAACGTGATATTATTGTTACTGTCCAAACAGGGAAACTCCACCGTGTAAATCATTACTTTGGATGTTATGACCCACTCCAGTATCCACTATTGTTCCCACATGGTGATAACGGTTGGAAGCAACAAATCCTACAAGCGCATTCTACAACCACAGAGCCACCTGCTCTGTCAAACGTCCAGCGAACCTCCAATCTGCTGAGTCTATATTTGAAAATGAAAAAACAGGTATGTTAATATTTACTCTTCACAATTAACTCTGTTTTATGCCGACGTTAATTCGAAATGAATAGATTACAAAAATAAAGTACTTTTTGCCCCAGAAAAAATACTGTTACATCTCTGTGGTATCTACAGCTTAGTTGAACCACTTATTCTTTTCTTATATACCACGTATCATCTGATTCATCACAATCCATCTCCCACTTTCATACACTCCATATTATACATCACTATTTCTCTATGTTCTCACCTCACATTTCTCATTTTTCACCCGAAAACATCGTAGCATATATGTATAGGTAAAAAATACACAACAACAACCGTCAGTACAGTATGTATATGTATCAAATAACTTCAAATTGTATAGATAGATATGTGAGTGTATTAATATTTAGTTTCTCAACACAATTTCAATTCCAACAGCTTACTAATTGCTTCCTTTATGTATTCCAGTTTATTGTACTCAGAATAACTGATTCAACACTCGCGTTTAACTTATCTTCTTACTTCATGAACCACAGGCCTTTCTCGCCCCAACGATAAGACAGTTACATGCAGGCAGTATTATTGCTATAAGTTACAAATACGAGATGACGGCTCTATTCTCCTACGTGCAGGACGCCTACTATTACAGTTTGTTGTCGACATGTACATCAAACTTGAGTCAACCCGACTTGACTACTACAGACAACAACAAACCAAGATACGGGCTGAGTTACAAGGCATAGTGGATAGCGTTAATCTGGGGCAGAGAAAAGCGAGTATGATTGGGAAGAGAGTTGTGTTACCTGCTTCTTTTATTGGTGGCCAGAGATACATGCGCAAACGATACTTGGATGCAATGAACTTAGTAGAACATTATGGCAAACCAGAATTTTTCATTACAATGACATGTAACCCAGATTGGATTGAAATCACACGGGAACTTCTGCCCGACCAACGTGCTCAAGACCGTCCAGACTTGACTTGCCGTATTTTTCGAGCAAAGCTACAAGATCTAAAGGACCAACTTTTCAAAAAAAAAAACATCTTCGGCCGTGTAGCAGCTCATGTTCATGTCATAGAATTTCAAAAAAGAGGTCTTCCACATGCACACTTACTACTGATTATGAAACCTGAGTACAAAATCACACATCCCGATCAGTACGACCACTTTGTTTCTGCAGAAATACCTGATGTTGATACTAACCCCGACTTGCACAGGAAAGTCATCAAACATATGATGCACGGACCGTGTGGAACATTAAAGCCGAATAACTCTTGTATGAGAAAAGGTACTTGTAAGTATCACTACCCTCGTGCTTATTCTGACCACACGGTCCAAGGTAAAGATTCTTATCCTATTTATAGAAGGCGCTGCTTGAACAACAAAGTTCTTGTTCGCAATGAACTCTTAGATAACTGTTGGGTGGTTCCATATAATCCATATCTTCTATCTCGATATGATTGTCATATAAATGTATAAATCTGTTCTACTGTCAAAGCTGTCAAATATTTATACAAGTATCTATATAAGGGCCATGATAAAATTGCTTTTGATATTTATACTCATGACGATAACAACGGTATTGACGAAATTCGTTTGTTTCAGGAAGGGCGTTGTGTCACATCTCAAGAAGCAATTTGGCGTATTTTTGAATTTGAACTTAATGATATTACCCCTTCTGTTTACCAGTTGCAGCTACATCTTCCTCACATGCATCCTGTTTCTTTTCAGGAACATGAAGACTTGGGAAGAGTGATAACCTCTGAGATAGCATCCAAAACAATGCTTACGGAGTACTTCACTAAGTGTGCACATGATCCAACTGCAAGGCAGTATCTTTATAAAGAATTTCCCCAACATTATGTATGGATCAAGAAACAACGCTCTTGGAAGACTCGGGAATCAGGACATTCTATTGGTCGCGTCTGTGCTGCAAATCCCTCTGAAGGCGAACAATACTACCTAAGGCTGTTGCTAAATAATGTTCGCGACCCAACATCATTTTCTGATTTGATGACCGTCTTTGGGGTTCAATATCACTCATTTAAAGAAGCTGCCGATAAACTTGGTCTCCTTGCATCCGACGATTATGCCTCCCAATGTCTGCATGAGGCTTCCTCATTTCAATTACCTGAAGCTCTTAGAAGACTTTTGCTTCAGTTTTACTGTTCTTGGAACCTCGTAACGTCAACCAACTATGGGAGGAGCACATCGAATCATTGTCAGAAGATTTCTTCATTATGCAAAACAAGAGTCTTTCTGCTGCTAAGTCACTTACTTTAAGCCAGATTGCATTCTACCTTGAGAGTATGGGCTCCAGTATCAGCAAATATGATCTACCTGCAATTGTAATGGATGAACATCAAGCAAGGCGTATTGCCAATCGTGTAATTGAGGAAGAACTAGCAGTCATCAACCCGGAAGAAGATGCAGCACTTATATCGAAGCTCAACCAGCAACAGAAATTATGTTATGACACCATCATTTCTCGGGTCTACTCAGGCAACACTGGCGCTTTCTTTGTAGATGGCCCTGGCGGCACCGGTAAAACTTATTTGTACCGTGCTTTGCTATGGGCTGTAAGATCCCGAAAAGATATTGCACTTGCAACTACTTCCTCCGGTGTGGCTGCAGCTAATCTACCCGGCGGCCGAACAGCTCACTCCAGGTTTGGGATCCCTTTCACATGTGACGAATCAAGTGTTTGTAACATAAAGAAACAAAGTGCAACTGCAGAACTAATAAGACGAGCAAAACTAATAATATGGGATGAAGCGCCGATGTCAAAACGAGTTACCTTTGAGGCACTTGACAGAACCCTACAAGATATTATGTCCTCCACATAAATTTTCGGTGGAAAAGTTATAGTTTTTGGTGGTGATTTTCGTCAAGTACTACCTGTTGTCCCATGTGGTACTCGAGGCCAAGTTGTTAATGCATGCCTTGAAAGGTCTTACCTTTGGCCCCAGTTGGAGAAGCTACAGTTTTCTGAAAATATGCGAGCACAATCTGATCCTGCTTTCAGCGATTTCCTCTTGCGAGTTGGCAATGGTGACGAAACAACTACTGCGGATGACATGATCAGAATCCCAGATACCATGATTCTCCAATGCCCTTTTGACAAGGACCCTGTACTTACGCTCATCAATCATATATACCCTTCACTTCAGTCTGCTGAATGCCCTTCATCTTATATTGCGGACTGTGCTATTTTAGCTACAACAAACAATACTGTTGATATGCTAAATGAAAAAATCATTTCTATGTTCCCAGGAGATGCCTGCACGTATCGTAGCTTTGATGAAGCCATTGATGATACTCACAACTTTTACCCAGAAGACTTTTTAAACACTGTAATGCCAAGTGGCTTCCCATCTCATCTGTTTGTTCTAAAAGTCAATTCACCAATCATGCTTCTTCGCAATATTGATCCAGCCAACGGTTTATGCAATGGGACTCGTTTAGTTTGCAAAAGGTTTGAGCCTAATGTCATCCACGCCGAAATAAGTGTCGGCCACCATGCAGGAAAGGCAGTATTTATTCATCGGATCCAATTTATTCCGAATGAAACAGAAGAGTTCCCCTTCCGTTTTAAACGGTCTCAGTTCCCTATACGTCTTGCTTTCTCCATGACAGTAAATAGGCCCAAGGACAAACCTTACCTCACGTAGGCGTATACCTTCCTTCTGCTGTATTTTCATACAGTCAGCTATATGTTGCCCTTTCAAGGGGAACATCCATGCTTACAACAAAGATCCTCCTACAATCAGTACCAACTGAACCTCTATTGTCCAATGTGTTACACACAAAAAATACTGTGTACAAAGAAGTACTTTCTCCTTAACAAACTAGTACGCATTAATTTCAAACTAAACTATCTTACTGCAGATTGTTTAATCATTTCATTTTAATTAGTTATTATATCAAGTCTTCTAACCCAAACAATTTTCCTTGCTTTTATTTACCTCGTAGGAAAAACTGGTACCACTTACAACCCCTATGGAAGAACAACTAAACAGATTCAGCGTTGAGGCTCTACAATTCTGCACCCTCTTATATGATAGATCTGCAGCCGGTATGTTCCTAATGCATCTAACTTTCTTCATCACATGTTTTTCCTGTTATTATATCCATCCATAAATTTATTGCGTCATAATTTTGTTCCAGTTGCAAATTTTCACAAATCATGATGGGCCACACGCTTGGAGATGTCAATGTTCTACTTAAGGAAAGTGTATGTTTCCCGGGTACAATGATACTACGATTGACATTTTGTTATACTTCAGAATCAACTATTAGTTTAAAAGTTTCTCTTCATCTCATCTGATCTCATTGAACATTGTATCTGAATGTGACATTTTCTGACCTCCTTTATCTATATGCTTCAGATTTGCTCGTTCTTCAACTCACGCTACCATGCACCCACATCAGAAAAAGAACGTACAATTTTTCTGCCCACTCAACATAGCATAAAGTATGCATCTGTCAAAATCATATTTTCCTTTTTATAAATTGATCTTACAGTTACTAACTCAACTACTCTTTGGATAGTTTATTCCTTCGTCTCCTCAGATATGAAATGTGAAATGGCATCGTTGAATGGTAAGTTCTGATCCTCTTGACTTTTATCATCTCCGATGTAAGCAGAGCCATACTTGCCATTTAAACATGTTTCACTTACAATGATGCATGCTTAGTCAGTAATCTTTGCTAGAACACCCGTGACATTTAATCCTACGCCTCTTCTAATATCATGCTTTCCTAGGTAATCCATTCAATCATGATACCATAATAATGGGTATTTACCATACTCTATCATAAGGTTCCCTATTATACTTGTTAACTAACATACTTATTTTGTGCACACACAGATTGAAGGTAAATTAAAAGATCATCTTTTGTTGCACCAATCTACGGTCAAAATGGCACCCAAAGACACGTCTCCCAATTAGACATTATATATACATAGGTAAATACGTCAACTTTACTCAACGTATAACATTTCCCTTCTTTAAATACATAGTCTAACATACATCAATTTTTCTCCTATTTCCGAGAAAATCGATGTTCCAAATTGACTTATTATAACTCAGTAGTACTGGATTGCATCTACACGTAATCCTGGACTGCATACAGGTTAGCCTGTGTTTTTTTTCATCATATCTTTCTTTAACTTGATGCAACTATACAACTAAGAAACAATTACCTAATTTCAGTTTTGTCCCTTTGGTACTGTATCATTTGGCTTGTTATGTAACTTGAGAATTAATGCATCTACTTCTTCTGATACATAGGTATGAAGTAACTGAGGAAAACATCTATTGGTGGATACGAATTGTCAATGTAAAACGATATCTATTCAAAAGGGCAATCAAACACTCAGGTACCCTTTGGATATTCAACTGTTGACAATTACATGTATCATATCCAAAAGGCATAGTGTTACCTCAATTTTCACTTTCTTCTAGGCTGTTAAATTGGATCAAACATGCGGTATACTATTGTCAAATGCAAGGTATGCTACCATCTTAACACTCTTCCTCGCTTTATTAAACCAAACACCTCAATCCATCATGCAGTTTGTCTTCTATCTCAGGCAATAAATAACATCAGTTTAGCTCTATGATAGGTTTCAACACATTATATGTATGTGATGTTGAATGACTTGACTCGTAAAACACCAAGGTAAACGTTATTCTGTATATACTTATTTATTCTTTCTAACCTCAACACACTAAAGTATCCTTCCGATAACTTCCATTTCCTTCTTACTGAACTTTATTGCTGCAGACACACCAATATGTCAACATTGTCAAACACTGTTGTTTTGCATGACGGGATATATACGCTACCATGCATTGACATCATAGAAAGAAGCACGACGGGATATACGCTATCATGCATTCACATCACACAAAGAAGATAAACAACTTTCTAACCGATCAACAAAGTATTAAAGTATAACATAGTTAACAGCTTGCTATGTAACCATATCATACTCATGTCGTTTAATTGAATATTCTAAAGACGTAAATTTTTTTATCATACACATTTCAACAGCAATTAAATTGTGCATCTCTTTTACTTCTTCGGATATCTTCGTTATAACTGTTATCAAAATTAATATTGACATACTTTACTCAAATACTTATCACGTTATCTACTTCATTACTGTCTTAGGTTTATACTTACCGTAAATGGTTCAACAATTTAGTAAAGGCGGAATCCTTTATGTCAACATACTCCAAGTTGGTGTCATCGGTCTCGTGCATTGTCTTTGCGGTATGGTAGCTTTTTGTTCGAATCACGTAGACGGCGCCAATGTTGCGTCCTGGATGAACTGGGTCGTGGGGGCGCGTATGTTCGTATGGTTGAGCGGGTTTTCGGGCTGTAACCCTTCGTCTGAAAGAGGTTCTGTGCCACTGACGAGTGTTCGGTTGGGTCCCGGAAAGGTCTGTGTCTCAAGGCGCGGTTGTGTCTCAAGGGGATGTCCGAGTCTCGGAAGGCGGTGGTCTGTGCATAAATCCGGATGTCTGGACGACGATTCCTGCACAAAGGACCGGTGCTAGCACGGAGAGGGGGGGGGGGGTGGTGCTAGCGGAGCCCTCTCCGAAGCTTAAGTCACTATAGGGCTAAAAAAGTAATTCTAGAGAGAGAAAATATTTCTAGAGAGAAGTCAGAGCTCAAAATACCAAAGTTGGGCAAATGAGAGGATGTGTGAAAATGGGTGGCCAAGGCCTCCTATTTATAGGCTTCCTTGGGACCGGACCCGGTTTTAAGGCGGTTTGATGACGGTTCAAGAAAACAAGCGGTAACCGTCACCCATATTGGCAATGCGCGAACTTGACTTCTCTACATGTAACGGTAATCGCGGAAACGGTAATCGCAGGATACCCGCAATGCAATCCGGAGGTCCGGATTGCAAGCAACCCGGACGTCCGGGTTGCTGCAACTCGGAGGTCCGGTCCGGACGCGCGTAACGCACTTCCGGACCGTTTTGACCCTTTGGGAGACGTTTTCCGAGCCGAGATGTAATTTTGACGTGTTTACGAGGCCCGAAATATAAATACGAACTCGAATTGGGCACATATCCATCAACTGTACCAACAAATCTGTTAACAAATTTCATAATGTTAAAATAATCATGCAATAATTAAAATTTGTTATTATAAGGAAAATATCTAATTTATATTAAAAGTTTGCCCCCATTCAATAACCGGCACCACCGCACCGATTCCTACCAAAAGAAATACCCAAAATTCTCATCCCTATTCACTACAAACATATGCTTCGACACACAACAGAGAATTGTACAAAACCGTTGACCATTACATCTTTTTCCACTTCCATCACCCAATCGTACAAAATCGTTGTCCATTTCTTCTTCTCCAAATGGTTCTTCTACGATACGCGTTCTCCTTACACATTGCTTCTTACATATCTAACTAGACCAACAAATCTGTATATATAATAATAACAATAATAATAATAATAACAAGGGTTAAAGGTACTTTTGATACCACATGTTTGACCGAATTTTGCTTTTAGTACTGGATGTTTAGTTTTGTATACTTTTGGTACCAAATGTTTGAAAAAATGTGGGTTTTGGTACATCCGTTGGTTGGCCGTTAGTTTTAGCCATTAAATGACATGTGCAAGTCTCGTGATCGACTCTAAACTTTTAATTTTGTTCAATTTAGTCCCTCAAATATATTCATAACTTTTATTTTGTTTAATTTAGTCCTAAAGCTTCAAAATCGAACCAAATTGGGACCTATCTCCAATTGGGTAAATTTGACCCAAATGGAGTTATGTCAATTGAATTCGATTGGTTTAATTGGGTCCGATTTTGATGTGTTATGACTAAGTTAAACAAAATAAAAGTTAGGAATATATTTGAGGGACTAAACTGAACAAAATTAAAAGTTTAGAGTCGATCACGTGACTTGCACATGTCATTTAGTGGCCAAAACTAACGGCCAACTAACAGATGTACCAAAAGCCACATTTTTTAAACGTTTGGTACCAAAAGTATACAAAACTAAACATCCAGTACTAAAAGCCACATTCGGTCAAACATGTGGTATCAAAAGTACCTTTAACCCTAATAACAATATATTAAGAATTAAAGTACCGTGAAGTAACAAATTAACCCATTCCATATTATTTACTAAAAATTAGCCCATATCTAACCGTCTAAATCATCAAAGTCTCAGAAAATTAAAAAAAAACAACAAAATTCCACACCTCACTATTACACACAATCTCTCTATATCAACTGACCTTTCAGAACGTTTATCCTTGCCCAAGAGAAAATGACGGAAATTCAAAATTAAAAGTTTAAACGAACCAATACATCCGACGGTGAACCGGTATGGGTAACTGTCATTTCTAACTTCTATAAATAGATTTCAATTGCGAACATCTGAACACTCACAATCTCACCAATCTAATACACCAGAAAACATGAGACGTGCAGAAGCAAATTCACTCAAAGTAGATAACCACCAGAGTATCGACGTACTCATTGCAATGGATCATCATCATATGGAAGATATGGAGGCATTTCACAAAGAAGAACTCATGCGGCAACTCAAAGACATGGAACACTATGAAGCTGCATCGATTGATGCATACAGCAAAATTCTATCGCCGATGCCGGAAAATGTGAGAGTTGATGCTGAAACAACAATCAAAGAGTTTTTCCTCACAAACGAACTGTTACTTACTGACATTCAACGCATCCAGGAAACAGTTGAAGGCACGCAAGCCTTAATCCAAAAGTTGTACAGCCGCTTCGAATCTTCTCAAAATTTCTAAATAGATTTATATTTTATTTACTTAATGCAATTTTTATAATCTTTCCTTCGTTGTCGTAATGTTTTCTTTTATGGACCATTTAGTTCTAATGTTTCTAAAATCTGTAGTATAATGTAACTATAATTATTAATAATGATTTGTTACGATGCATTTCTTTACATCACTTGTCCGTATCAAATAAGTAAATATTTATACAGTTCAGTCTTGTTCTCCAAGTTTATTAACAATTATTCCAGAAAATTTACTTTTCAAAACAAATACGGTTAGCGAGGATTTAGAGCGTTCTTCTTCCTTCTACATATAAAAGTTCAATTACAAATATCCATTACTTACCTTTGAATCTCCATTCACTTATCAACATGTATTCCTAAATAGGAAAACACGTTGAACATTAAACTTTGTACACAAATTAAACGAACTTCATCACATTTGTCGTACTTTTACAATGATGAATCAACAAATACTATTATAAATAATAAAGACTGTATGGAAATATTTTTTGGGTTTGAACTTTAATTAATGTCCACACACTACACTATAAGAATGGTATACAACCTAATGATCTTACCGTTCTAAAACATGACAACAAAGTTTAAATGGTCTGTTTTAATTGTAAAAACCTGTAACAACCACCATTTTTTACATCCTTTGTTGACTTATAAGTATATGTATTGTCTGAGTTTTAGTTGTAATAAATAGTACAATTTGTCTTCCACACCACATGGAAATTGATTTATTTCTTCATCATTGATGTACACATAACATAGCCAAAAAAAACACACAAACATAACAAATATATTACCACAAGTCTTTAATAAAATAGTACATTATTGGAGAATTACATAACATAATACTCATTTATCTCATACTTAATGTCCTATTTAACATTTACAATCAGCAATATCAAAACTAACATAGTAGAACAAAATGAACAAAACATCAAAACTCTAAAAAGATATCCAAACTCTTTAATTGCAATATCTAATCTCACAACTAAGGAGTTAATATCTTAATTATTCACTTCTATATCTTCTTCATCCAAATGATTTTCTCCACATGCACCACCAATGGATGATTCCATTGACGATCCACATATACTTCCATCATCTTCCACGTGATCTTCATCACTCGATATATAAATTGGATTTGATGGTGTATCCCCAGGCATTGGACCTTCAATTTGAAACAACAAGATGCTATTACAGATTTCTCCAAACTTTACGCTATACAAGGAAAACAACTATGTAATATATTGGGCACAATGATCGGTTGAACAAAGACAAGAATTTAAAGGGAACAAACCGACACCAGAATCTCCAGATTTCTCGAACGGCACAACTTTTAAACTGCCTGTTCAAAAGGCTTCTTCATAACGGTATTAGCCCAGTCTTTTCCCACAGAAAACAAGAAAAAAAACCCACATGCCTAAAACTGTAGCAGGTTTTAGGCCCAGAAATGATGGGCCCATAAAATTATTACAACGCCAAACCCAAAAAAAAAATTATTACTAACTACTAACCCTAAACCAAAGCTTCCCTATCTGTACATCTTTACTAAATCCACCATCCATCCCTCGACTGAAATCAGCAAATTCTCCATCTACGACTTCGTCTTCCGCTTCGTCTTCGGCTTCGCATTCGTCTTCGGCTTCACCTTCGCATTCGTCTTCATCCCCTTCTACGTCAACCTCCAGTCACCATCCTGGAGAACGTCAGCGATACTGGGCACACGTGTCGTCGTCGAAGTTTAACCACGTTCCCCCTCGATAATTCAATCCGGTGTAAATTAGGTTTTAGAAATCTTTCACTCGCGAGATACAACATCTAAACGGCCGGATGACATGAATTAGACCGGTTTTATATCATTTCCGGGGCAACAACTTAAACGACCAGGTTTCAGGTACATATCCACTCTCATAAATGAAACTGCTCAGAAACTGCAAATTACCAAAATATTCGCTGCACGAATAACAGCCCTATTATCGTATTATATATATGTTTCCCAACGATAGATAACTACTTTCAGTGTACAACAGTGAATCATGGGTCGCAACAAGGGTGGAACTCCTCATAAATTACTGTCAGAAGAAGAAGACGATATCACTATCAGTACATTGTTGATGAAGAAATCTAACGCTTCGGCGGGCAAATCATCAGGTCAGTAGAATTCGTAATATAGTAACATTGTTAATACAACATATCCAACAACCTCTTCTTCACGACAATTTCTTCTACTCATTCCTAATAGGTAGTAATTTCAGTGATAAGGAAAATCAGGAACAGTATTCAACCCCATGTACAAAAAGAAAGAGAAGACTCTGTAAGAAAACAGACTCCTCTCAAGAGCCCACTTCTCCTAGAGAGCAGACTGCGGGAATTTCTGAACCAAGTAAACCATCTCGGAAACGAGGCCGCCCAAGTTTAAAGGAAGTAACAATGTTCCCGACCCCTTCTCCGACTTATACTATCATCTGATCCTAACTTGACAGACGAAGGAGACAATGCAGAAACCTGCGATTGCAAAAAGGCAACGTCGAAGAAAGCTCTTTTATGAAAGGCCAGATACATTCGTACTATGAATAACAAATCATTTTAAAAAAATAATTTGTAACTACTTTAATTAGAATACAATTATTCACACGTTCTCAATTTGCCTATTTAACAGAGGAAGCAGATGAAGAAGAAGAAGAAGAAGACTCAGAGGGTGTTAAATTTACACCAGTATCCTCACTTCGCAATTTCGACCACAACTGGACTATAAAGGTCAGAGTAATACGTAAATGTCCAATACACAATTACAGCACCAAAAGCCAAGGATCATTGCAAAAATTTGTACTTATGGATTCAGAGGTTCGATAGTATATACTTTTACAAATTTATATAATTATTATTATATCTCTAATTACGTCATATAAATTACACTTAAATAGTATGGACAACCAGTTAAAACTATTCTTTATGTACACAGGGAGTTTGATCCAAGCAATCGTGTTTAATGAGCAAATACAAAAGATAGACTCAAATCTTAAAATGGATGAAACGTATCTGATATCTAATGGGATGGTCAAACAAGTCAACTCAGACTATCCAAATGCGCATGAGGACTTTGAGCTGACACTTACTTCAGCTATAACCATTACAAGAGCAACTCCACCGCTTGACAGAAGTTTACTGCACTACAACTTTGTCGAGTTCACAGATCTTAATCAACACTTAGGCACAAACAAGCCTATTGGTAATTCCTATCATCTTACTCAATTACAACTCCTTTTAATTTTTATTATTATTAGTTCTAACAAAATATACGTCATTTATATTTTTTTTGAAACCCACATAATCTAATAAATTATTACATTTCACAGATGTTATAGGATTTCTGGTACATGTAGATCCACTAAGAGAGATAAAAAAGACTGCCACAGGGGAATTGCTTCAACTGCGAACAATAACTCTTGCTGATTTTAGGTATAAACGTTATCTTAGACAATACATTACATATGTAAATCTTTTCATTTTATGTTAACAAGTACTTATTATCCCAACCAGTTAAAATTTTGCCGACTATATCATCCCCTAAATATTTGTCATCATTTCTGTAGGTTCTTCTAATCACACACTTGTTAGCTTACTTTATATATCTTAACACCATCAGACTTAATGATCATTAATCTGACTGAATGTCTTAGGTACAAAATTGAGTCAAAACATTAAATTTTTTGTCGTGTTAATATATTCGTTCATGCAGGTCCTGTCAGATTGTAATAACTTTATGGGGAGATATTGCCATCACTGAAGGAGGGCAGTTGTTTGACTTTGTTGCAGACAAACCAGTTGTGGCAATTTCAAAGGCAAAAGTAAGATTAGAGTCCGAAGGTACGTTCAAAACTTTCATTATACTTTTTCCCTAAATAATCATTGTTATATTAAATACCTAAATAACTAGATCAAATCGGCTCTTTCTTTCTTTGTACATTAGTTTCTTTAACCAATCTGATTACTGTTTAACTAAAAATTTACACATTTTAAGGCATATGAATCATTGCTTTTTTAAGAATATTATTTAATAAATTTGTTACTGTATTTCGAGTTTTACTGTATATATGTACTATAATTATGTATATCTGATGCTTATCTTACAACAAAATATAGTTCAACAAACTAGCTCATTTAAATTCATCTTTATTGCTAGGTTACTTTCTGACAACAATATGGTTAGTTTTTCAAACAAACTTAACATGATCAAAGCTAATTCTTGGAGTTTTTTCTTTTTCATTTGCTGACTTTTATACTTTGCTTCATTGTGGTCCGAGGCCTTACTTTGAAACCATTTTATTTGATTGTCATAAATATATGGACACTACTATGTTAGTTATATCACAAAATAATACTTTGTACTGGTTCAAAGTTGTGTTTGATCGTACTAAATTGCTTCTATACATCTGACACTTATAATAACTTTATTCAGGAACAATAGGGTTGTCATCTCTTTCCTTTTCGACAGTCGACATAAACTCAGACATCATAAATACAAAAGGCATGGAACACTGGTTTGTACATTCTATGACCTACCTACGTCAATAAATATACCAACAAGTTATTAACTTAGCACTATAATAATAGGTTGACTACTTTCGAATCTGCCTCTGAACACTGCTCTACCAAACCATCAGCATCTACAACTTTTGAGTGCAAGCAAGTTGTTGAGTTAACAAAAGGTGAATTAGCTGATTTCAAGGTATGATTTCAACAAAGCTTAACCATTTCTTTTACAATTCTTATTTAATCAACAAAAAATAATACTTATACTTCCTAAACAGTCATTTATTTATTCATTCACTTCTATTGTAGAATATTTATTACACTATAAAAGCAAAAGTTATCAGCGTACCTGAAGATGTAGACACATGATACTACGGTTGTAACACTTGCAACAAAAAAGCTATTAAAAAAGCTTCTCAGTTGCAATGTCCAACATGTGGCATTAACAACATACACTTCACACCAATGTGCAATTACTAACTCTTAATTACTTTGCAAGTAATACATTTTCCTAAATAATATAAATCGGGCACCAATAATTTTGCTGACTCGTAAATTTGAAAGGTCAATTTACGTTCCTATTATTACGAAAAGGTAGGTATGTTTAATATACCTTACCTCGAACATTCACGTCTTCAACCGAAGTTAATAGTTGAAACCAGATGTAACAACCTCTTATATTATTAACGGTCAACCAAATAAATTTTTCATAACTAATTAATTTTTTGTACATATAGAATCTTTATAAATAAATAAATAAACAAAATGTAAGACTAAGTATAATACATTTGATATCTACAATATACAATGACAAAATTTGAATCATAGTGCTGTTAGTAGTCATGAATTTAATCAACTTGAGAAAAAATTAATATCTTAAATAATGTTTTATCATATATGTTAATAGGTATAACTTCAAGTTAGTTGTGGATGATGGTACTGTTCAAGCAACAATCACAATGTTTGAAACTGCAGAGAAGATTATTAGATTACTAACCATATTTTCATTCTTTAATAACATTTTACTTAATCAAATTGTATATATCAATACGTTTCCTTAGCCATTAACTTGATATGTACATATTACAATATATATCTTTTTCAAAAAACTATTCTTTTGTGCATAATAAACAATTACTACTATCTATGTTCTAAACATACCTTTCTTTTTAAAACTATTTTTGGTAGGTTGCAGGTAACTCACAAGACCTTATGAAGAAAATAAAAGACCAGACATTTTCATTCGTAATAAAAATAGATAGGACAACCGATCACAATCGAAAGCGTGGAAGTCTCATTACATATGATATTCTACCCGAGACTCCTACATTTTAATGTGGGGTATGTAAGGCTAGACTTTAGGTAACACTAAATACTCATACATTGCCAAATATAACAAACATTATAACTTACACATTCACATTTAAACATAAAGTAATACGTATAAACAAAAAGTTTATACTTTACACATTTCCCAAACTCTTCATATCATCAACATAATCTAAAATTTTGATTTTGATTTTTCTTCTTATTTTTATTTATTATATGCTAATAATATTTAATGGATAGATTTTACAGATAATTACAGCTACTAAGATGTTTCAGCGCAGTTCGGTATAAAGAAGATCGAGTTTAACTTTCTATTAATTTGACACAATGCTTTGTTGAAACTTTTCTATGTTTCTTTGTCTTTTATCTTTGAAAACATTACATATGTTTCACACAAGCATTTTCAATTTTCTCATAACCTACATTTGTTGTTGGATATAACATGTGTTTTATCACTGTTCATCGCGACCCAATATTGTCCCTTTTAAATTCCACTTGACAACCTTTAAAATAATTCATACAAACATAAACTACCACCGCGCATGCAACCGTAACCTAGTATTATAAAAAGAAAAAACAAATATGTAGTGTTTGGCAACTACCGTAGCCTATCATGCACTATACTATGATGATGTCCATTAATTACAATTATGAACTTTTATCAAGTTAAACCATTATATAGCAAGTCACTCGCTAAACTAGAATTAACTAAAAGGAAATTCCGCATGTGAGATGAGTAGGGGGGATCCATAATAGTTATTCAAAGGTGAAGTTGTGGAGGTATGAATGTAATAGACGAGCCCACGTAATAAGTAATACATATATAGATATATAAAATACAACTAATTATACAGCTAGCGTATAATTGATGAAGAATTATTGTGAATGAAAGACGTTATTGTTATTATTTGGTTGAATTGATAGAGGACGTTACATATTAATGTAATAAGGAGGGATGGATGGATAATAATATTAAGAAGTATTCCATGGGTAACATTTAGCAGCGCCATATAGACAAAGGCCAGTTGGTGTGACAGTCCATGGGCACTCAGTTTCACAGTGCTTAGTATCTCTGATTTGATCGTAGACATCAAAGTAACGGAACTGATCTGCCCACTTAAAGCTGCAGAAAAAGAGTGTTGTACCCCAGAAGCTTGTGGCGAACTGGAAATCCCAGTTCATTGCCGGGGCTATGTAATGTAAACCCAGGTCATCATCTTTGGATTTGCAATGAATTGTCAAAGTTTGATTAATTCCATTACTGATGATCACATGCACCTTGTCAGCCCCAAAAAGACCCCACGTTCTCCCTGCAGCTTCCGTAATCTGGAGTGATGATGATGATGATGAGATTACAATTAACACCCAAACTACAATTAGCTTCGTGACTCCTCTATCCATCATGCCCATAATATTATTATAACAATATAAATTTATCTATATATATATTCGAAAACGGTCTCGGGGGAGAGGTTAATATATATATAATAACTGTCTTGTCTTAAAAACAATTCGGGGATTATTTATTATTTCATAATTAGTAACACTTTCTGTATCTATAGTAACCTCCTCAATTTTTCCCTTTTAAATTGATGTGGTAAATATTTAATATTTCTAAATAAAATCAATAAGGAATAATTGCCATAATAAATGATTTAGAGAAACTCTCGATGAAACTTGTTGAGACTAGAAAACTTACATTTGATCAAATTTATTTGCTCATGAAATTAATTTTGACTCTCTTATTAGAGACATCTAGTGTGAAATATCATTTTCAACTATGAATTGTGTCAAAATAGTATAGGTTATCAACTTCTAAAACGATTAATTGGTCACTTTCATATAAGCATATATATATCTAGAAATGTTATATAATGATGTTATAGTGAGTCGTTTTAAAGAGATAAAGGTCTTGATTCCTGACATTCAGCCGCCAATACCACCGATCGAGCTCTTATCTGCTCCGAGATTCGCCTCCGCCTAGATGATATTTCAATTAATCTGGTTTTTTTCTCCCATCTTTATTTACTTATTTTTTTTTTTTTCTGTAGGCCTCTTTAAGAATCTATTTCGTGCCCGTCAACAGGCGGCGACTGGAGTGCCCCTGACTGCATCTTTCACTGAAGGAAGTGTTGCTGAGGCATCTTCCGAGGTACAAATTACCCTAGAGGAGGTTGCCGACCAACCCCGATGTTACCTCCATTGTTGAGGAGATGACTGTAGAAGTAAGAAGAAGGGATGACTAAAAACAACCGCTAACCGTCCTGCTACTTCCAAGAAAGGCAGCGCTCCACGAGCTGAGTCCTTCAAGAAAAGGAGGAGGACGACTTCCGAAGATCTATTTCCCGATCTTTCTGGCGACACCCCTATCAACGAGACTTTAAGTTCCTTCTTCGCCGCTCAAGGTACATATTCCTTTTTTATTTTTTATTTTCATTTACCTTTGGGGCAATATTTCTCCTTCTGACATCATTGCTTCTTCTACGGGCGACGGCCTGAGGACATTCTCCATATTTTGAATGCTTCTATCCCGCCTCAAGATCGTCTTCGCCGGAAGACAGATGTTGGTGAAGTGGAGTAGGCATCTAACCTTTTCCTCCAAAGGCAGGGCAAGGTAGAGCTTAATTTTTTTTCAAAATAATTCTTGTTATTTATTTAAGTCATCGACTTTTCCTTCAACGTTGCTCTTTTCTTTGGCAGGCTGTCCAATATTCTTTTAAGTTCTCTCAATTGGACAATGACCTTACCGAGTATATAAGTTGATATGCTCACATTGCATCTTGTTACTTACACTTGCATTTACTTCCATCATGTCATTAGATGATTGTATAAGGCTATTATATGGTGCATATATCATGTAGTGCATGTTACATGGTATATGCACCTTGGTGCACCAAGTTAGGCACATAGGATAGTTAGTCCTAGTTGGTGATCCTTATCACCTAGTATATATAGTTTACTTCTTGCATTTTAATCCCCTAATAATCAATCAACAAATGATTCAACCTACTAAAGCTTATATGGTATCAGAGCCACCTCAAATGGCGGCGCAACCACAAAGCTAAAGAAGACCAAGTTTCTTCAAACTTTTGCCTTAACATTCACCTTGTTCAAGTGTGGATTGGCAAATTCAGCTTCGTGGATCATCTTTTCTACTTCAAGAATCCATTTCTTACTTAAGAATGGACATCTAGTAAGTGGAATTTCAAGAACTCAACATGCATAGATAGATCTGCACCTAGACTAAGCAAAGCCAAAATGACTTAGTACTAGTTTGCTTGTTCTTGAAGAATTCAGCCTTGTTGAGCTGATTGCGTGTTTGATACTATCATTTTCTGGAGTTTGTATTGCTTCTCTAGATTTGGATATGGATTTTGAACTTATTTCAGCTGCGCCTCTTGCTTGAAATCTGGATATTCATTGCTTGGATTCACTTGCATACACATTGCTCGGCTGAGGAGTATTTGTGACTGCTTTGAGCTTTGTGTTCATATCTTCACGAATTCTGAGCTTTCATCAATGGAGAATGGTTTCTAATCCATTTCTGTTGATCTTCAAGCTTTGAACATCATGAATTTTGTTGCGGAATTGTACGGACAATACCAAAGAGTGAGCTGGATTTTGTCTTACTATCAACAACCTTGGTGTACTACTTTTGTTTGTAGTGCAACCTTGTGTATGCCATTTTGCTTGGATTTCTGGCAGCTGATTTCGTGGATTTAGTTTCCCCTGACTCCATTTTGATACCTACTTGTGTTGCTTGGGTTACAATATGGCTCAGGACACCAATGTTGATGACCCCCTTTACATACACCCCTTAGACACCACTGGCCATATGCTCATCCCTTTCCAACTTCAAGGGACCTCCAACTATCATGTTTGGAGCACCTCAATCAGGGAAGGCTTGTTGGTAAAGAACAAGCTTGGTTTTATAGATGGCACATTCACAAGATTGAATGTTGATGTCAATGATAGAGTGAAATGGGATACAGCAAATGCAATTGTCAAGGCATGGTTGAGGAATACTGTGGCCAAGGATTTGGTGAATGGTTTGGTCTACAACACAACTGCTTCTTCCATTCGGAATGACTTAAAGGAGATGTTTGATAAAGTGGATGGCACACAAATCTTCTAATTAACAAGGGAGATTTACCAAACATCTCAAGGTGTGCTCTCCATCACTGAATACTTTGCCAAAATGAAGCAACTCTGGGATGCTCTTGCTTCTATCGATGATTTGGATCTTCAATGTGCTGGGGACATTGCCATTGTTAATGAACACAAGGAGAAGCAGGAGTTGATGGCATTTCTTTTGGGACTGAATGACTCCTATGGACACATAAGGAGCACCTTGCTTATGAGACAACCACTTCCTTCTCTTAGCATTGCCTTCTCTGTGTTGGTACAAGAAGAAAGCCAAAGGACAATCTCTGGTTCCATTGGTGTTGTGGGTGAGGCAACTGCCTTATTCACTGGAAATCACCCATCCTATCGTGGTTGTAGAGGCAATGGAAGAGGATATGCAAGGAGTAGAGGCTTTGCAAGAGGCAATGGCATTGGAAGAGGAAATGGCTTTGGTAGAGGCAACTTTAATCCTTCAAGTGGGAAACCACTCAATACTTGCAACTATTGTGGCAAGAGAGGTCACATTGAAGACAATTGCTACATCAAGCATGGCTACCCATATGATCACCCAATCCATCAAACCAATCCAAATGCTCCTAAGAGGAATTGGAATTCAACCAATATTGTTGAAGAAGGTGGCAACTCAAGCACAATTGAGCATGTGGCAGCCAAGGACAAAAGGATATTTCATGGCACAGCTGACAAAAGGATCCAACATGTTGCTACCCATAATGATCATTTTGATCATACACCTCTAAGCTTTGAAGATGTGGATCAAGCTCATGTCAACATGGCAGGTATATCTAGTGATTCTATGGTTTGGATAGTTGACTCAGGTGCTACTAATCATATCACTCATCAAATTGAGTGGCTACATGATTTGAAGAAGAGTGATTCTGATCACCAATATGTGCACTTGCCAAATGGTCACAAGTGCAAAGTGACTCATGTTGGTTCTTGCTCTTTCTCAAGTGGATTCACATTGACCAACATACTCTTGGTCCCTGACTTCAAGTTCAATCTGATCTCTGTATCTAGGTTACCTAGCCAGTTAAATTGCAAAGTGATCTTTACTTGTGATCATGTGTTACTTCAGGGCCAGAGTGGCAAGTCCATGGTGATTGGGGAATGGAATAAAAAACTATACACTTTGAAGGATGTGGTGCCTTCAAGCCCAAGGAAGTTAGCAGCTGCTTTCTTGGAGAATAAGGATGAAGTATTGAGATGGCATAGGCGTTTGGGCCATGTCTCAGAACAATATTTGAATCATTTGGATGTTTTAGGCTTGAATAAGACATATGGTTGTATCGAACAATTCACTATTTGTCCTCTTGCAAAACAATCTAGACTTTCATTTCCAATCAGTGATTCTATTGCTTCAAAGCGTTTTGATTTGGTTCACATGGATTTATGGGGTCCTTACAAAGTGCCAACCTTCAAGAACAATCAATATTTCTTGACCATTGTTGATGACCACTCAAGGGCAACTTGGGTTTACTTGATGAGGCACAAAAGTGACACTTTCTTGCACATCAAGAATTTCTTAATCATGGTGAAGAATCAGTTTGGTACAATGATCAAGACTTTGAGGAGTGATAATGGGACTGAGTTCATCAATTCAATTTGCAAAGGTTTGCTTCTTCAATTTGGCATCCTCCATCAAACTAGTTGTGTGCTTACACCACAACAAAATGGAAGGGTGGAACGCAAACATAGGGAAATCCTCAACATTGCTAGAGCTATAAGGTTCCAAGCATCTATGCCATTGAGGCATTGGGGGTATTGCATACTCAATGCTTGTTACTTACTCAACATGCTACCCACTTCTATCTTGATGTTCAAGTCACCTATAGAAGTGTTATATGGCAAAGCCCCTTCCCTTCATCACTTGAGAACTATAGGTTGTCTATGCTTTTCAACCAAATTGAACAACCATGAAAAGTTTAGTCCAAGGGCTAAACCATGCATTCTAATGGGATATTCAACCTCCCAAAAAGGGTACCTTGTGATGAACATTTCAAACTCAGTCTTTCATGTTTCAAGAGATGTTCATTTCCATGAAGATATATTCCCCTTTAGCATGTCAAAGGATGCTCTAAAGGCTCTTATTCCATCTTGCTTGGGAGTCAAGCAACCCTTTGAGGATTTCCCACCTGAGAGTCCATCTTATTTTGACATGGATATATCAAGCAACACTCCTCCCATTGAGGCTACTACACCTCAAATGGATGATCAAGCACCTCAGATTGAGGTTCAAGCACCTCAACAACCAATTGAAGAAGCTCCACCCCAACCTTCCAATCTAAGAAGGAGCCTGAGAATTGCACAACTACACCCACCACCTCCTAGGAGGAGTGCGAGGCCTGCTGAAACCCCTATGGAATTCAATGTCAAGCTCACCACACATGAGTATGACAAAGCAACTAACTCAAACACTGATGATACACTCTTGGAGGATGCCACTTCTTATAGGAGGATCATTGGCAAGTTGCTATATCTTACAATGACAAGGCCAGACATTAGCTTTTCAGTACAAAGACTTAGTCAATTTGTTGACAAACCAAAGAAGTCTCATCATGATGCAGTCATAAGAGTCATCAGATACATTAAAGGCACTCCAGGACAAGGATTGATCTATCCTTCCAACAACACACTCAATTTGAGCTTGTTTTGTGACTCTGATTGGGCTGCTTGCCCCTTTAGTAGGAAATCAGTCAGTGCTTATTGTGTCAAGCTAGGTGAAGCCATGATAGCTTGGAAAGTAAAGAAGCAAGACACCATTTCCTTATCAAGTGCTGAAGCAGAGTATAGATGTCTAAGAGTTGCAATTCAGGAGGCACTTTGGGTGGGAAGAATACTCAAGGAACTTGGCATACAAGTAAATCTTCCTATCCCAATACACACAGATAGCCAGGCAGCTGTGAAGATTGCAAAGAATCCCATGTTCCATGAGCGCACCAAGCACATTGAACTAGACTGCCACTTCACAAGACACCATATTCAACAAGGGATCATTGGTGTCCATTACATTCCTTCAAAGGAACAACTTGCTGACTTGCTTACCAAGGCATTGGTAAAGAATCAACACTTAGCTTTGCTAAAGCTATATGGAATCAAGGATGTCTTCCAAGAAAGAAGAGAAGAAGAAGAAAAGGATGGGAGAATATAGAGTATATAAGTTGATATGCTCACATTGCATCTTGTTACTTACACTTGCATTTACTTCCATCATGTCATTAGATGATTGTATAAGGCTATTATATGGTGCATATATCATGTAGTACATGTTACATGGTATATGCACCTTGGTGCACCAAGTTAGGCACATAGGATAGTTAGTCCTAGTTGGTGATCCTTATCACCTAGTATATATAGTTTACCTCTTGCATTGTAATCCCTAATCATCAATCAACAAATGATTCAACCTACTAAAGCTTATAGACCTTCCGAGAGAATTCACTTCCACAAGGAGGAGGCTTCACGAGCTTCAAGCTGAGGCAAGTGAAGGAGAGAAGCAACGCCTTCACAGGAGGTCGTCCAGCTGAAGGATGATCTCGGTTGGTTATCCGAGGCTCCTACCGCCATGGAAAATAATCTTTAGGATTTTAGTGAAGCTTTGAAGACTGTCTTGAACTGAACGAAGAGTTTCTTGAACATCAAGAAATGTTTTTCAAGGAGAATGAGACTCTTCATGCAAAAATGTGACAATTCATGGGGAGGCAGAGGCTTTGAGGCGAAGACCAATGAGCTCAAGGTCGCATTAGAGAGGGATGTTGCTGCTGATAAGGCCACCCCTTAATATGCTGAAGATTCGACGATAATGACCTTAGACGTAGTCAAAGAAAGAGAACTTCTCCTTAGAAGTTTCCCATCGAAAATGACAGTTCTCCAACCTGACTTCAGTTGATGAACCGCTCACGGCTAAATAAGATTTCGATGGTCCTCAGCTAAGGAATAGAAAAAAGTAATGGAGGAAGAGTTCGCCTCAATGGAACCCAATTCGGTTTGGATGTTAGTTAATCTTCCTGCTAATCGCAGGGTGATCGATAGCAGGCAGATCGGGGCAAAGTGAGTTTTGAAATTGAAACTCAGTGCTGATGGTAACGTTGAACGATACAAAGCTCGACTTGTCGCGAAAGTTTATACTTAATTCCACAGAGTGAACAATGATGAGACTTACTCACCGACTGTTTAACACAGCAGTTCGGGCCATTTTGGCCATGGTTGCTAGCCTCGATCTCAAGGTGCACCAGATGGATCTTAAGATTGCCGCCTTCATGAGAACTTGGAGGAAGTGATCTACATGGAGCAACCAGAGGTTTCTCATCCCTTGCGAACGAACGTAAATTTTGTAAGCTCCAAAGGTCGATCTATGGTGTTAAAAAATCGTCCCGGCAATGGTACAGCAGGTTCCACGAGCAAGTCGTGGACAAGGGATTCATGAATCTTCACGAGGATCCCTGCGCGTACGCTAAGACCTCAGGGTCAAAGTATGTCATCTTGACGTTATACGTCGATGACATCCTTATTTCCATGAACGATGTGAGTTATTTGAAGAAGTGGTTAGCCTCTGTATTTGAGATGAAGGACATAAGAGAGGTCACTTACATCTTAGGCATTAAGATTGCTAGAGATCGTGGTGCTCGTAGATTATGTCTTTCTCAAGAAGCCTATATCAAAAAATTGTTAAGAAGGTTCAATCTTTGTGAAGCTAAACCCATGGAGACACCAGTTATATATGGGAGTGCGCTGTCAAAGCTTGGTGGCCCAAAGAACATGGTAGTGTTAGCATATGGTGATAGGGCGCCTTAAATGGAAGCCCATTAATATTTATATGTTACCTGAGACAATTTGGTAAATATAAAATTAGGGAAATTTGGCTAGACCTAAATCCCAATTGACATGAGAGGCCCAAAATTGGGCCTCCCTTATAAACTAGGCCGGTCGAAATATTGGAGTGGGCAAAGTGGAATTTTGTCCACTTTGCTCCTCCTATAAATAGAGAGTGTTATGGGTTTTATTAAGGAGAATCCTAATTCCTCCTTTGTGGTAATTTAAGAGAAAACCCTCATCCTTAAACTCTCCTATTTCGGCCGAACCACAGAGAACACCTAGGGTGTGCCGATTTACTTTGAGCAAACACTCCGAAGATCTGTCCCTGCCAAAAATCGATCAGAGGCTTTGTTGTGGAAACTATACTGCGTAGGGCTTCCTTAAAAAGAAACTCTACGGGGCCATCCGGTGGATCGAGAACTCCTTCAGCAAGATCTTGGGACTACGGAAAACGATTATGGTATGTGCACATCTTCTGCTGCGTAATCTTGATTACTAGCATGTAGCGTATTTAAGTTTTCGTACTATTTAGCCCCGTAATCCAACAGTGGTATCAGAACCTGTGTTAGGAGTTCATGATTTTGATAAATTGATGTTCTTGATTTTACAAGTTGGCCGAAATTTTAAGTGGTGAAAATTTAAAATTTCCGATTTTTACAATTGCTGGTGTCGAATTTTTTTCATGATGTTCTTAGTAAAATTTTATGTTCCTGATCTTCAAGAAAAACGCGACTTTTATCAAAATCAAACATTGGATTGTAGATCTTAGTAAAATTTGATCTTGAAATATGACCACTTGTTTCCAATTTGATGTTTCGGTCGAACCCTTATTGAAATTACAAGGTAAAATTTTTAATTTATTAGGGCCCAAGATATCTATGTTTCGGCCGAAATATATTATAATATTGTTTACCATAGTTTAATTTTTATTACAAGTAACAATATATCTATAATTGGAAATATATGGATATATTCACACAATATATAGAAATATATATAACTATCAATATGTCTGGATAAATTATAGGGATAAATATATTATTGATAGAATTAGTTGCCTAAAAGATTAACAAAATATATTGTCAGTATATTTATTTCCCTATTAAAGAAATTGATAATATATATATATATATATATATATATATATATATATATATATATATATGTTAGCCGAAATTTATATATATGTATATGTTAGCATATGGTGATAGGGCGCCGTAATTGGAAGCCCGTTAATATGTATATGTTACCTGAGACAATTGGGTAAATGTCACAATAGAAAATTGGGCTAGACCTAAATCCCAATTGACATGAGAGGCCCGAAATTTGGCTTCCCTTATACACTAGGCCGGCTGAAATATAGTGAGTGGGCAAAGTGGACTTTTGTTCACTTCGATCCTCCTATAAATAGAGAGTGTTAGGGGTTTTATTATGCTAAATCCTAATCCATCCTTTGTGGTAATTTAAGAGAAAACCCTCCTTCCTAAACTCTCTAGTTTCGGCCGAACCACATACTCACCAAGGGTGTGCCAATTTGCTTTGAGCAAACACTCCGAAGATCTGTCCCTACCCAAGAATCGATTATAGGCTTTGCTGTGGAGACTATACCGCGTAGGGCTTCCTTAACAAGAACCTCTACAGGTGTCATCCGGTGGATTGAGAACTTCGTTAGCAAGATATTGGGACTACGGAAAGCGATTAAGTTATGTGCACATCTTCCGCTGCGTAATCTTGATTACTAGCATGTACCGTATTTAAGTTTCCGTAGTATTTAGCCCCGTAATCCAACAGTGGTATCAAAGCCTGTGTTAGGAGTTCACGATTTTGATAAATTGATGTTCTTGATTTTAATATGTTGGCCAAAAATTTAAGTAGTGAAATTTAAAATTTCTGATTATTACTATTGTTGGTGCCGAAATTTTCATGATGTTCTTAGTAAAATTTGATGTTCATGATCTTCAAGAAAAACGTGACTTTTAACAAAATCAAACATTGGATTGTAGATCTTAGTAAATTTGACCACTTGTTTCCAATTTGATATTTCAGCCGAACCCTAATTGAAATTACAAGGTAAAATTTTAATTTCTTTGGCCCCAAGTTTTCAATGTTTCAGTCGAAATATGTTATAATATTGTTTACCATATTTTAATTTTTATTAAAGGTAAAAATATATCTATAATTGGAAATATATGGATAGATTCACACAATATATAGAAATATATATAACTATATATATATATCTGTTGGATTACGGGGACGTAATACTACGGAATGCTAAACGTGTACATGCAAGTAATCTAACTTGTACACATACCTTTAAGATTTCCTGCCCAAGAACGATGTGGAGGGAGTTCTGATCCTCCGGTCGGTACTGTTGCGTCCTGGCTGAACTGGGCCGAATGAACGCGTCTGTCTAAGTGGTTGAGCGGGTTTCTGGGCTGTCACCCTTCGCGTGGAAGAGGTGTTCGTCCTATGCCGAGGACGAGTGTTCGGTTTTATCGCTGAGTCTCGGAAAAGTCTGTGTCTCAAAGGAGTCTGTGCCTCGGAAAACGGATGTGTCTCAGGAAATGGCGATCTGTGCACAAGTCTGAGCGTCTGGGCACATCTTGCTCCTATTTCTCTTCCTCGTCTTAGCCACGGATCGCTGGTTCCTGCACGAAGGGCCAGTACTAGCACGGAGAGGGGGGGGTGGTGCTAGTGGAGCCCTCTCCGATGCCTAAGTCACAATAGGGCTAAAAAGGTAATCTTAGAGAGAGAAAATATTTCTAGAGAGAAGTCAGAGCTCAAAGTGCCAAAGTTGGGCAAATGAGAGGATGTGTGAAAATGGGTGGCCAAGGCCTCCTATTTATAGGCTTCCTTGGGACCGGACCCGGTTTTGGAGCGGTTTGATGACGGTTCAAAAGCAAGCGGTAAACGTCATCAATATTGGCAATGCGCGAACTCGACTTTTTTACACGTAACGGTAATCGCGTAAACGGTAATCGCGTAATACCCGTAGTGCAATCCGGACCTCGTCGAATTTGGGCAATTCGGCGAGGTCCGACTTGCCGCGCAACCCGGACGCGCGTAATGCGCTTCCGGACCGTTTTGACCCTCGGGAGACGTTTTTCAAGCCACGATGTGATTTTCAACGTGTTTACGAGGCCCGAAATATAAATACGAACCCGAATTGGACACATATCCATCACTTTCCCCCGAGTGAAGTAACGGTTTAAAACATTTCTTGACTCTATTTTAAGTCAGGATACGCGTCCAATTTGAGCTTGACGCTAACCTTCCGGCTTTGATTGTTGGTTGGACGTAGAAGTCTTGATTTCGTCCGTCCTTTGATTTTCCGACCGAGTGACTTTATTTCATGTCATCACGGTTAGTGCAATAGAGAATGCGCGTATATATCGTGCAAGCATGATTACCGCTAGGGATATAAGCAATTAGTAATATGTCATGCGGACATGCTTTTATCAATATGCATGCACAAGTAACGGTCATGGTAAAAACGTAATTACGTGATGCTAGAAATATAATCCGTATACTTTAAAACGACTTAGCGATTATTAAATCATGAATCATGCGATATGCAAACATGCATGTAAGAATGATGGACTTGATACGCGTAGCACTAAAATAATCATGCGCGTAGAGATAAATACTTAGAAGAGGGTGGAGTATACCATAAGCACTTAGGCGTGGGTGTAGATGAATTACTCCTTTGATCCTTATCATCAAGGCATCTTTTGGGATATGTGATTACACTAATCTCCAATCATTCTTCCAGCTCTTTGGGAATTCATTCTTCCTCCTACTTTGCAGGTAATTGCTCCACCATTTCTAGAAACCATTTGCTTGTTCATAGTTTCTTCACCGTCGTAAACTTTAGGTGCATTCTGAAAGTTACGTGTTTGATTCTTCACTTGTTTTCAGAAATTGACACCACCAATCGACTCAAATCATCGCGAGGATTCCGGCGCCGCCTTCAGAACCGTCAGACGACATCGGACGCGCCCTCACGCGCCGTCGCGTGAGTGTTGCCCTGCCGGCGCGTGCAACCCACGCGCCGCCTTCCCGTGCTCCGTTCGCGGCGGTCGTTACCTTTCTGGAATCGTCTCGAAGAGTGGAGTCAATTTTGATACTTTTTGTCACATTTTGAGGTAGTCTGAAAACTCGATTTTACAGGACAGCTTCGTCCTGATTTTTGGATGTTGCCGTATTGTTGTTCCTTTGAACTATTTGTTGTTTTTGTTGCATAGAGCTGCTCCTTGGTGTCCGTATGTTGAATAATTGCTGGTTGGTTGTTGTTGCTATCGTCGTTAGCTCGTGCCTTAGACGATTTTTTTACCTCCGTGGATAGTTGTGGTAAAATTCCCCATTGGACATATTTCCCCCATGCCTTCGCGTAAAGGCCTTTCGGTCGGTAAGTGTAGTTTTTCCCTTAACGGGTTTGTTGGAAGTTGCCAAACATCTTTGGGAGTAGTCGTTTGTTGTCTTGATGCCTTAGAAAAATATTTTTCCTAACTGTTGTCGTGTTTTCTCTTCGCGGTTTGTCACGTTAGTCGCACCACTTTTGTCGTACATATCAACTTTGCTACTTGCGTTGACTTTGCTATACGCGTTGACTTTGCTATGGGCGTTGACTTTGCTATGCGTGTGTCGTTATGTGCATTGACGCTTTATGGTCGCATGACCTTGATGTGTGGACTTCTTGTTTGATTTTTGCAGATTGCGAAGTCGTAGTAACCCCTTGTGGAACTCCTTTCTTTTTGATCGAATCGCCGTTATGAGTAAGTCCATCACTCCTCTATCGCAGACTCCTTTTAGTTCTGACGTTGAGGATGACTTGGAGGTAGATTCGGTTTCACAAGTAGATAGTGTTTTGGGCATTGATGAGGGCGTAGTTGCTGAACCTTCTGCTGAGGCACCTCCCGTCGAAGAGACGGAAGTGTTGATTAGATACTACACTAACCGTTTGGATAGGCCCTTGTTTGTACTGTATGCGAGTGCTTCTGGACTTGACCCTCGCGTAGAGTCTGTTTATCCTTTTGATGTGTTTCGTAAGAGTAGTTTAGGATACGCTACTCCCCCGCCTACAGACTTGTCAGTTGTTTATACATCTCATGTTAGGGAGGGTTTACGCTTTCCATATTTCCCTAACTTGATTGAGCTTTGTAACGGTTATGGGATTTCCCCTTTAGATCTTGCGCCCAATGGAATTCGGGTGTGGACTTGCTTTAGGGTGCTGTTTCACAAGCAGTCATGGCATTATTCTCCCACCATCTTTCGCTGTTTCTATCAGCTTAAGAGTCCGGACTCTGCGGGATTGTGTAGTGTGAAAGTTCACTGGCCGAACTTGCAAGGTGGTGGGTTTGAGGAACTTGGTCTTGGTGAAGCCAAGTGGGATTCTAGTTATCAGTTGGTTGCCGCCGCGGATCGCTCTGCCAATCATTGGAGGCACCATTACTTTTTTGCTCATGATGCGGGTACGACTTGGGACGTCGAGTATATTCGGAAATCTGATCCCGCGCCTGCTTTTCGGGAACTCTCTTTGTTGGATAGGGAGGTGATAAAGCTGATATATCACTGTCAGCGATCGCGTGGTTTTACTTGTTCGCTGCGCGCATCTGATCAGGAGTTGGTCGATGTTGGGATTCATGTGCTCCCTTCTGCGGCTTCGGTATGTTAAGCATTTTTATAACTTTTACCGTGTTGCAATGTAAGTTGGTTTGACGGAAAATGCTCGTCTTTGCAGACGGCAGCCGCTCGCAAGATTGCTTCTAATGGAAGGATTGTTCCATCTCCTGCTCCCGGAGCATCGGCGGCTTCCGGTCATGGAAAAGGTAAACTGCTTAAATAAACAGACTTTCTTGCACTGTCTTAGTTTGGTTGTAACTTGTGTGTTATTTGCAAATCCAAAAAAGCTTGTTACTGATCGCGTTGTTACCGCTGCTGATTCTACCAAACGGTCCACCTTGGGACGCGTTCTTCGAGCAGTTCGAAGCGCCCGAAGACTACTGTGACCGTTCCTACTCCTTCCTGTCATAAAGGGAAGGAAGTTGACGGTTGCAAGGATGCACTGTCTGCCCCCCGCTCGAAGGAGCGGTCCGAGGTGGAACGTGCTCTTCCTTCTGGTATAAGCTGAACACTTGTCTGTGTGCTTTTGTGCGCTTTGTTTTTAGTTTTTGCATAACTCTAATTGGATTGCATGTAGTGCTCCCGCCACTTGGACGTGCAGATCTGCTTCGTCCTTTGGAAGGTGATATTTCGGATGATAAGTGGATGCCATATGTGACAGGGGATTTCACTTTCCCCAAGAGTTCCCGGCTTAGCATGCCAGAAGTTGGTGTGCGTGTTCTTCATCGATCCATTCCTCCTGGTGATCGACTTGTTCGGCCATCGAGCGATGAAGAGGCGCGAACCTTTGTTGAGAGATCATTATCTGGATTCACACCAGTAAGTATCTTTCTTTGCTTTGCTATGCTCGTTGTTTCCGAACATGTATGCTTATTGTCTTGTTGTTTTCAGGTTGTTTCTGACATGGTGCACATGGCCTCCTTCATGTTGGAACTTGTCCAGGAGAAGCGTGCTATTGCCGATAAAGCTGCCGCTGTGTCCAGGGAGCTTAAGGAAGCTAAGGATGAAGTGCGCCGTCTTTCTTTGAAGATGACGGATTTTGATGCCCGTTATGATTCTGATCATGCCCGCCTTGTTCAGCTTGAATCTGAGAATGTTGCCATTGAGAAGGCGATTTCTGACAATGCGGGCAAACACAAGGTTGCCTGTCAGAAAGTGCGCGAAGAGGCAATGAAGGCCGGCATTGAGGAGGGGCTTAGAAAGTTCCCTACTATTCCTGAGTTTGACAGCGCGGTTACTGCTGCTGCTACGGCAAAGGCCGCTCCTATGCTCAGCGAGTTTGCTGAAGATTTTGTTCGTAGAGTGAGCATTCTTGCTCCCGGTTTTCCTTTTGACAGGATAGGGTCGTATGCGGAGTTTGCGGTTGGGCAAGTTGTCGAGCTCCGTCGTTTGGATACTGCAGCAGCACAGTTTGCCTTTTTGTTTGGAGAAGACGGTGGCGACACTAATGTGCAACTTCTGCCTGTTCCGCCCAGTCCTGTCAGAGATGATGGCATTCTTTGATCTGTGCCATCTTTTGTATATGTTGAACTCGTTTCTGAGTCTGTTTGCCCCCCCGGCTTCTATGTTTGGGAACTTGTTGGAGTTGTTCCTTGGTTGTTGCCTGTGACTTGTTCGCTTTGAACTACGTCGTTTGAACCTGCTTTATGCATAGCAGTTTGCATGGTAACTTGTTAGTAATATTTCATACCGTTATCACTTACTGTGTTTGTTGAATGTGGATGACTAGTAACGTAGACATAGTCCCCGCAGCCGTGACCGATAGCCACTTCTTGATTGATGACTTGAGATGTACTCAATATTGCTTGCATGATGCATTACGCATGTTGTCCTTCTTTCCTGAATAGCTTGCCGCTATATATGTTGTAACCTGTCAAGTATTTCGCGTATAGCGACTTTTATTAACAAGTATCATATTTGAAAGGTGTTATCTTGGCTAAGCAAGATACTAGTTTATACCGTCTCTTAGTTCCACTCTAAGGCGACGTTGTACTAGACTCGACTTGTAAATTTTATGAGTTTTAAACAGGGTGTGCACCTGCCAGCGTGTATCAATCCGCGTTGGGGAAGCATTCGTAAAAACATTTTGGTTTTTGAAAAAATATTTGTGATACGTGATTTCTGCGTCCAGCGACCACGTAACACGTTTTGAAAATATGTATTGTGATGCATGATTTCTGCGTCCAGGAATCATGCAACACGGTTTGAAAATCTGTAGTACGGAATTGTCATCTAACAAGAGGACTTTTACCGTAAAGTGTGAACCCTTGAACATGAATTCATAGTACGGGATTGTCATCTAACAAGAGGACGTTCGCCGTATAGAGTGAACCCTAAACAGGAATTCATAGTACGGGATAGTCGTCTAACAAGAGGACACTCGCCATAAAGAGTGAACCCTAAACAAGAATTCATAGTATGGGATTGTCGTCTAACAAGAGGACATTCGCCATAAAGAGTGAACCCTAAACAGGAATTCATAGTTTGGGATTGTCGTCTAACAAGTGGACATTCGCCATAAAGAGTGAACCCTAAACAGGAATTCATAGTATGGGATTGTCGTCTAACAAGAGGACATTCGCCATAAAGAGTGAACCCTAAACAGAAATTCACACTTATTGTAGCGTGGGGTTGTTGTCTAACAAGAGAACTTCCGCCACTTATGGGGTGATCAGTCCCTTATTGTATTTGCCCGTCCTGTTCTGAATCCAGGGAATGGCGATGAACATGAGGATTTGCCTCTAACAAGAGATGTCACAACATGTCATTTTTTAGAAGTAAACATGGGGTTTGTCTTTATAAAGAGGATACCTCAACATGCTACTTTTGATAGTAAATCTTAGTGTTTATCCAAGATATTGCTTGTAATTGACGCCTTTGGAATAGTCGTCATTTTGATAGTAGACCTTGGTGTTTTTCCAAGTGTCATCCGCTATATGTTGTTGCATCATGCTGACTTTGAAAATATCTTGGGCTTAATTCCAAGTTGTTGATTCCATGATGACGCCTTTTGATGTAGTCGTCAATATGAGTAAGTTGTTGTTGATGATAAGCGTTGTCATAACGCGTAATAGATTTTTTGCTTGCACATGGCATAATATCTTGGATTGTTGATGTAGATAATAAGTGCGTAGTTTTGTTACTTCGCGTTTAATCCAAAATAGCATGCAAGACATAGATATGTACCTACAAATGTAGATTGACTTTATTAGATACTTGCGCGTATTTAAATTGTTTTTTCGAGAAGGCGTCAACCGATCATTCCTTCTTAAAACATGTAAAGGAACTAGATGCGATGGTACTAAAAGCACTTAGAATAGAAATGCGCAAAGTAATCGGAAAGATAGTTATTTCTTCCATTTCTTTCATAGTTGGTTTGACGATGATGTCGCAGAGTCGGTTGCAACAAATCGCCTTAACGCGCCCAACGCGATGTGTTCTTCGATCTCCCATCTCAGTGGTAGACACATGTTTGTGTTGTGCCCCCAGGTTTTGTGGTACTTGCACTATTCTTTAACGTTGTTGCCCAAGAAAGCAGTCTTCGGAACAAGTGGACTTGGGAGCTTGTTTTCGAGTAGGTTGACGTAAATGTCTTCAGCAATCGTGTTTAGCGGTGTGAAGATGTTGTCCATATTGATGCTTGCGCCTTCCTGTTTGTTCGTTTCAGCTTGAACTTCTTTGTCCCAACTGAGGGGGTGTACCCCACCTCAGTTCTTGTTCGCACAAGTCTGCTGTCTCGAGCTTGTCTTTTAGATCTGTCATGGTTTTGGTTGTTCGCCATCCATGAGTTCTTCCGAAGAGAAGGCAGGATCTGGCGTTCATGTTTGCATAGAACACGCTTATCACTTCCTCTCTTGTTGCTTTTGCCAAAGAGGCGTTGGCAGCAAATCTGTTGAAGTAGTTCATGATTGGCTCGCCTTCACCCTGCTTGACGAGCCATATCTGGTTCCATGACGAATACTGAATGTACTCTTGCGGCTTCCAAATTATAACAGCTTGTTCCTGCCTTCCATCACCAACGACTTTCTGTTTCTTGAAAGAATTTACCATCGCCACATGGAAATGGTGTTTTGCTCTTAGGGCGTTGACGTAACAACGTCTTGCGGCTATCTGGTCGCCAAGTACTTCCCCGATCCCATGGTCCGTAGGGAACTTCATCTTCTGGTGGACAGTAGAGGGCACAATTACGTAAGGGTTGATCGTTGTTCGTCCCAAAATTCCATTATAGGCCCCAAGAGATTCCACAACGACGAAAGTGACGTTGACGTGCAATACTTTCCACCCTTGGCCAAGGATGACAGGAAGCGTGATCGTTCCCAGGGGGTGTGTAGCTGCCCCGGCAAAGCTGACTAGCGAGAAGGGTCCGGGAGTCAAGTCTTTGACTGATCTTCCCAGTTGCTCTAGGACTTTGTCATGTAGAATGTCAGCGGAGCTTCCACCATCAACGAGGATTCTTTTCACATCATATCCGTCGATGTCCATGGAAAAGCGTCATCGTGAGGGTAAACGATATGCTTTAAGTCTTCCCTGGAAAATTGGATAACCACGTCGTCTTGCTCCGGTTGCTTGCGCTTTCCGTATTTCGGCAATGTTGCTGCTTGGGATGCATAAATGTCCCGAGCATTAGACAATTGTCCTCCGGCGGCAGGTCCTCCGTGGATGACGTTGATGACACCTCGCTTGGCTGGTGGAGGGTTGTCGTTGACTTTCTCTTTGCCTTTATTTCCTCTCTTTGATGACTCTGCTTGAGCCTTCTTTGGGGGGGTTGTCGCCTTGATCGACGAATTGCTTCAATTCGCCCTTGAGGACGAAGTTGTTAATGCGGAAACGTAGGCTGACACAGCTGTTCGTCTCGTGGCCGAAGACCTCGTGGTTTTCACACCACTTGTCTTTGTCTTTCCCCAGCGGGCCTTTTCTGAAATTGTTCGGCTCTTTCCACATGTTCGCATCCTTCATTTCCCTCAATATCACGGATAGTGGGGCATTCAATGGAATGCAGTCAGCGAGGTTTACTTCTTTTGGCTTCAGGAAATCTCCTTGAAAGGGCCTTTTCGGCTGAGGCTGCCAATTTCTTCCTTGCTGACCACTTGAGGGCGGTTTTGCTTGATTATGCTTTGGGTTTTCTTTTGCCTTTGCCGCAGAGACTTTCGCCTTGTTCTGGCTCCTAAACCTTTCGAGGTCCACGTACTCTTTAACTCTTGCGGCTAACTCTTCTAGAGTTTTAGCCGGGCGCTTCGCCAACTTTTCTGCTAGGGCATAGCATCTTCGTCCGAGGTTTCGGATGAATGCTCGCACTATCTCTCCTTCTGTCAGGTTTCCCTGAATATCCGAGATATTTTGGTTGAAACGAACGTAATACTCAGCGAGAGATTCTTCATTTTGCTGTTGTACGTCGTCCAGAGCATTTGTTCCTTCCAGCAATGTGCGTTCGCACATGTATCGTTGAATGAATTTAGCCTTCAGGTTTGCCCATGAGGTGATGCTTCCGCATGGCAGCGAGAAGAACCAGTGTGCTGCAGTCCCGGCAAGAGTCTGCGCAAACGTCATTGCAAAGTGGTGTGGGTTCTTCGTTCTGCCTAGCAGAGAGGCCTCGTGCTTCTGCACATGTTCCACTGGATCTCCTTTTCCGCGATAGAGGTCTCCTTCAATCCGGTACAGTGTGTCTGGGACGCGACTGTTCACAAGGTGGTCCGCGAACGGATGTGACGCCCTTTCTTCAAGTGCGTGCATACCCTTCATCTTTGCTTCTTTCATCTTCTTCTCCACCATTTCTTCTAACATCTCGGCAGTAAACCCTTTTACCGGTTCAGCATAACCCGTTGAAGGATTATGCCGACCAGTGTTATGGTAGATGTCAGATTGATCTCTGCTTGTGGCCTGGAAGGGATCATCCCTCGTTGGCTGCTGTGGGCAGTGGTATGGGGGTTGCCTTTCATTCCTCCAATGACGGGCTCCTTGGGAAGGAGTATATGAACGTGCGGCATCATATCTTGCATGTTGGTTTCTGCCCTTGAATGGACCGCCTTGGCGGGTAGTGTCTTGCGACATTTCTCTTGTCGGCGCAGCGTGCTCCTGGTTGGTTGGAGGTGGTTGAGCCGCATATCCTTGATTTTTTAGTGACTCGCGGAATGCGAGTAACTCTTCCAGTGCAGCCATCATTTCTGGAGTAATGGTAGGCATCGGGTTTGCTCCCGTTCTTTGTTGTTCGCCTTGCGGCATTTCTGTCTGAGATTCATCATCATCATGCATCTCTGGCTCGAAACCAGGTGGGGGTGAGTGATGCTCGTCCCTTGGCTCTTGGTGGTTCTGCTGTGCGTCGGGCACATCCTCGGTTGGCATGGATGAAGCTACGGAAGTAGCTATCGGTATGTGGGAAGGTCCTGACTGGCTTCCAGCTGGCTTCTGACCTCCTGTTCTTTTGTTTGCCGGAGACTTCTTAGGACGTCCAGGCCTTTTCCTTGCATTTCTCGTGTTAACCTCTTCGGGAGGGTTGCGATCACTCGTCATCTCTTTGCGGTATGGTAGCTTTTGTTCGAATCACGGAGACGGTGCCAAATGTTGCGTCCTGGCTGAACTGGGCCGAATGAACGCGTCTGTCTAAGTGGTTGAGCGGGTTTCTGGGCTGTCACCCTTCGCGTGGAAGAGGTGTTCGTAAAAAGGTAATCTTAGAGAGAGAAAATATTTCGAGAGAGAAGTCAGAGCTCAAAGTGCCAAAGTTGGGCAAATGAGAGGATGTGTGAAAATGGGTGGCCAAGGCCTCCTATTTATAGGCTTCCTTGGGACCGGACCTGGTTTTGGAGCGGTTTGATGACGGTTCAAAAGCAAGCGGTAACCGTCATCAATATTGGCAATGCGCGAACTCGACTTCTCTACACGTAACGGTAATCGCGTAAACGGTAATCGAGTAATACCCGTAGTGAAATCCGGACCTCGTCGAATTTGGGCAATTCGGCGAGGTCCGGCTTGCCGCGCAATCCGGAGGTCCGGTCTGGACGTGCGTAACGCGCTTCCGGACCATTTTGACCCTCGGGAGTTGTTTTTCAAGCCGCGATGTGATTTTCAACGTGTTTACGAGGCCCGAAATATAAATACGAACCCGAATTGGACACATATCCATCAGGTACCACGTACAAGTTCTTCGTGAGAAGAAGTCCTACGCGGTGTAAGCTCCACAACAAAGCCTCTGATCGATTCTTCAACGGGGACAGAACCTCGGATTAAGATGTGCACCGAAAATATCAACTAAGGGGGTGAGAGGTTTCTCTCAAGTTCCTCAATGGAGGTACTTATTATTAGATTGATGTGTAAACCCCTTAGGTGAGTCCCCTATATATAGGATTGGTGGAGTGGACAAAAGTCCACTCCAACCAATGTGGGACATTAGTTCGGCCGAACCATGCAATTAAAGGGAGGAGGCCCAATTTTGGGCCTCCCATGTCAATTAGGGATTGGGTGTGGCCCAATTAGCCTAATGTGATAATTACCTAATTAACTTATGTAATTTCCTTAGCATTAACGGGCTACCAATTACGCCGCCACGTCACCATATGCTAACAGCTCCCACTCGCCGGAATGGGAGGGTGCCTGTTAATATATAGTTATCCAATAACATCAACATCTCAGTCTTCTTCAGTCTTTGTCTCTGTCTCCAAATAGTTCATACGAGGTTTTCCGTGCGCCCGGCGGATACGACGGGCATCGTGCTACTCATCTGTTAGGAGTATTGTAGCGCCCGCAGAACGTTGATTCCCTTTCGTAAATCAATCCATTTAAAATAAAACATGTACCGCATTGTATCCTTGGTCAACTGATAATTCTCCAATTGCCTAGTTTTCCACATAGTAATATTTCTCCAGGGCATCCGTACAAGTGTTCACAACCTTCAACTAGTATCCGGTTGGCGGCCATCTAGTGAACACAAGAGTCGGTGAATTATATGTGAACTTGATCATCCCCATCGCTTATAACCTTAGTCTAACTTAACCGGTTTCCAAGACGTGGTCACTTGGTCGTTTTCTTTGGCTCTACGCTCGTACACCGGGAAGCGAACATTGAGCCAGACCTTAGGTGTAAGTTCTGAGTCCGAGAGGATACTTTGGATGCCTCTTCATAAGACATCCAGATCAATAACACGCTCAAGGTGAAGAAATATGTGCCCTTTGAATCACTAGGATTCTAGCTAGCACAACCGAGCATGACCCCATGGTCGAACATGGCACGCACAGTATGAAGCACGCGTCGATAGCATACCTAGACTAGCCAGGATTGGGATATGTCAATCATGCTATCGCAGGATTGAGATTATTTTTCATATAATCTAATTTGGATAGATTATATAGAACTATGAAAAGTGATAGAATGACACACTTACGTGTCAAAAGCAAAAAATCTTATTCGTCCACGTCTATATAATTCTCATTAATGAATTGACAATGTCATGTGTACACTTATTTCGAGTTAATTGCTCCAAAGTCTGTCATTCAATCTTAAAAAATGTTTAATTTTTATTGGTAAGTTTCATTTAACAATTTCAATCAATATTTTTAAAATTAGTACTAATTATTTTGTAAGTTTCAATTAGCAATTATACTACATTCATTTAGTTGTTACAATTAATTTTTATTTATTACTGTTAAATTAATTTATATACATTGTCTATTGTGTTACCAACAACATTATTATATTGATGTATTACGTTTTATTAACATACATTTTGTAGCAAAAATGAAATAAATAAACATATATAAATATATATCATACATCTCATATCAACAATATAGATCCCTATTTTTACAATTAGTATGATTTTAATCTATTTATGACTATTAACTATAATATTGCTTCAATATTGTTACTGACCTAATTATTTTTGTATTGATATTCATTTTGATTAAATGATTAAAATAAATAGTAATAAATTTGAAATTTCTAAACAATCCAATTTAGACTACTATTGATATTCAAATTTGATCGATCATTTTATACATTTTTTTCTGTTTATATCTATTTTATGGAAAAATTAAATAAATATAATTTGTTTTATTTATATTATTTTTTTAACTTTAAACTACAATAATTTATATATACCTTTTGCATACCGCGCAAAGTGCGGGCAAAATATCTAGTTAATTAATATTTCTATGTAACTTATTAAAGAGTTGTAACCACTTTCAAGGTTGAATGTATAGCTTTGGCACAATCTTAAGGTGTCCACATGTTCAAAATTATGATGTCACATGATCAGGAACGAAGCACGAACAAAATTTCAAAGGGGGCAAACTTTACTTAAAAAATATAAATAATAATGTTATGAAAATGTACTAAAATTTTAATGCGTAATTTTTTTAAGTACTATAATTTAGTTACATGATATGAGACATCTCTTTATAATATATTTTGATAATTTTAATATATTAAAAAAATTATAATATTAATTATTATGCAACTATTTTTTTTATATTTATGGGATTATAAATAAAAATTTCCCTATTTTTGCGAATAATATTAGTTGTGCTGTTTTAATCGGGGTACGCGGCACATATATTTTTTTCCTTCAATTAAGCTGTAAAAAAATTCAAATCTCCTAGTCATTTTTGTCAAGACTACGAGTGTAGAATTATTTTTATATAAATTTCAATTGCTTTCAATATTTTAGTGTTGCCAAAAAAATCTCAAAATCTTTAGTGTTTATATTTATAAAGTTAATGATTAATTCATTCTTAAGAAAAAGATAATGAATTTTTTTTTTAGTTATATTGAATTTTGGTTAATAACATTTTTTGTCAAATAGATTTTTTTGGAACATCAAAAATATTTCTTTAAGTACGAAATATGAATTGGTTAAAACCAGTGTTATCAGAACCGGACCGGAGCTCGAACCGGTGAGGCCACCGGTTCCCGGTTCGGCCGGTCGGACCCGGTCCGACCAAAAAATGCGGTTACTTGATATAAACTTGCCTTGTGACCTAACTGCTAAAGATGTGGCCGAGAATCCCCAAAGTCAAAGAAATCACCCACGTTAAAATTCACTAAACAAAAGCAAATAACTCACCCCACTTCCGAGAAGGACTCTAATCCATCCCCAAGGCAACGGTGAAGTCCCATCGTGTCTATGCTTGGGCGGGCTCAGTCTCTGCAATGCTACTTCTCTGCATTGCTACTTCAATTTCAGTTCTTATTGCTTGATTGCGTCACTACGACGAGAAGAAATTTGTGCGATCTAGAGGTTTCTTCAGTTGAAGAGAAGAACGAGGAGGATGATGCTTTCGTAATTATGAGGAAGCATGTCTTACCCGCTGTGGCGTGGTGGCTGCGGTGCGGTGGTGGCTATGGTGCGGTGGTGGCTGCGGTGCGGTGGTGGCTGCGGTGTTGTGAGGTGGTGGTGGCTCCGGTGCTGTCGAGGGTTGAGAGTTGTCTCCTCTGCGGCGCTCCAATTTTCTTTCTTCTCTGCTGCAGCGCTCAGTTAGGTAAGAAACCTAAAACCCTATTTTTTTTTTTTTTTTAAAGACGAAGTCTGAACCGGCGAACCGTCCAGTTCGACAAAAACCGGCCGGTTCAAGGAAAACCGGCCAGTTGAACCGGGTTCGCCTAAATCCTTCGGAATTGCTCGAACCGGACCGTTGAGGGCTTCGGTTCCGGTTCGAACCCGGTCGGACCGCCGGTCCGGTCCGGTTCTGACAACACTGGTTAAAACTGAATGCTTTTGTAGAAGCATTATTATTGCTTGACACATGTCTAAATCTTATTGGCAATAGAGTAAAAACAAAATAAGATTTTTTTTTAAAAAATTTCTCTCTCCTACTTTACTTCATCTTCAACCTCACCTCTTTCAAAATCTATCCAACGAAACCAGCCATGGAGATGATGCTGTTAAATCAAAAAACTTCTATTTTCCAAATTTCTGGTTTAACCTAGAATGAAACGCTTGTAAACTTCAATTTGGGGCAAGTATGTACATTTCTTGTCATTTCAGAAGGGGCAAAGTGCAACTAAAGACATAATTTTTTTAAAAATCGCACATAACTCAAAGAACTTCTATGGAATTCAGGAGGGGCAAGTGCCTCCTCTGGACCCTCTGTGGCTCCGTCCCTGCACATGATCATTCAACATATGATCTAGATGAACCAATAGAATTAAGTGAAAATTTTAAATTTGCTTACTTGTCAACATATTGTGCATCACATTGAAATTATATTATATATAGATCGGACAAAAAGAGAATTTGTTTCCGCCATCTATGACCACTAATGGCTGGTATTGTTAATACATTGCTTTCCTATGGGCATTTGTGATATCCATACATAATATAGATTAACGCATCCCCTATTAATCTCGACTTGTCATCTAATTCATGTAACAACTTTAATAGTGAGAATCGTATCATCAAGATTACTATAACTATTAGTAATTTTATTTGTATCTTATAACATTAGTAATTTATTTTGTTCTATACAATTATTATATATAATATACATTTTTTTCTCACATTTTTTTATATATAGATGTAAAAAATGCCAACAATTACAATTATAAATGGGTATATTAAACATTTAATTATTTTTATATTTTATGAAAATCGTATGCAATATATAAAATATACATATTAATTATATAAATCATTACATAACAATAAATTAAATATAAATTTCATAAGCTTAATATTGACTTAATATTATAAAAAAGTGAAACGAAAGTAACTTTTTACTCCAAAAAAATAAAAAATAAAAAATCGTCAAACTAATATTAATTGGAAGACAAAAAAACGAATCAAATACGTAATGACTCTTAATTTTGACATGTAATCAGTGCATCTTAATTTTGACATGTAATCAGTGCATTTTATTATTTGTAAAATAATGTATACAATTTATTAAAATTATATTATATACATAGAAGCGATGACAGATTATTTGTGTGTGATTCATATTATTAGAGATAAATAAATGGAGTTTATTAGAGATAGATAGATAGAGTAAAGTGAGGGATTTAGGTATTATTGAGTGGGTCATTCCATGAAAAGCAATAAGGGTTTGTCTCGTTTGGTAGAGATAGGCATGGACCGTGTTCACGAACCAACCAGTGACACATTGTTTTGCATCGCCCTGAATCTCTGGACTGAATGTAAACATCATAGTAATAAAAATCTTGTGGTCCCCACTGAAAGCTGCAGTAGAATTGGGTCCCTCCAAAATAGTTTGGTCGGAACCTGAAACCATAACTGCCTTGAGGAGGGAGGTGTTGGATACCCAGATCGTCGTCTTCAGATTTGCAATGCACTTCCATGTTTTTACCGTCGGGTAAATCATTCGTTATGTTTACGTACGTCTTCTTATACGGTAAAATCCCCATCAACCGTCGTCCTCCACTTTGAGTCGACGACAATTCTGTTTGTATTTGCTGGGCGGCGCTGCATTTGAGATACATGAGAACCAACACTATCATCACTATACTACTCTTCATACCTACAAAACAATTTTATTACTCAACTTAATAAATTTTATACATTTAAGTTTTTCAACAAACCATAAGAAATATATATACAAGAACAAACCTAAAGAGCTAGAGGCAGAATCAGAAATGACATGTACCAACATTAAACAAACCGCGCAACAATATATGTGTATTTATAATAGGTGGGAACCTTAATTCTAATTAAACTACTATAATATATGGTAACTAGATGGCATTCTATATTATTATTATTATTATTATTATATGGGGTTATATATAATTTATATATTATAAATAGTTTGGCAAAAAAAAATTATAAATAAAAACATAATTACGTAAATTGAAAGTGTAGGTGATATTAACTCAAATAATAAAACTATTATTAAAATGTTTTAAAATATAGAATATAAGCACATTTATAGATTTAATTTATACAATGTATCAGAAGAAAGCTATATTAAAATTTTATAAAATTAAATTTTTTTTTAGATATATGTTAGTCTGGGTGTAAATTTATTTTGTATTTTATTATTATTTATAAATTTATTTTTATATATGAAACTTTAAATATCATTTGTTTTGAAAAGTATTATTGAACAATTAAATAACTAACAAAATTGAAACTATGTCACGACATTCATGTAAAAGTATATCACAATTTTCATTATTCAATATAACAGATCAAATTATATATATATATATATTTGAATATCAAAAGAATCTTGGTTTTTACTTTCAATTCTATTCTAAAAGTATATTCATATATATATCACATTCTTTTAATATTATAGTAAATGATAAGTTAATTAGAATATTTCCAATAAAATAATTTGTAGGAAAATATAGCTATTTTATTTGCGATGTTATAAATAATATATATACTTAAAATATAAATCATATAATAGACTTAATTTAAATAAATATATTTAATTACAGTTATTTGGCCCTGGAGTTTGTTATATTTTGAAAAGAAATTATTATCTACTATGATTTTAAAAGCACGTTGTGAATTATACTAATGTAGACGAATTTATAAAAGAAATCAACAAATTAATAAAATTGTATTATCCAAACTCATGTAGTCCTTTTTATTTTTATTTTAACACAAATCTTCAAAACTTTGAGTAGTTTATTGTTATTATACAAAAAATATAACTATAACCAATTTGATGCGCCATGTAACATCAAGCAATACTGGTTTCTTAATAATTAATGTCTATTTATTACATGATAATAATTACGGTTTATAATGAAATATTCAATACGGTTATTAATAATTAATTTTTATTGTTACATGACAATTATGAGAGTTTGTAATGCAATATTTAATACTGTTATTAATTGATCATTAATTGATTAAAATTGAATAGAGTTTTTATAGTATATCATTAAGAATACAATATTGTGATAAAATTATTTTTAATTAAGGTACTACGATATTGTGCATAATAGAAAATTATTGTTTATAATTTCAAATTAAGAAAGATTTTATATTTAGTTTCAAATCCAGAAAATTTACAATGAGAGGTAATTTTTTATAGTAAAATAATGCTTAAATAAAATTTTTATATTAAAAAATTTGAGTATTTTTTTTTTGGTAGTGAAAAAAAAAAAAATTGAGTATTAATATATATGATTTGATTATGTAGAGAATATCATCTGTTTCTTTTTTTTTGGAAGATAAAAATATCATCTATATTAAATAACTATTTATCATTTTTTATACCCAATAACAGTTATCATTTCAATAATTTTTTATCATATAATCTGATTTTTTTGCCCAACACAGGGTTTCCTGTTGTTTTTATTCCTCTATAAGGCTAACGTTTTTTTATATCTGTACTATCTCATCACTATTTTAAGCAATTCACTCACTTTTTTGCATATACTCTTACAGTCTATAACATAGATCAATGGTCCTATGAAAGTTGTGTTCTCTTGAATTTATGATATTTTGTTCTTGACTATAATTGGGTTCTACTGTTTGTTGTTTTGCTACTAGCTACAAGAGGAATTCTGTATCGTACTACATATTTTGAGTGTTACTTGATTTAGAAAAAACAATGTTTCGATTCTTCTAAAAGATTATGTTGACTGTTTAATTACGAAAATAAATAGTTTAAAGTTATCTCAGTACTTAAGTTAATATCATGTGCGTCACACGTGATTCCTCTCTAGTTACCCTAAATTACAACAAAAAAAAACTATTCTTAACGGCACAACCTAATAGTAACGCTAGAGGTTTTATTATTAAAAAAATTTAGTGCATTTTCCCATTAGTATCGCTAAATTAATTTTCTAAAAAACAACCGGCACTTTTCGGATATTGTTGCTAACATTTTTTTATTTTTGTTAATAACGTTAAAGTGCAGTTGATAAAAATTAAATATTAACAGAACTAAAATAAATGTTAGCATTTGACAACCTTAATAATATTAACGACACTTTTTAAATAATGCCGTAAATAAATGTCGCTATTTACTTAATTTTTTGGCGTGTTATTACTTTTTATAATTTTATAACGCCTAGAAATTTTCTTGTCGCGTCACTTTAATAAGGCGGTTAGATTTGTACAACTTTGCAGATCACACCCCATATTACTTGATATATATACATATATACTAGGCGTTCCCTTACTGGTTATTGTGTTAAGTTAGGTGAATCCTTGATTGCTTGGAAAGTAAAGAAACATGAAATTGTTTCAAAGTCTTCTGCTGAAGCAGAGTATAGAAGTATGGGTTATGCTGTTTTAGAGATTGTTTGGTTACGAGGTTTGCTAACTGAACTTGGTTTTGTGCAGACACATCCTTCGATTTTATACTGTGATAATAAGGTTGCGTTGTAGATTGCTTCCAATCCTATATTCTATGAAAGGACGAAGCATATCGAGATTGACTGCCACTTTGTTAGGCAGATGCTGCTTAATGGGGTTGTGGTGGCCAAACATGTTGGAACTGAGGAACAAGTTGTTGATTTATTTTCTAAGGCATTGCCTAGTAAACAACATTTTTATTTGTTGGTAAGTTTGGTATGCTTAATATTTTCCCAGACGTCCCAAATGGCGACGATGAAGAGTATTTTGAGCCAGGGGGAGTAGCCTAGTTATGCTGCTCCTCGATGGCTTCGTGTTTTATTGCTGGTTTTATAGATCCCTCTCCCAGATTGAGGGGGAGTGTTGGATTATGCCCAATTTGGGCTCGTTGGTTGAGTTGGCTGTGTTGGTTATTATGGGCTTGACCCAATGTTGGATTGTGTGGATATTGGTCTTTGGGCCAGAGTTGGATGGGCGGAGCCCAAGTTGGTTTCTGTGGATATTTGGCCCGAGTGTGTTTATCAGGGACTGTTGTGGAGGTTATGAAAAGTTTAGTCTCTAAGTTGTGAACTCAAATTATTTCGAGATATATATTGGTGAGGGTTAAGGTGTGTTAGGGAATCTTAGTCCGGTGAGCCCAAATCAAAACCTAATCCTCTCTTCGTATTATTGCCTTCCGGAGTTAGGGTTTCATTTTTTCACAGTTTGGATACCTTTTGATTTGATAAGAGAAGCAGTCAGATAAACTCAGCTGTCCGGATTAACAAAATGTGATAAAATTCTTGCAAGAAGATCAAAATATTGAATATGTTATAAGATTTATAAAAATTATAGTTCACTGTAGTAAATATAAAAGCAAGCGGAAAACATCAACTTGAGCCAAAGACACTATTTTTTGTCATAATTATGTGAGCATATAGATATTTACCCTGCGTTGATGGCAAGCGTAAAAATATAGAAGCTTTATGATTTCTATATTAAAAAAAAAAAGTTGTGTCTCAAACCCTTGTGCAGGATAACAGGGGTCATAACAAGTGCCTGAAACCACAAGGAAGTCAAGATAGAAGACGTGAAAGAACTCATCAAGTTATTTTTGTAGTATCTTCGGACACAAGTAAAAAATAGAATGCACCATGTTTTTATTAAAGACCTCTATATAGATCAACCCATCTCCCTCCCCTTGCAAACTAACATCTTCTCTTTCACTATCTATCTATAAATATATATAGCTTATAGAATTTAGTATAGAGAATTGAGTTCCAATAGGTATAAAGCGACATCTTCGAGCATTGAACTAAGAAGAAATATTTTCATTATGCGTTAATGTTGCACATGAGTACAACTGAACACGTTGAGAATACATAACAAGCAATTGGTATAATGCTATTGATTTTTTTTTTTTTTTTGAATTCCCTTTGATGATTCATATTATAAACATATTCGCAAAGTTAAGGCAATTAGCAGTTATGTATAGACAGTATCGAGCAAATAGCGGGCATAATGTTTGGTGGCTTGAACTTGTGATGTGGCAAAGATTTTTGATTCTAATTAAAGTTTGAGATATAGCTAGAGTAATTGCAACATGTGAATGACAATTTTCATTGAAGATGGAGAGTCAAACCTGGATACAACTGCGTAGACACTGCATGAGGATGCAATGTTCCGTGAGTTGGGTAGCAATGATGAATCGCGTCAGTGAGCAGCACATAGTAGTCCGAAGATAGAGATGAAATATTGTATGTGAATTAGAAGGTGGAGATGAATTCGGCGCGTGCAGGAGTGTGGGATTGATAGTGGTGCCATGTTATGGAATCGACTATGATGGGTCCGACTATAGCCGTCAGGCCCTTTAACGGCGAGGAAACGGCAAACAGGCCCACCAGGCCCAGAGTAAGGGTCAAGATGACCTAGGAGAAGGGTCCCGATGAAGGGAGTCCCGACGAAGCAGGGTCCCGACAGAGTCGGTCCCAACAGTGGAGCTAGAAGCTCCCGATGAGAAGCCTTTAAGAAGGCCCCGATGATGAATCCCTGAGAATGATTGGCCCTGTCATGATGACGAGGGGCCCCGAGCGGTGACACAACGAGATAACTCTGGAGTCCCGACGGGAGTCGGGACTCGTTACCAGAGGATAAAGCCAAGATATGCGGGGCGTGGCCGAGATATACGGAACGTGGTTAAGATACACGGATCGTGGCCGAGATACGCGGGGCATGGCTAAGATACGCGAGATCATGTACGAGATAAGCGGGATACGGGCTAACCACCCCTAACGGTTCACCAGGTACCTGAGGCACCTCTTTGCCTATAAAAGGGCAGGAGGTCACCTCAGATCACTAACGTTAAGTTCGATATACTTTTGAGATTGTTGCTTGCCAGTCATACGAGAGACTCATTTAAGCATCAGAGAGGGATTCTGGGTCACCGCCCGGTCTATCCCCTCTTGCAGGATTGCGTGGAGCAAAGGAGATAGGATTGCCGTCAAGATCCGTACCAGAGTTCCACCGTGATCCAACATTGGCGCCGTCTGTGGGAATCAAACAAAAAGCTGATATGCCTTCTGCTCGATCGATGGCGGCTGGCAAGAACAAGAGAGGACAATCCGGTGGTTCCCGTCACCCCGCTGCAACGAACCTGAATTCAGTACCGGAGCAAGGAGAAAACCAGAACCATCCCCCGGCTGAGCTCTCCCAGACAGGAGGACACAAGGGATCGCATCACGAAGACGCTGCCCCTCAACACCAGGATAACAGGGGGCAGGAGGCTCCCCCAGCTGCAGAGGTTCTCTTGGACCGAAGGGAGGCTGCCAGGAGGCAGGAGGAGATGCCCCCGTTGGAGGAAGCAACCCTACCAACAGAGGGTCAGAATGCGCAAGAAGCCCCGCCCCGAGGCCAGGACAGAGGTAGGGCAACTGGTCAGCCGGAAAGGTTCGTGGTTGATGGGTCAGGACCAGTACAGAACAGGACCATTCCCCTGAATGGTCCCATTACTCCCGACCAGGTGGTAAAAATCGTGAACATCTGTATGGGAGAACAGAAGCCGCTGGTGTCGGAGCTGAGGGATCGATCCACTCATCCCTTCGTTCCCCGACTAATAGACACCCTCGCCCCGCCTGGGCTGGGTATCCCCGAGATTAAGGAATATGATGGCGAAGGAGATCCAGTTCGTCATGTCCAGAAGCATCTCATGGCGTGTCTGGGTAGAGCCCCGAACGAAGATATAGTGTGCACACTGTTCCCAAACACCCTTGGAGAAAGAGCCTTGACCTGGTTCTTTAGCCTACCCCCAGGCTGCATTACCTGTTGGGCGGATATGCACGACCGCTTCATCCGACAATACCAGGGCCGCAGACGTTTGTTGAAGAGCGTGAGGTCCCTAACCCAGGTGGTGCAGAGGCCCGACGAGTCGCTGGCGCACTATTACCAGCGGTACACCGCCAGTGTAGCAGAGATAGACGAGGAAATCTCGGAGGGCGAGACCATCCGCACCTTTATTCGGAACCTGACAGCCCCCTATGGCTCCGACTTAATGCACAGCGTGGCTGAGAAGGCTGTGTGGAATATGGAGGCTTTGCAGAAGAGGGTGAAGCGACAGATTGATGTCCAGGAGTCCAAGATAGCTGCGGGAGAACTGGAGCCCCCAAAGTCAAATAAAGGGAAGCAGTCGAGTAAACCTTTCGACGATCGTAAGTCAAAGGGTAAACCCGACAGCAGCAAGAATCGAGGTCGTCCGGATCGAAGGGACGACAGACGTTCTTCAAGGAAGGATAAGCAGGAAGATCTCGACATTCCTCTCAACTGCTCCATGGCGGAAGTGCTGACAGTCATGGAACGACAAGGTATCTCCAGGTACCCCCCGAAGAAAGATGGAGAATTCCTCGGGTCCCGCACAGATCGCTATTGTCGGTTTCACCGCGCTAATGGCCACGACACCAATCACTGTCGGGAGCTGAAAAAGGAGATTGAAAAGCTAATCCAGAAGGGAAAGCTCAAGGAGTTCGTCGGGGACAAACGATGCAGGTCCCGCTCTCGGTCCCGATCACGGTCCCGTTCCCGATCCCGCGATCGATCCCCGAAGAAGAAGAGAACTGATCCAGAGTCATCCGGTGTTCGCAAAGAAAGACGAGTCATCAACGTGATTCATGGAGGATTTGCTGCTGGAGGAGATACCTCATCCGCTCGAGAGGTCTATGCCTCTAGAATCCCTACGGCGTTGGTGCTGGGTAAGAGGTCCCGATCTTGGACCCTGAAGGAAGAGATGGTGATCTCCTTCTCATCGGAGGACCTCATAGGCGTGGAGACTCCGCACGACGATGCCTTGGTGGTAACCCTGGATGTAGATGGGTTTGAGATGAAGAGAATCCTAATTGACGGAGGGAGCTCCTCCGACATTCTATTCATGGACGCGCTGGAAGCCATGGGGAAGACGAATAAGGATTTAAAGGAAGCAAACTTCCCGATGGTCGGGTTCTCTGGCTCAACTTCCTACCCGCTGGGAGTGATCACCTTACCAGTGGAGTTTGGTAGCGGGTGGAAATCAGAAAGGAGGAACGTGGAATTTGTCGTGGTTGATTCTGCGGGGACCTACAATGCGATTATCGGGAGAACCACCATCAATCCCCTGATGGCGGTTGCCTCGACTGTGCACCAGAAGATCAAGTTCCCGACTGACCACGGGGTCGGAGAGGTCAAGGGCGACCAGGTGGCTTCCCGAAAATGCTATGTTAATGCCACCCGGAGGAGGAGGCGAGAGGCTATGACTGTCCTCCAGACAGACACAGATCCCAGAGAAGAGTTTGGGCGTCCCGCCCCCGTAGAGGATCTGAAGGAAGTCGAGATCGACGGACCCCAGAGGAAAGTGAAAATCGGGTCCGCTCTAACCGAAGAGACAGCCCAAAAATTGGTGGAGTTACTGAAAGAGTTCAAAGAGCTGTTTGCCTGGTCCCCCAGCGATATGCCGGGAATCAGTGCACGAGCTGAAGATAGATCCCGCGATCAAGCCTATCACGCAGAAAAGGCGTCCGATGGGCACGGATAAGAAGATCGCGATCCAGCAGGAGGTGGGCAGGTTGCTCGATGCTGGTTTCATTAAGGAGCTCCGATTCCAGACTTGGGTCGCCAACCCAGTGCTGGTGAAGAAGACTAACGGGAAGTGGCGAATGTGCGTGGACTTCCGCGACTTAAACAAGGCTTGTCCAAAGGATTGCTTTCCACTCCCGAGGATTGACCAGCTGGTGGATGCCACATCGGGACATGAGCTGCTGAGTTTCATGGATGCGTATTCAGGCTACAACCAGATCAAGATGGCCAAGGAAGACGCCCCCCACACTACGTTTTATGAAGACAGCGACATCTATCACTACGATGTCATGCCTTTCGGGTTGATCAACGCCGGAGCAACCTACCAGCGGATGGTGAACAAGCTGTTTGGGATATGCTGGGAGAAACCATGGAGGCTTACGTGGATGATATGCTGGTGAAGTCCCGACAAGCCGAGGATCACGTGCACAACCTTACCATGGCGTTTGAGCGGATGAGGCTTCATCAAGTTCGCTTGAACCCGACGAAATGCGCCTTCGGAGTCCACTCAGGGAAGTTTTTGGGCTTCATGGTGAGCCAAAGAGGAATTGAAGTGAACCCTGAGAAGCTGAGGGCAATCGAGGAGATGCAGTCTCCGATAAACCATCGGGAGGTGCAAGTACTGAATGGCCGACTAGCTGCAATGAACCGCTTCTTGTCCAAAGCCAGCGACCGATCAATGCCGTTTTTTGAAATCTTGAGGGCCAACAAAAAATTCGAATGGACCGTCAAATGTGAAGAGGCGTTCCAAGCACTAAAGCAGCATCTTCGCACACTCCCGCCGCTGGCGAAACCGGTTCCAGGCGAGCCGCTCTTCCTTTATTTGGCTGTTTCTGAATTTGCCATTAGCTCTGTGTTAGTAAAGGTTGTCGAGGGTAATCAAGTCCCCGCCTATTATGTAAGCAAGGCATTTGCCAAATCTGAATTGAACTATCCCGCCGTTGAGAAGTACCTCTTTGCGTTGATAATTACTGCTCGGAAGCTAAGGCCATATTTCCACGCACACGAGATCACTGTGCTAACGAACCAGCCTCTGAAGCATTTTTTGAACCGACCGGATGCGTCTGGGAGATTGGTGAAATGGGCAGTAGAGCTCAGTGAGTTTCGAATACACTTTGCTCCAAGAACGGCAATCAAGGGCCAGGCATTGGCGGACTTTATAGCAGAATCTACAGCCCCCGATCTAGAAGAAACGGGCCCTGTAGAGGGGGCAATCATGGAGGTCCCGACAGAAGAACAACCAGAAAGGGCAGAGCAATCAGAACAGCCAAACAAAGAAAATACCTGGGAAATGTACACGGATGGCTCCGCAAGTTCAGACGGATCAGGAGCGGGCTTTTTGTTGATACCACCAGGAGAAGGTGAACCTCTCCGATACGCCTTGGCTTTAACATTCAAGGCCACGAACAATGAAGCGGAGTATGAAGCTCTTATCACGGGCCTAAAAATCGCTAAAGGCACTGGAATTGATCACTTGAGAGTGAAGTGCGACGCGGCGTTAATCGTGAACCAGGTCCAAGGGCGATACGAAGCAAGGAGCCCGATAATGAAGAAGTATCTGCGAGAGGTACAAACCCTGAGAGAGAGATTCAAAAGCTTCGATATCGAGGCTATTCCGAGGGAGGAGAACGTAGAGGCAGACGCCTTGAGCAAATTTGCCCTGGGGGCACCCTTGGAAGAAAATCGGAAGGTTCACTTCCTGGAGAAGGTGATCTTATCGAACATCGACCCCACGCAGGTGTGCACCGTTGAAGCAAAATCGGAGGAGGAGCCCACTTGGATGACCCCGATAGTCGCGTATCTGACTACGGGGGCAGTCCCCGAGGACAAAGTAGCAGCAAACAGGATATGTCGGATCGCGTCTAATTATGTGATGCTGGACAATCAGCTGTACAAAAAGGGCTGGTTCTCGACTCCGTACCTGAAGTGTGTAGCAGAACCCGACACCAACCGAATCCTGAAGGAAATGCATGAGGGGATCGCGGCTTGTCACGAAGGGGCCCGATCCATTTTGAGGAAGGTGTTGAACTTAGGCTACTATTGGCCCACGATGAACAAAGAAGCAACGGCGTTGGTCCGATCATGCGACGCGTGCCAGAGGTACGCCCCGAGTATTGTGGCTTCGGCTGCTAACCTGACGTCCATCAAGAGCGCTTGGCCCTTCGCGCAGTGGGGCATCGACTTGGTGGGACCTCTTCCACAAGCACAAGGACACTGTAAGTATTTACTTGTAGCTATCGATTATTTTTCAAAATGGATAGAGACAAAGGCATTGGCCAGAACAACGGGGAACCAGATCGTCAAGTTCCTCCAAACCCACATCGTGTCCAGATACGGGATTCCTAAGGTGGTGATCAGCGACAATGGCCCACCGTTTAACGGCTCTCAGGTGAGGGAGTATCTGGAAGAACTGAACGTTGAACATCGGACAGCCTCCATACGCCATGCTCAGACTAATGGCCAGGTGGAGTCAGCCAACAAAATCGTGATGGATGGCCTGAAGAAGAGGGTCTATGCCTTGAAGGGCAAATGGCTGAACGAACTAGAAAACGTACTTTGGGCTGTTAGAACGACACCCAAACGATCAACAGGGGAGACTCCGTTTGGCCTTGTTTATGGCACGGAAGCTGTCGCTCCTGTGGAGGTAGCTGTGGCATCCCATCGGACGAGATATTATGAGCCCCTGACGAACGAGGAAGTGAGACGCCTGGACTTGGACCTACTCGAAGAGAAAAGGCGGGAAGCCGATGAAGTCCAAGCACGAATGCGCTTAGCGACGGCCAGGTACTATAATCGGCGAGTGAAGTCCCGACAGTTCTTCGTCGGGGAGCTGGTTTGGCGTCGCAACGAGTTCACCCTTTTGGATCGAATCAACAAGATGTCACCAAAATGGGAAGGACCTTATAAGGTCGTGGGGATGCCAGCCCCGAACGCATACAAGTTGGAAGACCTCGATGGCAGAACGTTAAAGCATTCTTTCAGTGGCGAACACTTGAAGAAACACCATGCTTGAAGAAAATCGCCTTAAGTGGTGCCCGAGAAAGTCGCCTTCAGTGGTGCATGATAAAAGTCGCCTTCAGTGGTGCACGATAAAAGTCGCCTTAAGTGGTGCCCGATATAAAATCGCCTTAAGTGGTGTATGTTATTTATCGTTTAAATTCGATGTAAACCTATCTTATGCCAATAAATAAAGAGGTTGCTTCCAAATAAGAGCTGTCCTTAGATTTATGCTAAGTGTAAAAGTCGCCTTCATTGGTGCACGATGAAAGTCGCCTTCAGTGGTGCACGATAAAAGCCGCCTTCAGTGGTGCACGATAAAAGTCGCCTTCAGTGGTGCACGATAAAAGTCGCCTTCAGTGGTGCACGATAAAAGTCGCCTTCAGTGGTGCACGATAAAAGTCGCCTTCAGTGGTGCACGATAAAAGTCGCCTTCAGTGGTGCACGATAAAAGTCGCCTTCAGCGGTGCACGATGAAAGTCGCCTTCAGTGGTGCACGATAAAAGCCGCCTTAAGTGGTGCACAATACTTAGGTTTATTCTAAGTATCCGAAAGTCGCCTTCAGTGGTGCACGATGAAAGTCGCCTTCAGTGGTGCACAATATTAAGTCGTCTTAAGGGATGCGTGGGATTAAGTCGCCTTAAGTGGTGCGCGATCTTTAGGTTTATCCTAAGTAACGATTAAAGTCGTCTTAAGTGATGCACTCGATATTAAGTCGCCTTAAGTGGTGCAAGTTATTAAATCGTCGGGAAGGACGTCTGAGAAATTCGTAAGTATCGAAGTTTCAGAACTAAGTCGTCTTAAGTGATGCACTCAATGCTAAGTCGCCTTAAGTGGTGCGGGTTGTTAAATAGTCGGGAAAGACGAAAGACAACAAAAGATCGGAATTAAAGGAGTCTAATATTGATAAAAGGCTCGAAGGCCCGACGACGACGCAAGAGAAGAAAATACAAGGACTCTGAAAGATAAAAGCATTCAAGCTTGGTCCTTGTCAGCAGCAGCAGAGGGGTCCACAGGATTGGCTTCGGGAGGATTGGCTGTCGGGGTGTCCGCACTTGGAAGATCAGAGGCGTCTTCGACAATTATGGGGGTACTCCCCCCATCACTCTCCTCAGAAAGAGCAAAATACTTTTTCGCAAAGGGAGCGAGGGAAGGAGACTTGTCGAAGTTTATGGCATCCCCGTACTCCAGGTGAAGCTCCTCAACGGCGTTGAAGAGAGTGTTCTCCACCTCCGCGCCAAAAAACTTCATGGCGTCAGCTTGGAAGCCCTCCGACTTCCGATAGTCCTCCCGACCCTTGGCCTCCGCTTCGGCCAGCCGTGCCGGGAACCCCGCGATCAGCTCCTCCAGAGCCTTCTTCTCGAGGACCAGCTGGTCCTCGGCGGCCTTCTTTTCCTGAGTCAGCCGATCCACGACTGCCCCCCCGCTCTTCCCGCTCTTGCCTCAAGAGCCCCTCGAAGTCCGCGATCTGCTGCTGAAGGCCCCGAATCTTCTCATTGAGGACAGCCAGCTCTTTGGCAAGCTTCCCCCGTGAAGACTGGGAGGCCTTGAGATCCGCCTGAAGCTGCTCGCGGACTCCTCGGTCCCGCTCCCTGGCCTCATCATAGGCAATGACATACCCGATGAGGCGGTTGTAATCCCCGAGCTCCTGCAATCAAAAGGAAAGAAGTATTAGAAGGACAAAAGACCCGATTTATCAATCAACAAGAAAGAAGCGAAGTCTCACCTCGATGCGGCGCACAGCCATACCCCTGACGTCCCGCTGCATATGCGTCCGATTGAGGTGAATCGGATGTCGCATAGAAGGCAGGATGGAACCCGCCCGCAGATGCAGGGCCAGCTCTTGGTCCTGTTCCCCTTGTGTGAGCGGGACTCCCTGGAGCGTCTGGATCGGAGCCCAGGGGGCATCGGCTTGTGAAGGGTTGAAGGGCCTGTAGAAGTCCCCATCGAGAGCCAGGGGAGAGATGGGACGGGGAAGAGAAGGGCACATCTCCGTCTCGGCCTGGACAGGGGAGGGAGAGAAGTCATGGATAGGAGAGAGCTCCCGCTGCTGTGGAGAAGACGAGGGAGGCGGCCCCTGAGGGGTTGGTTTCAAGGGGGATTGCCCCGCCTTCCGACGCTGCTGAGGGGGGTCAACCCCGCCGGTCTCCTCGGAGGAGTCCAGAGTCTCCACCTGGCGAAACTGTTCACCAGATGGTGCCTTCTCTCCAGCTGAGGAAGGCACCCCCGCTGAAGGCGGTGCATCTGTAGAAGCGGCAGCACCCGAGGAAGCTCCCGAGCGACCTGCACCTGGAGGATGAAGAGCTTCAGATAGGTAGTCAGGAAGTTCATCGGGATTCTTACACCAAATGATACGTCGGGAGACGTGTTGATCCTTCCCGCGGTAGTGATAGTAGCCTGCCTTCAAGACTCGGGGAGTTTCACCTCGAAGGATCCTTTTGACATCAGCAATACGGCCTTTCTTGGTCGAGGAAATCAAGTCCGACGGAACCATCCTTTTATACGATTTAATAGCGAGTCGGAGTTGTTTACCTTCTTCAGCATTCTGGACCTCGAAGAGTTGGTCCAGATCCACCCGTGGCCGCTTGGGCTGCTCCGCTGAAGGAGACCCCGACCTGGCAGCAGCCTTCTTAGCAGACTTCCTCTTCCGCGAGGGGCGGACAGCATCGGTCTCCCCCTGCTTAAGGAATAAATCGGTCAGCACAGACACCTTCTTGGCTGCAAACAATAAACGAAGAAAAAGTTAGAAATTTACCCAAGGGACCACGCTAGAAGGGCCGTCGAAGAGCTGCCCCCCAGAGACAATACTGAGGAGTCGGACCCCGGCATGCACCAGGTCCCGCTCCACCAGAGAGTTAGCATTGAGAGGAGTGTAAGACTCCCCCCAACGATAAAGCTGGATCAATTGGAGAGTCTCGAAATCCTCATCAGCATAAGAGTGGAAAGCAGGCGGAGGGTCTGCTGCCACCTCCCACCGAGGCCAAGGGATAGAAGAATGTTGGATGAAGAAGTAGCTCTTCTTCCAGCTACTGTTGTCAGACCCCGTATCGATCAAGAGTCCCCGACCCTTGACCACCTTCCAGGTGTCACTGGTCCAACCGTGCCGGGCAAGCTGCTGCTTACTCCACTTGGGCATCCGAGGATAGAAGGCGCAAACCCCCGCCTCGTTGAACTTCAACCCATAGAAGGTCCGGAAAAGTTGAAGGCTGTAGACCCACTTCTGTCGGAGACAGAGGACTTGAAAGGCGTTCCAGATGCGGATGGCATGAGGAGAGAAAGTAGTGGGGTGTGTTTGATAGTGTTGGCACAGCTCGACCAGGTTACCACAAAAAGGGAACCTGATCCCCGCTGATATTTGCCCCGTAGAGACAAATACCTCCCCTTTCTGGGGACGAGTAACCTCAGGGTCACTCGAGGGACGATGTCGAGCATACGGGAAGCGAGGTTCCCAGGTGATGGTGATGCAACCCTCTCGGAGAGCTGCATCATAAGCAGTGGTGGAAATTTCATTTGGAGCATAGTCAAATTTAAAGGGTTTTCTCCCCTCGGAGCTGGAACCGCTGTCTGAAAAGCAACCAGGGCAAGAAAATACAGTGGGATTCTGGAAAAAATTAAAAAGAAAGGGACAAGCAAACAACGAAGAGTGTTTCCTTACCAGACATGGTGGAGTAGAGGTTGAAGGAGATGAACGAGATGTCGCCGGAAAGATGATCGGAGAAAACTCCAAAGACCTTCGAAATCACAGAGCTTGAAATTGCAGAGGAATCGCAGAGAGCTTTTGAGAATTCGAAGACGGTAAAAGTTAAATTGTGACTGTGGCTAGGGTTTTATAGTCGAAGAAGACGGTTGAAAGGACACTTCGATCCGAGTCGTCGAAGTCGAAGAGTCTTATTCTGGACCGTTGAGATGAAACGTGCAGAAGGACAACGGGCGTAATGATGAAACGGCCCGAAAAGCACTTTTCAGAAAAGGACAGGCGCGAAAAATCAGGCACGTGGGTCGAAAACGTCACTCCATTATCTACTGCATTTAATGCACTAGGGAACCGAAGAGACCTTTGGGATATAGCAGTTATCTATAAAACCCTGAGGAAACGTGGAGGAGAAGACTGATAACTTTAAGTAACTGAACCAAGGAACAGATCCCCGACTCTAGTATTGGAAAATCGGGAGTTGGAAGACACGACGAACTAAAAGTCCCTCATGTCTTGGGGTCAAATGATGGGTCCGACTATAGCCGTCAGGACCTTTAACGGCGAGGAAACGGCAAACAGGCCCACCAGGCCCAGAGTAAGGGTCAAGATGACCTAGGAGAAGGGTCCCGATGAAGGGAGTCCCGACGAACTAGGGTCCCGACAGAGTCGGTCCCAACAGTGGAGCTAGAAGCTTCCGATGAGAAGCCTTTAAGAAGGCCCCGATGATGAATCCCTGAGAATGATTGGCCCTGTCACGATGACGAGGGGCCCCGAGCGGTGACACAACGAGATAACTCTGGAGTCCCCGACGGGAGTCGGGACTCGTTACCAGAGGATAAAGCCAAGATATGCGGGGCGTGGCCGAGATATACGGAACGTTGTTAAGATACACGGATCGTGGCCGAGATACGCGGGGCATGGCTAAGATACGCGAGATCATGTACGAGATAAGCGGGATACGGGCTAACCACCCCTAACGGTTCACCAGGTACCTGAGGCACCTCTTTGCCTATAAAAGGGCAGGAGGTCACCTCAGATCACTAACGTTAAGTTCGATATACTTTTGAGATTGTTGCTTGCCAGTCATACGAGAGACTCATTTAAGCATCGGAGAGGGATTCTGGGTCACCGCCCGGTCTATCCCCTCTTGCAGGATTGCGTGGAGCAAAGGAGATAGGATTGCCGTCAAGATCCTTACCGGAGTTCCACCGTGATCCAACAGACTATAAGAGTTGGGATGCTTTGGTATTATCGATTGTTCCCCACCGTGACCTGTTAACTTCACCCTAGTGATGAATTTTTCTTTATGGGTAGAAAGGAAAAGACGATGGGTGTGGAAGAATAATGAAGGAAATTTTATTTGAGGTTGCAGTGAGGGAAGTTTATTGGGAGAAGTTGGGATACGGTGCCACCATAGATAGAGGAAGGTGGTAGTTTAAAGAGAATACGGTAGGAGAATGGAGGTGACTCTTGACCATAGGAACAACATGAGAGGAGGGAGCGAATGGGGGTATGTGTCGGTATGTGGATGTATTATCAATTATGTGAGGGTAAATGTAAATTTTCAAATGGATTTAATTTCTTTCTTAGTGAGGAAAATTTTATAATTAATTTTTTTATGGACTAATAATAAGTAACTTTTTTTTTTGTGAGGACATCTTTTATGTGAGGACATTTTCAAATATTCAGACTTTAATTATGTAATAGATAATAGATATATATCAGAGTTGTACTCTTATTCAAATAAAGAATAATAAACTTTAAATAAACTGGCAAAAAAAGACTTTTAATAATATATTTCCTCACATAGTTTACTAGTTTTAAATGAATAGATGAATCAAGTGTACATAATTACATATATATATATATATGGTGGAAGTTTATTTATTTGTAAATAATAATGGATGAGGAATTACAATAGCAAGTAATGAATGGAATATAAACGTACATATAGTATTTATTATACATACCCTGGTGGTTGCTTTTCCAAGTGATGATGGTGACTATTTAGGATTCCATTGGAAACAATGAAAGAGGGTTCCATCGAATTCTACCAATCTACAGGGGGCAGCATGCTTAATCAACCAAGTGCATTGTCTTTTACATAGTTTAAGATCCCTTTTCTGTATATAAATATCATAGTAATAGAATTCATCTTTCCACTGAAAGCGGCAATAGAATTGTGTGGACCCCCAGAAGTTTGGTCGGAATTCGAAGCTGTAGCTATCCCAAGGTGCTACAACATGGAAGCCGAGGTCGTCGCTCCCGGATTTGCAATGAATTGTCAAGTTGTGAACCATTAGACCGTTCGTCATTGTAACTTGCGTCTTTGCATGCCGAAACAATTTCTCATGTACTTTTAGTTTTGGCACCTCAGCAGCAGCAGCAGCAACTTGGACGTTGTTTATTTTTATGTGAATTATCACAACTACTAACAAAAGGATATGCTTCGTGGCTACTACAAAACCATGGTTACTCCAGGAGGAATTATTACGTGCCATGCTAATTATTTTGAATTATTATATATGACAATGAATTGGCCAGGCTAGGCTAGGCCAGGCCAGGCCAGGGTAGGAAACAAGGATGGATGGAGTAAATAAATATTGGGATCTTATTTGTAGTTATATATATAGCTACTAGCTATCTATAAATGGTATAATACGTACCCCACTCTCCCTTTTGTTTGTTTGTTTTTCATCCGTTCCATTTAATACGGGCCAATGTAGATAGTAAACCCTTTATCTGGTTGTTTGTTACCCCTGTACCATATTTAACACGCCCTAAAATTAAGTTAGTGGAATTGTAATTGATTCCGCACCGGTTAGAGGATCGTTATACCGCTTCGAACTGGTTTTTTGTGTTTCAACAAAAACACAACCACACACTGATTATTTCTAATAATGAACTTTGTTGGGGGTGATTAAACAAGAATATAATAATATGTAAAAAATATATTTGTTTGGACAAACGGTTAATTAAAGAGATCGAATTGTATTATTGTAATACTTGAACTGATCGAGTTCGAAGAATATATACTGATGGAACAAGCTCATCGGGTTCCGGACTAGGCGGTCTTGTGTCGAGTCGAGTTCTTATATTCTTCGTGTTTCCAGTCTTCTCGATGTTACCGTCGATCTCTTTCCAAGTCGTCGATTACGTACATGAAGGATTGCGTCAGAGGGGGGTGCCTCTGGCGAACCCTCTCTGATGCTAAAGTAAGAGCCGGGTTCTATAGAGATAAAGTAGAGAGAAAGCAGAGCAATATTGTCAGGATGTTGTAAAATGAAGAATGCCTCCTCCTATATATAGAGTTTGAGAATTGTACGGGTGGGACCCGTGTAAAAATGATAGTTCCGTAAATAGGTGGAGGGTAATTTCGTAAATAGGTAGAGACCCGGGTGTCAGATACTCAAGGATTTAGGGCGGACGCGGGACGCGTCGACCCCGTGACACCGGACTGATCCGGTGTTGATGACACTACCAGTGTTACTAGACTGGTACTGTACCATTGGTACGGACCAAGTCCGATGTTACCGGATCGGTCCGGTACCAGTGATACCGAACTAGTCCGGTAACGCGATACCGGACATGCGTGCGAAAATATAATGGTCTTAGCCCCTTATCATGTTCGGGGTCGACGGTCCGACCGTTTCGGGCCTTGATGAGGTCCAATCAGGTGTATACCACTGAATTAATCTAGCTACAAATATATACTATGCTAGTATGAGGCTTCTTCTATAGTTATAATTATTAACATATACGAATCGAGACATAAATTATCGTATTCTTTCCGGGCGGCTTTTGTTGTTTCTACTCTAGTAGTAAATATATAATATATATGATGTAGACATGGAAGTTCTATATGTAGTATAAATTGATTTTTGTAGACCACTTTCTTTAAAAGTCAATATTAATACCCAAATGTTATTTACAAATTTACACTTATATACACTATTAACTTGAAAACTAAACATTGTTTTCTATAGACTGTTAGATTAAACGTAAGTTTTTTTTTTTGCGTGAGTTGTAGCAAACCTCAAACCTCATCATCCAAATGCACCATCCGCCGCCTTCAGTTGCTACACGTCGTCGCCCGCTGCCACCATCGTTCTTTTAGGTGATGTATTCATCTACTTTACTAATTGATATTTTCTAATCGATGTAAGCAATTTTTTTTTTTATTAAAACTGATACATAATTTTTTTTCAATTTCAACTAAAATCAATCTAAATCTAGTATATATTATTAACATGGTTTAGACGTCAAATCAAATTTCAACAAGGTTCTTCCGAAAAAAGTAATAACCATGGAGTAAATGAAGAGTCTATGTCGATTTTGCATAAAGGAATTGTCAAGACCTCCACAATTTTGTCATAAAAAATCAACAACCCACCCTAATTTTGTTAGAAAAATAAACATATACTCGCCGATATCTTAAAAAAAATCGGCGGCAATATGTCTTTTTTTTTTCTAAAAAATTAGCGAGTTGTATAATTAATCAATGATTTGTTGATTTAGCTTGAAAAAATTGACTAAACAAGTGTGTGATTTTCTAAAAGGTCAAGTAACAATGGTTGGCATTTTGACAAAATAGGTCGCCGTAATAGGGAGTCCATTAGTATAAGCTTAACATCCTAAAAATAATTGGGGTATGTCACATTAGAGATTTTGGGTCAGGCCAAAATCCTAATGGACCATACGATGCCCAAAATTGGATCAACCCTATTATATGGTTCGGCTGAACTAGTTGAGTGAGCCCTTAGGGGTTTTGCACACTAACTCATATATATAAATAAGAGTTGTTAGAGATTTTTTTGGGGTTAATTACTCTTTACCTTTTAGTTGTGACACAAGAAATCCCTCTCCCTATTTCACATAGGTTTCGGCCGAATCCACCCTCAAATAAGGAGGTGTCAAATTTGTCTTGTGCAATTCACCCCGGAGATCCATTCCAGCAACCGAATTGAATAGGCTTTGCTGTGGAGACCACTGAATGTGGATTGTTCTCAATGAAGAGTTCCCGTAGGACACCGTCCGACAGATCGTTAACTTCCTCGTGAAGATCTTGGGTTGCGGAAAGCAAAACTGGTATGTGTTCCTTATCCGCTGTGTAATCTGTTTACAAGCATGTACTTTGGTTTTGATCTGTAATTGTATCCCCTAATTCTATCAGTGGTATCAGAGCATGTGTAGGGTGTTCATGAATTTTATTAAAAACGTAATTTTTATCAAAATTGAACAATGGATTTGTGATTAAGGTAAAATTTGATCTAGAAATTTGACCACTAACCCAAAAGTTTACTTTAGGGTTAGTTTAGTCACATGTAAAATTGTGACATTAATTATCGATATATTATGTGTATGATTTTAGGGAAATCAGAATATTTGTTGATATATTATTTACCAAAATATTGAGAAAATATATTATTGATAGAGTTTTATCCCTAAATTAGAATCTTATCAAATTAGTAATATATGTATATACCTATAGTTGCCGAATATATGTATATATTGTGCAATATATTTGGAAATTATATTTATTAGGGTTAAAGGTCCTTTTGGTACCACATGTTTGCAAAAATTACACTGTTCATACTACTAGTATTTTTTCGTACCGAATTGGTACCATATGTTTCCAAACCTTACTGTTTTGGTACCTCCGTTAGGGTTCTGTCAAAAACAGCCGTTAAATGGCATGTGTCATGCACGTGACCAGCCCAAAACTTTCAGTTTTGTTACAATTTAATCCATCTAATACATCCCTAACTTTTATTTTGTTCAATTTAGTCCTAAAACTTCAAAACCAAACCATTTTCTCAAATTAACCTAGCCGGACTTAGCCTAGGGCTAGGTCCGACCCTGGGTCATGGTCGCCGGACCCAGGCGACCCCGACCCAGGGTCGGACCTAGCCCTAGGCTAGGTCCGGCTAGGTCAATTGGGACCTAGCCCCAATTGAGATAAATTGGGGCTAGGTCCAATTGACCTAGCCGGACCTAGCTTAGGGCTAGGTCCGACCCTGGGTCAGGGTCCCCTGGGTCCGGTGACCCCGACCCAGGGTCGGACCTAGCCCATGGCTAGGTCCGGCTAGGTCAATTTGGGGAAATTGTTTGATTTTGAAGTTTTAGGACTAAATTGAACAAAATAAAAGTTAGGGATGTATTAGAAGGACTAAATTGTAACAAAATTGAAAGTTTTGGGCTGGTCACGTGCATGACACATGCCATTTAACGACCGTTTTTTACGGAACCCTAACGGAGGTACCAAAACAGTAAGGTTTGGAAACATATAGTACCAATTCGGTACGAAAAAATACTAGTGGTATGAACAGTGTAATTTTTGCAAACATGTGGTACCAAAAGGACCTTTAACCCTATTTATTATACTTATTGTTACTTGATGGCTAAGTTTTTAATGGATTTTAAAACCCTACTTAGCACCCAGGTAATAATTTTCGACCGGACCCTATGGGTCATTGGGCAGGGTCCAAATGCACAACCAGGTCGGATCGACCTACCCAGATAACCAGTGGGACCCAAATCGGCCAATCGTTTCAGATCGAGTTCCACCGATTCAACCGGGTCAGGTCGACCAACCCGGGTTTTCTCATTCGGTCTGACCCGCATCGGGTCGGATCGGACTAGGTGGACTAGTGGGTCGAGTCAAACCCAGCTCGTTTCGAGAAAATCGAACCAAATTAACCTTATCGGACCGGACCGATCGGGCCAGGTCAGCCGGACCGGGTTGACTGAACCAGACCGGGTTAGGGTCAACTAAAAAATAGGTCGGTCAAATTCTAAATTCAATTTTTTTTTAACTTTAAATTACCTACACGCTGTGAATTGATTAATTATTTTAACGTTTTAATCAAACTTGATGCCTAGTTTCGGTTATGGGGATGGATCTTAGAAAATGCATGATTATGGGACTGAATTATTTTATGGGCTGAATTGCAATTTTTATATATTAATATGAATGCATGTTAGAATTTCGTCTTGACTATATCAAGATAGTTGGATATTAAATGCTGTGGGTGGAGCCTTGTTTACAATTAATGAGTTGTGCATTAGGATAGACATGATGTGCTGAGTGATCTTGATTAGGATCCATGTCTAGAAGTTTGCATGATTTTTATAACATGAATTGAAAGTCAGGCCCAAATATTTTAAAACGATATTCAGTCATATGCATGATTGATGTGGAATGATTACGCATGATGCGTATGCATGATAGTTTCAAGATGTGATCGCATGGGATAATTTACTTGTGTAGCAGAATTATGTATGCTTGAATGAGAAATTCTCGAATCATTTTAAAAGCCAGGATATTGTGTATGTAAAAACTCTTCATTCCGGTTAAAGTTGCGATCAAACCATTTTCAAAGAGACTGATCTTTAAGAAAGGAGATGCCGGCAGTGTGAAATCTTTGGCCTCCTTCCATTGGTTTACTAGTGATCGGGTTTCTTTGATGACTGAGGAATCATTGTTTGTCGCCTCTGTCTCATGGATATCTGATGTAAAAAATTATTTTCAAAATGTTTTAAAATGTCACCCTGATTTTTGCATTGTTTGTCTAGGTGTTAGTTTCGAAGGCTGGAAGAGTACAATTCTATATTCCTCACAATTTTGATGGTGTGAACTATAATTCTTGGAATAGCTATGTGAGGGATCTCCTCGATGCTATAGCCATCTACCAATGTATTTATTCCAAAGTAAACAGGACAATCTTGAATGAATTTTGTAATCCGTATTCCGATAAAGGGAATAGGTTCTTTGATGATCTAGAAGGAAGAATTGTGATATTATAACCCTTGGACAAAGAGGTTGTTGAAGATTTCAAACACAACTACTTTGCATTCCAGCATTGGTGTGCCCTTTGCATCCGCTTCGGTGTAGGCAAGGCCACTGAAGCTAGTAATGTTTTTGTTGAGTATGATTATCTTATTTCCATGGATGCTGGTATAAAAGCCGCTCGATGCTTTCAGGATGAAAGGTCTATAAAGAAAATAATATTTATCATCTTGAAGAGGTATCTTTTTTCATGGTTTGTTGACTATTAAAACACCTAATTTTGGACCACGCGCGACTCGCGTGACGTGTGGCGCACCTAAATGAGAAAATGTCCAAATATAGCAAGTCGTGAAGTTTCCAAGAAGAGTCCTGCGCATATTAGGCTAACATTTATGACATAATTTCTGAATATTTAGTATTAGTTTTTAGAATATTTAGAATTTACTATTTGAATAAATTAGTAATATTTTTTTCCTAAATTTATGTAAACCCTAGACTCTATTACAATTATATATAGGTGGTGGGTCTCGTGATGTTTAGGGGGCTGGAGAAAGATAAAATAAAATTCGAGCTGAAGCCTTGTGATCACATCTATCTTCCCATGCTTTCTTTCTTAATTATTTATAATTATAATATATATGTAATGTATTTATATATGTTTGCATTAGGCGTTTCATGTTTGGTATTGAAGATGTTGAGTTTCTGCTCCAATGGAGATTAAAGCCCCAACTCCACCGCTCGTGATCTGAACCTCCAGATGAGCCGCCTGCAGCCGAAGCAGCAGCGTTTCCTCCTTCACCCAATTCCAATCGCCAACCCACCTCTGATGCCCAGCCGGTTCAATCACGCACCATCGCTGCACATCTCCGAAGGCTTCCACCAGCATCGGATCTCCATTGCGTCCCGTCCATCACCTGCATCCCCTATTTTCGCACAACACCAGCTCGTTACCTCCAATAACCGGTCACCAATCTTCATAACCCGCTCCGATTCCGCTCACCAAGTCGCCGTCTCCGAGTCGACCAGCCAATAAACTTCATATTCCTTATTCTCATCTTTTCTATTCGTTTTCATCCTCCTTCCATCATAATATTAATTATATGATAGATATATATATAAATATATATATATATATATATGTATATATATATGTATATATATATATACATAATACGTTTTGATTCTTCTTGTTCATTAGGTCGATGTCCGCAGCGCAACTTAACTGGAGCCATTCCACCGATCCAAACGCGATTCTCCAGCTGCTCCGACTAAGCCACGCCGGAGAACGCCCAGCCATGCCGGATTCCATCTACAGTTGTCATTGTAGATCTCGTACGGTCACCACCATCACTGATTTCTTGAGCCGGACCCTTCCTCTAGTTGAACTTTCTTCGGCTACAGTTCGGTTGCAAGCCACGACCCAGCCTGCTCCGTCTGATTTAGGTCCACCTCCAGCCAGCCATGCCCCTATTTCTAACCCCCAACGAAGTTGCATGCCTTGCTGCATTGCTCTTTGTTGGATCACGGGCGAAGCTCCGTTACGTCCTTGACGGAAAGCTTTGAACTCCTGGGCTCCGCGTAATCCTGCAAAAGGGGATGACCTGGGTGGTGACCCAGAATCCCTCTCCGATGCTTAAATGAGTATGGTGATCAATGGGTGGTAAGCAAAAGTCTAAGTTCGTATTAGATGATCGTTTTCTGAGGTAACTTCCTCCTTTATATAGGAGGGGAAGTTACTCAGTTACCTGTTACTGCGCCTGGCAGTTTTACCCATGATTCCGTGTATCTCGCCACGATTCCGCATATCTCGGTTGGGATTCCATATATCTCGCCCCACGCTCCGCGTATCTTACCCGTACTCCGCGTATCTCGGGCACGCCCTGCGTATCTCGGGGAGTTTATCTTTATCTCTAACCGTCTCCCACTACTCTATCTAGTAGGCGGGTTTCTCGGTCTTTATCCTCTGATTACAAGTCCCAACTCCTGTCGGAGACTCCAGAGTTGTCTCATTCTAGATCACCACCCAGGACCTTCAGTCTCTACGGGACAGGTCCAGCCTCTGCGGGGCTTTATTATCGGGGCCTTTACTAAGGCATATCGGGGCCTACTCAGAGGCTTATTTTCGGGAGCATTCAGCTCATGTGTCGGGGCCGCTACCGTCGGGACCCTTAATGCTGGGCCTCTGGGTCCTCCAGGCCTTTCACGAGGCCCACTGGACCTACCCGCCGTCCATTGGCTGCTAACGGGCTAACGATTACATCGGAACCCGTCATTTGCCCCCAAGACATGGGGGACTTTTAGTTCGTCATGTCTTTCAGTTTAGATCTTTTGACCTCTTTGTCGGAGGCTTTTGTTTTCATACCTCCCGATACCGCCGTCGGGGGCTTCTATCTTTGCATTTTTTGATGCCTTAGTTAGAGGCTTTTGTCTTTATACCCTCCGATACCACCGTCGGAGGTTTTTGCCTTGCGTGTAATTTGTTGAATAACAGAGTCTCTTACTCATGATTGCCTTGGGGCCCACCAGACCCCATGGGCAGTTGCCAAATCCGAGGAGACTCCTAGGTTACTGTAGCATTAAATGCCTAGGGATAAGGAAACGACGTTTAAACCGGCGTGACTGTTGTTTTCTGAAAAAGCAGCTGTGACGTCACGCACGTCCCTTCCGTACCTATGATCTCGGCGATTAAGATCGTGTCGTTTCCTCTTCAACGGTACAGATCGTGCCCATCCAGCTGTCTCTTCCGTACCGTCTCCACAATTCTTCCGTACCGTCTCCACAATTCCAACCATCGAGATCAAGTCGTTTTGTCTTCAACGGTCAAGATTAAGTTCCCTCAGCTGCCCTTTTGCTTATAAAAGCTAAAACCCTGGCATTATTCACTCCTTCTGCACTCTCTCGATTTCAGCCACCCTTGTATTCGAAGCTTCCTCTCCAAGCTCCTCCTGCTATTCAAGTGATCCAAGGCCTTCAACCCTTTCGATCTTCCTTTGCTCTACCTCTTTGACCACCAATCATGTCTGGTAGGGACTTTCTTCTAAGTTTTCGTGATTTATTTGCTGTTTGTTCTTCTTTTCTCAAATCCTTTCATTTGCAATCGTTTTAGACGAAGCTAGTTCTGAGGTTAGGGCTCCTTTCGTTTTCGAGTTTGCTGTCAATGAGATATCTGAGACTTCGTATGAGGTTGCCCTTAGAGAGGGGTATATTACCTCGGATTGGGAGCCTCGTTTCCCATATGAGTCTCAGCCTGCTGTTAGAAGGAAGCACATCATCACGCCTCCTCGGGCAGGGGAAGTGTTTGTCTCCGCCGGACAAATAAGCGCGGGGATTCGGTTCCCCTTCTGTGGAAACATGGTGGAGATGTGCAACTTCTACAAAACGCATCCCTGTACCTTCTCTCCACACGCCATCCGCGTGTGGAATGCCTTCCAACTCTTATGCCACCGCCAGCAATGGACGTACAGTCTTCTGCTGTTCCGCACTTTCTACGGCATGAAGTGCAACAAGGCTGGTGTCTGCTCCTTTTCCCCCCGACTCCCCAAGTGGACAAAGGAGCAACTTTCACGTTTCGGCTGGGATAGCGAAACTTGGAAGTTCCACAAGGATCGGGTGCTAATCCGTGACTCAGGATCCGACAACAGCGGATGGAAAAGTACTACTTCTTCGTCCAGCACAGCTCTGTCCCCTGGCCTCGATGGGAGGTCGTGGCAGACCCTGCCCCCAAACTCCAGGACTACACCGAGAATGACCTCAACACCCTCCAGATGGTTCAACTCTACCGCTGGGGAGACAACTTCATACCCCTCGATGCCAACAAGCTCCAGGAGAGGAACCTGATTACTATCGGAGTCCGACTCCTTGACTCTGTTTCCAAAGATTTAGTCATCTGGGTAATATTTCTAACTATCTTATTTTTTACCTTTGCAGCCAAGAAGGCTTCTCTGTTGACTCATCTCATTCTGAAGCAGGGCGAGACTGATGCCGTCCAGAGTGGCTCCAAGCGGAAGCGCAAGCTGGTGAAGAAGGGTGCTTCCTCCTCTACTCCCTTATCTGCTGCTCCTCCGACCGACGAGCAAGTCGGGGCCAAGAAGGCCAGGCGGGAGGAGATAGATCGGGCCTTCGGGGCCACCACCGTCGAGGAAGGTAAGCGCGTTCGTCGTGCAATTAAACGATATAAAAAATTAGTTCCCAGGGAATTTATCCCCGCTGATCGAAAAACGCGGGTTCAAGAGATCAAGTATATCCTTCGAGGAGAGATCCCTCGCGTTCTCAAGGCGGGATATTACAACGTTTTTGGGAAGAACCAACACTTCGATCGTCAAATCATCTGGTGCCCTGGTGGTGCCCTTCCTGACTTTATTCGTCCCGCCACCGCAGGTCCCTTGGAAACTCTTGCCCCGACGGAGGCTATCATACCGGCGGAGATTGCAGCTCCGCAAGAACAGATGCTGGAGGACGTTCCGGCGGAAGCTCAGTTCCGCCAGGTGACTAATTTGGAACCTTCTCCTTCTATCGAGGAGCCTGATGAGGGGGGCCTGCTTCCCCGCGGCAGGTCGAGGTCAAGGAGCAGGAGGCCTGCTATGAGGGATGTGTCCCGAAGTCCTCCTCCTGTTTTTCGCACTCCAACTCCCGAGCCTCCGATTGAGATAGCTTCTCCCACCACCGGGGCCGAACCTATCCCTCGTCTTCCGATGGACGATGTGTACAAGATTTACACTTCCGACCAGGCGGCGATTCCTTGGCGTCCGATCGAATCCCTCCACGGGTTTTCGATCCGTCGGGACAATCTTGAGCCTGACTTGGCCCTACATCTGTTGTCAGGGTCAATTCCTCCTGCTTTGAGACGGCCACTCTGCCTGACGCGGGAGGATATCGAAGAGGAGTTCCGTGCCATGGTCGTTCGTCGGATGGAGGTAATACCTTACCGTTTCTCGTTTTCTTCTTCATTCCTACCTTCGACTGCTGAATTCTTTATCTTTTTTCCTTTCGCCTTAGGAAACTGCGGACCAGCAGCGTAGCTTTGCCATCGCCTTAGCTCTGAAGAGCGCTTTGGAAGAGGCTGAAGCCAAGTCGAACCCTGATGCCTTAGCCAAGCTTCAGGTGGAACTCGACGAGGCGGTGGCGGCCAAGAACAAGATGGCCAAGGAGAAGGCTCTCCTCGATGATATGTCCTCAAACCTGCTCAGGAAGGTCCACGACCATGAGGCTGTCATGCGTCGAGAGCGGAAGATGGCCCAGGTGGAGCAGCAGCGGAACGAGGGGGAGAAGCAGCAACTCGTTCGCGAGAAGAACGTCTTCGCGGATCTTCTGGCGGAGGCCAAAGCCAAGCTTGAGGCGGAAAGGGCAGAGTTCTCTGCCAAACTGGCTGAGGCAAAGGCTCAGGGCCTCGAGGAAGGCCGTCTGCAGGGCCGCGAGGAGGGCCGCCTTCAGGGCCACAGGGAGTATCGGAACTTTGAAGAGTTCAAAGTGGCTGCTGTAGAGTTTTGCAAGTCCGAGATGGAGGATGTGCTGTATAATACTGTCGAGGAACTCTACACAGTTTACGCGGATTCTATTGACTTCACGAAGTCCGAAACCCTTGCCCCTGTCACGGAGAAGTATTTCAACCTCCCCGCGGAGAGTGAAGAAGCCGCCGCTATGGACCCGACTCCGCCAGCTGCGGAGCCTTCTGTCTAGGCCCCTCCAGACCCTGCTCCCTCCGACGCTGCTGAGGATCCATCTTCCAACAAGGACCAAGTTTAATGCTTACATCTTTTAGTCCTTGTTGTTTTTCTCCTTTGTTTCTTGTAACGAACTCCTTTGGCCTTCTGGTCTTTATATAAGTAGTTTTCTTTCCATCTGTTTTGGCACCGATATTCGTTTGCACTTTATCTAAAGCGGCTTAAAATTCGTTACTCAGAACGTTCCGATGCACCATTTGAGATGACTTCATACGTTCCTCCGACGCTTGACTCGGAACTTTACCATTTAAGGCTTCTCATCCAATCGGGACTTCGCCACTTAAGGCTTATCGTCTAATCGGGACTTCACCACTTAAGGTTTCTCATCCAATCGGGACTTCACCACTTAAGGCTTCTCATCCTAAATCGGGACTTCACCACTTAAGGTTTCTTATCCCTGCCTTTCAAGGCCATTTTCACACCCCTTAGGGCTTTTACTGCGTCTCTACCGGACGGCTTAATCGTACCCTTTAAGGGCTTTTATCGTGTCTTTGTCAGACGACTTTCGCGGATCTGTTAAGGCTTTTCATACCCGTTAAGGCTTTTGGCCGCGTCATATGGACGACCTACGCAGACCTGCTAAGGCTTTTTCGTACCCGTTAAGGCTTTTGGCCGCATCATATAAACGACTTATGCGGACCCATTAGGGCCTTTTCGTACCTAGGCTTTTGGTTGCATCATATAGACGACTTACGTGTACCCCGTAGGGCTTTTGTCCATACCTGTTAAGGCTTTTGGCCGCATCATATAGACGACTTACGCATACCTCGGAAGGCTTTTATCGTACCTCGGAAGGCTTTTGTCGCGTCCTTCAGGACGTCTTACTAACAGTTAGAATAAATCTAAAAGTAATTTGATCGGAAGCAACTTCTTTTATTCATAAATAACTCAAAATAGGCTTACATCGGATCTTATTGATAGACAATTTGCGCCCTTCACGGCGGCTTCATATCAAACATGATACTTCTTCAAGTGTTCGCCACTGAAGGAATGCTTCAAAGTCATGCCATCGAGGTCCTCTAGCTTGTACGCATTGGGTGCCGGCATCCCTACGATCTTGTAAGGTCCTTCCCATTTTGGCGATAGCTTGTTGATCCGATCTTGATGAACAAACTCGTTCCTCCGCCAGACAAGTTCTCCCACGAAGAATTGCCGGGACCTGACACGCCGATTGTAATATCGGGCTGTTGCCAGACGCATTCGGGCCTGGACTTCATCAGCCTTCCACCTCTTTTCCTCGAGTAGGTCTAAGTCTAGACGTCTCACTTCCTCGTTTGTCAGAGGCTCGTAATATTTCGCGCGATGGGACGCCACCGCTATTTCCACGGGAGCGACTGCCTCCGTGCCATAGACCAGGCCAAACAGAGTTTCTCCTGTTGATTGCTTGGGTGTTGTTCTCACAGCCCACAGCACGTTCTCGAGCTCATCCAGCCAATGGCCCTGCAAGGCATAGACTCTCTTCTTCAAGCCATCCATCACGATCTTGTTGGCTGACTCTACCTGGCCATTGGTCTGCGCGTGGTGGACTGAAGCGGTCCGATGCTCAATGTTTAGTTCTTCCAGGTACTCCTTCAACTGAGCCCCATTGAACGGAAGGCCGTTGTCGCTGATCAACACTCGAGGAACCCCGTACCGGGATATGATCTGAGTTTGAAGGAACTTGAGGATCTGCTGCCCCGTCGTTCTGGCTAATGCCTTAGCCTCTATCCACTTTGAAAAGTAGTCGATGGCCACGAGTAAATACTTGCACTGACCTTTAGCTTGGGGAAGAGGTCCCACCAAGTCAATCCCCCATTGCGCGAAGGGCCATGCACTCCTGATGGGCATTAGGTCCGCGGCGGGAGCCACGACATTTGGGGCGTACCTCTGGCATGCATCACAGGATCGGACCATCGTGGTCGCTTCCTTGTTCATCGAGGGCCAATAGTAACCTAAGTTCAATGCCTTCCTCACTAGAGATCAGGCCCCTTCATGGCAGGCCGCGACTCCTTCGTGTAGCTCCCTCAGGATCCGATTTGTGTCAGGCTCTGCTACGCATTTTAGAAAAGGCTTTACATACCCTTTTTTGTACAACTGGTTGTCCACCATCGCATAGTTGTCCGCGATCCGCCGCAACCTGACAGCTGCCACCTTATCATCGGGGAGTGTCCCTGTAGTCAGATACGTGACCATCGGGGTCATCCACGTGGGCTTTTCTTCCTCCTCCGATCCTGTCTCAATAGCGCAGACCTCCGCCGGATCGATGTTTGAGATAATCACCTTTTCTAGGAAATGCACCCTCCGATTCTCCTCGGGGGCCACTCCCAGAGCGAACTTGCTTAAGGCGTCTGCTTCCGCGTTTTCTTCCCTCGGGATCGCCTCGATATCAAAGCTTTTGAAGCTTCCCTTCAAAGTCTGCACCTCGTGCAAATACTTCTTCATTGTCCGGCTCTTGGCTTCATAGTTCCCCTGGACTTGGTTTACAACCAAGCTGGCATCGCACTTTACTTTTAAATGATCGACCCCCGTACCCTTGGCAATCTTAAGGCCTGTGATGAGAGCCTCATACTCCGCTTCGTTGTTGGTGGCTTTGAATGTCAACGCCAAGGCATATCGCAGGGGCTCGCCTCCACCAGGCGGTATCAATACGAATCCTGCCCCCGAGCCTTCTACACTCGATGAACCATCAGTGTACATCTCCCAAGTATTCTCCTCATTTGGCTGTTCTGGCTGCTGTTCTGTTGTCGGGACTTCCTCCATGGTTGCCCCCTCTGCGGGACCCGTTACTTCCAGATCGGGTGCCGTAGACTCAGCTATAAAATATGCCAATGCCTGGCCCTTAATAGCGGTTCTCGGAGCGAAATGAATGCGGAATTCCGTCAGCTCGATGGCCCATTTCACCAATCTCCCCGACGCCTCCGGTCGGTTCAAAAAGTGTTTCAAGGGCTGATTAGTCAATACCGTGACTTCATGGGCATGGAAGTAAGGTCGCAGTTTTCGAGCGGCAATAATCAACGCGAAGAGATACTTCTCAATAGCGGGATAGTTTATTTCAGACTTGGCAAACGCCTTGCTTACATAATAGATAGGCACTTGGTTGCCCTTGACAATTTTAATCAAAACAGAACTAACAGCCACATCAGAAACAGCCAAATAGAGATAGAGCGGCTCGCCTGGAACTGGTTTCGCCAACGGCGGAAGGGTACGGAGGTGCTGCTTGAGTTCCTGGAACGCCTCCTCGCACTTGTCGGTCCATTCGAACTTCTTGTGGGCCCTCAGCACATCAAAAAATGGCATGGCTCGGTCACTCGCCTTGGATAGGAAGCGATTCATCGCGGCCAACCGGCATTCAGCACCTGGACCTCCCGATGAGTCTTCGGGGACTGCATCTCCTCGATTGCTCGCAGCTTCTCGGGGTTCACCTCGATTCCTCTCTGGCTCACCATGAACCCTAGGAACTTTCCCGAGTTCACCCCAAAAGCACATTTGTCAGGGTTCAGCCAAACCTGATGGAACTTCATCCGCTCAAATGCCGCCGCCAAGTTCTGGACATGGTCTCCTGCCTGTCGGGACTTCACCAGCATGTCATCCACATACGCCTCCATGGTTTTCCCCAACATGCCTCCGAACAACTTGTTCACCATCCGCTGGTAAGTTGCTCCGGCATTGATCAATCCGAAGGGCATCACGTCGTAATGGTAGACGTCACTGTCGGCATAGAAGGCTGTATGGGGGGCATCCTCCTTCGCCATCTTGATCTGGTTGTACCCGGAATAGGCATCCATGAAGCTCAGCAGCTCATGTCCCGATGTGGCATCCACCAGCTGGTCAATCCTCGGGAGCGGGTAGCAATCCTTCGGGCAAGCTTTGTTCAAATCACGGAAATCGACACACATCCGCCACTTCCCGTTACTCTTTCGCACCAGGACTGGGTTAGCCACCCAAGTCTGGAATCGGAGCTCCTTGATGAATCCAGCATCGAGCAGCCTGCCCACCTCTTGCTGGATCACGATCCTCTTGTCCGCGCCCATCGGACGTCTTCTCTGCGCGATAGGCTTGATCGCGGGGTCTATCTTCAGCTCGTGCACTATCACGTCGGGGCTGATTCCTGGCATATCACTCGGGGACCAGGCAAACAGCTCCTTAAACTCCTTCAAGAGCTTGATCAACTCTCGGGCTCTTTCCTCCGACAAAGCAGACCCGATCTTCACCTGGTCACCCTTGACTTCTCCGACCCCGTTGTCCGTCGGAAACTTCATCTTCTGGTGGACCGTCGAGGCGACTACCATGAGAGGGTTGATGGTGGTCCTCCCGATGATCGCGTTGTATGCCCCCGCGGACTCCACTACGACAAAATCCACGTTTCGCTTCTCCATCTTCCAGCCACTACCAAACTCTACTGGTAAGGTAATCATTCCTAGTGGGTAAGAGGTGGAACCAGAGAATCCCACCATCGGGAAGTCCACCTGTGTGAGGTCCTTCTTTGTCTTTCCCATGGCTTCCAGAGCGTCCATGAAAAGAATATCGGAGGAGCTCCCTCCGTCTATCAGGATCCGCTTCATCTCGAATCCGTCCACATCCAGGGTCACGACCAAGGCGTCGTCGTGAGGGCTCTCCACGCCTACTAAATCCTCCGCCGAGAAAGAAATTACCATTTCCTCCTTCAGGGTCCACGACCGGGACCTTTTGCCTAGCACCACCGCGGCAGATATGCGGGAAGCGTAGTTCTCCCTAGAAGCAGAGGTATCACCTCCCGCCGCCATCCCTCCGTGGATGACGTTGATAGTTCCGCGCCTCTCCCTACGGGCACCTAAACCTGAAGCTTCTTGCTCAATCTTCTTCTTCTTCGGGGATCGGTCGCGGGACTTGGAACGGGATCGGCACCGCCCCTTTCCGACGAATTCTTTTAGCTTCCCCTTCTGGATCAGCTTCTCAATTTCCTTCTTCAACTCCCAACATTTTTCGGTGTCGTGACCATTAGCTCGATGGTAGCGACAGTAACGGTCAGGGCGGCCTCCTAGGAATTCGCCTTCTTTCCTCGGGGGGTATCGAGCGAGACCCTGTCTGTCCATCACAGCTAACACAGAAGTCATCGAGCTATTGATGGGAACAGCCCGACCTTCTCGGTTGTCCTTCCTCGGAGGACGCTTGTCTTCTCTTTTATCGGGACGACCACGGTTCCTACTTCCTTCCGACTTGTCGCTCCCTTTGCGATCATCCGACAGCTTGGACGATGGCTTTCCTCTCCCCGATTTCGGGGGATCGAGCTCTCCAGCAGCAATCTTCGACTCCTGGACGTCGATTTGCTGTTTCACCCTCGCTTGCAGGGCCTCCATACTCCACACGGCCTTCGCGGCTACGCTGTGCATCAGATCGGAACCGTACGGAGCGCTCAAGTTCCGCAGGAAAGTACGGATTGTTTCTCCCTCCGAGATTTCTTCATCAATCTCCGCAACACTAGCAGTGAACCGTTGGTAGTAGTATGCCAACGATTCATCGGGTCTCTGAACCACCTGGGTCAAGGACCTCACACTCTTCAGAAGACGCCTCCGACTTTGGTACTGCTTGATGAAGCGATCGTGCATATCAGCCCAGCACGTGATGCATCCTGGCGGGAGGCTGAAGAACCAAGTCATGGCCCTTTCTCCCAGGGTTATCGGGAACAATGAACAGATGAGGTCATCGTTCGAAGTTCGGCCCATGCAGGCCTGGACAAGCCTCTGAACGTGACGAACTGGGTCCCCCTCACCATCGTACTCCTTGACGGTTGGAATACCTAGCCCAGGCGGGGCGACGGTATCGATTAGCCGCGGCACGAAAGGATGGCTGGACCGATCCCTTAATTCCGATGTCATCTGCTTCTGATCACCCATGCAGACGCTAACGATCTTCACCACCTGATCGGGGTGATGGGGCCATTCAGTGGAATGGTCCTATTTTGCACCGGACCTGGGCCGTCGACCACGAACTTCTCCGGGTGTGCTGGTTCCTTACCCTTGCTCCTGGGCGGAACCTCCTGTTCCTCTGGGTCCACCCTCGGTGGAGGTGGTGGTAACTCTTCTCGCGGGGGCAACTCCTCCGCCCTCTTAGCGGCCTCTCTTTTGTCCAGCAAGGCCTCCATGGCAGCCAAGAACATGGGCATAGCGTCTGCTACTGCCTTGGCCAACTCCGAGTTCGAAGACGACCCTTCTTCCCTGCGCGGGACTCCTTCTCCTCCATGGCCCACCGGGTTTGGGGGAGCCTCATCTTCCTCCCTACGCGGGACATCCTGCCTGTTCCTCTCTGTGTCTCGGACTGAGACCTCATAGCCATCACCCTGCCCCCCTGTCTGGGAAAGGGCGGGGTTCTCACCTTGTTCAGCAACACGTTCCGGCAACGGGGAATTCACAGTTCCTGCGGGACGAGACTTGCCAGCCTGAACTTGCTTCTTCTTGTCACCACCGGCCATTGATCTGGTAGAAACTATCTTGACTTTTTGTAAGTTTCGCACAGACGGCGCCAATGTTGGATCACGGGCGAAGCTCCGTTACGTCCTTGACGGAAAGCTTTGGACTCCTGGGCTCCGCGTAATCCTGCAAAAGGGGATGACCTGGGTGGTGACCCAGAATCCCTCTCCGATGCTTAAATGAGTATGGTGATCAATGGGTGGTAAGCAAAAGTCTAAGTTCGTATTAGAGAGTATGCCTTTTATGGGGTAACTTCCTCCCTTATATAGGAGGAGGAGTTGCCCAGTTACCTGTGACCATGCTTGGCCGTTGTGCCCATGATTCCGTGTATCTCGCCACGATTCCGTATATCTCGGTTGGGATTCCATATATCTCGCCCCACGCTCCGCGTATCTTACCCGTACTCCGCGTATCTCGGGCACGCCCTGCGTATCTCGGGGGATTTATCTCTATCTCTAACCGTCTCCCACTACTCTATCTAGTAGGCGGGTTTCTCGGTCTTTATCCTCTGATCACAAGTCCCGACTCCAGTCGGAGACTCCAGAGTTGTCTCATTCTAGATCACCACCCAGGACCTTCAGTCTCTACGGGACAGGTCCAGCCTCCGCGGGGCTTTATTATCGGGGTCTTTACTAAGGCATATCGGGGCCTACTCAGAGGCTGCTCATCGGGAGCATTCAGCTCATACATCGGGACCGCTAAAATCGGGACCCTTCGTGCTGGGCCTCTAGGCATTCCAGGCTTTTCACGAGGCCCACTGGACCTACTCGCCGTCCATTGGCTGTTAACGGGGCTAACGATTACATCGGAACCCATCAATGTGCAACATATTATGGACGCTTTAAGACCTGCAACTTCACCTTATGTGCAACATATTATGGACGCTTAAGATGAAATTAACCATGATGTTCTTCTTCTATAGGTTGCCACGAGTGTTAATAATATTATTACTTTTGTTGCAAAACTTTTATATTTTCTTAACCTAGTTTGCAATTAGCCAGTTTTATATGAGTACCACTTCAGTTTAATCGCATTACACCAGCACATCTGGTTTGATTAATTGAGTCGTTGATGTAGATTATAAAAGGAATAGTAGATACACTAACAAACTGACACGGTCTAGTTGGTCTCCAACATCAATGTCAAAGGTGTACGCCATCTAAGAAAGAAAAATGGCATATTTCAAACTACCATCAAAGAAAAGTGTACGCATAGCAATTTCTCTTTGCTCCTCTCATTGCTGCAAATTGCCTCTATTATGTACTCATTTTGGATATCATTCTACACGAGATAAAAATTGCATATGTACTGTATTCAATTCCATTCATTCCGCTTTAGAGTTTATTATTTGAGTTCTATTTTGCAATAGTAATTATGAAATAGATGGTTTAGATTTAAGAATACCGATGATTTGAATGTATTACTTATTACATCTAAAAAATGGTTAATAATCTAGAAAATGTCTGAATTTTGGCCCAAGTTAACCGGAGATGTCTGAATTTTCAAATGTTTTTTTGAGAGGTCTGAGATTTCAACTTTGTGATATAAGAAGTCTCCATTAATTTTTTCCGTTAAAACCAACGGAAGTTGGTCACATGCTTAGCATGTGACCGGAAATAAAATTAAATTCCCAAAATGCCCTTCTATCAAGTGTGCCCCTCACATGCTTGAAGTGAAAAGAAAAAACCGCCCTTAAAGCCACCACGGCTCCGACCACCGCCACTCCGGCTCCAGCAACCACCACCCAACTCCGGCGACCACCACCCCATCTGCGGCGACCACCACCCAAATCCGGCGACCGCCACCACGGCTCCGATTGGGCCCAAATCGGAGCCACAGAGCTCCAGATCGGTACCACAAAGCTCCGAACGGAGCCTTTTGGGCCCAATCAGGGCCGGTGGCTCCAATTTGGGCATAATCGGAGCCGTGGTGGTGGCCGCCAGAGTTGGGTGGTGGTCGCCGGAGCCGAGGTGGTGGTCGCCGGAGTCAAGGTGATGGTGGTCGGAGCCGGGTGACGGTGGACAGAGCCGAGTGGTTTTAATTTGACTTCCGGGGTAATTTCGTCATTACACATTTCGTCAAATAAGATATTCAATAAACAAAATATTAAAAATTGCAAGAATGTCATTTCACACAATTCTATTAAATTTAACCCTAAAAATGGACGGAAAACCTTAAATAAACGAAGTTGAAATTTCAAACATTTCAAATTAAATTTTGAAAATTCAAACCTCTCCGGTTAACATGGGGCAAATTTGAAACCTTTTCTAGGTTATTAACCCTTTAAAAAATACAAATTATATTTTATATAATGGTCACGTTATATTCCATTTTTTTTGGAATCATGTTATTACTATACCACATAGAACATAATGTTTATGTAATGTACATTTTAAGAAATATACGCGTGCAACTCACGCGCAAAATAACTATTAATAATAAATAAGTTTATTGAAAATATTATTATTAAAATTTAAATTACAATGAGTGGGAAGCGAGGAGAGACACTTCACTAGCTAGCTAGTCCATGAGTCTGTCCATGATCAACTTGACAGCAGCTTGCGCATCAACCGTCACCGCTACCTTCACAACTGGTTTATCACACCATGCCGTGGCTTCCCCAAATCTGAAACAACCAAATATATTGTTATTAATACCAACCAATATATATATGTATGGAACATTCATTCATTCATTATATGCAGCACATTCTTATTTTTACCTTTTCTGCCTGTTGTATAGTATGGTAAGACCCCTAGTAATACCACTGGTCTGAACTCTCACAACACCCTCCGTGAATGTTATGAGTGAGGGATCGATAGCTGCTATAATTGTTGCTGGGTCATGAAGATACACCCCTATATATATATATATGTTCACAAATATTACGTATTAATATTTCATTACTAATACACCAATCTTCAATCATATATTATATATATATACTACTCTGCTGCCCCCACACATGCATCCTACCTTTCGTCGAGTAGGCTTCACGATGATACCCAAAGTACACATCCAATATCCCACACAGGTACTTGGCAAACTTCCCTTCAGACAAAGCGAGCTTATCGCGATCTGCATCTGCATTTTTATTTAGGTAACCACTCTCAGATAACATCATTCATTTATATTAAAGATGACTAAACTATATCAAATGCTCGATAAAAAAAACCCAGTGCCCAAAAGATCAATAATGGAAGCAATCGGTTGATTGAAACTTTGCATACATAACAACCATTGTTGCATCACCTATGTTGGAAGTTTCATCAGCTGGAATACAGAGTACTATTTGACACAGACATATATAAGTTTTCAAACAAAATTATGTTATGATTGACGGTATTAACCTATATATAACAAAACTACGGATTTGACCACTGTAAAGACTACTGGCAACAAAGTAAAGCGTTACCACAACAACTAAATCTGCTCCTAATTCAACTGTGAAGAATTGATTCTTGAGAAGAAAAAAAAAAGGATTGATTCTTTTCGTACGAAATGTTACAGGTTTATATATTTCTTCTATGCAGAAAACACATGGTAGCCATTACTAATCTCTCAAAAATAGCAAATATTGACTATACCTGTCATAATAACTTGATGAGTGACATTGATACCCACAGCCAAGACATCCGCTCCACTTGTAAAAACAATGTCTGCAGCATCTGGATCTCCAAAAATCTACAATAACCGAAGTTGAGTGGACCAACAGAACTATCTACCATGCTTAGGAGTTCTAAATAAAAACTTGAAGCCAATTCTAAGTGATCTGTCAAACTCACATTTGCCTCTGCTGCTGGGTTGACATTTCCGTTCACACAAAAACTTCCACCAAGAACAACAATCTGACCAATCTTTTTGGCGAATTCAGGATCTTGTTGAATAGCCTGATTTCACTACCAAATAAGTTAATCTGATTCACTTGAATCTAAGAAATCATAAAAGATTCAGAATCTGACCAGCGCAATATTTGTAAGTGGGCCTAATGCCACAACAGTGACTTCCCCTGGATAAAGGTTTGCTTGCTCAATAAGAAAATCAGTGGCTGACTGTTCAATTGCTTTCCCATTTGGTGGGGGAAAATTTTGGTTTCCAAGTCCATCAGTACCATGGACAAAATCAGCAATTCGAAGTTTGGTGCCTTTCTGCACCAATCAAGGGGGAAAAAATCACTGAATAGTCTGTCGCAAGATGGCAGATAAAACAACCACGGTTTAACAAACAAAAAAAGATTGGCAATTCAGTTCCTACATGATGCAGTTTTGCTTCATATCTAATGCTTCCACATCCACTGCCTGGACAGAGTATCCAACTACACCATTTAATTCTTCTAAATAGGACTGAGCAGATAGAAAGGATTTGCTTCATCAATAAAGGGGAGTTCAAAATCAACATCACCAAAATGAATCAACGCTGCAAGATCATATGCCGCAACAACTACATGGATATTCATCTAATGCATCCATGCCAATAGTCAAAAGAGACGAATGTTTTAATGAAGAACAGTGAAGTGAATTGGTACATAGTACCACCCAACAGGAAATGATGGATAAACACATGGGAGACTCTTACAGTTATTGTTACATGCGATCCTTCAGCAACTGGTATATCAGTCCTTCCTGCAACCTCCAGCTGAACAAAATATCATAAAAACCGTGAATATGGTAAAGCGCCACGACTATGGTGATGGTAAACTGAACCGGGACATGAAGTTCAAGTTATCCTTGGTAAATCAAGCTTCAGTTGAGAAAATACCAAGTGCAAGGCATTTCGAGTAGCCAAGGTCGTGTAGACATTCCCGAATATCGTGGTGAGACCGATAACATCAACTTCTGGTGATCTCAGTGCTAAAAATATTGCCATGGCATCATCTGCATCCATAAAATCCAAATATAGTGCGGCTTCTCAACATATTAACTTGGCTTAAGCTAAATAAACATTCGACGGTTAAACAGTTTATGGGTAAACAAGTGAAGAGCCCTTCCTAATAGATAGTGGCTTTTTTAATTTCAGCATTATCAATCAATATCAAAAAGAAGAGCAAACAAGTAAAGAACCCTTCTGACTTATTTGTGAATTTTTAAGAACACCGGAAATTTTGTAAAAGCACCACAGCCTACTAACACCAGTCTCACAGTTGATATCTATCAAATGGTCTAATTTCTCCGTCTTCTATTTAGTTTTATTTGAACGACTTATCCAAACTATATAGCTGATCAAAAGAATATGGAACTCCAGATATATTATATCTATAAGCGAAAAGAAAGACCGAATTCTATCCAAAGAAAACATTTAACAAAGTTCCGGTCCATGCTGCGGATGGATCGATCATGACGTTCAAATTTGCCAAAAGCACAATAGTATAATGAAAGCAACCTCGAGCAAGATCAACTAAGAGATCAAGAATTTTCAGTTAACAGATGTAAAGGTAAGCTGATCTGGGAAAAGCTCACCGATTCCAGGATCAGTGTCAATGATTATCTTCTTCGGATTCGCAACCATCGCCACAAATCGAGGAGCAGGAGCTTCTTCTCCGATGAACGATGATGGAATCACGTCGTCCGTTCAGCAGCACTCCGAATTGAATTTATATATTTCTCAAGTCAATCTCTCACTTGCATATGAATGAATGAATCACTCCAGGCTGTACTCGTGATTTGTGTCGGTAAATTCTATTTTTTTTCTTTTGTTAATACTGGAAATGGTTCACATTCACGAGATGTTATTGATCGACCTAATTCTTGGATGAGATTTGGCCAAAAAATATATTTTTTTCGATAATTGAGGTGTACGGAGTAGGCTAGGGACTAGGTAGAGCTGAGCAAAAGTATAGGTATTCAGCGAGTATCCCTTAACAGAGACCAGAGGTTCAATCTCCGCTTGTGACCATGGGAATGGAAAATTGTTCATGACTACCCCTTACGAGCTCACCCGGTGCGAGTGGGGATTAGTCTAGGTATGGAGCAAGCATGCTACGGGTGTTGCCCTCCTGGTGAGGGCCCCTAGACCACCCCACGAAAAATAAAATAAAAAGAATAGGGATTCAAGACGGAACCGAAAAGTCTAGAACAGTTCAAGTCTAGAACCAATGGTTCTCCATTTTCGGTTCTTAACGGACCTTGACCTAATTTTGGTCCAAGACCGTTTGGACCGTGGAATCCAGGTCCAGGACCGAAACAAATAACCATTGCGCTTGAGGTCTGGAAGGACGGAGAAGCAGTGTTATCAGAACCGGACCGGTGGTCGAACCGGTCAGGCCACCGGCTCCCGGTTCGAACCCGGTTCGACCGTATTCCTAACTAACACTGTATATAATTATTTCCTTGTTGTACACAACTTAAATCCAACAAGGCAAATGGCCCAGCCCATCCAATCCACTGCTCACTTTTTTTTGGGCCACAAGTCCATTGCTTATTCACTAACTCACATCATCCTAAATCCTTCACTCACCTAAGTCTCACCCTCCCATTTCAATTACTGCGAGAATCTTTTTCACCCACCCATTCAATTCCATTCATTCATTTCACCCAATCCAATTTCATTCAATTAACCACTTTAAGTCTCTCTTCACCAGCGGGGATGGATGAGAAATTGTTGACGCCCAAATAGAGCTCCTGGAGGGACCAGACGTTGATGAGTGAGGGCAATGCGCTGCCAGTGAGAGGAAGCGGAGGTGGGAGAGGTCCCGGATCTGGTCGGTAATGTTGTGTTTGTAGGAGTCTGAGGCTGATCTGATGGACGGTGTGGAGGTCAGAGCGGCGAGGAGGGCAGACAGGGCGGCAGAGTCTTCGTCCGATGAGGCCACGGTGGAGAAGAGGAATAAAAGAAGGATGTCGATGCATTTATTGCCCGAGCCGGTGGACCGGTGGACCGGTGGACCGCCCGGTTCTGTAAAAACCGGCCGGTTCGTCGAAAAATTGGTTAAAGAACCGGGTTCGCTTCCTTGCCGGTCTTTTTATTAGACCGGACCGGCAAGGGGTCCGGTTTCCGGTCGGACCGCCGGTCCGGTCCGGTTCTGATAACACTGCGGAGAAGCTACGTTTCAATATACATAAAAACTTCATGGGCCCTCGCAACAGTACAAATAAATGCTTTACACTATTTACGGTCAATTAAATTAGATCCAGCCAAAAAAAACAAATTTTAATTAGATAAAAAAAAATTGGCCGAATTAAATTAGATAATTTGAGCAAAAATAAATAAGATAAATATATTCATATTTTATTAAATTAAATTATATAGAAAATAACATGTTGCAAAACAGTTGTTTATGAGATTAAAAATAAATTAATTTTTTTTTTATCATCGAATGTTTATTATTGTGACACGTAACACAATCAATTATTATGATACAAAATTAATTTATTTTAGTTGATAATATTAAATAATCTTAAGTTTAAAATATCTTTCAAGTAATATATAATCTCATATATTTCTAAGTTACGTACACTAATGTGATAATCAATAATACAATAAATGTGATTTTTATGTATTAATTAAGTATGAAAATGAATGTCTGCAAAACACAAACTAATGAAATTATATACATATTTTTATCAAGATAATTTTGTATAAATATTTAAAAAATAAAATCATATTTTTCTATAAAAAAATACTGTGGCGAATATTTAAAAATAAAAAATTCGATCCTAGACCGGATCTAACGGTCCTGGACCGAAACCAGAATTGTTTCAAACGTTCCTAGACCGGTCCAGAGACCGAAAAGAGTAGGTCTATTTTAATATCATATTAATATTTAAAATTATCACAAATTAAAAAATATCATATATTAAAAAAAATCAGATTTAATATATTAACTTTTAAAAAATATTATAGATTAAAAAATTTGGATTTAATATACTAATATTTACAAAAAATATTTTATATTAAAAAATTCAGAATTAATATATTAATATTTAAAATAAATTCATATTTTTTCTAAAAAAACTTAAAATTTTAAAAAACAAAATGGTCGTAGATTGGACCTAACGGACCTGGATCGAAATCCGGACCGTTAAGACCGAGACCGTTTCAAACGGACCTGGACCGGTCTAGTACCGAAATGGACAAGGTCCATTTCAAATGGACCTTAACGGTCCTGGTCCAGGATCGGTCGGTTCTCACCCCTAGGCTAGGGTGCCTAATATGGACTCGTATATGAGACCAGTGTAACCGGAACCAGGTGGACCGGCGGTCCGACCAGGATTCAGTGCCTCACACTCGATTCGTTGAAAACTCTAGGATGAAGGCGAATCCAGTCCAACATCCGGTTTTTTTTCGAAACTGTCGGTTCACTACAAACTGAACGGTCCACCGGTTCGATGATATCCAGGGAAAAATCCCTAAATTAGAGGGAAACTACCTCAACATCTCTATTCCATCTAAGGATGAAAATGGGTAAGATCCATGGTTTTGACCCATATCCATACCCACACCACCAAATTTTAAATAAATATATGTTCATCACATATTAGTATTTAATTTTATGGATCATCCATATCTAACCCGCAACAAAATTTGGGTCACCCGCGGTTATCCACACTGCACCATATATGTTGGATATACATCCAATCTATTATAAATTGGACCCGGTAATTGGGCCACTATTGATTATAACTCGAAACTTGGAAAACGGACACTCGAGGCCCAACACTTAGGCCCAAAAACACCCCGAGTGGCGAAACCCACTCGGAGGACCCCAAGGGAAAAAAAAACCCCTCGAAGGTGACCCGAGCAGGGTATCCTTGCTCGGGTGACTAGAGCGAGATCCAGGGAATACCCTCCTGGGTATCCTCCCTTCGTCCGAACGAGTTCCACTCGTCCGGACCCCTATCCCCGGACGATATTTCACCCGGGGCTCACCCTCGGAGGCCATTCTCACAACACTCAACCATATTAAGCTCACCTACGGTCGAACTGAGGTCGAGTGCATTATATTTATGGTCAAGGCCAACTTATATTACGAAAGGGCTACGTATAAAGAGTATTCCCACAAATTTGGTAAGCGTGGGAAATATTTAAAAGGGCCACAACCACAACGGCTACATATATAGAACACTCTCGCAACATCGAAGGCGGTAAATGAGTGAAAGGGCCACAACCACCCTTAAAATGGCTACATACAAAGAGTGTTCCCCGAGTCCTAAGATGAGGGGAGATTGTGTAAAGGGCCACAGCCACCCTCAAAATGGCTACATATAAAGAGTATTCCCGCGAATCTTGTGAGCCCGGGAAATCATTTGAAAGGGCCACAGCCACCCTTAAAACGACTACAAATAAAAAGAGTGCTCCTGGAACATCGACGATGGGAAATAAATGAAAGGGCCACAGCCACCCTCTAAACGGCTACAAATCAAAAGAGCTCCTGCAACATCAAAGGCGTGATGAAAAGCGCCACAATCACCATTCAAATGGCTACATATGAAAAGCGATCTCGCGAACACTGAGAGGTCGGGAGAATTTTTGAAAGGGCCATAGCCACCTCCAAATGGCTACCGATAAAAAAAGAAGAAACCCCGCAGCACCGAATATAGGAGGAAAGGGTCTCAGCCACCCTCTAAACACCACAAATTAGAGTACTCCCGCATCAAGGTGGGAAATGAAGAATGGGCCACAGTCAACCCGAAATTGACTACTTTAAAAAAGCTTCTGCAATGACAAATGCAGAAAGCAATAGATAGGTCACATCAACCTTTAAGCGGCTACAAATCCAAATTGTTGAAAGGGCCACAGTCACCCTTAAAATGGCTACATACAAAGAGTGCTTCCGCTAGGTTGAAAACCCGAGAGGGCGGCCTAGGCGAAATTAAGAAATGAGGGGCATGATCGCAAATTCAGAAGTTGCAATCATGGAAAAATGAGAGAAAATGAAAATCCCGATGGAATGAAACCTCAAGGGGCAACCCATGCAAAATTAGGGAAACCGAGGGGCACGGTCTATAATCTCTCAAAGCCGACCGTGGCAAAAGAAGATAATATGAGATATTTAAAAAAAAAAGATCCCGCTAAGTTGTCGTGTCACACGCGATTTAAGCAAAAATTAGGGACATGCATTCAAGTCGTCAAGCCACTAGAGGCTCTTCTCCAACAGACGCCACTAGAGGCTCTTCTCCGGCGGACGCCACTAGAGGCTCTTATCCAACAGACGCCACTAGAGGCATTTCTCCGACATACGCCACTAGATGCTCTTATCTGACGGACGCCACTAGAGGCATTTCTCCAACATACGCCACTAGAGGCTCTTCTCCAACGGACGCCACTAGAGGCATTTCTCCGACATACGCCACTAGAGGCTCTTCTCCAACGGACGCCACTAGAGGCTCTTCTCCGGCGGACGCCGCTAGAGGCTCTTATCCAACGAACTCCACTAGAGTCATTTCTCCGACATACGCCACTAGAGGCTCTTATCCGACAGACGCCACTAGAGGCATTTCTCCGACATACGCCACTAGAGGCTCTTCTCCAACGGACGCCACTAGAGGCTCTTCTCTGACAAACGCCACTAGAGGCATTTCTTCGACGAACGCCACTAGAGGCTCTTCTCCAACGGACGCCACTAGAGGCTCTTCTACGACAAACGCCACTAGAGGCATTCCTCTGACGGACGCCACTAGAGGATCTTCTCCAACGTACGACATTAGAGGCTCTTCTCCGACAAACGCCACTAGAGGCATTTCTCCGACATATGCCACCAAATGCTCTTCTCCAACACCCGCCACTAGAGGCTTTTCCTCATCGCTCGCCACAGGAGGCACTGTCGATTGAGGATTTTACTTTACTACACGCCAATGGAGGATTTTTCTTGTCGCACGCCACTGGAGGCACCGTCGATTGAGGCTTTATTTTCTACACGCTGCTGGAGGCTTTACTTTACTGCTCGCCAATGGAGACTCTACTTTCTGTACCGCCAACGGAGGCACTGCCAACAGAGGCACCGCCGACCAAGGCTTTACTTTTCCGCACGCCACTGAAGGCTTTACTTTCTGCACCGCCAACAGAAGCACTGCCAACAGGGGCACCGCCGACGGAGGCTCTACTTTCTGCATTGCCAACGGAGGCAACGCCAACAGGGGCATCGCCGACAGAGGTTTTTATTGTTTTCCCACCAGTCAAAATAAGCATATGAGCCACCTTGAAGACTTCAAAACAGAATAAGGCAAAATCGGTGTTTTCTTGTCTTTGGACAAGCCCCCTCGAACAAGTTCTATGGTGGCATGTCCAAAGACGGGCAAACTGTAAACACTTGATTTTGACCCAGACGTAACGTTGTTACACATGACGCGTCATTTCCAGATGTATCACGTCACGAAGTGTTCAAAAATTCTCATGTGCATATTAGCGTAAATAAATAAATATATATTTTTAAAATATCTCGGATATATTCGAAATATTTAGAAATATATATTTATATGTAATAGTTATTTATATGTAAGATAAATATCTACAGATATTATCTGTAGTTATTTTTATCTGTAAGATAATTATCTACATATATTATCTCATATTATTTATGGATAATTATCTGTAAGGTATGTAACCGTAGGAATTTATCTGTAAATTATTTATTATTTTAATATTTAGAATATCTTATCCGTAGCCTAGGTCTAGCTTTACTATAAATAAGACTTAGTGTTACATGCAGATAGGAAGAAAAGCAATGAAAACCCGAGACTTTATGATGTCGCACTGTTCCATATCATTCTTTATGTTTCATAATTATTAATTACTAATGTATTATTATTATAATAATTATTATTATTACAATTATTATTATTAATATTATTCAATTCAATAAAAAAAAAAAGTTGAATCTTCTTCTAATATACATACAACGTGCAATGCTTGGCTTCCCCACGTTTATACTCATCCATTGACCACCGCCGTGTTGGTCCGATCCGAGCTGCCCTCCCTTGATCCATTCACCGGACATCGCTCCTCCGCCAGCGATCTGCAATTATTTTTGACCGGCCACTATCTGTCCACTTTTCCATCGCCTAGCCCATCACCTCCAATGCCTCGGTTCGTCGATCGCCATCTCCGATCAGCCACCGAGACGCCTGGTCGAGCTCCCTTCAACTCCGATCCTTTCCCGATCCCGATTATGGTCACTGCTCGACTCCATCTTCTCCGACACTCGATTCGCCTCGACCTCATCAGCTACTAAGGTCTCACAATCGTTCACCACTCTCACCAAAAATCCAGTCTTCCAGTCATCCCTTCCTGTTGCTTGCAGTTTATGATCGGTTCCGATGCTCCAAATATGCAACCAAGCTGGAAGAGGACCGTAGCCATAGCCTTCCTACTCTCGATCCTTTAGGAATAGCAGCTCCGTTTTCCACCATCATCGACCCTGGTAGCTATCGGGATAACCTCCCATCGTCCGCCCGGATTTTAACTTGTCGTTGACAAAACCATTATCAGTCGCCTCCCGATACCAGCCACTTTGACAACAAGAGCTCCGATTAGCACCTCCATTTCCGATTCCTAACACAGTCGTGGCCGCCGATCGACCAGAATTTCCAAATCCGTGCTCCAGAATCGCTCCTCCTCCCAACGACCCTTCACTGATCAACAATAACTCCCTTTGTCCCAGATGACTCCTCCGTCGAAGTACATAGCAGCTGATGGGTTCCGATGATATCGTTAGCCCCGTTAACAGTCAATAGACGGTGAGTAAGTCCAGTGGGCCTCGTGAAAGGCCTGGAAGGCCCAGAAGCCAAGTTTGAAGGGTCCCGACTTTAGCGGTCCCGATATATGAGCTGAATTCTCCCGACAAGAAGCCTCTGAGTAGGCCCCGATATGCCTTTGAGAAGGCCCCGATATGCCTTTGAGAAGGCCCCGATGATAAAGCCCCGATGAGGCTGGACCTGTCTCGTGAGACAAGGGGTCCTGGTGGTGACCTAGAATGAGATAACTCTGGAGTCCCCGACAGGAGTTGGGACTTGTGATCAGAGGATAAAGACCGAGAAACCCGCCTACTAGATAGAGTAGTGGGGAGACGGTTAAGATATAGATAACCTCCCCCGAGATACGCAGGGCGTGCCCGAGATACTCAGAGAGTGGGCGAGATACGCGGAGCGTGGGGCGAGATATATGGAATCCCGAACGAGATAAGCGGAATCATGGGTAAAACTGCCAGGCCGGTCACAGGTAACTGAGTAACTTCCCCTCCTATATAAAGAAGGAAGTTACCTCAGAAAACGAACACTCTAATACGAGCTTAGATTACTGCTTACCACCCCATTGATCATACACTCATTTAGGCATCAGAGAGGGATTCTGGGTCACCACCCAGGTCATCCCCTTTTGCAGGATTACGTGGAGCCCAGGGGTTCAAGCTTTCCGTCAAGAACGTAACATAGCTTCGACCGTGATCCAACATTGGCGCCGTCGGTGGGAAACGTAACGAAAAGCCAAAATAGTTTCTACCAGATCGATGGCCGGTGGTGGCAAGAAGAAGCAAGTCCAGGCCGGCAGTTCTCGCCCTGCTTGAACTCTGAATTCCACGCTGCCGGAATATGCTGCTGAACAAGGTGAGCACCCTGCTACTTCTCAAACAGGGGGGCATTGTGACGATTATGAGGTCTTAGTCCGAGACACGGAGGTGAACAGGCAGGATATCCCGCAAAGGGAGGTGGATGCTCCTCCGAACCCAGTGGCGCACAGAGAGGAAATCCCACGAAGGGAGGTAGGTGCTTCCTCAAACTCGGAGTTGGCTAAGGCAGTAGCGGATGCTATGCCTATGTTTTTGGCGGTCATGGAGGCTCTATTGGACAAGAGAGAGGCTGCCAGGAGGGCAGAGGAGTTGCCTCCACGGGAGGAGTTTCCTCCACCTCCTCCAAGGGAGGTTCGAGAAGAACAGGAGGTTCAGGAGGTTCAACACAGGAGTAGGGGGTGAGGAACCCGCGCACTCGGAGAAGTTCGTGGTTGATGGTCCCGGACCAGTGCAACACAGGACCATTCCCCTGAATGGCCCCATCACCCCCGATCAGGTGGTGAAAATTGTCAACATCTGCATGGGCGACCAGAAGGAAATGACATCGGAGCTGAGGGATCGATCCAGTCATCCTTTCGTTCCGCGGCTGATAGATACCGTCGCCCCGCCCGGGCTAGGTATTCCGACCATTAAGGAGTATGATGGTGAAGGGGACCCGGTTCGCCATGTTCAGAGGCATTTCCAGGCCTGTATGGGTAGAACTTCGAATGATGACCTCATATGTTCATTGTTCCCGATCACCTTGGGAGAAAGGGCCATGACTTGGTTTTTCAGCCTACTGCCGGGAAGTATTACGTGCTGGGCTGATATGCACGATCGCTTCATCAAGCAATATCAAGGTCGTAGGCGACTCCTGAAGAGCGTGAGGTCTTTGACCCAGGTGGTGCAAAGATCCGACGAGTCGTTGGCATAATACTACCAACGGTTCACTACTAGTGCTGCGGAGATCGATGAGGAGATATCGGAGGGAGAGACCATCCGAACTTTCCTTATGGAATCTAACTACTCCGTATGGTTCCGATTTGATGCACAGTGTAGCCGCGAAGGCTGTGTGGAGTATGGAGGCTTTGCAAGCGAGGGTGAAGCAGCAAATCGACGTGCAGGAGTCGAAGATTGCTGCCGGAGAGCTTGATCCTCCAAAGTCAGGAAGAGGAAAGCCATCGTCCAAGCTGTCGGATGATCGTAAAGGGAGCGACAAGTCGGAGGGAAGTAGGAGCCGTGGTCGCCCCGAGAGAAGGGAGGACAAGCGTCCTCCGAAGAAGGATAACGCGAGGGTCGTAGTGTTCCCATCAACAGTTCGATGACCTCCGTGCTAGCCGTGATGGATCGGCAGGGTCTCGCTCGATACCCCCCGAGGAAAGAAGGTGATTTCTTGGGAGGCCGCTCTGATCGTTACTGTCGGTACCATCGAGCCAATGGTCACGACACGGATAATTGTCGGGAGCTGAAGAAGGAGATAGAGAAGCTGATCCAGAAGGGGAAGCTGAAGGAGTTCGTCGGAAGGGGACGGTGCCGATCCCGTTCCAAAACTCGGTCACGGTCCCGTTCCAAGTCTCGCGATCGATCTCCAAAGAAGAAGAAGGTTGAGCCGGAAATCTCCGGTTCCGGTGCCCGTAAGGAGAGGCGGGGAACCATTAACGTCATTCACGGAGGAATGGCAGCGGGAGGTGACACCTCCGCTTCTCGGGAGAATTATGCTTCCCGCATCTCTGCTGTTGTGGTGCTAGGCAAAAGGTCCCGGTCGTGGACTGTAAAGGAAGAAATGGTGATTTCTTTCTCAGCGGAGGATTTGATAGGCGTGGAGAGCCCTCACGACGACGCCTTGGTCGTGACCCTGGACGTGGATGGATTCGAGATGAAGCGGATCCTGATAGATGGTGGGAGCTCCTCCGACATTCTTTTCATGGACGCCTTGAAAGCCATGGGAAAGACAAAGAAGGACCTGACGCAGGTGAACTTCCCGATGGTGGGATTCTCTGGATCTACTTCCTATCCGTTGGGAATGATTACCTTACCGGTGGAGTTCGGTAGTGGCTGGAAGATGGAACGGCGGAACGTGGATTTCGTCGTGGTGGAGTCTGCGGGGACGTATAACGCTATTATCGGGAGGACCACCATCAACCCTCTCATGGCAGTTGCCTCGACCGTCCACCAGAAGATGAAGTTCCCGACTGACAATGGGGTCGGAGAGGTCAATGGTGACCAGGTGGCGTCACGAAGGTGTTATGTTAATGCCACCCGAAGAAGAAGGAGGGAAGCCATGGCTGTCCTGCAGACTGATGCCGATCCTCGAGAAGAGTTTGGGCGTCCCGCCCCCATGGAGGGTCTGAAAGAGGTTGAGATTGATGGACCTCAAAGGAAGGTGAAGATCGGATCTGCTTTGTCGGAGGAAAGAGCCCGAGAGTTGATCGAGTTCTTGAAGGAGTTCAAGGAGCTGTTTGCCTGGTCCTCGAGTGATATGCCAGGAATTAGCCCCGACGTGATTGTGCACGAGCTGAAGATTGATCCCGCAATCAAGCCTATCGCGCAGAAGAGGCGTCCGATGGGCGCGGATAAGAGGGTCGCGATCCAGCAAGAGGTGGGCAGACTTCTCGACGCTGGATTCATCAAGGAGCTCCGATTCCAGACTTGGGTCGCTAACCCAGTCCTGGTGAGAAAGAGTAATGGGAAGTGGCGGATGTGTGTCGATTTCCGCGACTTGAACAAGGCCTGCCCGAAGGATTGCTATCCGCTCCCGAGGATTGACCAGTTGGTGGATGCCACATCGGGACATGAGCTGCTGAGCTTCATGGATGCCTATTCTGGTTACAACCAGATCAAGATGGCGAAGGAGATGCCCCCCATACAGCCTTCTATGCTGATAGTGACGTCTATCACTACGACGTTATGCCCTTCGGACTTATCAATGCTGGAGCAACTTACCGGAGGATGGTGAACAAGTTGTTCGGGGACATGCTGGGAAAGACCATGGAGGCTTATGTGGATGACATGCTGGTGAAGTCCCGACAGGCAGGAGACCATGTCCAAAACTTGGCGACGGCGTTTGAGCGGATGAAGTTTCATCAGGTTCGTTTGAACCTGGACAAGTGTGCTTTCGGGGTGAACTCGGGGAAATTCCTGGGATTTATGGTGAGCCAAAGAGGAATCGAGGTGAATCCCGAGAAGCTGAGAGCAATTGAGGAGATGCAGTCTCCGAAGACCCATCGGGAGGTTCAAGTGTTGAATGGCCGGTTGGCCGCGATGAATCGATTCCTATCCAAGGCGAGTGACAGAGCCATGCCATTTTTTGATGTTCTAAGGGCCCACAAGAAGTTTGAATGGTCCGACAAGTGTGAGGAGGCATTCCAAGCACTCAAGCAGCACCTTCGTACCCTCCCGCCGTTGGCGAAACCGGTTCCAGGCGAGCCGCTTTATCTCTATTTGGCTGTTTCTGAAGTTGCTGTTAGTTCTGTTTTAATAAAGATTGTCAAGGGCAACCAAGTGCCTGTTTATTATGTAAGCAAGGCGTTTACCAAATCTGAAATGAATTATCCCGCTATTGAGAAGTATCTCTTTGCGTTAATTGTTGCTGCTCGAAAGCTACGGCCTTACTTCCACGCCCACGAGGTTACGATGTTAACTAATCAGCCCTTGAAGCACTTTTTGAACCGACCGGAGGCGTCGGGGAGATTGGTGAAATGGGCCATCGAGCTTACGGAGTTCCGTATTCATTTTGCTCCGAGAACCGCTATTAAGGGCCAGGCATTGGCGGATTTTATAGCTGAGTCTACAGCACCCGATCTAGAAGAAGCGGGTCCTGTAGAGGGGGCAACCATGGAGGTCCCGATAGCAAAACAGCCGGAACAGCCAAATGAGGAGAACACTTGGGAGATGTACACTGATGGTTCATCAAGTGTAGAAGGATCGGGGGCAGGATTCGTGTTGATACCGCCCGGTGGAGGCGAGCCCTTGCGATATGCCTTGGCTTTGACGTTTAGGGCCACCAACAACGAAGCTGAGTACGAAGCTCTCATCACGGGCCTTAAAATTGCCAAGGGTACGGGAGTCGATCATTTAAAGGTGAAGTGTGATGCTAGCCTGATCGTGAATCAAGTCCAAGGGAACTATGAAGCCAAGAGCCCGACAATGAGGAAGTATTTGCACGAGGTGCAGACTTTGAAGGGAAGCTTCAAAAGCTTCGACATTGAGACAATCCCGAGGGAAGAAAATGCGGAGGCAGACGCCTTAAGCAAGTTTTCCCTGGGAGTGGTTCCCGAGGAGAACCGGAAGATACACTTTCTGGAGAGAGTAATTATCTCAAGCATTGATCCGTCGGAGGTTTGCGCTATTGAAGCAGGATCAGAGGAAGAAGAGAAGCCCACTTGGATGACCCCGATAGTCATATACCTGATTACGGGGGCACTCCCCGATGATGAAGTGGCAGCTGTCAGGTTGCGTCGGATCGTGAGCAACTACGTGATGGTGGACAACCAGTTATACAAGAGGGGGCATGTAAAGCCTTTTCTGAAATGTGTGGCGGAGCCTGATACGAATCGGATCCTAAGAGAGTTGCACGAGGGAGTCGCGGCCTGTCATGAAGGGGCCCGATCCATTGTGAGGAAAGCGTTGAATCTAGGCTACTATTGGCCTTCGATGAACAAGGAAGCGACAGTGATGGTTCAATCATGTGATGCGTGCCAGAGGTACGCTCCGAATATCGTGGCTCCTGCCGCGGACTTGATGTCCATCAAGAGTGCTTGGCCCTTCGCGCAATGGGGCATTGACTTGGTGAGACCTCTTCCACAAGCAAAAGGTCAGTGCAAGTATTTGCTCATAGCCATCGATTACTTCTCGAAGTGGATAGAGGCTAAGGCGTTGGCCAAGACAACGGGGCAGCAGATCCTCAAGTTCCTTCAAACTCAGATCGTATCCCGGTACGGGGTTCCTCGAGTGTTGATCAACGATAATGGCCCTCCGTTCAATGGGGCTCAGTTGAAGGAGTACCTGGAGGAATTGAACATTGAGCATCGGACAGCTTCCGTCCACCATGCTCAGACTAATGGCCAAGTCGAATCAGCCAACAAGATCGTGATGGATGGCTTGAAGAAGAGAGTCTACGCCTTACAGGGTCATTGGCTAGATGAGCTTGAAAACGTGATGTGGGCTGTTAGAACAACACCCAAGCAATCGACGGGGGAGACTCCGTTTGGCCTTGTTTACGGCACGGAGGCAGTTGCTCCCGTGGAGATAGCGGTGGCGTCTCATCGCAGGAGGTATTATGAGTCTCTGACGAACGAGGAAATAAGACGTCTGGACTTGGACTTGCTTGAAGAGAAAAGGTGGAAGGCTGATGAAACCCAGGCTCGGATGCGTATGGCAACAGCCAGGTACTATAATCGGCGTGTCAAGTCCCGACAATTCTTCGTTGGAGAACTTGTTTGGCGGAGGAACGAGTTCGTTCATCAAGATCGGATCAACAAGCTATCACCAAAATGGGAGGGACCCTACAAGATCGTAGGGATGCCAGCCCCGAATGCGTACAAGCTAGAAGACCTTGATGGCAAGACGTTGAAACATTCCTTCAGTGGCGCACACTTGAAGAAGTATCATGTTTGATATTAAGTCGCCTTTAGAGGTGCGTGATGTTAAGCCGCCGCGAATGGCGCAAGTTATCTATCGATCCGATGTAAGCAAAACTTTGAGTTATTAATGAATAAAAGAAGTTGCTTCCGATCAAATTGCTTTTAGATTTATTCTAACTGTTAGTAAGACGTCTTGAAGGACGCGACAAAAAGCCTTCCGAGGTACGATAAAAGCCTTACGAGGTATGAATAAGTCGCCTTTATGGCGCGATAGAAAGCCTTACGAGGTACGAGTAAGTCGCCTTTATGGTGCGACAAAAAGCCCTTCGAGGTACGGACAAAAGCCCTACGGGGTATGAGTAAGTCGTCTTTATGATGCAACCAAAAGCCTAGGTACGAAAAAGCCCTAACGGGTCCGCGTAAGTCGTCTATATGATGCGGCAAAAAGCCCTAACGGGTATGATTAAGTCATCTGGAATGACGCGGTAAAAGCCCTAAGGGGTACGATTAAGTCGTCTAGAATGGCGCGATAAAAGCCTTAAGGGGTGCGAAAAATCATCTTAAGTGATGTACAAAATTGCCTTGAAAGGCAGGGACGAGAAACCTTAAGTGGTGAAATCCCGAATAAAGCATCGGAAGGATGTATGGAGTCATCTTAAGTGATGCATCGGAACGTTTTAAGTAACGGATCTAAAGTCGCTTTAAATAGTGCAACGATTATCGAGACCAAAACAGATGAAAGGAATTTCTTATAAGGGCTCAAAGGCCTAAAGGTTCCGATACAAAAGATAAGGAGGATACAAGGAGGAAAATTACAAAAACTTAAAGAATAGAGCATTAAGCTTGGTCCTTGTTAGAAGTTGGGTCCTCAGCAGCTTCGGAGGGAGTAGGAATCGAGGGGTCCTGGGCAGAAGGCTCCGCAACCTGAGGAGTCGGGTCAGCGGCACCTACAGGGGGATCGGCCTCATCACTCTCCGCGGGGAGGCTGAAGTATTTCTCCGCGAAAGGGGCGAGGGTCTCGGACTTCTTGAAGTCGATGGAATCCTCGTATGCCGTATAGAGCTCTTCGACGGCATTGAACAGAACGTTCTCCACCTCGGTTTTGCAGAACCCCACGGCATCCACCTTGAAATCTTCAGAGTTCCGATACTCCTCGCGTCCCTCCTTGCGACCTTGTAGGCGACCCTCCTCGTGACCCTGTTGGCGACCCTCCTCGTGGCCCTGAGCCTTTGCCTCAGCCAACTTGGCCTCAAGTCCCGCCTTGACTTCCGCGAGAGCTTCCGCGAGAACGTCCTTTTCGTGGACGAGCTGCCTCTTCTCCGCCTCGTACCGCCGCTGTTCCTCCTGGAGCATCCTCCGCTCCCGACGCAGCACGACCTCATGATCCTGGACCTGCTTGTGCAGGCCCAGAGCCTTCTCGCCAAGGAGAGCTTGCTCCTTGGCTATCTTATTCTTCGCCGCTACAGCCTCGTCAAGGTCCGCTTGGAGCTTGGCCAAAGCGTCGGGGTCCGACTTGGCTTGTGCCTCCTCCAAAGCACCCTTCAGAGCCAGGATGAAGCCAAAGCAGCGCTGCTGGTCCGCGGTTTCCTAAGACGAAAGGGAAAAATGATTAAAATCTGATAATCGTAGGCAAGAACAATGAAGGGAAGAATAAAACGAGAGTAAAGTTTTACCTCCATCCGACGGATAGCCATATTGCGGAGCTCCTCCTCGATATCCTCCCGCGCCAAGGAGATTGGGCGCTTCAAGACTGGTGGAATTGACCCTGCCAGCAGATGCAGGGCCAATTCAGGCTGAAGGTCTCCCCGGTGGAGTGAGACCCCTTGGAGAGACTCGATCGGGTTCCAGGGAACCGTCTCCTGGTCGGGGGTGAAAATCTTGTAAAGATTATCATCCACGGGGAGAGGAGGGATGACCCTGGAAGCTTCAGTCGGAGGAGCCACCTCGGCCGGAGGCTCGGGAGTCGGAGAGCGGAACTCCGGGGGAGGACTCCGAGACACGTCCTCCACAGTCGGCCTCAGGATGCTTCGACCAGGCCTTTGGCGGGGAAGAAGGCCGCCTTCATTTGGCTCCTCGGAGGAGGGGGAAGCCTCCAAGTTGGTCACCTGACGGAACTGAGCTTCCGTCGGGGCATCCTCCAGCATCAGCTCTTGTGGGGTCGCGGCCCTTGCTGGAGTAGCAGCCTTCTTCGGAGTAAGAGCCTCCGACGGACCTGCGGTGGCGGGACGAATAAAATCAGGCAGAGTATCATGGGGGCACCAGATGATTTGGCGCTCGAGATATTGGTCCTTTCCAAAGAAGTTGTAGTATCCCGCCTTAAGGACGCGGGGGGTTTCTCCTCGAAGAATATACTTAATTTCTCGGACCCGCGATTCCCGATCAGCGGGGATAAACTCCTCGGGAATCAACCTCCTATATTTCTTAATAGTGAGGCGAACGCGCTTACCTTCCTCAGCAGTGGTGACACCGAAGGCTTGGTCTATCTCCTCCCTTCTAGCCCGCTTGGCCGTCACGATCTGCTCTTCAGTCGGAGGAGCAGCAGAAGAAGAAGTTCCCTTCTTCAAAGACTTTCGCTTCCGCTTGGAGCCACCCTGGACGGCATCGGTCTCCCCCTGCTTCAACATGAGATGGGTCAACAGAGATGCCTTCTTGGCTGCAAAAATGAAAAGACAAAGTGGTTAGAAGTGTTACCCAGATAACCAAATCCTTGGAAACGGAATCGAGGAGCCGGACTCCGATCTGAATCAAGTTCCTCTCCACGAGCTTGTTAGCGTCGAGGGGAATGAAGGATTCCCCCCAACGGTAAAGCTGGACCAGCTGGAGAGTGTTGAAGTCATCTCGGTGTAGACTTCGAGCTTGGGAGCAGGGTCCGCCACAACCTCCCATCGGGGCCATGGGATAGAGCTGTTTTGGACGAAGAAGTAATACTTCTTCCATTCGCTATTGTCGGACCCCGAGTCGCGAATCAGCACCCGATCCTTATTAAACTTCCAGGTCTCAGCATCCCAGCCGAACCGTGAAAGTTGCTCCTTTGTCCACTTGGGGAGTCGGGGAGAGAAGGAGCAAACACCAGCCTTATTACACTTCATCCCGTAGAATGTGCGGAAGAGTAGCAAACTGTACGTCCACCGCTGGCGGAGGCACAGAACTTGGAAAGCGTTCCACACGCGGATAGCATGTGGAGAGAAGGTGCAGGGATGCGTCTTGTAGAAGTTGCACATCTCCACCAGGTTCCCGCAAAAAGGGAATCGAATCCCAGCGTTTATCTGCCCGGTGGAGACGAACACCTCTCCCTCTCGAGGACGCGTGACGATATGCTTTCTCCTGGTGGTTGGGTGAGACTCGTAGGGGAAGCGGGGTTCCCAGTCTGAGGTAATGCAGCCTTCTCGGAGAGCAACCTCGTACGAGGTCTCAGAAATCTCGTTAACAGCAAGCTCAAAAATGAAAGGGGTCCTTGCCCCGGACCTAGCCTCGTCTAAAAACGGTTACAAACAGGAAAACTTAAGAAAGGAGGAGAAGGCAATGTCAGCAAATCGTGGAAGCAGAGAATGAAAACATTACCAAACATGGTTGATGGTTGCTTGGAATAGACGAAGGAAGATCTGGAGAGTTGGAGGCCTTGGATCACTGGAACTTGGATCACCGGAAGAACAGACGAAACTTGGAGAAGAAACTTGAGGTTTGAAAATGGCAGAACTTCCAGAAATTGAAACGGTGAGGAAGAGTGAATAGTGCCAGGGTTTTGGCTTTTATAGGCAAAAGGACAGCTGGACGGATTTAATCTGGACCGTTGAAGATGAAACGACTCAATCTTGATCGCCGAGATTATAGGGACGGTACGGAAGAGACGTTAGTGACGTAATGAGTGCTTTTTCAGAAAGCAGCAGTCACGCCGGTTTGGGCGTCGTTTCATAATCCCCAGCATTTAATGCTGCAGTAACCGAGGAGTCTCCTCGGATTTGGCAACTGCCCTCAGAGTCCAGTGGGCCCAAGGCATTCAGGAGTGGGAAGCTCTGTTATTCAAGAATTGTGCTTAAGGCAAAAGCCTCCGATTGAGATATCAGGAGGCCTGAAGACAAAAGCCTCTGATGGCAATATCGGGAGGTATGGAGATAAAAGCCTCCGACGATAAGGTCGGGAGGTCTGGAATTGGAAGACTCAACGGACTGAAAGTCCCCCATGTCTTGGGGGCAAATGATGGGTTCCGATGACATCGTTAGCCCCGTTAACAGTCAATAGACGGCGAGTAAGTCCAGTGGGCCTCGTGAAAGGCCTGGAAGGCCCAGAAGCCCAGTATGAAGCGTCCCGACTTTAGCGGTCCCGATATATGAGCTGAATGCTCCCGACAATAAGCCTCTGAGTAGGCCCCGATATGCCTTTGAGAAAGCCCCGATATGCCTTTGAGAAGGCCCCGATGATAAAGCCCCGATGAGGCTGGACATGTCTCGTGAGACAAGGGGTCCTGGGTGGTGACCTAGAATGAGATAACTCTGGAGTCCCCGACAGGAGTTGGGACTTGTGATCAGAGGATAAACACCGAGAAACCCGCCTACTAGATAGAGTAGTGGGGAGACGGTTAAGATATAGATAACCTCCCCCGAGATACGCAGGGCGTGCCCGAGATACTCGGAGAGTGGGCGAGATACGCGGAGCGTGGGGCGAGATATATGGAATCCCGAACGAGATATGCGGAATCATGGGTAAAACTGCCAGGCCGGTCACAGGTAACTGAGTAACTTCCCCTCCTATATAAAGGAGGAAGTTACCTCAGAAAACGAACACTCTAATACGAGCTTAGATTCTGCTTACCACCCCATTGATCATACACTCATTTAGGCATCGGAGAGGGATTCTGGGTCACCACCCAGGTCATCCCCTTTTGCAGGATTACGCGGAGCCCAGGAGTTCAAGCTTTCCGTCAAAAACGTAACGGAGCTTCGACCGTGATCCAACAGCAGCCATCCCGTCGTCAGCAGCTCCCGACTTCACCTTGCTCCGGTTCGCCTCCACGGTGACCCACTTCATCATGACCCACTCCATGGCGACCCACTCCGCTCTTCACCAGCAGTCGCTCTGCTAATCTCTGTTACGAGCTAACTGTTGTATCAAGAGGCCGTTCTCCTTCGTCATTGTCTTTCCTCAGGTAAACATAATATATAATATCACCTAATTGTTGCTTTGCACTTCCTTTGGTGGTTTCTGTAATGTTTGTTATAACTAGTATATAATACTAGATACTATTCCCGCGCACCGCGCGGGTACAAAAAATATTAGAATAAATAAAAAAAGTTCTGATTTTTTTATAATTTTTAAATGAATATATATATATATATATATATATATAATTATAATTGGTTAAATAATTTGTATAATTTTTACTTAGCATATTATTATATAGTTTTTATATAGTATGTAGGCTATATTTTTATAATGTGAAAGATACGTTTTTTTTATTTATTATAATTCTTCAATCAAAATCATATCTCTGCCAAAAAAACATTAAAAAAACAAACATTTTTTTTATTGATATATTTATATAGTTAATTTTAAATAATAAATTATTTATTTTGATCAATTTTCTATTTCTCAAATTTATCCAATGATTTTCATAACGTATATTATTATTTGTTTAAAATGATTTAGTCTAAACTATTCGAATATCGTAGATTTTTTTTGGCTATAAATATCATAGATTTCTTTTTGCTATCGTAGATTTACTAATTCAAAACGAATGTACCTTTAAAGTTACCACTTAAAGGTATCCTCCACTAGACAGAACCAACCTTATATAGTTAATTAAGGTCAAAGATTGATTATTTATGTGCGACCGCCGACCGTTAGTAAAGAAGGATTTTATAGCATATAATTATGGCCAAATGGTGTTGAACCATATGTATAGTTCTAAACCAGTGATATGTAAGGGTGCCCTATAATTCTAAAGTAATTCTTATAATATATAACGTCATATGAAACATAGTTATAACGACTAACCCAATTGTTGCTAATTCGTACGTTGCATTGCAAGGCTCGGATTTAGTATATCTCTCTCTATATATATATATAGAATAATAAAGCCTGCAATATAAGAGAATAGGGACACATTAATCAATATATAGTCAAATACTGATGAAACATAGTAGAAATATTTATTATGCGTGATTATTGGTGGATCATTCATCTCTATAGCAATATGGATGATAGTATTTGACCTCATGTTGAGCGATCGTCCTCCACGTTTTTTATACTACCTCTTGATAGCAATCATGATCTCCATCCTCCATTCTGATGGTAATCTAAGACAATATCAATCTATCACCAATACAAAAAAGAATAAGTAGGAGATTAGTTTACGTATATGTTAGTAGAAGTAAAAAAACAAAAGAAAAAAAGAGTTTTCTTAATGCATGCACATATAATATTGCATTCACAATCTATAAATACAATATAATATAGTTGTAAACAGAAAAAAATATTATGCATATGCTTAAGAAGAAGTACGGTGGTTAGCTATTTATTTAGAGAATTTAGAAACATATATATATACTAATTAAGAGAATTTATTTATGCATATATAAAAACATATTGGCTTTATTTTTTTTGTCAGGCACGGTGACTATATTTATATATAATGTTATATATATATATAGATATACTAATTAAGAGAATTTTTTGGCCAAAAAAAAAAATTAAGAGAATTTATTTAGGTATATATAAAAATATTTAGTGTCTATTATAGCCAATATGAAGTACATAATAATTATGTCTTCGTTATTATTCTATATATATAATATATATATTATATATATAATGTTTCTTATATTATTATTCTATATATGACGTTTATTTGTATTGATTATTTCTATATATACGTGTCTTACGTGGCGGTCTATGGTCTTCCGGAGCCAAATTGTATAGATAATGAATTTAAAAGGAAACTTTTAATTAATTTGTTTCTTTAAATTGCGTAGAGACCAAAATAGGAGATAAAAATACTTCTTAATTTTCAATCAATCAATATTATGTATCTAAATTTAGAGAATCCCTATTAAATTCCGATTAAATTAGGAAACGGCGACTGCGTGGACTGTCCACGTGTCGACCAGAGGGCTTCCGATACCGAATTAATATAATACTAGATGCAAAACCCGCGCACCGCGCGGGAGGTGCGCGGGAGAAAAAAAAGATTAAAAAAATAGTTAATTTTCTACGTAAGTATATTATTATGATATATAATATATTTAAAAAATATTAATAAAACATACTAATATAAATAAATATAATTAAGACATTTTATTTATGATATTCTAAAGTAATAAATTATAAATAGTCGAAAAACTATTGAGCTATTTTTATTATTTGTATCGTTATGACATTTTACGTATGACATTTTACTTAATTTTATTATTTGCTGAACCAACTTGGTTAAACAAAGTAATTTAAACTGTATATATAATTGAACTTTGACATATAGTCACTAATTCAACAAAGTTAGAGCAACACCATAAGTTAGTTTGATGAAAAAAAGTAAAACTGTCTTCTCTCCTAAAACTTTGTTTTATATGCACAATAGATGAAGCCAAACAATTAACTCGATTTGGTCTACATCCTGATTCCTGGACGAATACACCTCTAATATAACTGAGTCTTTTTTGCACATTAGTTAGAAAATTTAGTAAGAACATATATATTCCACAACAACGTGGCATTTGCTAGCTTCATGAGTTCCGTTCGCTGTCTTCGTGCAGCTTATAAGCACCTGAATTAGGGTTGTCGGTAAGAAATACAAATAAAGTGGCTGGCAACATAAAATTGAAACAACTAAAACATATAATATAGATACTAATTAATTTATGTAAAATAAATTATTGTACAACAAATATAACTGCTAACTAATAGAGTGTCGAAAAAATTAATAAAAAGAGACAGAAAAAGTACCGAGAATGTGAAGGAAATGATTAATTATATCGATCAATTAAAAAATACAAAGCAAATCAAAGATAATAAATTCACCTGGGCAAGAAATTTCAAGGATTCAAGAAGAACCCTGACTTGACCATCTCACGTAGACATATATATATAGTATGTAGGTTATATTTTTTTATAGTGATATTTAGTCTTCTTAAGTTAAGAGTATATATAAAATATATTGTGAATTTTTTCTTTCTACATTTGATTTATATAAAAAAAAAGAAACATAAAACATGAAATATTTAATATTGGCAAAATATAGATAGTTCATATTAATTTATTTATTATTATTATGTACATATTATACTAAGATTAATTAAAATTTTGTAAATAATATTTCTAATAAAAAACTAAACGTAAAACATGTTCAATTCTATATTATTAATTGAAGACGGTGAGTGGTTAGTGAGAGAGCCAAATTCTTATTATATATATATATATATATATATATATATATATTGTTCTATAATAATGGAAGGTTATTAATTATATAATTTTTTATAAATAAATATATATGTATGCTCAATATATACTATAAATATAAATTTGTATGTGATAGACGGTGAGTGAGATGTGAAAGAGTCAAACTTTATTATAAATATAATATATATTGTTTTATATTAATGGAATGTTTATTAATTATATTTATATATATATATATATGTTGAATATATATTATATATATAAATTTGTGTGTGAATATTTTTTTACCTTTTTTTAACAAAATTATATTATATAATATAATTATTATATATAGCTAGTTTAATGTTAACTTTGTTAAGTTATGTACCAAGTAATTACAACGTTTTCTGATACAATTATATTATACTATATAATAAACATATATATCTAGTTTAACTTTTGCTAAATTACGTACTAAATAATTAAAGTAAGTTACTATATGTTCTTTATTTTGTAAATTTAATGTTTAAAAATAGAACGCATACGTGGCGGCCTATACTCTTTCGGAACCAAACTGTATAGATTTACAATTTAAAAGGAAACTTTTAATTGATTTGTTTTTTTAAATTGCGTAGAGACCAAAATAGGAAATAAAAATACTTCTTAATTTTCAATGAATCAATATTATGTATCTAAATTAAGAGAACCCCTATTAAATTCCGATTAAATTAGGAAACGCTGACTGGACGGACTGTCCACGTGTCAGTCAGAGAGCTTCCAATACCGAATTAATATAATATAATAGATAGTAGATGTTAGATTTTAATTGGGCTAGGTTTCACAATTTTAGTGAACATTGGTTTTACTTTGTTTAGGTATTGTAATTTTCTTAATGATATTATTATATAGTTAATAATTACTTCATGTAGTAACTTAAACAATTTTTTAATCATCTTTTCTGAAATTGTGTATATATTAAAGTACTGGCAAATTAAGTCAATTGAGTACCGAAAGAGCGTAGTTAAAATTATATTTTAATACGTAATAGAACCCCGAATCCGAATTTCTAATCATAGACCGATTCAAAACATAAGTGTTTAATTTGTTATTCGCTTACGTAATTTAGGTTTTTAGTTAGCCTAGTAATTAAATAGCGGCGACTCTTTTTAAAAATCTACGTTTTCAAAACGTAATCGCCGTAGGTTAGATTTAGGTCTGACATTGCCGATTCACCAACGCCGTCGCTGATTCGCCATCATGATTCTCTCTATAGTGATTCCGAACTTTAAAGTGAAGTTGTGGCACATGCACCTGAACTTGCAGGAGATTGGATTATTGTTGAGTGAAGTAAGCGATGAATTCTGTGGTTCGTTTGATTATTGGAGGATACACTTTTATATAGGGTTAATTACCAAATGGCTAGCTGAACTTTTAGTGAAAGTGCAATTTGCTAGCCGAACTTATTTTTATAGCAAATTGCTAGCTGAACTTTTGCTAATGTGCATTTTGCTAGCCCCGTCAATTTTTCCGTTGATTATGGACGAAATATACTTTCTAAAATTACTAAAAATACCATAAAGTTCTACCATTATTGTAAAATAACCTCAAATTTTATATAAAAGCAAATATAAATCTCGAATACAATTTATAGTTATATATATTATACAAAAAAAATATATAACTTAAATATATAATCCCAAAGTTCAAAAAATTAAAATTAGATATTTTTATAATTGTATTTTTTTTATAGATTTTTTTAAAAAAATTTAAAAAATTATTTTTTTTTTGCGTTTTTAAGGTTCATTGTTTTAATATATTTTTTAACGTTTATTATTTATTATTTTGATTTATATAAAACATCATGTCTTTATATTATCATACTAAAACTTTAGGGTGTTTTTAGCAATATTTGAAAGTATGTTCCATCCAAAATAACGGAAAACTTGACGGAACTAGCTTTTTGCACAATATAAAAAGTTCAGATAGAAATTTGCTACGAAAAAAAGTCTAGCTAGCAAATTGCATATTCATGTAAAGTTTGGCTAGCAATTTGCTAATTAACCCTTTTATATATATATATATATATATATAGTATATATGAGAAGTCTTTTCATCTACGATTAAAAATATTGAAGAAGACAGTGTTATCAGAACCGGACCGGGGCCTGAACCGGCAGAGCCACTGGTTCCCAGTTCGGCCGGTCTGACCCGGTCCGAACTGGGTCCGACCGGTTTTAGTAAAAAAAATGCAGATTTGCATAGCCTCTTTGTAAGTTAACCCTTCTGTAGGTTTTAGTCCGGACCGGGGCCTGCCTCTCTGTAAGTTAACCCTAAAATTTTTTTATTTATTATTATTTTTTTTTTAATGAAAGGAGTCCGAACCGGCGAACCGGAATACCGCCCGGTTCGCCCAAAACCGGCCGGTTCGGTGAAAACCTGACTTCAGAACCGGGTTCACTTACATCCTCCGGAAATAAGCAAACCGGACCGTGGAGGGGTCCGGTTCCGGTCCGACCGCGGTCGGACCGCCGGTCCGGTCCGGTTCTGATAACACTAGAAGAAGAAAGAGGTTTTAATTAATTTTTTTCTAAATTTAATTGATGATGTGCGATTTGAAAGTCTTTCCATCTGCCCTAGAAGACATTGAAGAAGAAAGAGAAAAATAGGTTTTAATTGCTCTTTTTTAGTTTAAGGTGCTGATTTGGCAGCATCTGGGTAAACCTCAAACTCTCTCTTAGTTTGCTTTAGTTATTTTCAGTCTTGATTATTGTGTCCGTAAACATTTAAGCTTCAAAATCCAGATTTCTTTGTTGCATCAGTAAATATAAGGGTTAATCACCAAATTGCTACCTGAACTTTGGCCCTCTTACAAATCTCTACCTCAACTTTTAATTTTGAAAATTAGTTACCTCAATTTTAAAATTCAGATCAAATTGCTACCTCAGTCAATTTTTTTTGTCAATTTAGACTGAATTGAACCACATGTGTTTTTTCAAATATTTTTCTTCTAAAAATGCCCTTGTCTCTCTTCCTTGCCTCCTTGCGTGAACATACTTCACCATATTATCTCTGTTATCATCATTACTTTATTATTGTATTCTATGTCGTATGTATATCTTCAATTCCAAAAGTTCAAACAAACTTCTACATTACTAATTAACAATTCCTCCATCAAAACAAGCTGCAGAATCTAAAAGTTGTTTTGCTGTTTTTTTGATGCAGTAATGGTGTTGTTTCATTGTTTTTTTTTTCGCTTTTGCTTATGCAGTTTTTTGTTCGATTTTAATTATATTACGTTTAGGTTATGTGTTATTTTGCTGTGTTATCTTGATGCAGTAAATATGTTGTATCATTGCTGTTTTTTTCACTTTTTGCTGCTGCAATTTTCACTATTACGACGTTTACTTTTTGTTATTTTGTTGTTGAATCATAACGAATATTTTTCGTTATTCTGTTGTTCAATTGCTTCCAACGAAAGGGGTCTGGGTATTTGTGGATCAAAGTCATAAAAAAGTAATACGTCCTTAAAATATAATATAAATTAAGTTAAATTCACTTCATCTACTAGCATGTTCAACATTTGCACAAAAAGATAAAAGATAAGATAATAATAAGAGATAAAAGAGAAGTTGAAACACTTGAAAAAGACAACTTTAAATCTGTATCTATGTCTGGTATACTTGGAACTAACATCAAAACAATTTGAATTCTGTTATATTTTCATTAGGATATATATGACATTTGCAAATTCCATACATAATTTTCAGGTGAACAAAGCAAGTAGAGCGGCGAAGTTAACATTTTTTTATGGTGGAATTGTTAATTAGTAATATAGAAGTTTGTCTGAAATCTTGGAATTGAAGATATATATACGACATAGAAGAAAATAATAAAGCAAAGATAATAATGGAGAGAAGATGGTAAAGTATGTTCACGCAATGGGCAAGGAATAAAGACAAGGGCATTTTTGGAAGAAAAATATTTGAAAAAAACACATGTAGTTTAATTCTGTCTAAATTGACAAAAAAATTGACTGAGGTAGCGATTTGATCTGAATTTCAAAGTTGAGGTAGCTAATTTTCAAAATCAAAAGTTGAGGTAGCGATTTGTAAACGGACCAAAATTCAGGTAGCAATTTGGTTATTAACCCGTAAATATAATGTTCAACTCTCCTTGATGTCATAATTTCATTGGTTTTTAGTGATGATGTGGCAGCCTCACATTAAACCTCACCAAAAAATATGTGATGAGATTAGATTTGGTTGGACTGGTGTGATGAGATGTCAAGACCACATTAATCATCTAAGTAACAGAATCAGGATTAGTATAATATTTAGATAGATTTAGATTAGATTTAGAATTTAGATATTTAGATTAGATTGTCTTCCGTTTTATTATTATTTATTTACTTTATTTAGTAATAATCTAAATTAATGAGAATTTGAATATTTTATTTTGGGAATTTAAGGCTAGCTAATTAATTATTCATCATTGTCTAGGGTTCATGTTGGATTACGGGGACGTAATACAACGGAATGCTAAACGTTTACATGTAAGTAATCAACTACGCAGCGGAATAATGTACACATACCTCAATAGATTTCCCGCCCAAGAACGATGTGGAGGGAGTTCTGATCCTCCGGTCGAAACCCGTACAAGTTCTTCGTGAGAAGAAGTCCTACACGGTATAAGCTCCACAGCAAATCCTCTGATCGATTCTTCAACGGGGACAGAACCTCGGACTGAGATGATGGTGCCGAATTTTCACTACTAATGGGTGAGAGGGTTTCTCTCAAGTTCCTCAATGGAGGTACTTCTTAATTAGATTGATGTGTAAAACCCTTAGGTGAGTCCCCTATTTAAATGATTGGTGGAGTGGACAAAAGTCCAGTCCAACCAATGTGGGACTAGGTCCGGCCGAACCACACATTAAGGAGGGGATGCCCAATTTGGGCCTCCCATGTCAATTAGGAATTAGATCAAGTCCAATTAACCTAATGTGACATTTACCCAATTATCTTGGATAATATCCTTAATGTTAACGGGCTACCAATTACGGCGCCACGTCACCATATGCTAACAGCTCGCACTCGTCGGAATGGGAGGGTGCCTGTTAATGTATTGTCATCCAATAACATCAACGTCTCAGTCTTCAGTCATTGTCTCCGTCTCCGAATAGTTCATACGAGGTTTGCCGTGCGACCGGCGGATACAACAGGCATCGTGCTACTCATCTGTTAGGAGTGTTGTAGCGCCCGCAGAACGTCGATTCCCTTTCGTAAATCAATCCTGTTAAAAATAAAACATGTACCGCACTGTATCCTTAGTCAACTGATAATTCTCCAATTGCCCAGTTTTCCACATAGGAATACTTCTCCAGGGCATCCGTACAAGTGTTCACAACCTTCAACTATTATCCGGTTGGTGGCCACCTAGTGAACACAAGAGTCGGTGAATTATAGGTGAATATGACCATCCCCATAGCTTATACCCTTAGTCTAACTCAACCAGTTTCCAAGACGTGGTCACTTGGTCGTTTTCTTTGGCTCTACGCTCGTACGCCGAGAAGCGAACATTGAGCCACACCTTAGGTATAAGTTCTGAGTCCGAGAGGATACTTTGGGTGCCTCTTCATAAGACACCTGTGATCAATCACACGCTTAAGGTGAAGAAGTATGCGCCCTTTGAATCACAAGGATTCTAGCTAGCACAACCGAGCATGACCCCGTGGTCGAACATGGCATGCGCAGTATGAAGCACGCGTCGATAGCACACCTGGACAAGCCAGGGATGGGATATGCCAATCATGCTATCGCAGAATCTTTCATCTGGCCCTGAATGTTATTTTAATGATGGACAGAGTCCAACACGGCGATTTACAAAACAAAGATTATGTCATGCTGTAAGCGTGACAAAGTTATCGTTTCGTTTAACCAGTTTTATCCCCCTGGTTCTTAGCCAATCTTGTTATGGTAGAGGTCCCCATCTCCTACAAGATGACCGTGCCTGTGTGATGGGGCATGGTTTACATTCGACATAATTTTGGTTGAAGAATTTTATCTCTTCCTACGACTTAGTTTATAGGCCGTAAAATCCGATGCTATTTATCATTATGACGTCAATAAATCATATACTCAATTTGCAATTCTTTTATTCAATCGAAATATTATTTCAAATGTCAAAATGCCATCATTTATACAAGCCACTTATAAGCCCTACGTAATCCAAGCAGTTTTACGTGGTTTTCAAAAATCTCTCTACGTGATGGCTTAGTCAATGGGTCGGCGACCATATTGTCTGTGGACAAGTATTCTAAAGCGATTATATTGTCTTCCAGAACAGATTTAGCATAATTGTATTTCACATCAATATGTTTAGTCCTACTATGGTACTTTGGATTCTTAACTGCTGCAATGGCTACCTGACTGTCGGAGTATACCTTCACAGGTTTACTATTCTTGCCTGTGCCAATTAATGCAGTAAGAAGCCTGTTCAGCCAGACTGCTTCTTGTGTGATTTTGGAGAGGGCAACGAATTCCGATTCCATAGTGGAAATCGCGACACGCTTCTTTCTTACCCATGATATGGCAGCATTGGCAAGGAGGAAAACCCCTCCTTTGGTGGACTTACGATCATCCGGATCGCCACCGTGGTCGGTGTCACTATAATCGGTCAATTCTATCTGTTTGCCCTCATTGCACAGAACATAGTCGGCAGTACCTTTCAGATATCTTATAATTCGTTTCACGGGTTTTAGATGTTGATAACTAGGATCTGATTGGAATCTTGCTACTAGGCCCACAGTGTAACAAATATCCGGCCGAGTACAGAGCATGGCATACATTAGACTTCCTACCATGCTCAGATACTCTGCATTCTTCATCTGTTCATGCTCCTGCTGGTTCTTCGGGCCATCACGCTTTGAGAGCGCGCACCCGAACACAACCGGCGTATCCACGGGTTTGGCATCGAGCATTATGAATCTTTTCAACAGTTTGTTGATATATGATTCTTGAGACAGACACAATCTCCGGGCGGCACGATCTCGGGCAATTTTAATGCCTAAGATGTACGTGGCCTCTCCCATGTCTTGCATCTCAAATGCTGATGCTAACCAGGACTTTGATTTGTTCATGAAACTCACATTGTTCGCAGCAATGAGTATGTCATCTACGTATAAGGTTATGATGACATACTTAGACCCGGAGGTCTTGGTGTAATCGCAGGGATCCTCGTGAAGGTTCACAAGTCCGTTTCCAACGATTTCCTCGTGGAATATGCGATACCATTGCCGAGACGACTGTCTAAGACCGTAAATAGACCTTTGGAGTTTGCAAACTTTATGTTCTTTTCCAAGAGTAATAAAACCCTCTGGCTGCTCCATATAGATCTCTTCCTCCAGGTTTCCATGGAGGAATGCGGTCTTGACATCCATTTGGTGCAGCTCTAGATCGAGACATGCAACAAGGGCAAGGATGGCCTTAACTGTGGTATAATGCACAGTTGGTGAGTATGTTTCATCAAATTCCACTCCGTGAATTTAGGTATATCCTTTCACAATCGTTCGAGTTTTGCAACACTCAACTTTTCCATCAGTAGTGAATTCTAAAATTTCACTTCCTAGCTCTGCGGTTAGCAGGTAAATCAACTGAAGACCAAAACCGAATTTGTTTTTATTTAGGCAATTTCATCCTCCATTGTTTTCCTTCATTCCCTCGTTTGAGGTTATTTTTATTGCTTGCTGAACCGTCACTGGTTCGTGAACGAATGTCTCACTTGATGGGATACTTCTTTAACAGAAGTTAGTTGCCTTTGACTATATCTAGGCTCGTTAACTCATCTATAGCATGATTGTTACTCCCACTCGGAATAATGCTTCTTTTCGGAGCATCACTCCCACTGAGAACAATGGCGGTGCTTGAACTTTGATATACAACTTCCTTAGAATGACCTCTTGGTCTCAGGATTTTACCTCCGAGATTTATTCCTTGATCACTGGGATCTGGAACCAAGTTGGTTGTTTCGCTCCCACTAGGAATAATGGGCAGTTGTATTAGCTCAGCATTATGATTATCAGGTCCGACTTGATTCGCATTAATATTTAGTGATGATTATGTGAGGGGGAGTGAGCCCTCCCATTAGATTTATTATGAGGATGTTTCCATCATCATTTACCATGTCATTCACGAATGCATTTACTAATGCTATATCATTCTCCCACTCGAAGTAAGTGGGACCTGAGAATCTCCGTTAACCATTTATTCGATCAGTACTATATCCGTTTCGTTCCGCAAAGCATTGGAAATCTATCCTCAAATTATTATAATGTGTCATGTTCGACCACGTTACTATTAATCCAAGCTAATTTTGAACTTGTATCTTTTAAGAGTAGACCGTACTCTTAATAAATACTTGTTTAATGCGCAAATTAATGCTACATTATGATAAGGTTTAACCCGTATCATTTCTTAGCTTTTATGGTAACGCGTCAACCGATCTTTTTAGAACATAGTGTTACATTAATATGAATCAACTTAATTTCATCCCGTAGGAACAATTAATGTTGAATTCTAACATAATGTAATTTTAAACTATGTTTCTCGAAGTATTTAATAATATGATTTCTTAGCCAAACTTTTCGTTAAAGGTTTATAGTAGGAGTGTCATTTTACTGACTACTTCCTTTCGTTGTTAATTCATCCAGAGACTTATCCACCTCATGGACTATGCATTTGAGCTCTTGCTTAATGCTATAGTTGATGTACTACTCGATCGTAGTAGCGTTAAAGCATACTTCTAACCACGGTAGTCATCAATGAGTTATTTTCAAAGGAATACAAACGAAAATTCAGCATTCATTTATTAAAACACTTCATCATTAAATTTGTACTTTTAAACGATATGTCCTGTCTCTCGAGGTGACAGCGCCACGCGCCTTATACCAGTTATGGTTTCAAAATCATTTTAGTTTCCAAGTTTAAAATCAAATCGGGTTTTCATGCACATTATCTCGGGATACTTATCATTTAATGAAGTACTTAACAAATATTGATATAATTTCAGTCGGTTCGTTTTACGACTTTATTCAATCGATGGATGCATTAAAATGATGGTTCGTTATTCACGATTCGGAGGTGAGTGTTTTGTTTTAATCCAATCGTTTTACTGATGAATTTTATTTTTTAGTTATTTGTTCCGGATCGATCCCGTTTAACCGGATAGATTAATTTTGATAAGTAGACCAAGTCTTGAACTGAATGGTTACTACTTTATTCAATAATTCTGAATCATCATTAAATAAACTTAAACATATAAACGGGTAAATAGGGATCCTTAACAAAAATAATGACAAAGTTTCCGAATCAATAACTACAGCTACGACAAAGAAAGTTATATAAGGCAGGTAGTCTTAACCACGTTTGAGCAATCCACCTAAAAATAAATTCAAAATTGAATTATGTCAGATGTTTCTGCATCAATTAAAACGTATTACCGTCTTACGTATTGTGGTAAACGAGGCGCACCTTTTACAGTACTTGAATCAACAGTGGTTGTCGCACCGTCGTTTAGACCTTTTATTGTTGGGTTTATCCAGCAATTCCGAAGACCAGCAAACCTGGTATCGGACAATTCGACCATTAATTCTCTTGCTTCGGCTGCCTTTCCCTTGCCGTAGCGAAGGTGTAAGGTGCACCAAAGATGAAATGCGCTCTTTTGAATAGTTCTTTCCTCCGTTTCAGCTATCAGATGCGAGCAGATTATTTTCCGAGCTCTTTGATCCCTCCATAACTTGTCTTTATTATTGTATCTATAAGGCGTCCCTCCTTCGTTTGTATGTATTCGTTGACCTTTTGGATCGATGCGATCCTCGAATCCCGCAGGTATCAGGTCACATTCAACACTAATTTTCCAATCATCATAATTAATGTCATCAAGTTTGCATATTTTGTTAAAACGATCTAATCGAGCCATTAGAACTATTGCAATGACAATCATGCAAAGTTAGGAAGACAATAACATTTTGACAGAATTGCAAACATCGGATTATCTATTAAGATGGAATACGACGAATAGTGATACTTCAGTCACTAAACCAAACCGACCGCCAGTAAACCGAGAGAAGGGGGTGTTGTGAAAGAGTTCTCACTATTGTCGTTTTCAATCCAATAGATCAGTCTTTCGAAAACGGTCATTATGTTGCAAATTACCGGAACGAGAATTTTCATAATAAGCATACCGATCATGGCTTTCCCAAGGCCCTTTTGATTTAAAAGAATTATCCGAGAATTTGCGCATGCATAACACTATATCACGCATTAAACATCGAACAGACCAAACAACATGCTTACGCGTCATGCGTCTAATGTTCCTAGCATACACAATTCTATGTAAAGTAAGTTATCACATGCTTTTAGTCCTGAACATTCTAGCATACGTGTCAAAACAGGCAACTTCCGCACACATCATGCATAATTGGCGACTGGAATTTTCGATTTTGAAAACGTTTTGAAAATATTAGGGGTTGTTTTGCAATTCATGCTTACAATCAATCATGCGAAATTTCTAGACATGGATTCTAGGCACTTTCAATCAGCATAGCATGTCTATCCTATTGCACAATCAATATATTTAAATCCCAGAGCTCAATGCTCGCAATATATATTATCCAGCTAGCTTGACTAAGTCAAGACGGCAGTTCTAATATATGTTGCAGAAAGAAACAATTGTAATTCAGCCCACTAATTTAATCTAGTCCCAAAAACATGCATATCCGAGATCCATCCCCATAATCTTAACCAGGCATTAGGGTTTTAACCGAAAACTTATTAAAAACGCAAACCCTAAGAGCATTATTTAGGCTAATTTTTAATTTCAAAAACATTTTGGATTTAAAATTTGACATCCAATTTTATTGAACATTTTAAATTTCCGAAAATTTTAAATTTGGTTCGGTCCATTTTAAAAATCCAGTTCGAGTCGGTCCGATTTTAAAATCCGGTTTAGTCTGAAACGGTTCAATATAATAAGATAGTGGTTCAGTTCATCACTCAAAACCGGTTTGTTTAGGTTCTACTTAATTGCTCCGGTTTGACCCGACCCGAAAAGGTCCACCCGATTAAGAAAACCCGGATTGGTTTAACCCGCTCCGATTTAGCAATTGGACCGACCCATAAACCCTAGGGTTCGGCCGAAATATATCTTGTGGGCTAAGTAGGGTTTTAAAATCCACTAAAAACTTAACTTAGCCACCAAGAAATATTAATTATATAAAACAATTTCCAATATTGCTAATATATATATATAATTCGGCACATATTTAAACATATATAAAAATATTTTCAAGATTCTATCTTTAAGATGTAAATCAATTAACAATATAAACATATATATAAAAATTTCGGCCATGCTTAATATATATATAAAATATACTGACAATATATTTTCTCAATATTTTAGGTAACTAAATCTATCAATAACATATTTAACCCTATTAAATACTTAGATATATTGATAGTTATATATATTTTTATATATTAATGTGAATCTATCCTAATGTTCCCAATTATAGATATATTGTTACCTTAATTAAAAATAAAATATGGTAAACGATGTTTTAATGTGTGTGCCGAAATTTATTTGCTTGGAGACCAGGAAATTAAAAATTTTACCTTGCAAAAATCATTAAAGTTTTCGGCACAAACACCAAATTAGGATCAAGTGGTCAAATTTCAAGATCAATTTTAATAAGATCTCCAATCCAATGTTTGATTTTGATAAATAATACATTTTTCTTGAAGATCATGAACATCAAATTAACTAAGAACATCATGAAAATTTCGGTTTCATCAACAACCATAAAAATCGAAAAATTTAAATTTTTCTTCTTAAAATTTTCAGTTTTTTTAATCTTAAATTTCAAGAACGTCAATTTATCAAAATCATGAACTCCTAACACAGGCTCTGATACCACTGTTAGATTACGGAGAGTAATCACTACGGATACTAAATCATGGTACATGCTAGTAGTCGAAACTACGCAACGGAAGATTCGCACATACCTCAAACGTGATCCGTAGTCCCTAGATCCTTCTGCAGGGAGGTCACGATCCACCGGACGACACCCGTAGAGGTTCTGGTTAAGGAAGCCCTACGTGGTAAAGTCTCCACAGCAAAGCCTCTGATCGATTCATGGCACAGGGACAGATCTCTGGAGGGTTTGCTTAGAAAGAAAATTAGCACACCTTGGGTGAAGCAAAGGTTCGGCCGAAATACTTAAGTGTGGAGGGGAGATTTTTTCTCTATAAAACATTCTAATGAGGGATTGCGATTAACCATAAAAAATCTCCTAACACCATGTATTTATAGGAGGAGCAAAGTGGACAAAAGTCCACTTTGCACACTCCTAATATTCGGCCGGGCACTATGCATATGGAGGCCCAATTTTGGGCCTCTCATTTCAATTGGGATATGGGTCTGGCCCAATTACCCTAATGTGACATGTACCTAATTTCATTAGGTAATCTATACATATTATGGGGCCCATCACCATATGCTTACACCATGTTTATAGTATCCGTAGTGATTACTCCCCGTAATCTAATAGTAACATTGTCTGGTTGCAATTGAAGTCTTCTTCAACCCATTTATCCAGAGTTGAATGTATCACCACTTATGCGTTCAGATCATCAAAGAACCTATTCTTGGGGAAACAAATTATCACATACATCTCTCATTGTAAAAATTATACAGACAACAATATTCATCTGTAGTTGTCCTCTCCGCTTTTCAGAATCGTAGCAGAGAGTTCAACACATACTCCTTTTATTAATCATAATCCATACCATCAAGATTGCGAGGAATATAGAAACGCACTCATTCAACCAATTTATACGAACACATTGATAATCATGCATAATCAGGGAGATAATAACATTTTGAGAAAGAATTACATACATCGGATATCTATTAAGATGGAATACGACAACTAATGATTCCTCGGCCATCTAAACAAACCGTCCGCCAGTAAACCGAGGGAAGGGGGTTCGTGAAAGAGTTCACATTACCGTCGTCTTCAATCAAATAGATCAGTCTCTTAAAAAACGATTTTATTCGCAAGTTACCGGAACGGGAACTTTGAAATAAGCATACTTGATCTTGCCTTTTCCAAGGCCCTTTTGTATTTTAAAAATTTTCCGATGAACTTACGCATGCCTATATAATTCTACTATTATACTTCACAAGTAAATTATCATAGCAAGCCAAAAATTCATCAACCAAACAACATCATGCATACGTGTCATGCGTTTAATGTTCCAAGGAACTCATGCTAGCAAATATAATTCTACTTTCCAAATAAACTATCACATACAGCAACATCCTCAACATTCAAGCATACGTGTTATACATGAATACTTTCACATCAATCATGCATATTTGGCGATTGACTTTTGTTTTTAAAACATTTAAAATATTAGGGGTTGAATTGCAATTCATGCTTACAATTAATCATGCGTGTTTCTAGACATGAATCCTAGGCAATCACAACTATCATAGCATGTCTGTCCTAATGCGCAAACCATATATTTAATCAGGGCTCTGCCCCCAATATCCAAATAGCTCGACATAGTTAAGACAACAGTTCTAATAAATATAAACAATTGCAATTCAACCCTCTAATTAATCCAGTCCCTAAATCATGCATTTCCGAGATCCATCCCCATAATCGAAACTAGGCATTAAGGTTTAATAAAAAACATGAAAGTTTTAAACCTTCGAGCACTGTGTAGACTAATTAAAATTAAAAAATATTTGGATTTTAAAACTTGCCCATCCTATTTTATTAATTGACTTGAATTCGATTTTGGAAGAAAAAAAAAATCCGGATTGGTTCAGTCAATTTCGGTTCGGTTCGGTCCAGAAAATCTGGTTCGGCTCGGGCCGGTTTTATTTTTAAAATCTGGTTCGGTCCGAACCGGTTCAATAAAATTTGGTTTGGTTTAATCACTCAAAACCGGTTTGGTTAGGTTCACTTAGTTACCCCGGTTCGACCCAACCCGGCTAGGCCGAACCGATTAAGAAAATCCTGTTTGGTTTTATTCCTTTCCGGTCTAGCAAATTGGACCGGCCCATTAATCACATAGGGTTGGGCCGAAATAATCTTGTGGGCTAAATAAGGTTTTAAAGTCCACTAAAAACTTAACTTAGCCTCTAAGAATTATTAACTATATAAAATAATTTACAATATTGCATATATATATATATATATATATATATATATATATATATATATATATATATATATATATATATATATATATATATATATATATATATATATATATATTTATTTATTTATTTATCGTCAATATCTTTAATAGGGAAACAAATATACTGACAATATATTTTCTAATCTTTTAGGTAACTAAATCTACCAATAATATCTTCAATCCCTATAATTTAGCTAGATATTGATAGTTATATATTTCTATATATTTAATGTGAACCTATCCATATATTTCCAATTATAGATATATTGTTACCTTTAATAAAAATTAAAATATGGTAATCGATAATATTAAAGAATTTCGGCCGAAACTTGTAACTTGGTGCCTAAGAAATTAAAAATTTTACCTTGTAAATCTCATTAGGGTTAGGCCGAAAAACACCAAATTGGAAACAAGTGGTCAAATTTCAAGATAAAATTTTGATAAGATCTACAATCCAATGTTTGATTTTGATAAAAATCCACTTATTCTTGAAGATTATGAACATAAAATTTTACTAAGAACATCATGAAAATTTCGGCCCTAACAATTGTAAAAATCAGAAATTTTAAATTTTCATTCTTTAAAATTCCGGCCATCACCTTTAAAAATCAAGAACACCAATTTATAAAAATCAAGAACTTCTAACACAGGATCTGATACCACTGTTAGATTACGGGGTTGACTACTACGGAAACATAAATAAGGCACATGCTTGTAATCAGAATTACGCAGCGGAAGATGTGCACATGCCTTAAGCCCTTTCCGTAGTCCCAAGGATCCTGCTGAGGGAGTTCGCGATCCACCGGACGGAACCCGTAGAAGTTCTTGTTAAGGAAGTCCTACGCGGTATTAGCTCCACAGCAAAGCCTATGATCTCCGGAGTGTTTTGCTCTAAGCAAATTGGCACACCCTTGATGCTTGTATATTGTTCAGCCGATGTAGTATTCTAAGGGGGAGGGTTTTCTATCAAATCACCACTTAGGAGAAATTGTGAATTACCCTTAAGAAAACCCTAACACTCCTTATTTATAGGAGGAGAAAGTGGACAAATGTCCACTTTTCCCCTACACTAAGGGCACGTTTGATTGCCGGTATTGTGATATCCTAATACCGGTATTAGCTAATACATGCTTAGCTAATACATGCTTAGCTAATACAATGTTTGATTGAGTCATGTATTAGGATATCCTAATACAATATTTGAATGAACTTTGTATTAGGATATCCTAATACAATGACTAAAAGACCTAAATACCCTTACTTGCATTTTCAATGTAGATATATTTTACATATGATTAATTTAACAAAGATAAAATTTAACAAAAAAAAATAACTTCAATTATTTAAAATAATATTTTTCATAAAAAAAAATCAAATTTATGTATGAATATTAAAAACTATTTTTGCTAATGTATAAATATGTATATATAAAGAAAATAGTACAAAACAATTGAAAAAAGTGATTAGCCCGACCCGGCCCGTTATAGCCGGGCCTAGTCCGAGCTAACCAAAGCAACAAAAAGCAACCCGACCCGAACAACCCAAATTGCTCAGCCCGGCCCGAATCGCACAGCCCGACCCGAATTGACATGCCTGGCCCGAACCACCCAGACCAGCCCGAACTGACCAGCCCAGCCCGAATCACCCAGCCCGGCACGAACTGACCAGCCCAGCCCGAATCACCCAGCTCGGCCCGAACTGACCAGCCCGGCCCGAACTGACCAGCCCGGCCCGAACCGCCCAGCCCGGCCCGAACATGACTCGGCCCGACCCGTGTCCGAAGTTACGATGTAAACGGGGTCCGGCCCGAAGCTACGATGTAAACAGTGAGAGTTTTCCATATATTACAAGGGTAAATTGGTAATTAGGAGATTGGTATTAGCTAATGCTTTACTTTTAGATGGTATTAATTAATACCAAATTCCTTCTATAATTGAGTATTAGCTAATACCAAGTATTAGCTAATACCAATACCAAGTTGACACAACCACGGTATTAGCTAATACCGGTATTAGGATATCGCAATACCGGCAATCAAACGTGCCCTAATAGTTTCGGCCGACCATGTATAAAGGAGGCATAATATTGGGTCTCTCATGTCAATTGGGATTTAGGTAAAGCCCAATTTCCCTAATGTGACATTTACCCAATTTCTTAGGTAACGTATACATATTAATGGGCTCCTAACTACGGCGCCCAATTGCCATATGCTAACAGAAAACACCGGGTCCGGATGGATTTGCGGGTTTATTCTTTCAACGGTACTAGAACGTAGTGGGCAAAGATATTTTCACTATGGTTAAGAATTTTATACATACAGACACTCTATCTCCATCCTAGGATATACAGATATAAAACTTATCCCAAAAGTGCCTAATCCGTGTTTACCTAGACAGTTTAGGCCGATTAGCCTTTGCAACTTTACGTATAAAATAATTTCTAAAGTTTTGGTAAATCGGATTAAACCTCATCTATCGGATATGGTCGCCTCTTTTCAAAGCGCTTTGGTCTCAGGACGACTTATACAAGATAACATCATAGTGGCACATGAGGCATTCCATTTTTTGCGTAATTGAGGCAACGCGAGAAGAGAATATTGTGCAATCAAAGTGGATATGCAAAAGGCCTATGTTCGCGCGTGGAGTGGGATTTCTTAGTGGCCGTCTTAACCAAAATGAGATTTTGTGACCAGTAAGTTCGGTGGATGTATGCATGCATCTTTTCTGTTACTTATTAGATTATGATTAATGGCAAGAGAATGAATCTTTTCAAACCGACAAGAGGAATTCAGCAAGGTGATCCGTTATCGTCGTACTTGTTTATTATGGTGGCCGATGTATTATCCTGGATGGTGTTAGCTGCGGTGAATCAAGGGACATTGCAGGGTATCTGATTGAAACGTGGGTGCCCGACCCTCCACTATTTGTTTTTCGCAGACGATTCTGTCTTTTTCATTGCAGCATCTCCTAATAATGCAGCAATGATAAGGACAATCATGCATGAGTATTGTGAGGCCTAGGGTCAAGGTCTGAATTTAGAGAATTCGATTGTGTTCTTTGGCTCGAATGTCCGAGAGGGGACACGATGTGCTACTGAGAGGGTGTTGGGTATTAAAGTGACACGGGAGCCGGGGAAATACTTAGGACTACCGACAATTTGGTGCAGATCAAAGAAAGAGGCATTAGGATATCTAAAGGAGAGAACTGCGGGAAAAATCAACGGGTGGAAATCCAAGCTCCTCAACAATGCGGGGAGGGAGGTACTAATCAATTCGGTGGTTATGGTGATGCCTACTACACTATGAGTATATTCTTCCTCCCAAAGACTTGGTGTGCTGAGATTAATGCTCAAATAGCTTGATTTTGGTGGGGGCAACGTGGAAGCGAGCGGAGGATTCATTGGCAAAGTTAGGGAGAGCTTACTAAACCAAAGAGCTATGGGGGGCTAGGCTTTAAGGAGCTCCAAACTTTTAATTTGGCTCTTTTGACAAAAATAGATGGCGATTAGTGAAAATGCCAGAACGGTTTTTGGGCGCAAATGATAAAAGGAATTTACTTCCCGCGAGGTAGGTTCTTTAGTGCAACAAAGGGGGAAAGAGCATCCTGGGCATGGACTAGCCTTCTAGCCGGACGTGACATTTTGATGGATTACGGCATGTGGAAAGTTGGGGATTGGTGTAGTATTAACATCTATAATGATGCGTGGATACCAGCCCTCCCAAATTTCAGAATGTTGGCACCAGATAACCTTCCCCTTAGTGAACTAAGACGGCCGGTGAAGGAGCTTATTGATGAATAGACCCGCCAATGGAACTTGTAGTCGATTCAGCTATATGTGGAGCCCCATCAGATTGAAGCTGTAGCCCGAATCCGAATACCTCAATCACCGAAAGTGGACAGATTTATCTAGCCATATGTACAGAGTGGTGAGTTGAATGTGAAATCTGCTTATATGCAAATTAGAGGTGGATCTTCCTTAAGTGCACCAATCTTTATGGATTCTTCGAATAGCTCTTTGAACTTAAAGTGGAAGGACTTGTGGGCGATGAAAACTATTCCAAAGGTCCGTTATTTTCTTTGGAAGATAAATACGAATGCTATAGCGGTAAAGGCAAATCTCCATCGTCGAGGTATGAATGTTGAACCCAAGTGTTCTTTTTGCGATGAGGAGGAAACGGTAGCACATATGATCTTTCAATGTAGATGGAGATCCGGTTTGGTTTGCGACTCTAGATATTAGACCGGATGAATTCACTTCCACGACTGTCGATGAGTGGTTCGCGAAACTGGGGTATGTTGGATCACGGTGGAACTCCGGTACGGTCTTTGACGGCGGTCCTAGCTCCTTTGCCCCACGCAATCCTGCAAGAGGGGATAGACCGGGCGGTGACCCAGAATCCCTCTCCGATGCTTAAATGAGTATTTCGTCCGGACTGGCAAGCAGTAATCTCAAGTAATGTATTTCAACGTAAGTGATCTGAGGAGATCCCTTGCCCTTTTATAGGCGAAGAGATACCTCAGTTACCTGGTGAACCGTTGGGGGTGGTTAGCCCGTATCCCGCGTATTTCGGATGTGATCCCGCTTATCTCGGCCACGCCCCGCGTATCTCGGCCACGCTCCGTTTATCTTAACCATGTTCCGCGTATCTCGGCCACGCCCCGCGTATCTCGGCCACGCCCCGCGTATCTCGGCCTTATCCTCTGATAACGAGTCCCGACTAACATCGGGGACTCCAGAGTTACCTCGTTGTGTCACCACTCGGGGCCCCTCTTCATCGGGGCCTACTCAGAGGCATCTCATCGGGAGCGTTTCGCTCGCCTGTCAGGTCCGACTCTGTCGGGACCTTTCATCCTCGGGCTCCCTTAGTCGGCATCCTTTGTCTGGGCCATCTTGGCCTTCGTTTAGGGCCCACTGGGCCTATTTGCCGTTTCCTCACCGTTAAAGGGCCTAACGGCTGTAGTCGAACCCATCATTTGCCCCCAAGACATGAGGGACTTTTAGTTCGTCGTGTCTTTCAACTCCCGATCTCCCGTCATTGGAATCGGGGATCTTTCCCTTGGCATAGTCACTCAATACTAGTCTTCTCCTTCACGTTTCCTCGATGCCTTGTAGATAACTGCCAAATCCGAAAGGACTTTTCGATTCCCCAGTTCATTAAATGCAGCAGCTAGTGAAGCGACGTCTTCGGCACTCGTGCCTGATTTTTCACGCCTGTTTTTTCTGAAAAGTGCTTTTCAGGCCGTTTCATCATTACGCCCGTTGCCCTTCTGCACGTTCCATCTCAACGGTCCAGATTAAAACTCTTCAACTTCGACGACTCGGATCGAAGTGTCCCTTCAACTGTCCTCTTCGCCTATAAAACCCTAACCGTGGGTGTTGGATCACTTTTACCGTCTTCGAATTTTCAGGAGCTCTCTACAACTTTTGTGAATTCAAGATTTTGCGATTCCGAAGACCATTAGTGCTTTTCCGATCATCTTTCCGGCAACGCCCAGTTCATTCCTTCAACCTCCAATTCGTCATGTCTGGTAAGGATTTCTTCTTCGTTGCTTGTTCATCTTTTCCTTGTTTGCAGCTTTCCGACAATCCCACTGTGCCTTCCTTGCCATTGCTACTTTTCAGACAGTGGATCCAGCTCTGAGGGGAGAAAGCCCTTCAACTTTGATTATGCTCTGAATGAAATCTCCAACACCGCTTATGATGCAGCTCTCCGAGAGGGGTGCATCACTTCTACTTGGGAACCTCGTTTCCCGTATCCCTGGCCTCGCCCCTCGGGTAACCTTGAGGTTACTCGTCCCCGCAAAGGGGAGGTATTTGTCTCTACGGGGCAAGTATCAGCGGGGATCAGATTCCCCTTTTGTGGTAATCTGGTCGAGATGTGCCAGCATTACAAAACTCATCCGACCACCTTCTCTCCGCACGCCATTCGCCTGTGGAATGCTTTCCAGGTCCTCTGCTTCCGACAACGGTGGGTATACAGCCTCAAGCTCTTCAGGACCTTCTACGGGATGAAGTGCAACGAGGCGGGGGTTTGCGCCTTCAACCCCCGAATGCCGAAGTGGAACAAGGCACAACTTGGGCGGTGTAACTGGACCAATGACACCTGGAAGGTGGTCAAGGGTCGGGGACTCCTGGTTGATACGGGGTCCGATAACAGCAGTTGGAAAAGGAGCTACTTCTTCATCCAACATTCTTCGATCCCATGGCCCCGATGGGAGGTGGAAGCGGACTCTCCTCCCGCTTTCCACACCTACACTGATGAAGACTTCCAGACTCTTCAACTTATCCAGCTTTACCGATGGGGGGAGTCCTACATTCCCCTTGACGCCAATTCTCTCGTGGAGCGGGACCTGGTGAACGTCGGGATCCGACTTCTCGACATAATCTCCGGGGGGCAGCTCTTCGACGACCCCTCCAATGTGGTTCCCTGGGTAAATCTCTAACTCTTTTCTCTTACTTTTTGCAGCCGAGAGGGTATCCATGCTGACCGATCTGTTCCTTAAGCAGGGGGAGACCGATGTCGTCCGTCCTTCGCGGAACAGGAAGTCCGCCAAGAAGGCTGCTGCTCCGTCGGGGTCTCCTTCTGCGGAGCAACCTAAGCGGAAGCGCGTGGAGCTGGACCAACTCTTCGACGTCCAGAATGTTGAAGAAGGTAAAAAGCTCCGACTCGCTATTAAATCGTATAGGAGGATGGTCCCGAAGGATTTGATTCCTTCGACCAGGGAGGCCCGTATTGCTGATGTTAGACGAATCCTTCGAGGCGAAACTCCTCGTGTCCTGAAGGCGGGCTACTACCACTACCACGGGAAGGATCAATATGTCTCCCGACGTATTGTTTGGTGTAAGAATCCTGATGAACTCCCTGATTACATTTCTGAAGCCTCTCGTCCTCTAGGTGCAGGTCGCTCAGGGGCTCCATCGGGTGCTAAAGCTTCCGCGGGTGCACCGTCTTCAACAGGGGCGCCTCCCTCAACTGGGGAGAAAACCCCGACTGGCGAACAATTTCGTCGGGTGGAAACCTTGGACTCCTCCGAGGAGACTGATGAGGGTGGCTCCCTTCGTCATCGTCGGAGGACGGGGCAGTCCCCCTTGAAACCAACCTCTCAGGGGCTGCCCCCTTCATCTTCTCCACAGCAGCGACAGCCGTCGCCCATTCACAACTTCACTCCTTCCCCCGTCCGGGTCGAGCCGGAGGCGCGCCCCTCCACGACTTGTGCTGGTCCTCCTCCTGTCCCTCTCGACGGGAGTTTCTACAGAGCCTTCAACCCCGCGCAAGTGGATGCTCCCTGGACTCCAATCCAAACTCTGCAAGGGGTCCAGCTTCGACAAGGGGACCAGCATGAGGACCTGGCTCTGCATCTGCTGGCAGGCTCGATCCTGCCCACCATGCGGTACCCGATTTCCCTGAATCGAACGGCGATGCATCGGGATGTTCGAGAGATGTCCCTACGTTGGATAGAGGTAAAACTTCGCTTCTCCCTCTTTGTTGGTAAATCTGGTTGTTTGTCCCTTAACACTTTTCTTTCTTCTATTGTAGGAGCTCGGGGACTTCAACCGTCTTTTTGGGTACCTCATCGCCTATGATGAGTCCCGGGAGCGGGACCGGGTGGCCATCGACAAGCTTAAGGAGGATCTTGCGGCCTCCAAGTCTTCGCGGGGGAAGCTTGCCAAGGAGCAGGCCATCCTCGACCAAAAGGTTCAGGATCTCCAAAATCAAGTCGGGGATTTCGAGGGGCTCCTGAGGCGGGAACGACAGGAGCGGCAGGCTGCTGAGGACAAGCTGGTCCTCGAGAAGAAGGCTTTGGAGGAGCAAATCGCGGGGGTTCCTGCGCAGCTGGTCGAGGCCGAGGCCAAAGGTCGGGAGGATTATCGGAAGTCTGAGGACTTTCAGGCTGATGCTATGAAGTTCTTCGGCGCGGAGGTGGAGAACACTCTCTTCAATGCGGTTGAGGAGCTCCACCTGGAGTATGGTGACGCCATCAACTTCGACAAGTCTCCTTCTCTTGCTCCATTCGCGAAGAAGTATGGGGGGAGTACCCCCGCAATTGTCGAAGACGCAGCAGAGCTTCCATGTGCGGATGCCCCGATAGTCGATCCTCCCGCGGCCGACCCTGTGGAGCTTTCCGCCGCCGACCTCGTGGACCCCGCTCCCGCAGATGCCGCTGACAAGGACCAAGCCTAACTGCTTATCTTTAGAGTCCTTGTATTTTCCTCGCTTTTGTAACCGTTGGGCCTTTGAGCCCTTATTAATTTATCAGACTTTCTTAGTTCCGATCTTTTCAATGCACTTCTCCAAGTGGCTTTACTATACTTGCTTAGGTCGATACTTCGACACTTAAGACATTTTCGTACGTCATTCCCGACGATTTACTAATTTGCACCACTTAAGGCGACTTATCATCATGCACCACTTAAGGCGACTTAATCTCGTGCATCACTAAAGACGACTTAATATCGTGCACCACTTAAGGCGACTTTTCAATACTTAGAATAAATCTAAAACACATGCATCACCTAAGACGACTTAATCTCGCGCATCACTTAAGACGACTTTTTCGTGCACCATCTAAGGCGACTTTTCAGTACTTAAAATAAATCTAAGAATCGTGCACCACTTAAGGCGACTTATCATCATGCACCACTTAAGGCGACTTAATCTCGTGCATCACTTAAGACGACTTAATATCGTGCACCACTTAAGGCGACTTTTCAATACTTAGAATAAATCTAAGAATCGTGCACCACTTAAGGCGACTTTTCTCGTGCACCACTCAAGGCGACTTTTCTCGTGCACCACTCAAGGCGTCTTTATAAAGCTTAGAGTAAATCTAAGAATAATTCTGATCGGAAGAAACCTCTTTATTCATTGATGGCGCAAATTTGGCTTACATCGAATTAAACGATAAACAACATACACCACTTAAGGCGATTTTACATCGGGCACCACTTAAGGCGACTTTTCATCGGGCACCACTTAAGGCGACTTTTCTTCGGGCACCACTTAAGGCGACTCTTCATCAAGCATGGTGTTTCTTCAAGTGTTCGCCACTAAAAGAATGCTTTAATACTCTGCCATCGAGGTCTTCCAACTTGTATGAATTCGGGGCCGGCATCCCCACGACCTTGAAAGGTCCTTCCCATTTTGGTGACATCTTGCCGATCCGATCCAAAAGGGTAAACTCGTTGCGACGCCAAACCAGCTCCCCGACGAAGAATTGTCGGGACTTCACTCGCCGATTGTAGTACCTGGCCGTCGCCAAACGCATTCGAGCTTGGACTTCATCGGCTTCCCGCCTCTTCTCTTCGAGCAAGTCCAAGTCCAGACGTCTCATCTCATCATTCGTCAGAGGCTCGTAATATCTTATCCGATGGGACGCCACAGCTACCTCCACGGGGGCGACAGCCTCCGTGCCATAAACGAGGCCAAACGGAGTCTCTCCCGTTGATCGTTTGGGTGTCGTTCTAACAGCCCAAAGCACGTTTTCCAGTTCGTTCAGCCATTTGCCCTTCAAGGCATAGACCCTCTTCTTCAGGCCATCCATCACGATTTTGTTGGCTGATTCCACCTGACCGTTAGTTTGAGCATGGCGTACGGAAGCTGTCCGATGCTCGATGTTCAACTCCTCCAGATACTCCCTCACCTGAGAGCCGTTAAACGGTGGACCATTGTCGCTGATCACCACCTTAGGAATCCCGTATCTGGACACAATATGGGTCTGGAGGAACTTGACGATCTGGTTCCCCGTCGTTCTGGCCAACGCCTTTGCCTCTATCCATTTCGAAAAATAATCGATAGCTACAAGTAAATACTTACATTGGCCTTGTGCTTGTGGAAGAGGTCCCACCAAGTCGATGCTCCATTGTGCGAAGGGCCAAGCGCTCTTGATGGATGTCAGATTAGCGGCCGGAGCCACGATACTCGGGGCGTACCTCTGGCACGCGTCACAGGATCGGACCAACGCCGTCGCGTCCTTGCTCATCGTAGGCCAATAATAGCCCAAGTTCAGCACTTTCCTCATAATGGATCGGGCCCCTTCATGACAAGCCGCGACCCCTTCATGCACCTCCTTCAGGATTCGATTTGTATCGGGTTCTGCCACACACTTCAAGTACGGAGTCGAGAACCAGCCCTTCTTGTACAGCTGATCGTCTAACATCACGTAATTAGCCGCGATCCGACGTATCCTGTCTGCTACTACCTTATCATCGGGGACTGCCCCCGTAGTCAGGTATGCGACTATCGGGGTCATCCAAGTGGGCTCCTCCTCCGGTTTTGCCTCAATGGTACACACCTGTGTCGGGTCGATGGTCGATAAGATCACCTTCTCCAAGAAGTGCACCTTCCGATTTTCTTCCAAGGGTGCCCCCAGGGCAAATTTGCTCAAGGCGTCTGCCTCTACGTTTTCCTCCCTCGGGATTGCCTCGATGTCGAAGCTTTTAAAGATTTCCTTTAGGGCTTGTACCTCGCGCAGGTACTTCTTCATTATCGGACTCCTCGCTTCATATCGCCCTTGAACCTGGTTTACGATTAAAGCTGCGTCACACTTCACTCTCAAGTGGTCGACTCCAGTGCCTTTAGCAATTTTCAGGCCCGTGATAAGAGCCTCATACTCCGCTTCGTTGTTTGTGGCCTTGAATGTTAAAGCCAGGGCATATCGGAGCGGCTCACCTCCACCTGGTGGTATTAACAAAAAGCCTGCTCCTGATCCGTCTGAACTCGAGGAGCCATCCGTGTACATCTCCCAGGTATTTCCCTCGTTTGGCTGTTCTGATTGCTCTGCCCCCTCTGGTTGCTTCTTCCAGATCGGGGTTTGTAGATTCCGCTATGAAATCCGCCAACACCTGGCCCTTAATAGCCGTTCTCGGAGCAAAGTGTATGCGAAACTCACTAAGCTCTACTGCCCATTTTACTAATCTCCCCGACGCATCTGGTCGGTTCAAAAAATGCTTCAAAGGCTGGTTCGTCAACACAGTGATCTCGTGTGCGTGGAAGTAAGGCCTTAGCTTCTGAGCAGTAATAATCAAGGCAAAGAGATACTTCTCAACCGGAGGATAATTCAATTCAGACTTGGCAAACGCCTTGCTTACATAATAGACGGGGACTTGATTACCCTCGACAACCTTCACTAATACAGAGCTAATGGAAAATTCAGAGACAGCCAAGTAAAGATAGAGCGGCTCGCCTGGAACCGGTTTTGCCAACGGCGGAGGCTGCGAAGGTGTTGCTTGAGTGCTTGGAACGCTTCTTCACACTTGGCGGTCCACTCAAACTTTTTGTTGGCCTTCAGGACTTCAAAAAATGGCATTGATCGGTCGCTAGCTTTGGACAGGAAGCGATTCATTGCAGCCAGTCGGCCATTCAGCACTTGTACCTCCTGATGGTTTATCGGAGACTGCATCTCCTCAATCGCCCTCAGCTTCTCGGGATTCACCTCGATTCCTCTCTGGCTCACCATAAAGCCTAAAAATTTCCCTGAGTGGACTCCGAAGGCGCATTTCGTCGGGTTTAAGCGAACTTGATGAAGCCTCATCCGCTCAAACGCCATGGCTAGGTTGTGCACGTGATCTTCAGCCTGTCGGGACTTCACCAGCATGTCATCCACATAAGCTTCCATGGTCTCCCCAAGCATATCTCCGAACAGCTTATTCACCATCCGCTGGTAGGTTGCCCCAGCATTGATCAAACCGAAAGGCATGACATCGTAGTGATAGATGTCACTGTTTGCATAGAATGCTGTGTGAGGAGCGTCTTCCTTAGCCATCTTGATCTGGTTATAGCCCGAATATGCATCCATGAAGCTCAACAGCTCATGTCCCGACGTGGCATCTACCAGTTGGTCGATTCTCGGGAGTGGGTAGCAGTCCTTCAGGCAGGCCTTGTTTAGGTCGCGGAAATCCACACACATCCGCCATTTCCCATTAGTCTTCTTCACCAGCACTGGATTAGCGACCCAAGTCTGGAATCGGAGTTCTTTAATAAACCCAACATCGAGCAACCTGCCCACCTCCTGCTGGATCGCGATCTTCTTGTCCGTGCCCATCGGACGCCTTTTCTGCGTGATAGGTTTGATCGCGGGATCTATCTTCAGCTCGTGTACGATCACATCGGGGCTGATTCCTGGCATATCGCTCGGGGACCAGGCAAACAGCTCCTTGAACTCCCTCAGCAACTCAATCAATTTTTGGGCTGTCTCCTCGGTCAGAGCAGACCCGATTTTCACCTTCCTCTAGGGTCCGTCGATCTCAACTTCTTTTAGATCTTCTATGGGGGCGGGACGCCCAAACTCCTCTCTAGGATCTGTATCTGTCTGGAGGACAGTCATGGCCTCTCGTCTCCTCCTCCGGGTGGCGTTAACATAGCATTTTCAGGAAGCTACCTGGTCACCCTTGACTTCTCCGACTCCGTGGTCGGTCGGGAACTTCATCTTCTGGTGCACTGTCGAGGCAACTGCCATCAGGGGGTTGATGGTGGTTCTCCCGATAATCGCGTTGTAAGTCCCCGCTGAATCAACTACCACGAACTCCACGTTCCTCCTTTCTGATTTCCACCCACTACCAAACTCCACTGGTAAGGTGATTACTCCTAGCGGATAGGAGGTAGAACCAGAGAACCCCACCATCGGGAAGTTTGCCTCCTTCAGATCTTTCTTCATTTTTCCCATAGCCTCCAGCGCGTCCATAAATAGAATATCGGAGGAGCTTCCTCCGTCGATCAGAATTCGCTTCATCTCGTACCCGTCTACATCCAAGGTTACAACCAAGGCGTCATCGTGCGGAGTCTCCACGCCTATGAGATCTTCCGACGAAAAGGAGATCACCATCTCTTCTTTCAGGGTCCAGGATCGGGACCTCTTACCCAGCACCACAGCCGTAGGAATTCTAGAGGCGTAAACCTCCCGAGAGGACGAGGTATCACCTCCAGCAGCAAATCCTCCGTGAATCACATTAATGGTGCCCCGTCGTTCTTTGCGGGCACCGGACGGCTCCGGATCGGACCTCTTCTTCTTTGGGGACCGATCGCGGGATCGAGAACGGGACCGCGATCGGGACCGAGAGCGGGATCGACACCGCTTATCCCCGACGAATTCCTTGAGCTTCCCCTTCTGGATCAGTTTCTCGATCTCCTTCTTCAGCTCCCGACAATGGTTGGTATCGTGACCATTTGCGCGGTGAAATCGGCAGTAGCGATCCGTGCGGGATCCTAAGAATTCTCCATCCTTCTTTGGAGGGTACCTGGAAATACCTTGTCGTTCCATGACCGTTAGTACCTCCGCCATGGAGCAGTTGAGAGGAATGTCGAGATCCTCCCGCTTGTCCTTCCTTAAAGAACACCTATCATCCCTCCGACCAGAGCGTCCTCGATCCCGACTGCCCTCGGGTTTACCTTTTGATTTACGATCGTCGAAAGGTTTAACCGACTGTTTCCCTTTATTCGACTTCGGGGGCTCCAGTTCTCCAGCGGCTATCTTCGACTCCTGGACATCGATTTTCCGTTTCACCCTCTTCTGTAGTGCTTCCATATTCCACACGGCTTTCTCAGCCACGCTGTGCATTAGGTCGGAACCGTAGGGGGCCGTTAGGTTCCGAATGAATGTACGGATGGTTTCACCCTCCGAGATCTCCTCATCAATCTCCGCTACACTGGCAGTGTACCGCTGGTAATAGTGTGCCAGTGATTCGTCAGGCCTCTGAACCACCTGAGTCAGGGACCTCACACTCTTCAACAGACGTCTACGGCCCTGGTACTGCTGAATGAACCGGTCGTGCATATCTGCCCAGCAAGTGATGCAGCCTGGGGGCAGACTAAAGAACCAGGTCAGGGCTCTTTCCCCAATTGTGTTCGGGAACAGCGTACACACTATGTCTTCATTCGGGGCTCTTCCCAGACACGCCATGAGGTGCTTCTGGACATGACGAACCGGATCTCCTTCGCCATCGTATTCCTTTATTGTGGGGATACCCAACCCTGGCGGGGCTAGGGTGTCTATGAGTCGAGGAACGAAGGGATGAGTAGATCGATCCCTCAGCTCCGACACCAGCGGCTTCTGCTCTCCCATGCAGATGTTCACGATCTTTACCACCTGATCGGGGGTGATGGGACCATTCAGGGGAATGGTCCTGTGCTGTACTGGTCCTGGTCCATCAACCACGAATCTCTCTGGCTGAACAGACACCCCACTCCTGTCCTGGCCTCGGGGCGGAGCCTCCAGTACGTTCCGAACCTCTGCTGGTGGGGGTGCTTCTTCTAACGGGGGCATCTCCTCTTGCCTCCTCGCAGCCTCTCTCCGATCCAAGAGAGCCTCCACGGCTGCCAAAAACATCGGCATGGCTTCTGCCACAGCCCTCGTCAGGTCCGCAGCTGGGGGAGCCTCCTGCTCCCTATTCCCCTGGTGCTGAGCAGCAATCTCTTCGGGACCTTCATTATGCCCCCCCCCCTGTCTGGGAGAGCTCAGCAGCGGGATGGTTCTGGTTTTCCTCCTGTTCTGGTAGTGAATTCAGAGTTGTTGCAGCGGGGTGACGAGAGCCACCAGATTGTCCTTGCCTTCTTTGCTTGCCAGCCGCCATTGAACGAGTAGAAGGCATATCAGCTTTTTGTTTGATTCCCACAGACGGCGCCAATGTTGGATCACGGTGGAACTCCGGTACGGTCTTTGACGGCGGTCCTAGCTCCTTTGCCCCACGCAATCCTGCAAGAGGGGATAGACCGGGCGGTGACCCAGAATCCCTCTCCGATGCTTAAATTAGTATTTCGTCCGGACTGGCAAGCAGTAATCTCAAGTAATGTATTTCAACGTAAGTGATCTGAGGTGATCCCTTGCCCTTTTATAGGCGAAGAGATACCTCAGTTACCTGGTGAACCGTTGGGGGTGGTTAGCCCGTATCCCGCGTATTTCGGATGTGATCCCGCTTATCTCGGCCACGCCCCGCGTATGTCGGCCACGCTCCGTGTATCTTAACCACGTTACGCGTATCTCGGCCACGCCCCGCGTATCTCGGCCTTATCCTCTGATAACGATTCCCGACTAACATCGGGGACTCTAGAGTTACCTCGTTGTGTCACCGCTCGGGGCCCCTCGTCATCGTGACAGGGCCTATTGTTCTCAGGGATTCTTCATCGGGGCCTACTCAGAGGCATCTCATCGGGAGCGTTTCGCTCGCCTGTCAGGTCCGACTCTGTCGAGACCTTTCATCCTCGGGCTCCCTTCGTCGAGATCCTTTGTCTGGGCCATCTTGGCCTTCGTTTAGGGCCCACCGGGCCTATTTGCCGTTTCCTCACCGTTAAAGGGCCTAACGGCTGTAGTCGAACCCATCAGGGTATATTTCAACCGGAGACAAGGAGGAGAGGATACGACGTTGGTCATTGACTGGTAGCACTTCTTGGGCCATTTGGAAGGAGAGATGTCGAGCGTTGCATAGCCAAGACAACCCAAACCCTAGACAAGTGGTGGAGATGACTTTTCGGGACCATAACGAATTTTGGACCACTTATGTACCTGGGCTTAGAGGAATGACGTCTTCAGCTGAGAGAGTAGGGCCCGTTTGGTGGATGGCTCTGTCACCGGGATGTGTTAAAATAGATTGTGATGCATCGTGGGAAGCCCAAACTACCGGCGGGGGTATTGATGGTTTAGCTCGAGACCGAGATGGTTAAGTCATTAGAGGCTTTGGGCAAGCTTCTACGACTCATGGAAATTTAGAGTTGGAAATCGAAGCTGTCAGTGAAGGACTGGAGCTAGCTATTGCTAAAGGATGGGAGAAGGTCACCTTGGAATCCGACTCGAAGGAAATAATTAGTTGCTTGAGAGGAGATGAGCGACAATCGAACTGGAGGATAAGACGCAAGCTAGCAACATTCTTGAACGTGTTGCACTCCTTAGTGAAGTCCGCTGGTCTTTGGTTCCGCGTCAGTTCAACACATATGCTAAGTGGATTGCGATCCAATTGAGGAAGATGTCGTGTTTAAACAGTTGGGTGTACTCACCCCGCCCTCAATATATATATATATATATATATATATATATATATATATATATATATATATATTATTTAAATAAAGAGTATAATAAATAAATGACTTAAAAGTGTTTGTATAAAAGTTGTATTGAGGCATAATTTCTAAAAAAATAAAGGGTTAACAGGTCTTTTGGTCCATGATGTTTGACAACTTTTGGGTTTTGGTCAATGATGTTTTTTTTTACCTAGTTTTGGTACCATATGTTTGCAGATTTTTTCTAGTTTTGGTCTAACCGTTACATTCCGTCCATTTTTTGACATATTCAAGTCACGTGATCCACTCTAAACTTTAAAATTAGTCCCTCTAATACTTTATTAACCTTTTTTTTTTTGTTTAATTTAGTCCCGAAGTTTCAAAATTGACCCCAATTGTCCAATTGAATTTTTGAAACTTCGGGACTAAATTGAACAAAAAAATGTTAGGAAAGTATTAGAGGACTAAATTGAGCAAAATTGAAAGTTTATGGTGGATCACGTGACTTATACATGTCAAAAAATGGACGGAATGTAACGGTCGGACCAAAACTAGAAAAAATCTGCAAACATATTGTACCAAAACTAGGGAAAAAAAAAACATCATTGACCAAAACCAAAAAATAGTCAAACATAATGGACCAAAAACTTATTTACCCAAATAACACTTTTATGCTATAAAGTATGATACTACGTAGTATATTAGTCGGGTCCTTCTTCGTCTCTCCTCCGCGACCGCGAGCATCTTCCGCAGATTTGCTTTTCCCCCAAATGTAGCTCCCTTTTCCCTGTGCTCCGAATTTTCTCGAGCTCCGACACCCAACTGTCGTGTCTCCCTCATCACTGAGACTCCCGTCTCCGAGCTGCAAGTAAGTCGATCTTCTGCAAAGTAGATTTGATGCGTGGCGCTGTCGTGATTTTCAGCAACAGTTCAATTCAATTGTCTCGGCTCTGAGATTGTTGTTTCTGTTTCCGATAGGGTTCTTACTTTACTGATCATCCATGATGCCTCCAAGAAGGAAAAAATGGACAGAGGCTGAAGAGAAAACCCTAATTGACAAGTACGGTGATTTGGTTTCCAACGGGGTATTAGCCAAAATGAAAACCCGTGAGAAGAAATTCAAACCGATTGCTTGCTACGTGAGTTCGGTGCACCACCTGCGCGATCCTGTGGCATATCCGTGGAACTGGACATGGAAGGATGTTTCCACTAAGGTTCAGAACATGAGGCACCAGTACTTGCTTGTGAAGCAGAAGATCAAGAGACCTCCCACAGATTCAGGAGCGGATGATGCGGAGGAGTTTGATTGGATGGAGGGTCTGACGTACTGGTCAAACTTCTTGCGGTACAAGGAAGTATTTGGGGATGTTGGTATTGTGTATGGAAGCAATGAAGGGCATGAGTTGATGGTGGAGGGTAGTAAAAATGATGGTTTTTTGATAGGGACAGGAAGGGAGATGGAGATTGGGGATTGCTGTCCTCAAATAGGTAATCCCATTGATGGAGATGATTTCGGAGGGGATATTGAGGGCGGTGTTGATTTAGGGTTTGAGTTTGATGGAAGAGGAGATGTAGAGAAGAATTACAATGGAAGCGACAATGGGTTTGTGATTGAAGATGCTGATCAGAACGGGTCTTGTTCTTCAATGAAAAGGAGTAAATCTTTGAAAAAACTCGAGAAAAGGACTTGGGGGTTCATAAGTAAGCAGTTATGGCAGTTGAGGGACATGGAGGCTCAGTTTGAGCGGAGTCAAGAAATAAGAGAAAGGGAGATGCAGAGGAAGGAGAATCACTGGGTCGAGGTTGAGAAGGAATGGGATCAGAAATTGGAGGAGAGGGAAAGGCAAAGGGAGGAAAGGGCAGGGTTGAGGGAAGAAGTAAGGAAGAAGAGGATTCAAGAATGGGATGCGATGGAAAGGGAGAACGCGGAGAGGGAGAGGATGAGAGAGGAGGAGTTGATGGAAGAGAGGGAATGGGAGGAGAGGATGAATCGAAGGAGGGGGGAGTGGAAGAAGAGGATGGATGATAGAATGAATCAGCACAGAGCTGAAATGAACCAATTGCAGACCCGAATCATACACGACCAGCAGAATCTGACAAATCAGTTGCTTGGTCTTGTTTCTCAATGGACAGGACACGGTACGGGATTCTCGGACCATTCTGGTGGTGGAAACCCATACCTTTCACAGGTGATGCAGAACTTGCACCATGTAAATGGGATTGTTCATGGGGGGGATACTGGGGTTGATGATGGTAACCAAGATGACCACTTCATCGTTGATGGATAATGAATGATTATGTTCAAAGGAAGACGTAGAAACCGAAAGGAAGGTCAGTTATTTAACATCGTTTAAGTTGAAACTCAGTGTTAGATGTCATTGGTTGGTTTAATAGAATAAAATGGTAATTCTGCCTTGTTGAAATAGTAATTTGATGTCGGTGTTTGATAGTAGTGCTAAACAAAAGCGGAAAGCCCCAGCCCAGATTCCAAGCTTTGTTGGTTTGATGGTGTAGATTAGTTTCTATAGGTTGGTTTGGTATATTTGCAGTAGCAACTGGCAGCTGCTGAGCTTTAATAGTCATCAACTTGGTGTTTCATTTGTCTGTGTTGAGATTTCAATTGGGAGGATGTCATTATCAGCTGAAACTGCATCTTGAGTGTACGAATAGTAAATAACTAACAATGACTTGCAAGACAAGCAAAATGTTATCCTACAACATAGGGCGAAATCTACTGGACCAACTACTTGGATGGAAGCAACTTTGTCTTTCGATGATTGTTTTGCTTTCTTTGAGGGATGGATGGATTGTTCAGCAACTGAAGCTGCCAAATTGCGGGTTGGAAATCAAAGAACGCCATTGCTGGCTGACACATTCGAATCAGGACACGGGATTAACGAGGAGTTTAGACACTATATATGTTGATCATAATCTCTATAAACAACGCCGTCGCTGAGTTGAAGGAAGATGAAAAATCCTTGAATACCGTTTTTATCTACAAATGTAAGTTTTGGCTGGCCTCTTGTTCAAACGATGGACATACCCAGCCTATCTACTATTTATATAAGAATGCTACGTTCTATCAATAAAATTATTTATTTTTATTAGTTAGGAAAGTTCCGACAATAGCATTCCGATTTGTTCTGGTATAGCTCACATTTAGGGCTGGCGATGGTGAGAATATGGTGCGAATAGCACTAATACCATAACCATACCATATTTTTTTCACTCATATCATAACCATAACCATAACCATGGTTTTTAACCACGATTAAACCATTTAACCACAATCATTCAAACTAATACAATATCATTGTTTCATACAAGAAAATTAAACATACATTCATTCTTTCATACACGAAATCCAAATTAAACATAACTTAACTGTTTCACTTAATTAAAAAACACATCTTCAATCGCATATCACTTCCAATTGTGGTTACCAAATAATAAGAAATATAGACAAAATAAATGGTGGGTGGGACAGGGAACATAATAATTATAATTATAATATTTGACTAATAATTAAAGTATAATAATAATGTATATATATATAACAATATAAGTATTAGTAATATATATATATATATATATTAATATTATATATATATAGAGGTGATGGTTATAACCGCGGTTATGGACTGAATACCATAACTATAACCATAACCATTGCGGTTACAAGATTCATCACCATAACCGCCCCTCACCATAATGGTGCGGTTAACCATTGCGGTAAATGGTGCGAATAACCATGGTTATTTGATTTTCACCGCACCATTGCCGGCCCTACTCACATTGTCAAGGAATGTAATTTTTAGCAATTTTTAAGGTTTATTAATATCCTCCAGGGACCTGGGAGAGGTCTGAAGATTGACATTGTGAATTTGAGAGGTTTGAAAATTGAAATGCTAATAACAGAGGTCTGAAGTTTCGACTTGTAAATAATAGAGGTCTCTGTAAGTTTTTCCGTTAAAACTGACGGAAGTTGGTCATGTGCATGGCATGTGACCAGAAATAAAATTAAATTTAAAAAAATACCCTTTTTCGTCTCACATGCTTGAATGAAAAGACGAAAATGCCCTTAAAGCCACCACCCAACTCCGGCGACCACCACTCACAGCTCCGGCGACCATCACTCACAGCTCCGGCGACCGCCACCCAACTCCGACGACCACAACCCGACTCAGACGACCACCACCCAACTCCGACGACCACAACCGCGGTCCCGATTAGGCCCAATCGGGGCCGGTGGCTCCGATTGGGCCCAAGTCGTAGCCACAAAGCTCCAATCGGAGCCACAGAGCTCCGATTTGGAGCTCTGTGGCCCCATATCGGAGCCAAAGAGCTCCAAATCGGAGCTCTGTGGCTTCGATTAGGAGCTCTATGGCTTCGATCTGGGGCCACAGAGCTCCAAATCGTAGCTCTGTGGCTTCGATCTGGGGCCACAGAGCTCCGATCGGAGCTTTGTGGCTCCGATTTGGGGCCAATTGGGGCCGTGGTGGCGGTCGTCGGAATTGGATGGCGGTCGCCGGAGTTGTGAGTGGTGGCCGGCCGGAGCCGTGGTGGTGGCTGGAGTTGGGTTATGTTTAAATTTTAGACATGGGTATTTTTGTCATTTCATCTTTATATTAATTAAACTTTTTATTAATTCAAATATTGCAAAAGGGTATTTTTGTCATTTCATGCGGTTCTGTTAAGTTTGACAGAAAATTTGGACGGAAAACCTATAAATCACAACGTCCTAACTTCAGACCTCAGTTATCACCATTTCAATCTTTAGACCTCTTAAATTCAAAAGGGCTAATCTTCAGACCTCTCTCAGGTTATTGACCCTACCCTCTAATTCGGAACAAATTAGGACGCTAGTGTGGGAATTGTAATCGTGGTTATTATTAACCGAGCTGTGATACTGATAGGGATTCTGACTGTCGGAATCTCAATCATCCGAAATTACTCACCGACTATCGGAATTCCAATTATCCGAAATCACTCACAGTGGCATGTGAGTAATTTACACTAGCTCCTTGGGTAATTTGCATGTGTGCGGACTTTTACTTAGAGAAAACCTTTTTTTTTTTGTAAAGGTTAAAGAAAATCTTAAATGAAAGCAATGTGGAAATTTGTAATTAAAATAAATGTTTTAATATTTTTTTTTAATATTTTGTTATATTAATGTATATATATATATATATATATATTAAAATAAATGTTATTATATATCGTTGCAAAGTTCTTTACATCTATTTTCACTTGAAATAATTAGTTTGTAGGCCAAAGTATTGTTTGAAAAGTTATAATATCTATGTGAAATCAATCTCCATAACAATCAATTTTTCCTTCCTCATCTTTCATATCAAAACACACGTAATTCATAACAAAACTTCAAGCACTTATCCAAATTTCAAAATACGAAAATTATATTCATGCTCAAATAATGGTTATAGCTTATCTTTAAAACTTCATCCAATGCAAAAAATATATATATTGTAAATATATAAATAATTTTAAACTACTTACCTCAACCAATACCCAAAAACTAATGTTAACAGCTCCGTTGAAATGATATCTCTAAAAAGAATATAATAATGTGTATAAGACCTACTTTTCGAACCCCGAAGTCCACTAAATTTCCAGCCAATTAGTTAGGACTCAAATATTCTATGATGCAATTCAGATTTCAACTTCACTGTTCCTGTCACGTCACGTAAAATTAGGCGGAAATCTGATATCTCATTATTCATTGATATTTCGACCATCTTCCCAAAATTTAATGTGAGTAGAGGTTTCAATTATTCGTTTAACGTCGAAATGATGACGGTTTCGACATCAGGGTTGCCCACACACGTCGGTCAAAGTTGGTCGGATGTGGTCAAGTAATATTCAACCTAGGGCCATATTTTACAGATTGCAAAGCTTACTTTAATTGAGGGCTTGTTTCTCACTTGTCCGAGCTCGGTTTTGGTTTTTATTGGTGTCAATTGAAATCTCTTAAAATGAACTACAAGTTCATGAATTCCTTGTTGCAAAATAATCATTAAAAATACAAATCTTATGGACTCAACCTTCATAGTTGAACAAAACATTTGAAACTTCAAATCTCGATGTCTAACAAACAAAATGATGAAATTTGGTTCTGTCACTTGTTTTAGGTCACTTAAATCCCTTAGAGTCTAACCAGGTCTGAAACAAGAATATGCACCATCAAAACGTAATCCACCATTAACAACCTTTGAAACTTTATCTCTTAAGGAATAAACATCTAACACCGAGAATATACGAAGAAAGCTATGTATTTTACCTTAATCATGATCTGAAACTTTCTCAGTGGCTCGTGGATACTCAGTTTTTTTATTTTCTCGTGGTGGCTTGTTCGGGCTCTGAGAATTTGCTAGTTATCCGTTTTAAAATTCCCTCTTATGTTCCAAGCTCCTTAGGGTTTGATAGGGATGTGAAAACAAATGAGAGAACCCTTAGCTGAAGTATACGACACACAAAAACCCTTCAATCACGATTTGTAGTAATTTGGACGTCTTGCCAGTTCTTACGTAATCTAATATGGATTCGTATGGAGAAAACAATTTTGACCTTAAGCTTTACTATTAGATTGTATTAAACCCTAAATTTTTCAACTTGCAAACTTTTCCTCAACTTTTATACAGATTTTACACGCCTCGAGAAGAGAAAAGCTAGCTAAGGTAGTTTCGAAGAAAAAAAAGACGAGCGAAGAAAGAAATAGAAAAACTTATCCAAGAAGCTTCAAATCACGAGATAGATATGTAACACCACTTATATGAGGAATCTTAAACGACTGACGAGAGTAGACATGCGGCATATTTTCGCGGATAAAGGCAACGATGGAACGAGTAAACAAAGAAATAAGAAACTCGACACATGTGACAATGTCTTTGAAAAGAGTTGATGACAACTGTCTACGGAGCAAGTGTCGGGCCTCCCATAAAAGAAGACTCGATGATAACCCTTTTTCTACAATGACTGGTTCAAAGTGACGCCATCATTAATATTCAAGATATCGACTTACCCAAATTAACATTCAGAACAAAATATCTAAAGGGCTGGCGTCGCCTACATCAACAAATAGGCAACGACCTGCTCATCACCGTCACTAGGAGAATCTTTCACAGTAAGGGACATGAAGATGTGGCGACTTGGGGAACTAATCACCACCTCCAGTTCAGAAACCCTCCACAATAAGCAATGAACCCACATAAAGGAGCGGCTAATATCTCCAATAAATAGTAAGTTTTGCACATTCATATATTAAGATTCCCGTTATTTATAATTTGAATTTCAGATTATAATGGTGGAGTAGAACCCCACACTTCCTTCTTATAAGTGTTGCAGGCAGTTGGAGTGCAGATCCAAAACTTAAAGATCATATTCATATACCTCTCTCTGAATTTTTCTCTCTGCCTCAACTGCCTTGTCGAACTCATTCCTAATTTCTCGCTCTGCATTAACATCCGGAGCCTTTATCTGAACAACTCCCTCCCTATCTATTTATCCTCAATGGCCTCGTGCCGTTGTGGCTAAACTTTGCTCCTAACAACCTCACTGGCGACTATGAAGAAGAAAAAGACGGTATAAGGGTATTTTGGCTATTTTTAATTTTTTCTATCTATGTAAACATTACAAAATTGTACAGAAACAAACAACACAAAACAATTAACTTTGGATCGATGCTAAAAACAAACATCATCTGTGCAATTACCAATTTTTGCAAACATTCTGACACATTTTCAGAATTTTTTCTTTTCAAAAGATAAAATTAACAACTCCAATAATAGGACAATCCATATATGAAGCTAAATTAATTAACAAGTAGAACTGAAAACCCATATGTATGAATTATAACTTGCAAAACAAGCAATCAATCTAGATATATACAATCACACAACCAATTAAGAAGGGTGGAGCGTAGTACATATATATAGTGCGAAGTGGAAGTTATTAATTGATGTAGGAGCTTGCTAGGGCGAAACAAGACTTTCAACATAAACCATTGTCTCATAATCAGCATCATCGGTACGTATTTCCTCGAGTGTTCCATCTTGTGTGTTAAAAAGCACCATCTCTCGTCCATCCACATCGAAAACAACCTTCCCGGACCGACTGCACGTCAACGGTGTCGTATAGTACTTGGTTCCCGGAAATCCTTGAGTCCAGATATCGACGCTGAAGAGCTCCGTCCACGACTCTCCATTCCCATATTCCATCATTATCCATGCCTTGGAACGATCTCTCCAAGTACTAGAATGTACAAACAAACGCTCTCCTATAAACCCTAACCCTTCGAGCTCCATAACATTAGGCACCCGTATTTCGTCTTCCTTCAACTTCTCCTCTACGAAATTGAACGAAACGATGCTGTTCTTGCCTTTGTTGTTGCTGCGGTGATCGGAAAACCAATGCAGAGAGCCGTTCGAGTAGATTCCGTTCTGATAAAGGCCGCCGGTGATGACCCCATTTTGTTGAATCCTTCTCCAAGAGTTTATTTTAAGGGAAAATATGTCAATTTCAGCTACCCAACAGCCGGGCTCGGAATCACGACGGAGAATACCGCGGATGACTTTGTAATCATCGGTTGAAGGATCGTATCCTAAACCGCTAAAAGGCTCAGATTGGGCATCTAAAGTAGAGGGTGGTAATGGTATATTTCTAAAGTGTCTAGTTGTAGGATTGTAGAGTATGTAACGGTTTGATTCATACACACCTAAACAGACCAAGCCGTTGCAGGATCCAAGGAAAAAGAATCCATCTTCGGGATCTGTAGTTGGGTAATGCCTTGGGACAACTCCTCCATCCAATGCTTGGGGATCTATTAACTGGAGAGAGCCGTTCTTGATGATGCGGTGGCAAGATGGGGCCTCGTCTTTGAGGGATTGTTGTAGCTGAAGCTTCGCAAATTGGGGGTCGGAAATCAATGCCAACCACTGCTTGCTCACGCATTTGAATCGCGATACAGGCTTAACCGGGAGCCTTGAGAGTATATTCACGATGACATCCTCGATCAGCCCCACACTCATGGAAGAGGAAGAAGAAGAAGAAGAATCCATGAATCTGCTAATTATCAAACTTATTGTTTTGGTGTCTTGCATATCCAACGACTGAATCATAGTAATTTTATATGGGGAACATTACAAGAAGATTAGGTCAAAGATTTAACAAGCGTACTGGGTACACCCAATAATAGTCAAAGATTTAACAAGCGTACTGGGTACACCCAACATTTTATGGTTGATTTTAACTTTCGTATAGTAGCTTCCGCAGTACGCTTTCCTTAAATAATGAAGTGCATGTGCATCCATAATGGTTTTCCCTATGTAATGCATAAAAAGGGTTACTACAATGATTTTTCATATTTTTTAAATATGGGACCTACTCATTTTTACGTAATACATTTCTTAAATTTAAGGAATTCCCTAAGTAGACACATCTATCACATATCTTATTTTTTAAATCAAAATTAATCAATTCGATAATTAACTAGGTGATGACCTTGCGCTTCGCGTAGAGTAACTTGCTAAACTGTAAACTTTAACATATATATGCGAGTGTAATGATGGTCGCGTATCTGAGCGTGAGTCGGTCTATCGTGTTGGACGACGCTTCAGGTGAAGGCGTCGAGCCACAAATGTTAAGCAGGAGTCCTAATCATGACGCCTCAATCAGGAACGTTAACGACGGAATCCTGTAATGTCGTCGGCATCATGCCCCCCTACCTAGTGCATGTTTGTTGCGTACTTGTAGGTACGACTTGTGAAGTTTGCCAAGACATTTTGTCAATACCTTCTCCCAAGATGTGAGGCTCCTGGTGTCGTGGTCCCGTGGTGGGTAGACGGCTCTAGCCAAGCTGTACGAGAGGGTAAGTAGAGAGCAACGTATGTTGTTCAATGAGAACAGTTACTAGACGACAGACGTTGAAGGTATTAGTTGGGGGTGTTTGGAAGTATCATAGACGGTGATGGATATACACCCAATTGGACCTCGAACAGGCTCGCCTTTGTCGAATCGTCGACCCTAGACACGGTTATAAACCGAAACTTAGCCAAAACGGACAAACCCGGACAAAAACCGTTCTAGTCCACCTTTGAAGGCCCACGACCGGACTTAGTCCAGTCGAAGGGGTGCCTTTGATCGGACTAGTCCGGCCAAAAGGACCGGACCAAACGGGGCCGACACGCTCCGGCAGTCAGCCCCCTACGTATGGGTGACGCACCTTCGACGTAGGCACACCCGACGTACTTATATCCGACATCCCCATTTTCACTATCCTATATGGAATATTCCGCAGACCCTACGTCATCTTTGTGGGGCCCTCATGGCCAAACCCCCAAACTCTATAAATAGGACCTCACGTTCTTCATTTGAATGTAATTTGCAACTTGATAGCTCTGACTTCTCTCTAGATTTTATCTCTCTGAAACCGAGCCCTTACTTAAGCATCGGAGAGGGTTCGACGGAAACACCCCCCTCCTCCGGCGCAATCCTTTGTGCGGGTTTCGAGGAAAGGAGCGAAGGAAGAGCACGATCCCGGAACAAGGCTTGAGGACACCTACATAGGGCGATCATCGACGCACGTGTTCCATCATTGGCGACGTCCGTACGATTCGAACAACAAGCCATCACTTCAACCTAAAAGATAGATGGAAACCACATACTTCATACATGGAGGATTGGGTTCCAGAGGAGAATCGTCTGAAGCACGGATACAATGCATGGATACAATACAAACAATTGAAGGATCAATATCATTCTCTAGGAAGGATATAGAACACATCCAATATCTGCACATGGATGCATTGGTCATCACAATCGAGATTGATGATACCAACTTCAGGAGAATACTGGTAGACGGAGGTAGTTAACCAAACGCACTCACCAGAGAAGCAGTGCAAGCGTTGAGAAAAAGAAGAAGGGATATAAAACCAACACAAACACCATTGGCAGGTTTTGCGGGAGAGATAGACTACCATGTAAGGATAATCACGTTGCCTATAACACTAGGAACATGCCAAAACAAGCTCTGCATAGAGACTCCCTTCCTAGTGGTTGAACGCCTAGCGGCGTATAATGCTATCTTGGGAATAGCCACAATAAATAAATATGAGATATTCCCATCAACAGTGCATCAGAAAATGAAGTTCCTGACGAGCAGTGGTGTAGGGGAGGTATTGGGAGATCAAAGCATGGCAAAGGAGTGCTATGCAATAGCGCTCCAACCAAAACAAACAACAATCGTGGAGGAACACCTGTCAATAGATGCAGACTCGAGAGAAGAATACGAACGCCCCTCACCAATGGAAGAGCTATTGGAAGTCGAAATCGACAATCCAGAGAAAAAAGTGAAGATAGGAGCTTCGCTATCAAAGGAAGAAGCAACAACTATGAAAAAGCTCCTGAGGGAGTATAAGGACTTATTCGCATGGTCACCAAGTGACATGCCAGGAATAAGCGAGGATATTATCTCTCACAAACTGTTGGAACCTGCTCGTCCGGGGGTCCGATCTTGGCGGCCTTGAGTCGAGTCATGTTCCTCCAATCTTCGGGTTACAGTCAATCCAACTCCGTGCCTGACGGACCTACACAAAGGGCAGTGCCAGAGAGGAGGGGGGTGTCTCTGGCGAACCATCTCCGATGCCAAAGTAAGAATATAATTCTAGAGAGAGAAAGTAGAGAGAATTCAGAGCTCCGGTGTCTCAATCCGAGATTAAGTTGGAAATGAAGGACCTAGGCCCCTATTTATAGAGTTTTGGATCCAGGCACCGGAAGGGCCCACATTTTTAGGTGGGGCCCGCAAAGAGATTAAAAGAGTAATCGGATATACGCGGGTGCCCCGGACAAAGGTGTCCGGGGGTAGGGGGTCGACACGTGGCGTGTCGGCTCCGGAAAAGTCCGGTTGCAGTGCAACTGGACTTGTCCGGTTGCTCCGGACGAGGCCGGCGCAACCGAACAAGTCCAATTGCTACGTGGCAACCAGAACATGGCGCGTATCCCTAGGAATAAAATGGTCTTACCTTGAGGTCGACGGGGCGACCGTGTTTGAGCCTTAGTGAGGTCCAATCGGGTGTATATCCATCATTTTCCCCAGAGTCAAGAATTGGTTTACCACTACTTGACTCTATTTTTTAGAAGGATTAAACACCCGATTGTACCTCGACTACTGTTTTACCTTTGCTCGTCTATGTGAGCGGTCTTTCCTTCCATTCTAGGAGGGTTTGACCTATGCCATCATTGAACTCATAGAAAAATTCATAACAGGTTAGTCATAGAAGTGCTATCTTGTGATGACGTGTATGCAACCGATGACATGCTGTTATGATAAATTAAATTTGATGTAATTGAACGTGGATCACATGTGCTCGTAATATATCATAACTAATAATGCAAGTACGTATGGACATGCTATCATGGGTACGGGTGTGTGTAATCAATATAGCATATATGAATGAATAACAATGTGACATGTTGTGCACCTATGAGAGTGTTACAATGTAGTGACATGTGACTGTGTCAGTGTCAAATTAGATGTAGTCATGCTTAGTGATGAAAAAAATTCATAATTGACATGACACTAGTAAGGATGCATCTATGTGTGCATATGTGTTCGATATAAACTAAGTGTTATACTATACTTGTTGTAATGCATATGAAAGCAACCATGTTAGTGAAATTAATTTTTTTTATCTTTCATGGGAAACTATCAATGATTTATATCAATGTGTATCTATCAATGATATGTATATGCTCTAGTGTACAAATCACTAATCATGAATAGTAATGGCGATACATGAACAACCATGTCGGGTGATTGAAAACTCATTAGTGTTATGACACTATAGTTATGATGCACCTAGATGCACACATGGTAATGTGTGATAAAATTACTAAGTGTTTGACAACACTAGTGGTGATGCATATGGATGCATGTATATATATCATGAAAATATGCCTAAGCATGTAACAATTACTTGCAATATATGGTTAAGTCAAGGATAATTGAATCGTTGCATATAATCGGAAAGGGTTACCTCTTTTCCGATTTTGAAAAAATTTCAATTTTTTGATGATTTCATATGTTGGCTGCGTAGGAATGTCATTGCTTCCATTCGAGTTTATAGTTGGCTGCATAGGAATGCCATTGCTCCCATTTGGCTTGATAATCATGTTGATCAATATGGTGGTAACCTGTAATAACTTGAAAACAGTTATATAAAAATTTGCCTCCGAAGTGGACTTACTGATAACTTAGACGTGAGGTGTTGGGTCTCGCGTCGATGACATCGTATGCTATGCTTGCATTGCCATCATATTTGCATAGAACTGACGTAGGGGGTTACTCTTAACACCTTGTCACGTATCACTGTGACAGACATGGGGGGTCTCCCTACATGTCTGCCATGTATTATATTGAAAGGTGTAATGTTGCCCCCCTAGGGTAGGCGGAGTGATCATCACATGGTGAATGGAGTGCCAGTCCCTATATCAGGCGTTGTTTCTTCCCAGTAGGTGTACTATCCGCTACTGGTGTTTGATCTCTTCGCATACACTAGACTACTACCCTTGTGTTGTTATACTGTCCCCGAGGTGACATTGTCACCTGTCGGACCTAAAATCTGACCTAAGGCGAACGTACAATTTTGAAAGAGTCGCCACTAGTTAATTAAGGCTAACTAGAATCTTAAATTACCTAAGCGGATAACTGAATTAAACACCTAGGTATAAAATCGGTCTACGATAAGAAATTCGAGTTCGGGGGTTCTATTACGAATTGAAAATATAATTTTAAAATTCTGTCCTTACGGTACTCAATTCACGAATTGCCACTACTTTAATATATACACAATTTTACAACATTAGGAAAAAAAAGGTTGACAATATTAAATTTATACACGAATTAATCAAACTACAAACCAATTCTATGTAAATGAAATTACAATTTATTATAAAAGTAAATCCTAAGATCATTAGTAATTAAACCCTTCATAATAGAGCATGTTTAGGGGTTAACGACGTCATTAACCACCTTAATCTCCCTTGAGGCCTATATATAGTGCTCAAGTTCTTATCATTTGAGACTAGATGATTTATTACACATTTGAGCTCTGCCTTCATTCTAGCTTCTATCTCTATAATATTGTACTAATTTAAGCATCAGAGAGGGTGCCAGTTCCACCCCCGGCTTACCCCTCGTGCAGGTCAGCGAAGGAGCGGATTACGGGAAGAGCAAAGGAGAACGGATCAAAAGAAGAAAGAATTCTACCAGTGGGACAAGAATTCATGCCGACATCTAATTGCCCCCACATACATGTCCTAACAGACCCTACGATATCTTTGTGGGCCCCTCGTGGCCAAACCCACAAACTCTATAAATAGGACCTCACATTCTTCATTTGAAGGTAATTTGCAACTTGATAGCTCTGACTTCTCTCTAGATTTTATCTCTCTAAAACCGAGCACTTACTTAAAAATCAGAGAGGGTTCACCGGAAACACCCTCTACCCTCCGGCGCAATCCTTTGTGCATGTCTCGAGGAAAGGAAATAAGGAAGAGCACGATCCCGGAGCAAGGCTCGAAGACACCTACATAAGGCGATCATCGACACACGTATTCCATCAGACAGTAAGGGGCACTATGGCTTTTGCTTTGGCAATATGTGGGTGAATCCACAGTCGTTAGGCGTAGTGGCAGACGGTGGTCGTTATGTAGTAGATCCGGCCTAATAATCAGGTGGCGGCAGACAGCAGTCGCCATGTGGTAGATCTAGTCCAATGACCAGACATGAAAACGTAGCGGCAGACAATGGTCGCCATGTAGTAGATCTGGTCTAATGACCATACATGAAGACGTAGCGGCAGACAGTGGTCACCATGTAGTAGATCTTGTCTAATGACTAGACATGAAGACGTAGCGGCAGACAGTGGTCGCCATGTAGTAGATCTGGTCTAATGACCAGACATGAAGGCATCTGAGCCCGTAAGAGATGGGAATAAACGACAATGTCATCAGGGGCGACCGTCGGAATGTCGTTTTCTGTTGAAGGGAAGGAGGAGTTTATTTTCCTCGTTGATTGAGGAGGGTCAAGTCCCTTCAAGCCGTGAAATACGTAGTAGTGCACATGACTCTCCAGTGGTCCGTGACCATCGTGTACAAGTATGAATATACCCCAACCATTGTTAGGCTTGAGGGTTGGGGGTCGGGTTATCCCCTTTGTGGCAAGTGTGTGTGTGTGTGTAAATGTCCTCTTGTGATATAGTAGTAGTGTGGTATATATAGGAGTTCCGAGCGGCGCCGATCCCTAAACTACGGGAGTGATAACGACTATATCTCATGACGAGATTCTATCAATAGTGACCTAGGGAGAGTAGGTAGTAGTCTGAGTGATAAACTTTGTTACTTCCTACTCCCCTACCCACGTTGTCAGACTAGATGGTCAGTTGCGCAAATCCGGCCAACGATCCCGGAAGATCAGACACCATGTCTCTGATTCGAGGGGACTTACTGGTGAACTCATAAAAGGCTGTGTATGGGCGTTGATTGTTTGTAGATGACGCCCTGAGAAGTGTTTGAGAGCAAGTGACCACACCCGTGTAGGGTGTATACTTGGGGCGTGGGGCTCGTAAGGCTTACACCTGTACTGGTTATTTTGTGGGCTGAAGACCGTTGGTTGTAATGGGCCAATGGCCATTTGGGCATTGGCCAGCCACCGAAGGGGAATGTGCGCCTGTTGTTATCACGTGACTAGTCACATATCCATTAGTAATGTTCATTCAATAGTAAGAGTTCGAGGTTGAACCATTCCTTCATATAATGTTTAATAAAATTGACGATGATTAATTGAAGAAACTCATTGTAATGATTTGCAAGTCTCTTCTCCTGCTTTGCTTTGCTTTGCTAATGTTTATTATTTCTTATTTTTTTTGCCAATAATATTTATTATTTCTAGATTTTGTGTTTTTTATTAGACCTTTCGTTATTTAAAGAGGAAAGATAGAAAATCCAAGTGAGCACTCGAGTTTTTTCGGATAACTCTGAATCTGACGTAAATTTTATAAAAATTTAGGTACTTTAAAGTGTCTCAGAATTAGAATACTCGGAAGGTTGAGTTTTGACCGATGTAGGCCTATACAAACAACCAAATACACATATAAGCTGCATGAAAAATGAATTACAAATCTAGACCTGACCGAGATATCAAATCTCGGCCAAATATCGGCTATACTTCACCGAGATATCAAATCTCGGTGAAGAATGCCTAAAATACTTCACCGAGATTTGATATCTCGGTGAAGTCCACCACCTTTTTCAAAGATGGTCTCGGTGAAGTACATACCTTTTGCTTAAGGATTTACAAAAAAAGTTGAGATTTTTTTACTGTTGAAAATAGAGCAGAACTGGAAGAACAGTGGAAGGTTGAAAAATACCTGTTCTGTTTTTGGTAGTTGATCTCAGTTTTTATGACCAATGTAGAGATACAGCAATCTCGGTTTTTGGGGATAATATAATTATAAAAAATAGAATTAATGTGAAGGAATTTTTAGAAAATTGAGAAAAGGTGGTGGACTTCACCGAAATATCAAATCTCGGTGAAGTCGCATAACTTTACCGAGATTTGATATTTCGGTGAAGTCAAGCCGACTTATGGCCGAAATTTAATATCTTGGTTAGGTCTAAATTTGTAATTTATTTTTCTTGCCGCCTATATATGTATTTGATTGTTTATATAGAGTAACAAAAACTTTGTAATGTTATTAGAGCATCCACAATGGTATTACGTAAAGATTACGTAAACGTGGGCCCTACATATTTATTTAAGTAAAGCAAAAAAAACTATCTACAGTGGTTTTACATAGCATTCCTTAAAGATGGAACCCACACGTAAATTTATGTTTTTACATAAAGCATTCCTTAAATATAAGGAATGCACTATGTATTACGTAACCAATTTTTAAATATAAATTAATTCATTTTATAATTAATGCTAATATCTTATTGGTGGTTGTTGGAAAATTTAATAATAAAATATATTTAAGGAATATGTTTAAGTAATACGATTGCAGAGAAAATATTTTTTACGTGTGTCTTAACTTTACGTATTACTTAAAGTGTACATAAATGTCTACGTGACAACTTTTTTTTTTTGGGTGAAATGATGGAATATATTAAAACATAACATAAAGATTACAACAAAACTACGGACAACACCAACCAGGGATACTTGGGTAAAACCAAGTTCCGACCACATCAATGTTGGCTGTCGAAGTCACCATATTATGCGCAATGGAGATAACCGAACGTCTAACATTACATAAAGATAAAGAAGGCAACCTAAAGAGTAAAGTACGAATATCCGAGATTACCACAAACAAAGAAGGGTGAGAAGCAGAGGAAGAGGTCAAAACATTAACTAGTACAACAGAAGAATCCGAGAGCAAGAAAGGAACATCCCGATTAGACTGTTGAGCTAGAAGTAGACCCGTCCGACATGCTAGACCTTCCGCCAAAAGTGGGTCATCTCCGAAAGCCGCAGAGACTGAAAACGCAACTACCAAACCATCAGGGCTCAAAAGAACAGCACCCCCAAAAACCTTTGAAATCCCCCCCTCCCCCGCACCGCACCATCCACAAGAATCGTCCAACAATTGGGGGGGATAGACGTCCGGCGAATCAACTTCGGGACTCCGCTGTGGAGGCGTGAGGGCTCTGAATGAAGAACACGAGCATTTAGGTTATCATTACAAATGGAAGAAATAAACGACATTACAGACAAAGCAGAGGGTGAACTAGCGCGAAAAACAACATTATTTCGTTCAAGCCAGATACCCCACATAACCAAACACTTATAAATAAACAAATCCTGACTAGTAGAAGTTGAAAGTAAAGATTGCTCTAACCAACTACGGATCGTGGGAAAGGATTGTGACTGTGTTAAAACCCCTAGACTAGATGCAAACCAAACGCGACGAGTAAATGCACAATTCCACATTATATGATCCCATGTTTCGTTGTCATCACCACAAAACGGACAAATTGGATCAACTATGGGAAGCCTACGATGGAGATTATCCCGTAAGGGTAAACCCCTTGAAATTTCTTTCCAGACGAACATTCGTACTTTTGGTAGAAGTTGAGCAGACCACAATCTCGACCAAAAAGGCGAACTAACAATTCTGTGAACGGAATGACTAGTCGTGGGCAAACCGAGCTCCCTTTCCAAGGGATGCATGTTTATAAGGTGATATCCCGATTTAACTGAATAACAACCTGATTTCGTGTGATTCCAAAGAAAACGGTCTTGAGTGTCGAAAAGAGGCAAGGACAATTGTGCGATTTCCGTAACCAGAACACGGGGTAAAAATATAGTCAAAGTATCCAAATCCCAATGGCCGTCGATGATAAAGGTAGAGACTTTGAGAGAATGCAGATTTGAAGTCCCAGCTACCCAGTCAGAGAGGAGACCAAAATTAGGAACCCAAGGATCGGTCCAAAAGTTAACCGAATGGCCATTACCTATCCTCCATCGTGCTCCTTCCAGAAGAAATCTTCGGACGAAAGTTAAATTCTTCCAAGTGATCGAGCGGGCTTACAAGGAGCAGTAAAAAAGGACCCATGGGAGTAGTATTTCTGACGCATACATCTGGCCAAAATGGAATCCGGACTGGATATGAGGCGAAACGATTGCTTGAGAAGGAGAGGTAAGTTGAAATTCGTCGTATCACGGAATCCTAAACCACCCGACTACTTTGATTTTGTAATTCTGTCCCAAGCGATCCAACACATCCCTTTGGCACCAGATTGTGAGCTCCACCAAAATTTTCGTTGTAATTTGTTTAATTCCCCTACAGTGTGTTTGGGTAAGCGGACACAGGACATTAGGAATGTAGGAATTGATGCCACTGTTGCTCAAATAAGAACATCTTTTCCCGCCGGTGAGAGTAATCTTGTCATCCAACCTTGGACCCGTCTAGTAACCCGTTGTATTACTGATTGTCCCATTGCCTTCTTTCCTTTCACCCAATCTAGGGAAAGTCCCAGATACTGTTCATCCTGACACATCTCGCGCATTCCCAAAGCTTCCAGAATTCTTGTACGGTGGGGGTTTGATACATTAGGGCTGAACAAAATACTGGATTTGTCAAAGTTTATCAGTTGGCCTGATTCCAGCTGGTATTCCCGGAGAATAGAAATGAGAGACTGTAAACCTCTGTCCGTAATTTCCAAAAAGAGGATACTATCATCTGCGAAGATAAATGGTTGATCCTCTCTGATGATTTTCCCGGGCGAATACCTGGCAGGTCCCCGGTAGTTTGGGCCCTAGATAATTCCTGAGACAACATCTGGACAACTAAGATGAACAAGTACGGAGAAAGATGATCACCTTGTCTAATCCCTCTAGACGGAGTAAAGTGAGGAGTACGGAAACCATTAAGAAGGACAGCCAGAGAAGAAGTCGATATACATTGCATGACCCAATTCACAAATTCTGGTGGAAAAAGCATTTGTAACATGATTCTCATTATATAACTCCATTCCACACGATCATAAGCTTTACTCGTATCTAATTTAATTGCCATAAAGCCCAATCTTACCCTGGCGACGTTGCTTAATCGTATGAATCAGTTCCTGGGATAGCCATAAATTATCAGTGATGAGACGACCAGCCACAAATGCAGATTGATAGGGAGATATTAACAAATGCATCAAGGGACGGAGACTTGTCAACTTTAAAGAATACTATTTATGTAAAACCACTACGGATGCTCTTCATTTTTTTTTTTTTCCCGATATCTTCACTGTTTGTTTATTTTTTTGCCAGAATATCTTCACTGTTATTTACAAGATATGTATATATTTTTTTTTGATAGGAAGCGGTCGCCTAAAATCTACCCTCTTTCCTTCCTGTAGCCCATATCGTATCCTATCACTTGGCTGGCTTTTATGAGGTGTCCCAACCCCAATTGACGCATCTTTTCTGAAGGATTCTCTCTCATCGTCGATCAAACCCTAGTTTCGCCGCCGGTTGGCTGGTACGGTTCTCTATCCCTCTATACCTTTGCTATTTTTTCGAAAGAAAGATCTGATTTTTCAGAGAACCTTTGTTGCTGCTTCCTTCTTGATTATTTTCCGAAGAAAACGGGTCCTTTCAGTTTTTTCTCATCTAAACCAATAATATTTTGTCATTGCGGGCGTGATTCTAGAGTTACTAAATGTCTGTCACAGAGAAGCAATCCGACGGTTTTGATTTTTAGGCCCTGTGCTATAATCTGGTCTCGAGATTAATATCTTTTAAGGAATTTGATCTTATTCTAGAGCTACATATTCTCTAGGGAGATTCTGCATTTGTTTAGTCTTGCTTTCTCTGTTATGTTGATGCCTAATTGAATTCTTAATGGAGTTATGAGTGTTGGACTGATACAAATAGTTAGGGTTCCGTTAGTTTATCTTACTGATGAGATATTAACCCGTCTCTTGTGTTAATCTTAGTGTTTCAATGGCTGATCGTAATGTTGTCGCCAAGCCGATATGGATGAAACAAGCTGAAGAGGCTAAGCTGAAGAGTGAGGCTGAGAAAGCAGCGGCAGCTAAAGCTGCTTTTGAAGCTACATTCAAAGATTTGGAGAAGAATCGAGAAATCGAGGCAACAGCGGCTTCTTCTGACAGTGATTCTGAAGAAGCTGGGGATTCGTCCTACAAGCCGATAGGACCTGTGGACCCAGCAAAATGCACGGCAGCTGGTGTTGGGGTTGCTGGTGGGACAGCATGCGCACCATCTACCTTCATGGTGGTCACAAAGGATTCAGAGGGGAGGAAAGTCCCTACTGGAGGGGCTCACATTACCGTCAAGGTGGTTCCTGGCGTAGGGGTTGGGGGATCAGAACAAGAAGGGATCGTTAAAGATGTTGGTGATGGAACTTACACTGTCACCTATGTGGTGCCAAAGAGAGGGAACTACATGGTGCATATTGATTGTAATGGGAAACCCATTTATGGTAGCCCATTACCAGTATTCTTTAGCGGAGGTATTTATCTTCTGTCTCTCTTCTCCACATATTGAGTTCATATATTTAGCTTGCAATTTGATTTTTTTCTCGGAATGGACTTGTACAAGATGGAGCAGTAATTTTATAGTTTTTTATATGTGGGATTTTCTGTGCCTTGACATCTAGTTGTATGAACCTTCAAGGTGGTTATTTTTGAGTTCTTCACTGATGCTTATTAATCTTAAGGAACATGCTTAGCTTTAGGAATTTTATTTTTGGTGAATTGAGATAAAAGATGTGGCTGGAAATTAACTCTAGGGATAGAGCATTTAAAAGTTTTAATGCTTACAATAGTATTAAAAAACATTAGAGGTTATAGTGGATCCATCTTACAAGTTATAGTGCGAAATGAGGATAGACTTCGTTTTCCCTATTCTCTGGTCAGTTGAAATACTTAGTATTGATCTTATAATCAATCAATTATACTACTATGTTGCAGGTACTTCTGCTGGAGGCGTACTGGGTGTTGCTCCTCCATCCACATATCCTAATTTAGTTAATCAGACCATGCCAAATATGCCAAACTACACTGGCTCTGTTTCAGGGGCCTTTCCTGGATTGATGGGAATGATTCCAGGTATTGTCGCAGGTTCTTCTGGAGGTGCTATTCTGCCGGGAATTGGGGCAACCCTTGGTGAAATTTGTCGAGAGTATCTCAGTGGTAGGTGTTCCAAGACAGACTGTAAACTAAACCATCCTCCTCACAATTTGCTCATGACTGCCTTAGCTGCAACAACCAGCATGGGTACTCTTAGTCAAGCGCCAATGGCTCCATCAGCTGCAGCAATGGCTGCTGCTCAGGCAATTGTTGCTGCCCAGGCACTTCAAGCACATGCTGCCCATGTTCAAGCCCAAGCGAAGTCTGCAAAACAGTCCCAAGGTGTGTCAATCGTCATTCCCTAACTGATTCTCAGACTAGATTGACTTGCCTTTTATCTTAGCTTCGACCTCTTTTTATACATCTAATAATGTATATGCATTGTTTTTTATTATTTGCTGTTGCTTGAGACTATTGGATGTACATTTAGTTGGTTTGAAATTATTGCTTCCGTTTATTTACAGGATCATCAGAGAAGGACAGTCATGTGTTGAAGCGAACTTTACAAGTCAGTAATCTTAGTCCACTTCTAACAGTGGAGCAGCTGAAGCAACTTTTTGGATTCTGTGGGACTGTCGTTGAATGTATTATATCTGAATCAAAACACTTTGCGCATATAGAATACTCCAAACCGGAAGAAGCAACTGCTGCGATGGCGTTGAATAACATGGATGTTGGAGGTCACCCACTCAATGTTGAAATGGCTAAATCTCTTCCGGAGAAGCCAGCTGTCATGAACTCACCTCTTACATCATCATCTTTACCTATGATGATGCAACAAGCTGTTGCCATGCAGCAAATGCAATTTCAGCAAGCATTGTTGATGCAGCAGACTCTAAATGCACAGCAAGCAGCTAGTAAAGCTGCATCTATGAAATCTGCTGCAGAGACGGCTGCAGCTAGGGCTGCCGAAATAAGTAAAAGCCTGAAAGTTGATGGTACTGTGACAGAAGACAAGGAAACCACTGTGAAATCAAGGTATATGACTTTGGCCTTTCCTAGCATTCTTACTTAACTTAGTGTTATGGGCACACATAGACTAATGGCGGATCGAAACCTAAGTTTTTGTTTAACTTTCTGCTTATTGTTTGATTCATAACTCTGCCCCTTAAATAGGACTAGGCCAGTACAATCTAAGGAGATAAGATATTTTAGCAGAAAGCAATATGAAATAGAATACTTCACTATATCACTAATAATATATCTAACCCGATTATTAATATTATCCATATTAATAATAATAGATGGATATTATCCTATATCGGATATATTTATCCGTAACACTTAGATTTAGTGGTGTTTGAGTTGGTAAACATCTTACATCTAAAGTATCATCCTAGAGTGTCTTATCTTAGTATCGATTTCAAATGACACAATCCTTGCAAATCAATTTTACGTTTAATTTAGCATTCATATTTTCATGCTTAGGAATGGAACAAAAAGGAAACAGAAAGAAACCCTCAGAGGGGTATATTTCTTTACTTAAGTTCCAGTTATTATGTAAGCATCAAGTCGTAATTACCACCAATGCATACAAAATTTTAGAGGGATAAAACTAGGGTTAGGTGCCTTGTTACTATTTTCGCCATTAGTGCATCTAGTTATTCGAGGTAGAAGACATGCATATATATATGAATGTTGGAGAACTTGTTTTCTCTTTACTGATCCCCTGCTAGAAGTATTCATGCGTCGGATGTTAGGCCTGCTTCAGACACTGAATGCTCTAGAATTTGGCAAGAGGATATCAATGATAATTAGTAGTTTGATAGTTTAACTAATTCATCTTCATGTCCATAAAGGAGACGATACATCTATTTGCTTTCTAAAACAGAATAGATTATCCTTATTTTAAAGGAATGATTATCATAAGGTTTTTCATCATTAATATTTCTGACAAGCGATTTCAATATTTACAGGTCACCTTCTCCCTCTCGTGCAAGGTCGAAGTCGAGGTCCAGATCACCTATAAGTTATAGGCCAAGGCGCAGATCTCCTTATTCTCCTCCAGTACGACGTCGAAGAGACTATAGATCTAGGTCACCGTTGAGATCTCGCCATTACTCAATCTATGAAAGTGAACGGAGGTCCCACAAAGATGTTAGTTATGGGAGTGACAGAAGCAGAAGACGGGAGTTGGATAGAGCACATGGTCGACATGCATCTCCATCTCGTAGGAATAGAAGCAGGAGTGCTAGCCCCCGATTGAGAAAATCTTATCGCGACCTTTCTGGTTCACCTAAGCGTCGACAGGAAAGCCCTCACAAGAAACGTAGATCAGCTGTTGATTCTTCAAAATCACCTAGGCGCCACAGAGAAATAAGGTCATCACCCAAAAGTGATGATGAGAAGATAAAAGTAAGATCAAAGTCAAAATCTCCAGAAAGTAATCATGAATCAGGTGATGAAAGAACTGAAAAACAAGAGGAAGATGTGGGTCAGCGGGATAGAAGACGGTCAAGATCGTTATCGGCAGAAGGTAGGCGTCAAAGGAGAAGAAAATCAACACCAGGAAGGTCAGATGATAAGAGATCAGGACGCAGAAGGAGGTCCAGATCTAAATCCACAGAACACAAAAGTCAGGCTGCCGAGGAATCTGATGAAAATAGGGAGAGGTTAAGGAAGCGCAGTAGAAGTCGATCCAGGTCAAAATCTGTTGAGGATAACCGTTCCAACCGGAAAACTAGGGAAGCCAAGGAAGAAAGGTCAAGGCGTCACGATCGTAGACGATCAAGGTCCAGATCTTCAGAACGTAAGAATAACTCGAGGCACGAGGACAGTAGTAGGCACCGTAACAGAAAGCGGTCTCGGTCAAAATCTCTGGAGCGCCGTAATAGAAAGCGTTCACGGTCAAAATCTGTGGAGGATAAGCATCGGAGGGGCAGCAGGTCAAGGCGTAGAAGTTTAGATGAGGACAAACCAAAACACAGAAAGCGCTCCAGGTCAGATTCTGTAGAAAAGAGGCATCATTTTGGTGATGCGAAGGTCAATAATAAAGATAAAGGATCGAGGTCACATAGAAGACGAAAGTCGAGATCTTTATCAGCTGAAAAAGGTAGCAGAAAAAAGCTCTCTCCAAAATCAATTGAATCAGAAGGAGAAAAGGACTCTAGGGAAGGGGATCCTGTTGGATATGGAGAATTGAAGGAAAGTGAGGAGAAACTGGATGATGCTGTGGATGATTGTGAGGTGCGAGGTCCAGATGGGGTGGTGGCTTTGGAGAATTCAGAGAACCTAGAAACTGGTATTTAATGAATTATTAAGTTTTCCTTTTTGATTATCAATGATACCAAATATCAATTCTCTAAACTAACTTTGTATGGTGGGCTTGCCAGCAGCTCAAGTTGATGATATCGACAACTGACTCGAGAAAAGATCCTTAACTGACATTGAGTCAGGTTCCGTATGGAGCTAAGAGATACATGTTCAATCCCGATTTAGAGGCTGAAGAAGCTCTGCTTATTCTGTACAAGCTTTCGACCTTTCTGCAAAGATGGAATGCTGGTTCTGCTAATATTGCTTGTTCCCAAACTGGGAAGTCTTCAGGACCACCCAGTATTGCAATTTCAGCTGTCTAATTGAAGAAGCTTCATTCAAATGTTATTAGACTAAAGATATTAGGACATTGCTATGTGCTTTTTTTCTCTTTGGTTGTCAACATTTCCGCTACTTAGCTTGTTATAATACATTATAAATATGGAAGTTGTTTTTCTGTATCTTTTGCAGGCTCCTATGGAAGTGATGGAAGAATATCTGTGAGCTTAACTTGGTATGGTCTTACTATTTTGAGAAGTAATCTGCCTTAACTTGTAGTCAGCAATTCAATGCAACTAGCAACTCCTCTCTACTAAGTGATTTGCTGATATAAATTTATTTTTTTTCATCTATATTGCTACTACTAAATTGTTGAATCTGACATTTAAAGCGTCTGCCAATTTCATGTTCCTTGATGTCTTTTCTTTTATAAAAGTTTGGAACAGTTAAAGTAGCTTGTTGCCTTGCCGCGTTAAGAAATCTAGTTCTCCCGAATGGATGGAAGAGGTCAATTGTTTGTTGTGAGAGTTATTGTGCTAATATTTATATTCGGAATGGAGCTGCGCTGGGGGTGTTATATGTGCGCGTACGCATGCAGGTGATGCATGGCGATTTTCATTTGGAGCTCTTTGATGTCAGTCAGTCGACAGTTTGGATGGGGTTTTGAGATCCTAGACAATGAAGGTAAGCTGCTCTGCAGATTTTGTTAGTACTAAGGCCAGGGAGGGTGTTCTTGCTTTTTGGGGGTTTTCATGTAATGCTAGGAAGATTGTGGGAGTTTAACATGTTTCCAGAATACTATGCTTAAACTTTAGTAGTACAAAATACGAGACATGGTTCCTCACCCCATTCGCATCTTCTTCCTTTTTTTTTTTTTTGGTTTTCTATTTCTTCCTCCCTCAATTCAAAGACATCCAGATAGATCCACAAGTTGCGGACAGCGTGAGCTGTGGTTGAGGTTTACAGAAGAGATGATTATTACGGAAGTTGGACAGAAGAGGTAATTTTCTACTGATGGTGGTGACATTTCAGCTGAAAGCTTGTGGTTTTACTAGAGAGGGGGAGGGCATACCTCATTCGTTGAAGCTGCATGGAATTTGTGAAGTTAGACTTAAATGCCATGGTCCTCATGATTTTCCTAGTCCTGGTGCATGTTTGTTTGTGTTATTGTTCTTGTGGTTATAGAAATAGCAGCGAAGGACAGGTCCAGTGATAAAATATATGTATAGCTGGTGCCATACATACATACAGTGTTGTTTCCCTTTTGGCTGGGGGTGGATTTTATTTTAGGGATTGATGTATGAGTCCCCACTCCTTAGGTTCTTTGCCTGCCTAGTACATTTGGTATCAGTAATAGGTGGGTATGCTCTCACAAGCAGGGGGGGTAAACATGGCTCTAGATTTCAGATTGGCGCAAGGGTCGATTTTCTATTGTCTTTGATTGATGTCCAAGCCCGATTCTCACGAACTAATGGGTTTATGGTGCGTGCTGTCTCTCACTCTCCCTGCTCCACAAGTGTGGTTTCTCCTTTGGCCGGGTGTGCTCAACTGACCACTGTGGTTCTCTTTTGGTCGCGTGGGAAGCCTGTTTTGCTCCTCTCTAGTAGAATTGATGGCACTTGGTTCCTCCTAGTAGATTTCGGGATGGATAGATAGATGCTTCACATCACCGCCTTCATCTTTCAAGAAAGATGTTGGCTACCACACCTAGTTTGAGAAGCTTCATCCATATCTAGTTAAATTTTAGGGTTAACAGGCCTTTTGGTCCATGATGTTTGACAACTTTTGGGTTTTGGTCAATGATGTTTTTTTTACCTAGTTTTGGTACCATATGTTTGGAAATTTTTTCTAGTTTTTTTCTAACCGTTACATTCCGTCCATTTTTTGACATGTTCAAGTCACGTGATCCACTCTAAACTTTAAATTTAGTCCCTCTAATACTTTCTTAACCTTTTTTTTGTTCAATTTAGTCCCGAAGTTTCAAAATTGACCCCAATTGGACAATATGTCCAATTGAATTTTTGAAATTTCGGGACTAAATTGAACAAAAAAAAGGTTAAGAAAGTATTAGAGGGACTAAATTGAACAAAATTGAAAGTTTAGGGTGTATCACATGACTTGTACACGTCAATAAATGGACGGAATGTAACTGTCGGACTAAAACTAAAAAAAATTTGCAAACATATAGTGTCAAAACTATAAAAAAAAACATCATGGACCAAAACCCAAAAATAGTCAAACATCATGGACCAAAAGACCTATTAACCCTAAATTTTATTTTAATTTTGCTAACCTGACTTTAGGTCTCTTCTCTTCTAATCTGGCTTGGTTTGGTTGTCAGGAGTTATGACTGTTTTGCTACGTCGGCTATCTACATTCTGGCCGCTGCTTTCTTGGCATCATTGGCAGTGCTGAGCAGAATGTTGATGGCAGTGACAAATTAGCGGCCACAAGGCAACTAGATGTTACCATTGCTAATCTTGAGTATTTAGTAGTTGCTGCATTTTTTTAGGGCCTATAAACTATTTGAGGTTTGCTCTAGAGATTTTGGTGTCTGAGGTTTAAATTATTGATATTGACTATATGAAGTTTTACATTTGTTGAAATTTAATTTTCCGTTCATTTTTGCTGTCAAGTTTGACAGAATGGTGTGAAAAGTTGAAATTACCCTTCGATACCATTATGTTTACTGCGGTCATCACCAACGTTGGCCAGCCACCACCCTACTCTGGTCGGCCACCACTAAAACTCTGGTCTCCACCATCCTACACCGACCGGCCACCACTAAAACTTCGGCCACAATCATACTCCGATCGGTCACCACCCAATTAGGGGCAGTTTTATGATTTTTTTTTTATCAGGTCATGTGACAAGGACATGACTAAGTTATGTCAATTTTGACAGCAATTTGGCGGAGACAACAAATTTCAAAAAAAATATGAAGCTTCAGACAGTCAATATTAATCTCACATAGGGCAAATCTCAGACAGTTTATAGGTTCTTAACCCTAATAATAATATCTAAATTACACATTTATAAATCGAAATGCGAAGATTTGTTACTTGACCTTCCATTTGAATGGAAATGAGTATTCGTTGGCATCCAAATTGAAATGATTGTAATTTGAATGGAAATAAGTACTTGTTGGGATGCAAATTGAAATGATTATAATAAGATCTTCATTGCGCGTTTGTTATTATTTTAATTTAGCTACCATATTGAAGCTATTTTGCTGTAATATTTTTTTTAAAAAACTTCATATCGGTCCCAACTTAGATACATGTATATATGTATATATATATATTGTTAATTGATTTATATCTACTAGATAAAATCTTGCCAATATTTATATATATGTTACTTAATTATTGTGCCGAAATATATATATATATGCAATATTGGAAATTATTTTAAATAATTAATATTTCTTGGTGACTAAGTTAAGTTTTTTAGTGGATTTTAAAACCCTACTTAGCCCACAAGATATATTTCGGCCGAACCCTATGGGTTTATTATGGTCGGTCCATTTTGCAAAACCAGAACGGATTAAACCAATCTGGGTTTTTCTTAATCGGGTCGACTTAGTCAGGTCGGGTCAGACTAAAGTAACTAAGTGAATCTAAACTGAACCGGTTTTGAGTGATGAACCGAACCACAATCTTATTGAACCATTTTGGACCAAACCGGATTTTTAAAATCGGACCGACACAGACCGGATTTTAAATTTGACCGAACCAAATTATAAAAAATTTCGGAAATTTTAAAGTTCAATAAAATAGGATGTCAAATTTTAAATTCAAAATATTTTCGAACTTTAAAAGTTAACCTAAAAGTGCTCTTAGGGTTTACGTTTTAACACGTTTTCGGACAAAACCCTAATACCTGGTTACGATTATGGGGATGGATCTCGGATATGCATGTTTTTGGGACTGGATTAAATTAGTGGGCTAAATTGCAATTGTTTACTTTCTGCAACATATATTAAAACTGTCGTCTTGACTTAGTCAAGCTAGCTGGATAATAAATTGCGAGCATTGAGCTCTGGGATTTAAATATATGGTATGCGCAATAGGATAGACATGCTATGCTGATTTAAAATACTTAGAATCCATGTCTAGAAATTTTGCATGATTGATTGTAAGCATGAATTGCAAGTCAGCCCCTAATATTTTCAAAACGTTTTTAAAACTGAAAATACCAGTCGCCAATTATGCATGAAGTATGCGGAAGTTGCATGTTTTGACACGTATGCTAGAATGTTCATGAATGAAAGCATGTGGTAATTTACTTTAAGTAGAAGTATGTATGCTAAGGAACATTAGACGCATGACGCGTAAGCATGTTGTTTTGGTTTGTTCGGTGTTTATGGCGTTATATAGTATTATACATGCGTAAATTATCGGATAATTTTACAAAATAAAAAAGGGCCATGGGAAAGCCAAGATCGGGTACGCTTGTTTGAAAATTCCCGTTCCGGTAATTTGCAAAATAATAACCGTTTTCAAAAGACTGGTCTATTGGATTGAAGACGACAATGGTGTGAACTCTTTCACAACACCCCCTTCCCTCGGTTTACTAGCGACCAGTTTGGTTTAGTTACTGAAGGATCACTATTCGTCGTATTCCATCCTAGTAGATAATCCGATGTTTGCAATTTTGTCAAAATGTTATTGTCTCCTAACTTTGCATGATTGTCATTGTAATAGTTCTAATGGCTCGATCTGAACGTTTTAAGAAAATATGCAAACTGGATGATATTAATTATGATGATTGGAAAATTAGTGTTGAATGTGACCTGATACCTGCGGGAGTCGAGGATCGTATCGATCCAAAAGGTCAACGTATACATACAAACGAGGGAGGGACACCTTACAGATACAATAATAAAGACAAGTTATGAAGGGATTAAAGAGCTCGAAAAATAATCTGCTCGCATCTGACAGCTGAAACGGAGGAAAGGACTATTCAAAAGAGCGCATTGCATCTTTGGTGCACCTTACACCTTCGCTACGGAAAGGGAAAGGCAGCCGAAGCAAGAGAATTAATGTCCGCATACCATGAAATTATGTGCAAGGAGAATGGGATAAAAACCGTTCTCGACGCCGATGAATGGGCAGGAATTCAAAAAGTAAAATTAAAATGGCAATTGATATAAATGATGCCGACCATAAAAATGAAAAGATCTTCAAACTTCCCGAATTATCCTTGCCAGGTTTGATGGACTTCGAAATTGCTTGGATAAACCCAACAATAAAAAGTCTAAACGATAATCCGGTGCGACAACCACTGTTGATTTATGTACTCTAAAAGGTATACCTCGTTTACCACAATACATAAAACGGTGAAACGTTTTATCTGATGCATAAACATCTGACATAATTCAGTTTTGAATTTATTTTCAGATGGGTTGCTCAAACGTGGTTAAAGACTACCTGCCTTATATAACTTTCTTTGTCGTGGCTGCAGTTATTGATCCGGAAACTTTGTCATTAATTTTGTTAAGACTCCCCATTTACCCGTTTATATGTTTAAATTTAGTTAATAATGATTCAGAATTATTGAATAAAGTAGTAACCATTCAGTTCATGAATTGGCCTACTTATCAAAATTAATCGACCCGGTTAAATGGGATCGATCTGGAATGAATAACTAAAACATAAAATCCATCAGTAAGACGATTGGATTAAATGAAAACACTTACCTCTTAATCGTGAATAACGAACCATCATTTTAATACATCCATTGATTGCATAAAGTCGTAAAACGAACCGACCGTTAATTTAATCCTTATTTATTAGTACTCTATTAAAAGATAAATTCCCCGGTTAATGTGCATGAAAAACCGATTTGATATTAAATTTGAAAATGAAACGATTTAAACCACATGATAAAACTGGTTTTATGCGCCGTATGCGCGTGTACCTAGAAAGACGGAACACATCGTTTTCAAGTACAAATTTAATAATGAAGTGTTTTAATAAATGAATGATGATTTTTTTCGTTTATGATTCCTTGGAAATAACTCACTGATGACGACTATAGTCAAGATGTATGCTTTAATGCTAACTACGATTTAGTAGAACATCAACTATAGCATTAAAGCGAAAGCTTAAATTCATAGCCCATGAGATGGATAAATCTCTGGATGAGTTAATAAACGAAAGGAAGTAGTCAATAAAATGACTCTCCCACTATAAGCCTTGAACGAAAAGTTTGGCTAAGCAATCATATTATTAAAATACTTCAAGAAACATAGTCTAAAATTACATTAAATTAGGATCTAACATTAATTGTTCCTACGGGAAAAATTAAGTTGATTCATATTAATGTAAAACTATGTTCCAATAAAATCGGTTAGAGCGTTACATTAAAAGCTAAGAAATGATACGGGTGAAACCTTGTCATAAAGCAGCATTAATTTGCACATTAAACATGTATTTATCAAGAGTACGGTCTACTCTTAAAGAATACAAGTTTAAGATTAGCTTGGATTAATGGTAACGTGGTCGAACATGACACATTATAGAAATTTGATGATGATTTCCAATACTTTGCGGAACGATTCGAAATAAAGTACCGATCGAATTAAAATGGGTAACGGAGATTCTCAGGTCCCACTTACTTCGAGTGGGAGAATGATATAGCATTAGTGTATGCATTAGTGAATGACATGGTAAATGATGATGGAAACGTCCTCATAATAAATACAGTGGGAGGGCTCACTCCCCCTCATATAATCATCACTAAATGTTAATGCGAATCAAGTCGGATCTGATAATCATAATGCTGAACCATTGGATGAAAACCCAATAGTCATCGCAACTGCCTATTATTCCTAGTGGGAAGAAACGACTAACTTGATTCCAGATCCTAGTGATCAAGGAATAAATCTTGGAGGTAAAATCCTGAGATCAAGAGGTCATTCTAAGAAAGTTGTAGACCAAAGTTCTGGCACCGCCATTGTTCTCAGTGTGAGTAATGCTATGAGAAGAAGCATTACTCTGAGTGGGAGTAACGATCAAACTTAAGATGAGATTATCGAGCCTAGACTTAGTCTAAGGCAACGAACTTCTTTTAAGAAGTATCCCATCAAGTGAGACATTCGTTCACGAACCAGTGACGGTACGGCAAGCATTGGAAGAACCTCAAACGTCGGAATGGAGGAAAACAATGGAGGATGAAAGTGCCTAAATTAGAACGTATTCGGGATTGGTCTTCAGTTGATTTACCTTCTAACCACAGAGCTAGAAAGTGAAATTTTATAATTCACTACTGATGGAAAATTTGAGTGGTGCAAAACTCGAACGATTGCGAAAGGATATACCCAAATTCACGGAGTGGACTTTGATGAAACATACTCACCAACTGTGCGTTATACCACAATTAGGGCCATCCTTGCCCTTATTGCAAGCCTCGATCACGAGCCTGCATCAAATGGATGTCAAAGACCGCATTTCTCCATGGAAACCTGGAGGAAGAGATCTATATGGAGCATCCAGAGGGTTTTATTACTCCTGGCAAAGAACGTAAAGTTTTCAAACTCCAAAGATCTATTTACGGTCTTAAACAATCGTCTCGGCAATGGTATTGCAGATTCCACGAGGAAATCGTCGAAAAAGGATTTGTGAACCTTCATGAGGATCCCTGCGTTTACACCAAGACCTCCGGGTCTAAGTATGTCATCATAACCTTATAAGTGGATGACATACTCATTGCTGCAAACGATGTGATTTTCATGAACGAATCAAAGTCCTGGTTGAGATGAAAGACATGGGAGAGGCCACGTTCATCTTAGGCATTAAAATTGCCCGAGATCGTGCCGCCCGGAGATTCTGTATGTCTCAAGAATCAGATATCAACAAACTGTTGAAAAGATTCAGACTGCTCGATGCCAAACCCGTGGATACGCCGGTTGTGTTCGGGTGCGCGCTGTTAAAGCGTAATGGCCCGAAGAACCAGCAGGATCATGAACAGATGAAGAATGCAGAGTATCTAAGCATGGTAGGAAGTATAATGTACGCCATGCTATGTACTCGGCCAGACATCTGTTACGCTGTGGTCCTAGTAGCAAGATTCCAATCAGATCCTGGCTATCAACATTTAAAGGCCGTAAAACGAATTATAAGATATCTGAAAGGTACTGCCGACTATGTTCTGTGCTATAAGGGTAGGCAAATCGAATTGACTAGTTATAGTGACGCCGACCACGGTGGCGATCCGGACGATCGTAAGTCCACCAAAGGGGGAGTTTTCCTCCTTGTTGATGCTGCCATATCATGGGTAAGCAAGAAGCAATGATGTGTCGCGCTTTCCACTATGGAATCAGAATTCGTTGCCCTTTTCTAAAATCGCACAAGAAGCAGTATGGCTGAAAAGGCTTCTTACTGCATTGATTGGCACTGACAAGAAGAGCAAACCTGTGAAGGTATACTTAGACAGTCAGGAAGCCATTGCAGCAATTAAGAATCCAAAGTACCATAGTAGGACCAAACACATTGATGTGAAATACAATTATGCCAAATTTGTTGTGGAAGACAATATAATTGCTTTAGAATACTTGTCCACAGACAATATGGTCGCAGACCCATTGACTAAGCCATTATGTAGAGAAATTTTCGAAAAGCACGTAAAACTGCTTGGATTACGTAGGGCTTAATAAGCGGCTTGTATGAGTGATGACATTTTGACATTTGAAATAATATTTCGATTGAATAAAAGAATTGCAAATTGAGTATATGATCTATCCGTTAGTTGACCGTCTGTTTGACCGTTAAATAGTCACGGGACTTGCACATGCCTAGTCCCAAAATTTTATTTTGTTCACTTTAGTCCTCAAATTTATTGTCCTAACTTTTTATTTTTGCAATTTAGCCCCTAAACCTTATTAACCACAACCTATGGTTAAATTGACCTAGTCATGGTCCAACCCATGGTTAGGTCGGACCATGGGTATGGTCGCCCATCTCAGGTGACCATAGCCATGGTGCGACCTTGCCATGGGTCGGACCATGGGTATGGTCGCCCAGGTCCGGTGACCCTAGCCATGGTCCGACCTAGCCATAGTCCGACCATAGCTAGATCAATTTAGTCATAGGTTGCGGTTGATAATATTAAGGGCTAAATCGCAAAAATAAAAAGTTAGGACAATAAATTTGGGGACTAAACTGAACAAAATAATATTTTGGGACTATGCATGTGCAAGTCACGTGACTATTTAACGGTCAAACTGACGGCCAACTAACGGATGGACCAAAACCCAAAAGTTGTCAAACTTGTTGGATCAAAAGACTTGTTAACCCTTATATATATATATATATATATATGCAGAAAATTGGAAATTATTTTATAACTAATTATTACTTGGTGGCTAAGTTAAGTTTTCAGTGGACTTGAAAACCCTACTTAGCCCACATGTAAACAATTTCGACCGAACCCTATGGGTAATGGGCCGGTCCAATTTCACACATTTGGGTCGGGCCAACCGAACCCATAAAACCAAGAGAACTCGACCGGACCGAACCAGGTCAACCGAACCGGGTCGGGTTCACGGGTCCTAAACCGGTGCGGCTCAACCAAACTGTGTTTTCTCAATCGGTCCGACCCATTCGGGTTGGGTCGGACCGGGGTAACTAAAATGGTTCGAACCGACCCAGTTTGAGTGTCGAACCGAACCAAATTACTATTTTAAAACCGAACTGATCCGAGCCGAACCGTACCTACTGAAACGGAACGAACCGAACCTGTTCATTGACTGAACCGGAGTTTTAAAGTCAGACTGAACCAAGTAAAATTAAAATAGGACGGTCAAATTTTAAACTACAAATGTTTTCGAACTTTAAAATTACCTACACAGTGCTTATAGGTTTAAACCTGATGCCTAGTTTCGATTTTGGGGATAGATCTCGAAGATGCATGGTTTTGGGACTGAGTCATTTAGTGAACTGAATTGCAATTTCTATTTAATTGATATTATTGCATGATTAGAACTTGTTAGATATCTGTCCAATTTGGGTTCGTGTTTACATTTCGGGCCTCGCAAAATACTCCAAAACCCGTAAAAGAACTCTTCCGCGGACACCCAAGTCCAAAAACGGTCTGGAATACGCGCAGTACCCGGACCAGGGGACTCCCGGATTGCCACAAGGCAATCCGGACCGGTTCGGATTGTTAAGGCAATCTGAACCCGGCCCTGATTGCTAAACAACCCGGAGGTCCGAATTACCGACGTTCTCCGCGCTCATCTTGATTATTTTGCCAATTGCGAGAAGTCGGTGAACGCATAGTCCACCTTGATGACGGTATACGTTTTCCTTCATACCGACATCAAGCCGTTCAAAACTGGGCATGATCCTTAGGTTCCCTATAATTAGGGGCCTAGGTCTCTCATTTTGGACAACTCCCTCATTTTTGGACTTTGGATGCTCTGACTTCTCTCTAAAAGGCTTTCTCTCTCTATAAATTCTGACTTGAGCGTTGGAGAGGGCCCAACCAGCATTCCCCCCTCTCCCACGCTGGTTACTGCCCCTCGTGCAGGATACGAAGTTCGAGAGTTCGAGGTCGAGAACTTGAAGATTAGTTCGAGGATTGTGTTTCAAGGATCGCGGCGTACCCATCCTTGTACACATATCCCGAACCCGTTCGTGAAAAAGAAGCCCGAAGCTACCCAAGTGGAAGCAGACTTAACATTTGGCGCCGTCTGAGTGATTCGAACAAAAAGCCGTGCCGTACCGCAAGCCATGACAGGAAGACAAACGAAGAAGGCGGGGGCAAGCAAGCCAAAGCCGACAAGAAGCCAATCAGGACCTTCTCACATTCCAGACGTAGAGTCTACCGCCTCATCTGTGCCAACCGCAAACGTGCCTTCCGCACAGCACGATCCCGAAGTTCAGAACAATACATCAGCACACGAGTTCGAGCGAAGGACGTGGATCAGTCAAGAGTTCCCATACGGGATGCCAGCTGACAGAGTACAGCAGCAAGCTATGGCACGCAATCAACCTCTTCCTGATGACGTCAGTCCACCGGAAGAAAGAAGAAATCATGTTTGTTGGAAGAAAACAGCAGCCAACAAACAGAAGCAGGCAACAAGTTAGCAGGATCATGTACACGTGCATAACGACATGTTCACTACATCCTCCATGCCAACAATCAATGTGCCTTCCGCACAGCATGGCCTTAAAGTCCAAAATACAGTATACATTGCATCCCATCCGGAAAAGATGGCAAACGTACATATGATCCATAGAGACTTTGATGCTGAAAGCGAGGAGTCATACGAGCAAGAAGTGTACGTTGTAAAGACAATGCACAAATCCCATGATACCAACATGAAATATGTTGACATAAGGGATGCCGCCTTTGAAGATGTCATTGGTTTTTCATCAAAGGTCAAGGAGCACGTTGCGTACCACGACGCCTTGGTCATAACCACGCAGAAACCGACAAGAAGTCGACTTGGATCCTCGCACATGCCTGTTGCCGCATCCAATGCCTTCTTCATGCCAACAATAAATGCATCCTTTGCACAGTACGACCAAGGAGTCCTCCAATACAAAGGTGTTAACACGCCACCACCTGTCACTCCTACCATGATGACCGCGCTCGAAGAGCTGCTTGCATTCCGAAAGATGTTAAGGAACCAAGGATATGCCCCCACCACAACCACCCCTGCCTCCAATCAATGGACAAGTCGAGGAGACAAGAACAAAGTCTCGAGTCACAAGTCATCAAGACACACCGCACCAAAGAATAGGGGGGCAATACACGGAAGGTACCTTCTAGTACCAACAACCAAGGAAAGGAGCTGCACGCTCATACAACCCGTATGTGATAGCACAACACCAAGAAGGGGCATGGAAACAACCTCCAACCTCCCGCTCAAAAATACACAAGGAAGGTTCTTCCACGTGGACAAGCCAAGACGATGCTGACATCCGTCACAAGGAGGGACGGAAAAAGCCTGTTAATGATGATGATGTCCCAATCACAGGACTTACAACAATAACCTTGAAGGCAATAATTGAGGAAATGATAGACGCTTCCTGGGAAAAGAGACAACCGCAACAAAAGAGGCCATTCCAGCCAGACGTCCAAAGGCTCAAAAAGACCAATCTCGCCAAATGTATTCCATTGAAAGAGATCAAGGAGACCAATCTCGTCATCTTGAAAGAGATAAAGGAGACCAAGCTGTGGAAAAAGCCATCTAATTTCCGCAATGGCACATTGGGAAAAGATGAAAGCAAATGGTGTGAAAATCACGAAGTGTGTGGCCACGAGACGGAAAGCTGTGTTGGATTAAGGTTTCATGTAAACAGCTTAATCTTAAAAGGGGAAATGAAGAAGTATATCGACCAAGGCAATAAGCATCAAAAGAAGTCTCATGTGAAGTCTTCAAGAAAAGGCAAAGGAAAAGAAAAGGCGAATGATAATCCACCTCTCGCCAAGCGCCGGAAAAACAATGTCACTCATGGAACCAATTATGACGACTTATACAATCCTTGGAGCACGAAGGTGGAGGAAACGAATTTCAAACTCCCGGAAAACAAACTCCCCCGTCCACTTGAGCCAATGACTGCCTTCCTTGGCAAGAACGTTGAAGAATGGTACAAGAACCATAAAACTGTGGGGCATAACACCAACATTTGTTCATCGACAAAGAAGGAGATTGAAGAGCTCAATACGCTAGATGCACTGCGGAGCTATGTGGCACGTGGCAGAATCAACCTGCTGACAAATCACCTATGAAGACGTCAAACACATCATCAATCCGTTTATCTCCATTTTCGCATATCTACTTTAAGTCTTCTTAGATTAAGTACAACTTATGTTTATTAGCTATAGTACTTTTCAAAAGGAGCGATCAGTAGACACCTTCCTGTAATCCGTTGTACGAACTCCAAATATCTAATGAAGGTTATATCTACTTTCGTAGGTACATTACTATATCATGCATACTACCTTGGAATAACACCAAGTAACAACTACGCACATATTAATTGCGTCAACAACACAAGCTATCGCACTAGGAACAACAAACGGCTTAGGCCATACAACATCCCCCATGCAACGGAGCCTAAAGCATTCTATACGCACAAGACTAAAAATCGCGCTGCAATAATAAACAAGACGGGGGCATTACCCAAGTGACAACGTCATCAACATTGTGGAAGATAGTAATTCAGGATACACTCCTATGGTTACGCATGCCTGTGCCAAACACACCACGAGAAAAGAGTTAGAGAATTATTTCCAACATCCAGCAAGTTTACCCTTGTCAAGAACACAAGAAGGATCGTACCATTCAAAGCGTTGCCGACAGCGAAACCTAATCTTCGGCCAAAACAAAGGAGAAGATGAGGATTCCACCAGTATAACATCTCTCAACCATGTGCACAATCGTCACACAGATAAAACCTCGGGAAGAGTCACAAATGTATGAAGAAACACATCAAATAAACCCAGGCCCCTTAAAAGCGAACACATGAAGCATACATCGCAAAACCAGCACATTAAATTCAACACCGCGCAATGCGCAATAGGAGAGCAACAATTCCAAATCGGCGTTCCATTCGTGATCGTAGAAAAGCTTGACGCATATAATGGAATCCTAGGGTATACAACCATGAACAAGTGGGGTATGATGAGCGTCAACATCACACCCAAAGATCAAGTTTCCAACAAAGGAAGGAATTGGTGAAATGAAGGAAGATCAGCAGCTATCAAAAGACTGCTACAAGGTTGCACTCCAACATAATGTCAAGACAAACAATAGCGGAATTCCCGCCATTGATGAAAACCCAAGGGTAGATCATGCACGTCCTTCTCTTCTTAAAGCATTACACGAAATCAAGATGGATGAGCCAGAAAGGATGGTCCGAGTAGGCGCATCAATGTCAGAAGATGAAGTAATAGAAACATCAGGAAATAGCGGTACGACTGTCAAGCGACTTGGGGGGCACCAAGCTCACAAGTGCACGACATTCCACCGAAGTGAAGAAACGAATAATTGCAAGAACACACGGTACCATTCTTCTAAGAAGGAAACACCAAGCAATGATCATACATAGGCATGTACATCATGCTAAGGAGGCATCAACGCGTATCATCTAGAGGACGCATACAATAATGTATAGTCGCTGTTCATACAGACATATTCACAATCATATGTAGCGGGTGATACTTGGAAAAGCTATGCTCCCAACATATGCGCACCTTTCATGATCCGCACCTATCGCGTCCGCACTTAGGGAAGTTTCTGCAAAACCAAGGAATCCTCGTATCATATTCATTTACTTTATCTATTATATGCATTACTAAAAAGAAAATTTCATAACTCCATATTTTTGCAAACTTGTAAATATTGCAACTATCTGACAAAGAGCAACTCTGTTCGTAGGTACATGCTACACTATGATTACTACATTGGAATTATGCCAATTAGTAACCTATGCACATAATATCTACTTCAACAATACAAGCTAAGAATTATGTTCAAGGAGGGATTTATGGCATACAACGTCAACATATCTATTATCTACACCAACAGGGAGTTTATTTCTCCATCCATAACAGCGGCTATATCAAGAAGATGTCGGCAACACAAAGCCATCGCGCTATGTGCACAGTCAACTTATATGTGGCGATGACAACTTGCGGGTTATCTACAAAAAGGGACTAATAAAATTCTCTACTCAAAGTGACGACTATTCCAAAGGCGTCAACAGCAAGCAATATCTTGGATAAATACCAAGATTTACTATCAAAAGTAGCATGCTGTGGTACCCTCTTTGTAAGGGTAAACCCCATGTTTACTTCTAAAAAATGGCATGCTGCGAAATGTTCTTGGAAGAAAATCCTCATGTTCATAGCCATTCCCTGCATACAAACCAGGATGCGACACTTAGGTGAACTGATCACCCCATCGTGGCGGAAGTCCTCTTGTTAGACGACAACCCCATACACTAAAAGTATGCATACTCTCTTAAGGGTTCATACACCATGAAGACTTAGGCCTGAAAAAGGATAGCTTCATGTTATATGCTTTTTAAAGAAAACTTTGTACAAAACTCATCAAACTTAGAAGTTGAGTCTTGTATAACGTTATCTTGCTCTTTAGCATTTAACGCAAAAACAGCAAAATAAGCAAGAAATATCTTGCAACAACGTCGCCTTAGAGTGGAACTAAGAGACAGTATAAACTTAAGTCTCGCTACGTCAAGACGACACTGCTACATGTCAAAGGCCAAGTGCCAAGTACATTACTACCTGCAATGCTACAAGTACCAAGTGTACATAACACCCTGCAATGCGCAAGTCGCAACATCGTATGTTCTATCCATCACAACAAGGAGTTCAATCCTATCATGCAAGTCCAATACATACGGACAATGAAGATAACGCAAGGTATGAAATATTACTAACAAGTTATCACATGTTTATTATTATTGAAAACAGGTCCAAGTGATGAAATACCATGCAAGCAAAGGCATAAACAAAGATTTATCGAAAACCTGAAAACAACATCAACCCATTCACAAAGGGTTCAACATGCTGAAACAGACAACTTGACACCAACCAAGAGATAGCATCATCTCCAAGGATCTATGGCAAAGAGTTCATAATGACAACATCAAATGCAATGTCGTCATCTGCACAAAAGACACGGCAAGAATGGTCGCTTCAACTTCAATACGACATAGCTCTTCAACATAAGCACGACAATCAGCAATGCGTGCATCAAAATCAGCCGTTTTCAAGATCAAGTTTCAAGTGTGAAGAAGTAAACAACGCTTACCTCAATGGGAGGAACGCTCCTCCTTGGGCCGGTCCCTCGACCGGGGGGCAGAAGGCATCACCGCGCGACCCTCAACTCTATTCCCTTTATCGAAAGAAGGAGTTAGCACGGTCGTACTCGGCATAAAGAACTTAGAATCGCTCGAGGAACGCGCCCCTGTGTCGGATCTTTTGAGAATTGTGCTAAAGCCAGGAACTGCAACCACGCGTTCAGCAACATGAAAGCAACAACTTGGAAGATTAACAAGATACAAGGAGATGCCTTACTCACAAGTCCTATACCGCGACCATGGCTGGAGACTCCAGAGTAGCGGGGGCAATTGTACGGACATTCCTTCCAACAAGCGGATTACTGTATACATCGGCTATCTGCAAAGACGAACTCTTTCCATCAGTCCGACCTACATTACAAAATGATACAAGTCATAAAGATCATCAACATACCAAATCTTCAGAAGGACGTATATGTGTACCGACATCAATTAATCAAGTAACAAGCATCATGCAAGGGGGGAAACTTCTTCAATGCATCAACCTTACATGTCGACATCGAGGTCATACTCTCAGCATACATGATTACAAGGGCGTAATATTTTCTAAGTGTTTTGCTCAGAATGACAGTCAGCATACTGCAAGCTGTCAACATGCTACTATGTGTCAGCATATTACCAAGTGTAAGCATAAAACAAGGTGTTGGCATACAACCTGTGTTTACATCATGCATATGGATACAACGTACATAACCAAGGATAGAGAAAAGATTCTAAGTGTGGGGGCAAGTGAACACATACAAGCACGTACCTACATGTCGACAAGTGTATCCATGTACATACATACATGTCGACAAGGATGCATGTCGACAAGTGAAGAATATTTTCTAAGTATTTCCATGTACGTACATACATGTCGACAAGGATGCATGTCGACAAATGAAGAATATTTTCTAAGTATTTCCATGTACGTACATACATGTCGACAAGGATGCATGTCGAAAAGTGAAGAATATTTTCTAAGTGTTTCCATGTACGTACACACATGTCAACAAGGATGGATGTCAACAAGGAGAGAATATTTTCTAAGTGTTTCCATGTACGTACATACATGTCAACAAGGATGGATGTCGACAAGGGGAGAATATTTTCTAAGTGTTTCCATGTACGTTCATACATGTCGACAATGATGGATTGCATGCATCAAGTAGCTATTATCAACTTCTACATAATGCCTCCTAAGCATTTCTGCGACATTTATCGACAAAGCTCATACGACGACATCTATGGTAACAAGAATTAGATATTGTTAAAATATTTTCTAAGTGTTTTAGTATATTTGCAGACAATGACCGACAGTCTATACATGATGCTCAACGTACGTTGCCTAAGCTATCATTACCAACATACAACCATTGACGGCCATGTACGTACAACTACCGATCATCAATATCGAGCATACTAAAACAACGGCTAAGGCATGGAACAACATGTCGGCAATGAACACTATGCATAAGGGAAGTATAACGATTCATTTGCACTTTTCTAAAATTTTCAGCACTTAGAAAATTTTTGGCCGATTTGGGACTAAGTATTCTAATGCATTTTATCAAACACCTTGTATGCATGATAAGATAACTAGGTACATAGTGATTTCAAGATTGAATCAAGGCCAAAAGAAGTCACGAAATGTCCAACCATGTACGGAATTGAACTCACCAACATGAAGCGAGTCCGAATTGACACGTGCCACACCGGAATCCAATTGATATCAACAATGATGTGTCTACTCCAAATCTATGATCTCAAAAGATTCATCTTCATCAAGAATGGAGAGCTTCTTGGAGATTTATCTATAAAGGATGTAAGCTAATGAGTATTCTCTCTCTTAATTTTTACTAATAGTGTCTACACCATGTGCCAAGGACTAAACTTTCATGTATTTTCATATAAGTCCTTAGCAACCTTTACAAGCATCTTTGCATCTCTCCTGTGTTCATATTGCATACATGCTATACAATGCTTCATGACATACTACACGTAATTATTATTATATATTACGTACATAGAATTTATCATGCGCGTTTATTATTTATGATCATTACATGATTATTTTTTTCTAAGTATGAATCTCATGTTTATATCATGTCTCACGTTTACACCATGCTTCATGATTACGTACATGCTCTCCGATTTCATATTATTCTAAGTGTTTTGCTTATTGCATGATTACGTCATCCGTTTACTATGTCGTCATCTACATGTTGGCAACGTGTTATATGCTTACATCGTGTACCATGATATTATCATGTTGTGTAATTCTTTATTATTACAAGTATTTCTCTCATCACATGATATTGCAAAATATATCTTTAATTGCATGTTATTATATGCATATTATCCGCTACGCTAACCCTATAAACAGATTACGTACATAAGGCGGAAAATTGAAATTGGTCAAATTTATGATCCCTACAGTCGAATTGACAAACAGGCCACCCCTAAGGTCAGTACCGAACCTATATTGGACGAATATCTTATCTTAAAAAGAGTCGAGCACGGGTTTTAAACCACTACTTGACTCGGGGGAAAGTGTTAGATATCTGTCCAATTTGAGTTCGTGTTTACATTTCGGGCCTCGCAAAATACTCCAAAACCCGTAAAAGAACTCTTCCGCGGACACCCAAGTCCAAAAACGGTCCGGAATACGCGCAGTACCCGGACCGGGGGACTTCCGGATTGCTAAACAACCCGGAGGTCCGAATTACCGACGTTCTCCGCGCTCATCCCGATTATTTTGCCAATTGCGAGAAGTCGGTGCACGCATAGTCCACCTTGATGACGGTATACGTTTTCCTTCATACCGACATCAAGCCGTTCCAAACTGGGCATGATCCTTAGGTTCCCTATAAATAGGGGCCTAGGTCTCTCATTTTGGACAACTCCCTCATTTTTGGACTTTGGATGCCCTGACTTCTCTCTAAAAGGCTTTCTCTCTCTATAAATTCTGACTTGAGCGTCGGAGAGGGCCCAACCAGCATTCCCCCCCTCTCCCACGCTGGTTACTGCCCCTCGTGCAGGATCTGAAGTTCGAGAGTTCGAGGTCGAGAACTTGAAGATTAGTTCGAGGATTTTGTTTCAAGGATCACGGCGTACCCGTCCTTGTGAAAAAGAACTGTCGCCTTGACTATGTCAAGCTAGCAGGATATTGCATATTGTGGGCTGAGCCCTGGTTTTCAGTTAATGAGTTGCGCACTAGAATAGACATGCTGTGATGGTTGTAAATGCCTAGGATTCATGTCAAGAAGTACGCATGTTTGATTGATAGCATGAATTGCAGGTCAGCCCCAAATGTTTTAAAACTAAATATCAGTCGCCAAATATGCATGTTTGTTATTATGTGATCACGTATGATGCGTGATGGATATACGCTCAATTTAAACTTGGATTGTCTTACTTTGGTCACCCCACTTACAATTATAATTCGAAACTGGGACCCGAACACTTTACCCGCAGTGCGAACGGCCCGGGCGAGCAAAAAATACTCGCCTGGACCAGTCCGCTGGCTCGACCTCACTTAGGTGAGATCGGACCAGCTGGACTGATCTCCCCTAGGGGAGATCAGTCCAGCAGGATCGACCTCTCCTAGGAGAGGCCGGTCCGGCTGGACCGATCCCAGGACCCTAGGGGTGGGATTTTCCATCCGACCCCGAAGGTCCCGGGACCCTGCCCAGACGCCACTCCCCCCCTACTTGGGGAGTGTACGACATCCCGAACCTTGCCTTGAGGACCGTCTCTCGCGGCGTCCCGACACCCTTTTTACATGTCCAACACTTAGCCAATTTTGCTCACCTCTCCATGCCATTAAGGGTTTCATCCTATCGTTATGTGTTAATTAACTACACTTAAGGATTAACGGTGCCATTAAGCCACCTTAATCCCCCGAAACCTATATATACTGCTCAAGTTCAATTCATTTGGTTCATGTTATATCTTTACTCGTTTTAGCTCTGCCTTCTCTCTATGATTTTCTCTCTCTAGAACACCGGACTTACTTAGGCATCGTAGAGGGCTCACCGAGCACCACCCTCTCTCCGCGCTCGGTATCACCCCTTTGTGCAGGATAGCAAGGAAGGGAAGGACAGGACAACCTAAGGAGACGAATCTCATCTTTGAGCCGACGGATTACTAAAGACTACCACCTACCCGTGAGAAGTGTTAGATATCTGTCCAATTCGGGTTCGTGTTTACATTTCGAGCCTCGCAAAATACTCCAAAACCCGTAAAAGAACTCTTCCGCGGACACCCCAAGTCCAAAACGGTCCGGAATACGCGCAGTACCCGGATCGGGGGACTTCCGGATTGCTAGACAATCCGGGTAGGTCCGGATTACCGACATTCTCCGCGCGCTTATCCCGATTATTTTGCCAAGTACGAGAAGTCAGTCCGCGCATAGTCCACCTTGATGACGGTATACGTTTTCCTTTATACTGGCATCAAACCATTCAAAACTGGGCACGATCCTTTGGTTCCCTATAAATAGGGGCCTAGGTCTCCCTTTTTTAACAATTCCCTCAGTTTGGCATTTCGTGCTCTGACTTCTCTCTATAAGGCTTTCTCTCTCTAAAAGATTATGACTTGAGCGTCGGAGAGGGCCCAACCAGCATTCCCCCCCTCTTCCACGCTGGTTACTGCCCCTTGTGCAGGACCCGGAGTTCAAGAGATCAAAGTCGGGAAGTTGAAGACTAGTCAGGAAGTTGAAGACTAGTCGGGAAGTTGAAGACTAGTTCGAGGATCGTGTTTCAAGGATTGCGGCATACAAACAGATACCCGTTCCTGGACACACATCCGGAGCCTGTTCGTGGGAAAGAAGCCCGAAGTTACCCAAGTGGAAACACACTTAACATTTGGCGCCGTCAGCATGTTTCGAACAAAAAAGCCGTTCCATACCGCAAGCTATGACAGGAAGACGAACGAAGAAGGCGGGTGCAAGCAAGCCGAAGCTGACAAGAAGCCAACCAAGACCTTATCACATTCCAGACGCAGAGTCTACCGCCTCATCCGTGCCAACCGCAAACGTGCCTTCCGCACAGCACGGTCCCCAAGTTCAGAATAATGCATCAAAACACGAGTTCGAGCAAAGGACGGGGATCAATGAAGAGTTCCCATACGGGATGCCAGCCAACAAACAGAAGCAGGCAACGAGTCAGCATGATCATTTGCACGTGCATAAAGACATGTTCGCAGCATCTTCCATGCCAACAAGCAGTGTGCCTTCCGCACAGCATGGCCTTAAAGTCCAAAATACAGCATACATTGCATCCCATCCGGAAAAGATGGAAAACGTACACATGATCCATGGAGACATTGATGCTGAAAGCGAGAAGTCATACGAGCAAGAAGTACACGTTGTAAAGACAATGCACAAGTCCCATGATACAACATGGAGTATGTCGACATAAAGGATGCCGCCTTTGAGGATGCCATTGGTTTTTCATCAAAGGACAAAGAGCACATTGCGTACTACGACGCCTTAGTCGTAACCACAAAGAAGCCGAATTGGATCCTCCCACATGCCTGTTGCCACATCCAATGCTTTCTTCATACCAACAAGAAGTGCATCCTTCGCACAGTGCGACCAAGGAGTCCTCCAATACAAAAGTGTTAACACGCCACCGCCTGTCACTCCTACCATGATGACCGCTCTCGAAGAGCTTCTTGCATTCCGAAAGATGTTAAGGAACCAAGGATATGCCCCGCCACAACCACCTCTGCCTCCAATCAACGGACAAGTCGAGGAGACAAGAACAAAGTCCCGAGTCACAATTCATCAAGACACACCGCACCAAATAATAGGGGGCAATACACGAAAGGTACCTTCCAGTACCAACAACCAAGGCAAGGAGCTACACGCGCATACGACCCGTATGTGATAGCACAACACCAAGAAGGGGCATGGAAAAAACCTCCAACCTCCCGCTCAAAAATATTCAAGGAAGGTTCTTCCACGAGCACAAGCCAAGACGATGCTGACATCCGTCACAATGAGGGACGGAGAAAACCTGTTAATGAGGATGATGCCCCAATCACGGGACTTACAACAAGAACCTTGAAGGCAATAATTGAGGAAAAGATAGACGCTTCCTGGGAAAAGAGACAACCGCAACAAAAGAGGCCATTCCAGTCAGACGTCCAAAGGCTCAAAAAGACCAATCTCGCCAAATGTGTTCCATTGAACACACCGCTGTCCGTCATCTTGAAAGAGATAAAGAAGACCAAGCTGTGGAAAAAACCCTCTAATTTCCGCAAGGGCCCATTGGGAAAAGATGAAAGAAAATGGTGTGAAAATCACGAAGTGTATGGCCACGAGACGGAAAACTGTGTTGGATTAAGGTTTCACGTAAACAACTTAATCTTAAAAGGAGAAATGAAGAAGTATATCGACCAAGGCAATAAGCATCAAAAGAAGTCTCATGTGAAGTCTTCAGTAAAAGGCAAAGGAAAGGAAAAGGCGAATGATAATCCACCTATCGCCAAGCGCCGGAAAAACAACGTCACTCATGGAACCAATTATGAAGACTTATACAATCCTTGGAGCACGTAGGTGGAGGAAACAAATTTCAAACTCCCGGAAAACAAACTTCCCCGTCCACTTGAGCCAATGATTGCCTTCCTTGACAAGAACGTTGAAGAACGATGCAAGCAGCATAAAACTGGGGGGCATAACACCAACATTTGTTCATCCACAAAGGTGGAGATTGAAGAGCTCAACACACTAGATGCACTGAGGAACTATGTGGCACGTGGCAGAATCAACTTGCCGACGAATCACCTATGAAGACGTCAAACACATCATCAATCCCTTTATCTCCATTTTTGCATATCTACTTTAAGTCTTCTTAGATTAAGTACAACTTATGTTTATTAGCCTTAGTAATTTTCAAAAGGAGCGATCAGTAGAAGCCTTCCTATAATCCATTGTACGAACTCCAAATATCTAGTGAAAGTTAAATCTACTTTCGTAGGTACATTACTATATCATGCATACTACCTTGGAATAGGGACTATGATTTGAAAGCATGCCTACTCTTTGTAAATATTAATATTTTAATTTAAAATACGGATCGGATTGGCAATGATAATAATCCGTATTCCGATTCGTCTTTCCACTAAGTTTTACATGTGGTCTCTATGATGGAAAATTCTTATGTATGTTACACCGCCCCAATTGCAGTGTGCCACGTTACTAACCTTCTCCTTTTTTTTATTTTTTTATTTATTTTTTTTTTATTTTCATTCTCTTTCCAAATAGCAAAAAATCGTCTATCTCTTGCTTTTTTGTCCTTTAGTAAAAAAGTCACTATTCTCTTTTTATCTTTTTGTTTTAACTTTCGTTTTTTTTTGTGTTATTATTATTATTTCAAAAATAATAAAAACTAATAAAATATTTAGTTTTGATTTAAAAAAAAACATTGAGTTAAAAAATTTGATTTCTATAAAAGTGAAAATTAGTTAACAAGAAAAATTTGGTAAAACAAAAATAGTTAACAAGAAAATTGATTTTCAATAGGAATTTTTATTGTTGAAGAATTTTTTTAACAATTTTTTTAATTAGATATTAACTTATTATAAACTCAAATACTATGCAAAATTTTTAAAATTAAATTTTATATTATAATATTATTACTGCTTATCTTGATATGACAAGTTTCATTAATTTTTGGGTTAAAAGTACTTTTGGTACCATATATTTGACCGTTTTGATACTTATGGGTTAAGGGGTTCGATTTTGATACTTCAAGACTAAATTGAAATATTAAAAGTTAAGGATGTATTAGAGGGACTAAATTGAACAAACTCAAAAGTTTAGGATGGGTCACGTGACTTGCACCTGCCATTTAACGGTCAAAATTAATGGTCAACTAACAGATGTACCAAAAGTATACAAAGTTCAAAAGTTTGGTACCAAAAGTATACGAGAAAAAAAAAATATGATACCAAAAGAAAAAATGGTCAAACATATGGTATCAAGATTCAAAGTACCTTTAACCCTTAATTTTATGATTTTTTTCTTATGAATCTATTAGATTAGGTGAACCCCTAAATGGTTGGGTAAATTTCTGTCATTTAGAGTTCACATAGCCCAATATACTTTTAGAAAATAATTTATACAACTAATAACACTTTATCATGTCGCTGTTGGATCACGATGGAACTCCGGTACGATCTCTCACGACGATCCTAGCTCCTTTGCTCCACGCAATCCTGCAAGAGGGGATAGACCGGGCGGTGACCCAGAATCCCTCTCCGATGCTTAAATGAGTATCTCGTACGGACTGGCAAGCAGTAATTTCAAGTAATGTATTTCAACCTAATCGATCTGAGGTGACCTCTTGCCCTTTTATAGGCGAAGAGGTACCTCAGTTACCTGGTGAACCGTTGGGGGTGGTTAGCCTGTATCCCGCGTATCTCGGGTGTGATCCCGCCTATCTAGGCCATGATCTCGCTTATCTCGGCCACGCCCCGCGTATCTCGGCCACGCTCCGTGTATCTTATCCACGTTCCGCGTATCTCGGCCACGCCCCGCGTATCTCGGCCTTATTCTCTGATAATGTGTCCCGACTAATGTCGGGGACTCCAGAGTTATCTCGTTGTGTCACCGCTCGGGGCCCCTCGTCATCGTGACAGGGCCAATCATTCTCAAGGATTCATCATCGGGGCCTACTTAAAGGCTTCTCATCGGGAGCTTCTAGCTCACCTGTCGGGACCGACTCTGTCGGGACCCTTCATCATCGGGACTCCCTACATCGGGACTCTTTGTCTGGGCCATCTTGGCCTTCGTTTAGAGCCCACCGGGCCCATTTGCCGTTTCCTCATCGTTAAAGGGCCTAACGGCCGTAGTCGGACCCATCATTTGCCCCCAAGACATGAGGAACTTTTAGTTCGTCGTGTCTTTCAATTCCCGACCTCCCAACATTGGAATCGGGGGTCTTTCCCTTGGCATAGTCACTCAATACTAGTCTTCTCATTCACGTTTCCTCGATGCCTTGTGGATAACTGCCAAATCCGAGGGGACTCCTCGGTTCCCCAGTCATTAAATGCAGCAGATAGTGAAGCGACATCTTCGGCACTCGTGCCTGATTTTTCGCGCCTGGTTTTTCTGAAAAGTGCTTTTCAGGCCGTTTCATCATTACGCCCGTTGCCATTCTGCACGTTCCATCTCAACGGTCCAAATTGGAACGCTTCAACTTCGACGACTCGGATCGAAGTGTCCCTTCAACTGTCCTCTTTGCCTATAAAACCCTAACCGTGGGTGTTGGATCACTTTTACCATCTTCGAATTTTCAGGAGCTCTCTACAACTTCTGTGAATTCAAGCTTTTGCGATTCCGAAGACCTTAGTGCTTTTCCGATCATCTTCCCGGCAACGCCCAGTTCATTCCTTCAACCTCCAATTCGTCATGTCTGGTAAGGATTTCTTCTTCGTTGCCTGCTCATTTTTCCTTGTTTGCAGCTTTCCGACAATCCCAACGTGCCTTCCTTGCTATTGCTACTTTTTCAGACAGTGGATCTAGCTCCGAGGGAAGAAAGCCCTTCAACTTTGATTATGCTCTTAACGATATCTCTAGTACTGCCTACGATGCAGCCCTTCGGGAGGGATGCATCACTTCCACCTGGGAGCCCCGTTTCCCGTACCCTTGGCCACGCCTCCCGGGTAATCTTGAGGTTACTCGTCCCCGGAAAGGGGAGGTATTTGTCTCTACGGGGCAAATATCGGCTGGGATTAGGTTCACTTTCTGTGGTAATTTAGTCGAGATGTGTCAGCATTATAAGACGCATCCGACTACATTCTCTCCCCACGCCATACGTCTGTGGAACGCCTTTCAGGTCCTCTGCTTTTGGCAGAAGTGGGTGTACAGCCTCAGACTCTTCAGAACCTTCTATGGAATGAAGTGTAACGAGTCGGGGGTTTGTGCCTTCTACCCTCGTATGCCGAAGTGGAACAAGGCACAACTCGGATTGTGTAACTGGACCAATGACACCTGGAAGGTGGTCAAGGGTCGGGGACTCCTGGTTGATACGGGGTCCGACAATAGCGGATGGAAGAGGAGCTACTTCTTTATCCGAAACTCCTCGATCCCATGGCCCCGATGGGAGGTGGAAGCGGACTCTCCTCCCGCTTTCCACACCTACACTGATGAAGACTTCCAGACTCTTCAACTTATCCAGCTTTACCGATGGGGGGAGTCATACACTCCTCTCGACGCCAACTCTCTCGTGGAGCGGGACCTGGTGAATGCCGGGATTCGACTCCTCGATATAATCTCCGGGGGGCAGCTCTTCGACGGCCCCTCCAATATGGTTCCCTGGGTAAATCTCTAACTCTTTTCTTTTACTGTTTGCAGCCAAGAAGGTATCTGTCCTGACCGATCTGTTCCTTAAGCAGGGGGAGACCGATGTCGTCCGCCCTTCGCGGAAGAGGAAGTCCGCCAAGAAGGCTGCTGCTCCGTCGGGGTCTCCTTCTGCGGAGCAACCTAAGCGGAAGCGCGTGGAGCTGGACCAACTCTTCGACGTCCAGAACGCTGAAAAAGGTAAAAAGCTCCGTCTCGCTATTAAATCGTATAGGAGGATGGTCCCGAAGGATTTGATTCCTTCGACCAGGGAGGCCCGTATTGCTGACGTTAGACGAATCCTTCGAGGTGAAACTCCTCGTGTCCTGAAGGCGGGCTACTACCACTACCACGGGAAGGATCAATATGTCTCCCGACGTATTGTTTGGTGTAAGAATCCTGATGAACTCCCTGATTACATTTCTGAAGCCTCTCGTCCTCTAGGTGCAGGTCGCTCAGGAGCTCCGCCGGGCGCTGAAGCTTCCGCGGGGGCACCACCCTCGACAGGGACGCCTCCCTCAACTGGGGAGAAAACCCCGACCGGCGAACAATTTCGTCGGGTGGAAACCTTGGAGTCCTCCGAGGAGACTGATGAGGGTGGCTCCCTTCGTCATCGTCGGAGGACGGGGCAGTCCCCCTTGAAACCAACCTCTCAGGGGCTGCCCCCTTCATCTTCTCCGCAGCAGCGACAGCCGTCGCCCATCCACGACTTCACTCCTTCCCCCGCCCGGGTCGAGCCGGAGGCGCGCCCCTCCACGACTCGTGCTGGCCCTCCTCCTCTCCCTCTCGACGGGAGTTTCTACAGGGCCTTCGATCCCGCGCAGGTGGATGCTCCCTGGACCCCAATCCAAACACTGCAAGGGGTCCAGCTTCGACAAGGGGATGCCCATGAAGAACTGGCTCTGCATCTGCTGGCAGCCTCGATCCTGCCCACCATGCGGTACCCAATTTCCCTGAATCGGGAGGCGATGCATCAGGATGTTCGAGAGATGTCCCTGCGTCGGATAGAGGTAAAACTTCGCTTCTCCCTCTTCATTGGTAAGATTGGTTGCTTGTCCATTAACACTTTTCTTTCTTCTATCGTAGGAGCTCGGGGACTTCAACCGTCTCTTTGGGTACCTCTTCGCCTATGAGGAGTCCCAGGAGTGGGACCGAGCGGCCATCGCCAAGCTTAAGGAAGAACTTGCGGCCTCCAAATCTTCGCGGGGGAAACTTGCCAAGGAGCAGGCCATCCTCGACCGAAAGGTTCAGGACCTCCAAAAGCAGGTTGGCGACTTCGAGGGGCTCCTGAGGCGGGAGCGACAGGAGCGGCAGACTGCTGAGGACAAGCTGGTCCTCGAGAAGAAGGCTCTGGAGGAGCAAGTTGCGGGGGTTCCTGCACAGCTGGCCGCGGCCGAGATCAAGGGCCGGGAGGATTATCGGAGGTCTGAAGACTTCCAGGCTGATGCTGTGAAGTTCTTCGGCGCGGAGGTGGAGAACACTTTCTTCAATGCGGTTGAGGAGCTCCACCTGGAGTATGGCGACGCCATCAACTTCGACAAGTCTCCTTCTCTCGCTCCCTTCGCGAAGAAATACTTTGCCCTTTCGGAGGAGAGTGATGTGGGGAGTACTCCCGCAATTGTCGAAGACGCAGCAGAGCTCCCAAGTGTTGATTCTCCGATAGTCGATCCTCCCGTGGCTGACCCTGTGGAGCCTTCTGCCGCCGACCTCGTGGACCCAGCGCCTGCGGATGCCGCTGACAAGGACCAAGCCTAACTGCTTATCTTTAAAGTCCTTGTATCTTCCTCGCTTTTGTAATCGTCGGGCCTTTGAGCCCTTATCAATTATCAGACTTTCTTAGTCCCGATTTTTTCGACGCACTTCTTCAAGTGGTTTTACTATACTTTGCTTAAGTCGATACCTCGACACTTAAGATATTCTCGTACATTACTCAAGACGATTTATTAACTTGCACCACTTAAGGCGACTTACCATCATGCACCACTTAAGGAGACTTTTCAATACTTAGAATAAATCCAAGAAACATGCATCACTTAAGACGACTTGATCTCGTGCATCACTTAAGGCGACTTTCAGTACTTAGAATAAATCTAAGAATCATGCACCACTCAAGGCGACTTGGTATCGCGCACCACCTAAGGCGACTTTCAGTACTTAGAATAAATCTAAGAATCATGCACCACTCAAGGCGACTTTTCTCGTGCACCACTCAAGGCGACTTTTCTCGTGCACCACTCAAGGCGTCTTTATAATGCTTAGAGTAAATCTAAGAATAATTTTGATCGGAAGTAACCTCTTTATTTATTGATGGCACAAAATTGGCTTACATCGAATTAAACGATAAACAGCATACACCACTTAAGGCGATTTTACATCGGGCACCACTTAAGGCGACTTTCATCAGGCACCACTTAAGGAGACTTTCATCGGGCACCACTTAAGGCGACTTTCATCGGGCACCACTTAAGGCGACTTTCATCGGGCACCACTTAAGGCGACTTTCATCAAGCATGGTGTTTCTTCAAGTGTTCGCCACTAAAAGAATGCTTCAATACTCTACCATCGAGGTCTTCCAATTTGTATGCATTTGGAGCTGGCATCCCCACGACCTTATAAGGTCCTTCCCATTTTGGTGACATCTTGTTGATTCGATCCAAAAGGGTAAACTCGTTGCGACGCCAAACCAGCTCCCCGACGAAGAACTGTCGGGACTTAACTCGCCGATTGTAGTACCTGGCCGTCGCCAAACGCATTCGAGCTTGGACTTCATCGGCTTCCCGCCTCTTCTCTTCGAGCAAGTCCAAGTCCAGACGTCTCATCTCATCATTCGTCAGAGGCTCGTAATATCTCATCCGATGAGACGCCACAGCTACCTACACGGGGGCGACAGCCTCCGTGCCATAAACGAGGCCAAACGGAGTCTCCCCTGTTGATCGTTTGGGTGTCGTTCTAACAGCCCAAAGCACGTTTTCCAGTTCGTTCAGCCATTTGCCCTTCAAGGCATAGACCCTCTTCTTCAGGCCATCCATCACGATTTTGTTGGCTGATTCCACCTGACCGTTAGTTTGAGCATGGCGTACGGAAGCTGTCTGATGCTCGATGTTCAACTCCTCCAGATACTCCCTCACCTGAGAGCCGTTAAACGGTGCACCATTGTCGTTGATCACCACCTTAGGAATCCCGTATCTGGACACAATGTGAGTCTGGAGGAACTTGACGATCTGGTTCCCTGTCGTTCTAGCTAATGCCTTTGCCTCTATCCATTTCGAAAAATAATCGATAGCTACAAGTAAATACTTACATTGACCTTGTGCTTGTGGAAGAGGTCCCACCAAGTCGATGCCCCATTGCGCGAAGGGCCAAGCGCTCTTGATGGGTGTCAGATTAGCGACCGGAGCCACGATACTCGGGGCGTACCTCTGGCATGCGTCGCAGGATCGGACCAACGCCGTCGCTTCCTTGCTCATCGTAGGCCAATAATAGCCCAAGTTCAGCACTTTCCTCATAATGGATCGGGCCCCTTCATGGCAAGCCGCGACTCCCTCATGCACCTCCTTTAGGATTCGGCTCGCGTCGGGCTCAGCCACACACTTCAAGTACGGAGTCGAGAACCAGCCCTTCTTGTATAGCTGATTGTCCAGCATCACGTAATTAGCCGCGATCCGACGTATCCTATCGGCTAGTACTTTATCATCGGGGACTGTCCCCGTAGTCAGGTAAGCGACTATCGGGGTCATCCAAGTGGGCTCCTCCTCCGATCTTGCCTCAATGGCACACACCTGTGTCGGGTCGGTGGTTGATAAGATCACCTTCTCCAAGAAGTGCACCTTCCGATTTTCTTCCAAGGGTGCCCCCAGGGCAAATTTGCTCAAGGCGTCTGCCTCTACGTTTTCCTCCCTCGGGATTGCCTCGATGTCGAAGCTTTTAAAGCTCTCCTTCAAGGTTTGTACCTCGCGTAGATACTTCTTCATTATCGGGCTCCTCGCTTCGTATCGCCCTTGAACTTGGTTTACGATTAAGGCTGCGTCACACTTCACTCTCAAGTGATCGACTCCAGTGCCTTTAGCAATTTTCAGGCCCGTGATAAGAGCCTCATACTCCGCTTCGTTGTTTGTGGCTTGAATGTTAAAGCCAAGGCGTATCGGAGCGGCTCACCTCCACCTGGTGGTATCAACAAAAAGCCTGCTCCTGATCCGTCTGAACTCGAGGAGCCATCTGTGTATATTTCCCAGGTATTTTCCTCGTTTGGCTGTTCTGATTGCTTTGCCCTCTCTGGTTCTTCTGTCGGGACCTCCATGGTTAGCCATATGTGTATATTTCCCAGGTATTTTCCTCGTTTGGCTGTTCTGATTGCTTTGCCCTCTCTGGTTCTTCTGTCGGGACCTCCACGGTTGCCCCCTCTACAGGGCCCGCTTCTTCTAGCTCGGGAGCTGTAGATTCTGCTACGAAATCCGCCAATGCCTGGCCCTTAATAGCCGTTCTCGGAGCAAAGTGTATGCGAAACTCACTAAGCTCGACTGCCCACTTCACTAATCTCACCGACGCATCCGGTCGGTTCAAAAAATGCTTCAAAGGCTGGTTCGTCAACAGAGTAATCTCGTGTGCTGGATTTTCACCGTCCTCTGGGGTCCGTCGATCTCAACTTCTTTTAGATTTTCTATGGGGGCGGGACGCCCAAACTCCTCTCTAGGATCTGTATCTGTCTGGAGGACAGTCATGGCCTCTCGCCTCCTCCTTCGGGTGGCGTTAACATAACATTTTCGGGAAGCCACCTGGTCACCCTTGACCTCTGCGACTCCGTGGTCGGTCGGGAACTTCATCTTTTGGTGAACAGTCGAGGCAACTGCCATCAGGGGGTTGATGGTTGTTCTCCCGATGATTGCGTTGTAAGTCCCTGCGGAGTCAACTACCACAAACTCGACGTTCCTTCTTTCTGATTTCCACCCGCTGCCAAATTCCACTGGCAAGGTGATCACCCCTAGCGGATAGGAGTTGGAGCCAGAGAAGCCGACCATCGGGAAATTCGCCTCCTTCAGGTCTTTCTTCGTTTTTCCCATAGCCTCCAGCGCGTCCATGAATAGAATATCGGAGGAGCTCCCTCCGTCGATCAGAACTCGCTTCATCTCGTACCCGTCTACATCCAAGGTCACAACCAAGGCGTCATCGTGCGGAGTCTCCACGCCTATGAGATCCTCCGACGAAAAGGAGATCACCATCTCTTCCTTCAGGGTCCAGGATCGGGACCTCTTACCCAGCACCACAGCCGTAGGAATTCTAGAGGCGTAAACATCCCGAGAGGATGAGGTATCACCTCCAGCAGCAAATCCTCCGTGAATCACATTGATGGTGCCCCGTCGTTCTTTGCGGGCACCGGACGGCTCCGGGTCGGACCTCTTCTTCTTTGGGGACCGATCGCGGGATCGAGAACGGGACCGCGATCGGGACCGAGAGCGGGATCGACACCGCTTATCCCCGACGAACTCCTTGAGCTTCCCCTTCTGGATCAGCTTTTCGATCTCCTTCTTCAGCTCCCGACAATGGTTGGTGTCGTGACCATTTGCGCGGTGAAACCGGCAGTAGCGATCCGTGCGGGATCCCAAGAATTCTCCATCCTTCTTTGGGGGATACCTGGAGATACCTTGTCGTTCCATGACCGTCAGTACCTCCGCCATGGAGCAGTTGAGAGGAATGTCGAGATCCTCCCGCTTGTCCTTCCTTGAAGAACGCCTATCATCTCTCCGATCAGAGCGGCCTCGATTCCGACTGCTCTCGGGTTTACCCTTTGACTTACGATCGTCGGAAGGCTTAACCGACTGCTTCCCTTTGCTCGACTTTGGGGGCTCCAGCTCTCCAGCGGCTATCTTCGACTCCTGGACATCGATTTGCCGTTTCACCCTCTTCTGTAGTGCCTCCATATTCCACACGGCTTTCTCAGCCACGCTGTGCATTAGGTCGGAACCGTAGGGGGCCATTAGGTTCCGAATGAAGGTACGGATGGTTTCACCCTCCGAGATCTCCTCATCAATCTCTGCTACACTGGCAGTGTACCGTTGGTAATAGTGTGCCAGCGATTCATCGGGCCTCTGTACCACCTGGGTCAGGGACCTCACACTCTTCAGCAAACGTCTACGACCCTGGTACTGCTGAATGAACCGGTCGTGCATATCTGCCCAGCAAGTGATGCAGCCTGGGGGCAGACTAAAGAACCAGGTCAGGGCTCTTTCCCCAAGTGTATTCGGGAACAGCGTACATACTATATCTTCATTCGGGGCTCTTCCCAGACATGCCATGAGGTGCTTCTGAACATGACGAACCGGATCTCCTTCGCCATCGTATTCCATTATTGTGGGGATACCTAGCCCTGGCGGGGCTAGGGTGTCGATGAGTCGAGGAACGAAGGGATGAGTAGATCGATCCCTCAGCTCCGACACCAGCGATTTCTGTTCTCCCATGCAGATGTTCACGATCTTTACCACCTGATCGGGGGTGATGGGACCATTCAGGGGAATGGTCCTGTGCTGTACTGGTCCTGGCCCATCAACCACGAATCTCTCTGGCTGAATGGACACCCTACTTCTGTCCTGGCCTCGGGGCGGAGCCTCCCGTACGTTCCGAACCTCTGCTGGTGGGGGCGCTTCTTCTAACGGGGGCATCTCCTCTTGCCTCCTCGTAGCCTCTCTCCGATCCAAGAGAGCCTCCACGGCTGCCAAAAACATCGGCATGGCTTCTGCCACAGCCCTCGTCAGGTCCGCAGCTGGGGGAGCCTCCTGCTCCCTATTCCTCGGGTGCTGAGCAACAATCTCTTCGGGACCTTCATTATGCCCCCCTGTCTGGGAGAGCTCAGAAGCGGGATGGTTCTGGTTTTCCTCCTGTTCTGGTAGTGAATTCAGAGTTGTCGCAGCGGGGTGACGGGAACCACCAGATTGTCCTTGCCTTCTTTGCTTGCCAGCCGCCATTGAACGAGTGGAAGGCATATCAGCTTTCGTTAGATTCCCACAGAAGGCGCCAATGTTGGATCACGGTGGAACTCCGGTACGATCTCTCACGACGATCCTAGCTCCTTTGCTCCACGCAATCCTGCAAGAGGGGATAGACCGGGCGGTGACCCAGAATCCCTCTCCGATGCTTAAATGAGAATCTCGTACGGACTGGCAAGCAGTAATCTCAAGTAATGTATTTCAACCTAATCGATCTGAGGTGACCTCTTGCCCTTTTATAGGCGAAGAGGTACCTCAGTTACCTGGTGAACCGTTGGGGGTGGTTAGCCTGTATCCCGCGTATCTCGGGTGTGATCCCGCCTATCTAGGCCATGATCTCGCTTATCTCGGCCACGCCCCGCGTATCTCGGCCACGCTCCGTGTATCTTATCCACGTTCCGCGTATCTCGGCCACGCCCCGCGTATCTCGGCCTTATCCTCTGATAATGAGTCCCGACTAACGTCGGGGACTCCAGAGTTATCTCGTTGTGTCACCGCTCGGGGCCCCTCATCATCGTGACAGGGCCAATCATTCTCAGGGATTCATCATCGGGGCCTACTTAAAGGCTTCTCATCGGGAGCTTCTAGCTCACCTGTCGGGACCGACTCTGTCGGGACCCTTCATCATCGGGACTCCCTACATCGGGACTCTTTGTCTGGGCCATCTTGGCCTTCGTTTAGAGCCCACCGGGCCCATTTGCCGTTTCCTCATCGTTAAAGGGCCTAACGGCCGTAGTCAGACCCATCAGTCGCCAAAAAAAGTTTCATATATACAAAGATCATTTCAATAATATTACAATATAATTTTATTTAAATAAATTTTGTGCTACACATTAATAATAACTAATAAAAAATAAAAATTGATAACTAATATCTCATTATTATTTTGCTAAACTATATTATTTTCTCTCACATATTTTAAATATTAGTTAATTTATTATTTATTTCATAATGATATATAATAATCAACTAAATATATACTTGAATTTATAAAAATAGTTTTAAAACAAAATATTAATTACAAACAAAAAGTTCCATAATTTAATTAGTCATTATCTGTGTTGCAAAAAAATGATTTAACTACAAGTTCATATTATAATATTTATTAGACATGATTTGTATATATGATAAATGTTTTTTTATCCACTTGATAAGTTTTATTAGTTTATAAAATAATCTAAAAAATATTGGGTTGTTTGAACCCTACATTACTGAAATTTACTCAGTCATTTAGGGTTCACCAAGTCCAATAGGTTTGGACATTTCTACCATGCTCTTGTAGCACCATGCTTTTGCGACTATTTTTTTTTCTATTGCCCTAAAGGTGAACCCCATAGGGAAATTGATATTATTAATAGTATGATACACATCTTAGTGTGTAGTTAAAAAAATTCATATTTTTTCATACTTTTAAATTTTTACTTATGTTACAATTAAGTCCACCATAGTATTAAAAAAAAGCAAAAGCATGGTGCTCCAAGAGCATAGTAGAAAAATCCAATAGGTTTTTAGGAAACACATGCTTTGTACATATGACAAATGTCCGGTAACCCTAGCCAGGGTCAGACCCACGAATGGGTCTAAAAGGTCTCCCAGTCTTGGGTCGGACCCTGACTCGATCAATTTTGATATATGTTCGATTTATAATTTTTGGGGCTAAATTATAAAAATTAAAAGTTAGGAATTGAAATTGGAGACTAAAGTGAACAAACAAAAATATTTAACTGTCAAACTTAACTATTGACTAAGGGATACAACAAAATTCTATAAAATGCAAACATATAGCACCAAAAGCCTAAAAAAATATATGGCAACAAAAAACTTTTGAACCCTAATATTAAAATATGCACTTAGATTTTTCATAACATACAACTTAACAATAAGTTAATATATAATAAACTTTTTTTTTCGTTTTTGTTCAACAGTAAAAAATTCTATTAAAAATAACTTTTGTCTTGATAATTAATTTTCATTTTTTACCGAAACTAACTTTAAACTCAGTACTATATCAGTTATTATTATTATATTATTTATGAAAGAATAATAATAATAAACAAAAACATAACAAAACGAAAGTTTAAACAAAAAAATAGCTAATAGCTAAAGCTAAAGGACAAAAAGCAAGACACGGGATATTCCTAAGATCCCCTTGCAGTGGGGATGGGGCGTGCCACGTACACACATGATCATTACCCTGAGGGCGTAGGATTTCGGGTAAGAACTGTAAACTAATTATCCGTCCGTTTAAATCTGTTTCGCAAAAACAACTGGAAATTTGCAGTTTGATCCCTCCGATATTATAGAGTCTGTTTTTATCTCTCACCTCACATGTGGGGTCCATTAGTAAAAGCACCGGTGATTTCAAATTTTTGTAGGCACACCGCTTGGAATAACGTCAAATAACAACTACGCACATATTAATTGCATCAACAACACAAGCTATCACACTAGGAACAACAAACGGCTTAGGCCATACAACATCCCCATGCAACGGAGCCTCAAGCATTCTATACGCACAAGACTAAAATCGCGCTGCAATAATAAACAAGACGGGGGTATCACCCAAGTGACAACGTCATCAACATTGTGGAAGATAAGAATTCAGGATACACTCCTATGTTATACGCACGCTTGTACCAAACCAATCACGAAAAAGGAGTTAGAGAATTATTTCCAACATCTAGCAAGTTTACCCTTGTCAAGAACACAAGAAGGATCGTACCACTCAAAACGTACGCCAACAGCGAAACCTAATCTTCGGCCAAAACAAAGGAGAAGATGAGGATTCCACCAGTATAACATCTCTCAAACATATGCACAATCGTCACACAGACACAAACTCGGGAAGAGTCACAAGTGTATGAAGAAAAACATCAAATAAACCCAGCCCCCTTGAAAGTGAACACATGAAGCATACATCGCAAAACCAGCACATTAAATTCAACACCGCGCAATGCACAATAGGAGAAGGAGAGCAACAACTCCGAATCAGCGTTCCGTTCGTGATCGTAGAAAAGCTTGACGCATATAATGAAATCCTAGGGTATACAACCATGAACAAGTGGGGTATGATAAGCGTCAACATCACACCAAAAGATCAAGTTTCCAACAAAGGCAGGAATTGGTGAAATAAAGGGAGATCAACAGCAATCAAAAGACTTCTACAAGTTTGCACTCCAACATAATGTCAAGACAAACAATAGCGGAATTCCCGTCATTGATGAAAACCCAAGGGTAGATCATGCACATCCTGCTCTTGTTGAAGCATTACAAGAAATCAAGATAGATGAGCCAGAAAGGATGGTCCAAGTAGGCGCATCACGGTCCGAAGATGAAGTAATAGAAACCATCAGGAAACAGCGGTACGACTGCCAAGCGACTTGGGGGGCACCAAGCTGACAAGTGCTCTGTATTCCACCGAAGTGAAGAAACGAATAATTGCAAGAACACGCGGTACCATTCTTCTAAGAAAGAAACACCAAGAAATGATCATATATAGGCATGTACATCATGCTAAGGAGGCATCAACGCGTATCAACTAGAGGACGCATACAATTATGCATAGTCGTTGTTCATACATACATATTCACAATCACATATAGCGGGTGATACTTGGAAAAGCTCCGCTCCCGACATATGCGCACCTGTCACGATCCGCACCTATAGCGTCCGCACTTAGGGAAGTTTCCTGCACAAACAAGGAGTCCTCGTATCAGACTCATTTACTTTATCTATTATATGCATTACTAAAAAGAAAATTTCATAACTCCATATTTTTGCAAACTTGTAAACATTGCAACTATCTGTAAAAGCGCAACTCTGTTCGTAGGTACATACTACACTATGATTACTACATTGGAATTATGCCAAGTAGTAACCTATGCACATAATATCTACTTTAACAATACAAGCTAAGCATTATGTTCAAGGAAGGACTTATGGCATACAACGCCAACATATCTATTATCTACACCAACAGGGAGTTTATTTCTCCATCCATAACGGTGTCTATCTCAAGAAGGCGTTCACTTAGGAACAACGTCAACAACATACAATGCCTTGGAAGAAAACCAAAACCTATTCCAAAAGTGACATGGTGCAATATCCTCCTTGTAGGGACAAAACCCATGTTCACATCTATCAAAAGTAACATGTTGCGACATCCTCTTCAAAAGGGCAAACCCCATGTTTACTTCTAAAAAATGGCATGTTGTGAAATCCTCTGGGCAAATCCTCATGTTCATAGCCATTCCCTGAATAAAAACAGGATGCGGCAAATACAATATGGGACTGATCACCCCACCGTGGCGGAAATCCTCTTAATAGACGACAACCCCACACACTAAAAGTATGCATACTCTCTTAAGGGTTCATACACCATGAAGACTTATGCCTGAAAAATGATAGCTTCATGTTATACGCTTATAAAAGCAAACCTTGTTCAAAACTCATCAAACTTACAAGTTGAGTGTTGTATAACGTTTTCTTGCTCTTTAGCATATAACGCCAAAACAACAAAATCAGCAAGAAGTATCTTGCAACAACGTCGCGTTAGAGTGGAACTAAGAGACGGTATAAACTTAAGTCTTGCTACGTCAAGACGACACTGCTACATATCAAAGGCCAAGTGCCAAGTACATTACTACCTGCAATGCTACAAGTACCAGGTGTACATAACACCCTGCAATGCGCAAGTCGCAACATCGTATGTTCTATCCATCAAAACAAAAAGTTCAATCCTATCATGCAAGTCCAATACATACGGACAATGAAAATAACGCAAGGTATGAAATATTACTAACAAGTTATCACAAGTTTATTATTATTGAAAACAGGTCCAAGTGATGAAATACCATGCAAGCAAAGGCATAAACAAAGATTTATCGAAAACCTCAAAACGACATCAACCCATTCACAAAAGGGTTCAACATGCTGGAAGCAGACAACCTGACACCAACCAAGAGATAACATCATCTCTAAGGATCTATGGCAAAGAGTTCATAATGTCAACATCAAATGCAATGTCGTCATCCGCACAAAAGACACGGCAAGAATGGTCGCTTCAACTTCAATACGACATAGCTCTTCAACATAAGCGCGACAATCAGCAATGCGTGCATCAAAATCAGCCGTCTTCAAGATCAAGTTTCAAGCAATGGGAGGAACGCTCCTTCTTGGGCCGGTCCCTCGACCGGGGGGCAGAAGGCACCACCGCACGACCCTCAACTCTATTCCCTTTATCGCAAAAGGAGTTAGCACGTTTGTACTCGGCATAAAGAACTTAGAATCGCTCGAGGAACGCGCCCCTGCGTCGGATCTTTTGAGAATTGTGCTAAAGCCAGGAACTGCAACCACGCGTTCAGCAACATGAAGGCAACAACTTAGAAAATTAACAAGTTCAAAGAAGATACAAGGAGGTGCCTTACTCACAAGTCCTTTACCGCGACCATGTCCGGAGACTCCAGAGTAGAGGGGGCAATTGTACGGACATTCCTTCCAACAAGCGGATTATTGTATACATCGGCTATCTGCAAAGACGAGCTTTTTCCATCAGTCCGATCTACATTACAACATGATACAAGTCATAAAGATCACACCATACCAAATCTTCAGAAGGACGTATATGTGTACCGACAGTCACGACAACGTGCATACACGCAACAGTATCTCATACAGACATCTAAGTAGTGTACGCTACATATGGAACAACTATGTACGTACAAGACTCGTTAGTCTTCGCGCAACAAGTAACAAGCATCATGCAAGGGGGGCAACTTCTTCGACGCATCAACTTTACATGTCGACATCGAGGTCATACTCGCAGCATACATGATTACAAGGGCGTAATATTTTCTAAGTGTTTTGCTCAGGATGACAGTCAGCATATTGCATGCTGTCCGCATGCTACTATGTGTCAGCATATTACCAAGTGTTAGCACACAACAAGGTGTTGGCATACAACCTGTGTTTACATCAAGCATATGGATACAACGTACATAGCCAGGGATAAAGAAAAGATTCTAAGTGTGGGGGCAAGTGCGCACATACAAGCGCGTACATACGAGCGCGCGCATACAGCAGTCGACACATGACGATAAGCCAGCTATCAAAGAATATTTTCTAAGTATTTCCATGTACGTACATACATGTCGACAATGATGCATGTCGACAAGTGAAGAATATTTTCAAAGTATTTCCATGTACGTACATACATGTCGACAAGGATGCATGTCGACAAGTGAATAATATTTTCTAAGTATTTCCATGTACGTACATACATGTCGACAAGGATGCATGTCGACAAGTGAAGAATATTTTCTAAGTGTTTCCATGTACGTACATGCATGTCGACAAGGATGCATGTCGACAAGTAAAAATATTTTCTAAGTATTTCCATGTACGTACATATATGTCGACAAGGATGCATGTCGACAAGTGAATAATATTTTCTAAGTATTTCCATGTACTTACATACATGTCGACAAGGATGCATGTCGACAAGTGAAGAATATTTTCTAAGTGTTTCCATGTACGTACATACATGTCAACAAAGATGGATGTCAACAAGGGGATAATATTTTCTAAGTGTTTCCATGTACGTACATACATGTCTGTAAACACTCAATTTTGACCCGGACGTAACGACTTTACGCATGATACGTCAAATTCCGGACGCGTCAAGCCACAAAGTCTCCAAAAAATGCTCAAGGGCACATTAGGGAAATTATTATAAAATATATTTTAAATTATTTCGAATTTATTTAATATTTTCAGAATATTTAAATATATATATATATAATAATTAGTTTCTTTATTTTAGAAAATTATCTGTAAGATATTTATCTCCAGATATTATTTTTATTCAAAAAAATAATTATCAGTAAAGATAAATATCCTTAGGAATATTCTCTAGAATAATTATCTATTAGCATTTTTTATTTAAATTTTATATGTAATATAGACTAGGTTTTTAGTATAAATAGGGGTCTAGATTTACATTGTAGACAAAGAAAAAAACCACCATAAAGCAATAATACATCAGTTTCTCGGGATCCGTGCGAGTTCTGTCTTCTTGTGCTTTATTTTTATTTTTATTTATTTTTTATTTTTATTTTTGGTATCTTCCCCGTCAGTCAGCCTTCAGTCCCGCTGGTGGCCCTGCCAGCGGCCTCGCTAGTGGCCACACCGCCAGCTCTGGCCGCCCACCAGATCTGGCCGCCTAACGCCTCGCTGTCCGCCACGCCGGCCGCCTTGCTCTCTTTCTCTCTCTCTTAGGGCTGGCAATTCGTGCGGGTCGTGCGTGTTCGTGTCATGCTAGCTTCGTGCCATGTTCTGGGGGTCAGCCCAAACACAGCCCAACACGGCCCAACATGAAAAATCAGCATGAAAAACCTAGAATAAATTGAATAAAAAAATCAAATAAAAAAAATTAAACTAAAATTTTAAATTATCGTGCTATATCGTGCTATCGTGTCGTATCGTGTCATCAATATCAAACCAAACCCGTAATTTTCGTGTCGTGTTCGTGTTGACCCATAGTACCGGGCCCAAATTGCCAGCCCTACTCTCTCCCCTCTCTGTCTCTCTCTATCCTCTCCCTCCGGTCTCCGGCGACGAGCCTGCCCCGCCATGCTGCTACGCTAGCCCAGACCCGTCCTCGCCGGAGTCATCTAGGCCCCGACCTTCCTGCGTCGGCCTTCCATCATCCCCGAAGTCAACCCGACCGCCAGCCACAGGAGCCACCACGTTCGTCCTCCACCGTGCCGGCCCCTCAGCTCCGCCATGGGTCTCGCTCTGCTCACCGGGTCGCCGTCGTCCGTCCCATCCCGCCGACTTCCGAAGCCCCGTCGGTGGCCGCCCGTCTCTCACCTTCTCTCTCTCTCTGTTTTCTTTCTCTCTCTCTCTCTCTCTCTCTGTTTTCTTTCTCTCTCCCTCCGCCTCACTGTGACCTCGTCCTCCGACCACTGCCTCACCGCGCCGCCCTCGCCACTGCTTCCGGTCCGTGCTCCGTCGTCACTGCTGCCGGTCCTTGCTCTGCCGGTCCCTGCGCTGCCGGTGACACCCCTTGTAAAACCGTCCGTTTTTATTTGATTTGATTTATTTATTTTATTATTATTATTACTAATTATGTTATTTACAATTACATTATTATATTTAGTTACAAATTTAAATGTAGTTGTTTAAATTTAACTACGTAGCTTGTTTAATTGCTCAAGTTATATGTATGTTAAATATATATTAGATTGTGAATGTATCTAAACATGTTAAGTAATATTGAAATTTTAAATGTCTTAATTAGGAGTTATAGATTGTAATTAGTTTTTTAAGGCAATAGTTAACAATATATTTGTATATGATAAGTTTAATTAAATGTTGACATAGTTAGATTAATATGATATAACATGAACTTAAAGAATAAAATTGGCAAATTAAGTGAATTAAGTACCGAAAGGGCGTGATTAGTTCCATGAGTTTTAATTCGTAACAGAACCCCCGAACTCGTATTTCTGATCGTAGACTGATTTAATACCTAGTGTTTAATTAGTTATTCGCTCAGGTAATTTAGGATTCTAGTTAGCCTAATAATTAACTAGTGGCGACTCTTTCAAAATTGCAACGTTTTTGTTGGATCACGGTGGAACTCCGGTACGGATCTTGACGGCAATCCTAGCTCCTTTGCTCCACGCAATCCTGCAAGAGGGGATAGACCGGGCGGTGACCCAGAATCCCTCTCCGATGCTTAAATGAGTACTTCGTCTGACTGGCAAGTAACAGATATCAAAGTGTATTCAACTCAACGTAAGTGATCTGAGGTGACCTCCTGCCCTTTTATAGGCAAAGAGATGCCTCAGGTACCTGGCGAACCGTTAGGGGTGGTTAGCCCGTATCCCGCATATCTCGTACGTGATCTCGCGTATCTTAGCCATGCCCCGCGTATCTCGGCCACGCCCCGTGTATCTTAACCACGTTCCGCGTATCTCGGCCACGCCCCGCATATCTTGGCTTTATCCTCTGATAACGAGTCCCGACTCCTATCGGGGACTCCAGAGTTATCTCGTTGTGTCACCGCTCGGGGGCCCTCGTCATCGTGACAGGGCCAATCATTCTTAGGGATTCATCATCGGGGCCTACTTAAAGGCTTCTCATCGGGAGCTTCCAGCTCCACTGTCGGGACCGACTCTGTCGGGACCTTGCTTCGTCGGGACTCCCTTCATCGGGACCCTTCTCCTAGGTCATTTTGACCCTTACTCTGGGCCTGGTGGGCCTGTTTGCCGTTTCCTCGCCGTTAAAGGGCCTGACGGCTATAGTCGGACCCATCATTTGCCCCCAAGACATGAAGGACTTTTAGTTCGTCGTGTCTTCCAACTCCCGATTTTCCAATACTAGAGTCGGGGATCTGTTCCTTGGTTCAGTTACTTAATTTATCAGTCTTCTCCTCCATGTTTCCTCAGGGTTTTGTAGATAACTATTATATCTCAAGGGTCTCCTCGGTTTCCTAGTTCATTAAACGCAGTAGATAATGGAGTGACGTCATCAGTACCCGTGCCTGACTCTCTGTGTCTGCTTTCTCTGAAAAGTGCTTTTCAGGCTATTTAATCATTGCGCCTGCTGTTGTTCCGCACGTTTCATCTCAACGGTCCGGATCAGAACGTTTCAACTTCGACGGTTCAGATTAAAGCGTCCCTTCAACTGTCCTCTTTGTCTATAAAATCCTAACCGTGGGCATAGTTTCACTTTATCATTTACAAATTTTCGAAAGCTTTCCGCAACTCTTGAGTCCTTAGCGTTTCTTCGGCCATCTTTCCGGCAATGTTAGGTTCATTCTTCCAACCTCCAATTAACATGTCAGGTAAGGATTTCTTCTCTATTGTTCGTCTTCATCTTTGCTTAGTTTGATTGTCATTTCCCGGAAAAACCTAACGTGCCTTTCAATGGCTGCTTTCAGATAGGGGGTCTGGTTTCGAGGGAAGGAAGCCTTTCAACTTCGACTATGTTCTGAACGAAATTTCCAGCACTGCTTATGATGCAGCTCTCCGGGAAGGATGTATCATTTCCACCAAAGAAGCCGATGCTCAAGGCCGGAAATGCATACCACAAGTTCAGAGTGAAGAGGAGCTACTTCTTCATTGGAAACTCCTCGTTCCCATGACCCCGATAGCCAATCCTCCAACGGCTGACCCTGTGGGGCCTTCTGCCACCGACTCCGCGGACCCAGCTACTGCCAGCGCTACCGACCAGGACCAAGCTTGAATGTTTACTTTTTAGAGTCCTTGTATCCTCTTCTCTTTTGTCCTCGTCGGGCCCTCGAGCCCTTATCAATATCAGACTTCTTTAGCTCCGAGTGTTGCACTCCTCCGAGTGACTTTATTATACGTGCTTAGGTCGAAACCTCGACACTTAAGACATTCTTGTACGTCCTTCCCGACGATTTAATAACTTGCACCACTTAAGGCGATTTAACATCGAGTGCATCACTTAAGACGACTTTCGGATACTTAGAATAAATCTAAGTATTGCGCACCACTTAAGGCGTCTTTTCTCGGGCATCACTTAAGACGACTTTATATTACTTAGAGTAAATCTAAGAATCGTGCACCACTAAAGGCGACTTTCATCATGCACCATTGAAGGTGACTTTACATCGTGCACCACTGAAGGCGACTTTCGTCGTGCACCACTGAAGGCGACTTTCATCGTGCACCATTGAAGGCGACTTTACATCGTGCACCACTGAAGGCGACTTTCGTCGTGCACCACTGAAGGCGACTTTCATCGTGCACCACCGAAGGCGACTTTCATCGTGCACCACTGAAGGCGACTTTCATCGTGCACCACTGAAGGCGACTTTCATCGTGCACCATTGAAGGCGATTTTACATCGTGCACCACTGAAGGCGACTTTCGTCGTGCACCACTGAAGGCGACTTTCATCGTGCACCACCGAAGGCGACTTTCATCGTGCACCACTGAAGGCGACTTTCATCGTGCACCACTGAAGGCGACTTTCGTCATGCACCACTGAAGGCGACTTTCATCGTGCACCACTGAAGGCGACTTTCATCGTGCACCACTGAAGGCGACTTTCATCGTGCACCATTGAAGGCGATTTTACATCGTGCACCACTGAAGGCGACTTTCGTCGTGCACCACCGAAGGAGACTTTCATCGTGCACCACCGAAGGCGACTTTCATCGTGCACCACCGAAGGCGACTTTCATCGTGCACCACTGAAGGAGACTTTCATCGTGCATCACTGAAGTCGACTTTTACACTTAACATAAATCTAAGGACAACTCTTGTTTGGAAGCAACCTCTTTATTTATTGATGGCATAAGATTGGCTTACATCGAATTAAACGATAAATAGCATACACCACTTAAGGCGATTTTACATCGGGCACCACCTAAGGCGACTTTATCGGGCACCACTTAAGGCGACTTCATCGGGCACCACTTAAGGCGACTTCATCGGGCACCACTTAAGGCGACTTTCTCGGGCACCACTTAAGGCGACTTTCTTCAAGCATGGTGTTTCTTCAAGTGTTCGCCACTGAAAGAATGCTTTAACGTTCTGCCATCGAGGTCTTCCAACTTGTATGCGTTCGGAGCTGGCATCCCCACGACCTTATAAGGTCCTTCCCATTTTGGTGACATCTTGTTGATTCGATCCAAAAGGGTGAACTCGTTGCGACGCCAAACCAGCTCTCCGACGAAGAACTGTCGGGACTTCACTCGCCGATTATAGTACCTGGCCGTCGCTAAGCGCATTCGTGCTTGGACTTCATCGGCTTCCCGCCTTTTCTCTTCGAGTAGGTCCAAGTCCAGGCGTCTCACTTCCTCGTTCGTCAGGGGCTCATAATATCTCGTCCGATGGGATGCCACAGCTACCTCCACAGGAGCGACAGCTTCCGTGCCATAAACAAGGCCAAACGGAGTCTCCCCTGTTGATCGTTTGGGTGTCGTTCTAACAGCCCAAAGTACGTTTTCTAGTTCGTTCAGCCATTTGCCCTTCAAGGCATAGACCCTCTTCTTTAGGCCATCCATCACGATTTTGTTGTCTGACTCCACATGGCCATTAGTCTGAGCATGGCGTACGGAGGCGGTCCGATGCTCAACGTTCAGTTATTCCAGATACTCCCTCACTTGAGAGCCGTTAAACGGTGGGCCATTGTCGCTGATCACCACCTTAGGAATCCCGTATCTGGACACGATGTGGGTTTGGAGGAACTTGACGATCTGGTCCCCCGTTGTTCTGGCCAATGCCTTCGCCTCTATCCATTTCGAAAAATAATCGATAGCTACAAGTAAATACTTACATTGTCCTTGTGCTTGTGGAAGAGGTCCCACCAAGTCGATGCCCCACTGCGCGAAAGGGCCAAGCGCTCTTGATGGATGTCAGGTTAGCAGCCGGAGCCACGATACTCGGGGCGTACCTTTGGAACGTGTCGCATGATCGGACCAACGCCGTTGCTTCTTTGTTCATCGTAGGCCAATAGTAGCCTAAGTTCAACACATTCCTCAAAATGGATCGGGCCCCTTCGTGACAAGCCGCGATTCCCTCATGCATTTCCTTCAGGATTCGGTTGGTGTCGGGTTCTGCTATACACTTCAGGTACGGAGTCGAGAACCAGCCCTTCTTGTACAGCTGATTGTCCAGCATCACATAATTAGACGCGATCCGACATATCCTGTCTGCTGCTACCTTATCCTCGGGGACTGCCCCCGTAGTCAGATACGCGACTATCGGGGTCATCCAGGTGGGCTCTTCCTCCGATCTTGTCTCAACGGTGCACACCTGCGTTGGGTCGATGTTTGACAAGATCACCTTCTCCAGGAAGTGCACCTTCCGATTTTCTTCTAAGGGTGCCCCCAGGGCAAATTTGCTCAAGTCGTCTGCCTCTACGTTCTCCTCCCTCGGAATAGCCTCGATATCGAAGCTTTTGAAGCTCTCTCTCAGGGTTTGTACCTCTCGCAGATACTTCTTCATTATCGGGCTCCTCGCTTCGTATCGCCCTTGAACTTGGTTCACGATTAACGCTGCGACGCACTTCACTCTCAAGTGATCGATTCCAGTGCCTTTAGCAATTTTTAGGCCCGTGATAAGAGCTTCATACTCGCTTCGTTGTTTGTGGCCTTGAATGTTAAAGCCAAGGCGTATCGGAGAGGTTCACCTTCACCTGGTGGTATCAACAAAAAGCCCGCTCCTGACCCATCTGAACTCGCGGAGTCGTCCGTGTACATCTCCCAGGTATTTTCTTTGTTTGGCTGTTCTGATTGCTCTGCCCTCTCTGGTTGTTCTTCTGTCGGGACATCCATGGTTGCCCCCTCTACAGGGCCCGTTTCTTCTATATCGGGGGCTGTAGATTCTGCTATAAAGTCCGCCAATGCCTGGCCCTTGATGGCCGTTCTTGGAGCAAAGTGTATTCGAAACTCACTGAGCTCTACTGCCCACTTCACCAATCTCCCCGACGCATCTGGTCGGTTCAGAAAATGCTTCAAAGGTTAGTTCGTTAGCACAGTGATCTCGTGTGCGTGGAAGTATGGCCTTAGTTTCCGAGCAGTAATTATCAACGCAAAGAGGTACTTCTCAACGGCGGGATAGTTCAATTCAGATTTGGCAAATGCCTTGCTTACATAATAGACGGGGACTTGATTACCCTCGACAACCTTTACTAACACAGAGCTAATGGCAAATTCAGAAACAGCCAAATAAAGGAAGAGCGGCTCGCCTGGAACCGGTTTTGCTAGCGGCGGGAGTGTGCGAAGGTGCTGCTTTAGTGCTTGGAACGCCTCTTCACATTTGGCGGTCCATTCGAATTTTTTGTTGGCCCTCAAGACTTCAAAAAACGGCATTGATCGGTCGCTGAATTTGGACAAGAAGCGATTCATTGCAGCTAGTCGGCCATTCAACACTTGCACCTCCCGATGGTTGATCGGAGACTGCATCTCCTCGATTGCCCTCAGCTTCTCAGGATTCACTTCAATTCCTCTTTGGCTTACCATGAAGCCCAAAAATTTCCCTGAGTGGACTCCGAAGGCGCATTTCGTCGGGTTCAGACGAACTTGATGGAGCCTCATCCGCTCAAATGCCATGGTAAGGTTGTGCACGTGATCCTCGGCTTGTCGGGACTTCACCAGCATATCATCCACGTAGGCTTCCATGGTTTCTCCCAGCATATCTCCAAACAGCTTATTCACCATCCGCTGGTAGGTTGCCCCGACATTGATCAACCCGAAAGGCATGACATCGTAGTGATAGATGTCGCTATCTGCATAGAACGCTGTGTGGGGGGCGTCTTCTTTGGCCATCTTGATCTGGTTGTAGCCTGAATATGCATCCATGAAACTTAATAGCTCATGTCCCGATGTGGCATCCACCAGCTGGTCAATCCTCGGGAGTGGATAGCAATCCTTTGGACAAGCCTTGTTCAAGTCGCGGAAGTCCACGCACATTCGCCACTTCCCGTTAGTCTTCTTTACCAGCACTGGGTTGGCAACCCAAGTCTGGAATCGGAGCTCCTTAATGAAACCAGCATCGAGCAACCTGCCCACCTCCTGCTGGATCGCGATCTTCTTATCCGTGCCCATCGGACGTCTTTTCTGTGTGATAGGCTTGATCGCGGGATCTATCTTCAGCTCGTGCACGATCACGTCGGGGCTGATTCCTGGCATATCGCTGGGGGACCAGGCAAACAGCTCTTTGAACTCTTTCAGCAATTCCACCAATTTTTGGGCTGTCTCTTCAGTTAGAGCAGACCCGATTTTCACCTTCCTCTGGGGTCCGTCGATCTCGACTTCTTTCAGATCTTCTACGGGGGCAGGACGCCCAAACTCTTCTCTGGGATCTGTGTCTGTCTGGAGGACAGTCATGGCCTCTCGCCTCCTCCTCCGGGTGGCATTAACATAGCATTTTCGGGAGGCCACCTGGTCGCCCTTGACCTCTCCGACCCCGTGGTCAGTCGGGAACTTCATCTTCTGGTGCACAGTCGAGGCAACCGCCATCAGGGGGTTGATGGTGGTTCTCCCGATAATTGCATTGTAGGTCCCTGCGGAATCAACCACGACAAACTCCACGTTCCTCCTTTCTGATTTCCACCCGCTACCAAACTCCACTGGTAAGGTGATCACTCCTAGCGGGTAGGAGGTTGAGCCAGAGAACCCGACCATCGGGAAGTTTGCCTCCTTTAGATCTTTCTTTGTCTTCCCCATAGCTTCCAGCGCGTCCATGAATAGAATGTCGGAGGAGCTCCCTCCGTTAATTAGAATTCTTTTCATCTCGAACCCGTCTACGTCCAAAGTTACTACTAAGGCATCGTCGTGCGGGGTCTCCACGCCTATGAGGTCTTCCGACGAGAAGGAGATTACCATCTCTTCTTTCAAGGTCCAAGATCGAGACCTCTTACCCAGCACCACCGCCGTAGGGATCCTAGAGGCGTAAACCTCTCGAGCGGATGAGGTATCACCTCCAGCAGCAAATCCTCCATGAATCACGTTGATGACTCGTCTTTCTTTGCGAACACCGGATGACTCTGGATCAGTTCTCTTCTTCTTCGGGGACCGATCGCGGGATCGGGAACGGGACCGCGATCGAGACCGAGAGCGGGACCTGCATCGTTTGTCCCCAACGAACTCCTTGAGCTTTCCCTTCTGGATTAGCTTTTCAATCTCCTTCTTCAGCTCCCGACAGTGATTGGTGTCGTGGCCATTTGCGCGGTGAAACCGACAATAGCGATCTGTGCGGGACCCCAGGAATTCTCCATCTTTCTTCGGGGGGTACCTGGAGATACCTTGTCGTTCCATGACTGTCAGCACTTCCGCCATGGAGCAGTTGAGAGGAATGTCAAAATCCTCCCGCTTGTCTTTTCTTGAAGAACGTCTGTCGTCCTTTCGATCCGAACGTCCTCGATTCTTACCACTGTCGGGTTTACCTTTTGACTTACGATCGTCGAAGGGTTTACTTGACTGTTTCCCTTTGTTCGACTTTGGGGGCTCCAGTTCTCCCGCGGCTATTTTTGACTCCTGGACATCGATCTGCCGCTTCACCCTCTTCTGCAAAGCCTCCATATTCCACACAGCCATCTCAGCCACGCTGTGCATCAAGTCGGAGCCATAGGGGGCTGTCAGGTTCCGAATAAAGGTGCGGATGGTCTCGCCCTCCGAGATTTCCTCGTCTATCTCTGCTACGCTGGCGGTGTACCGCTGGTAATAGTGTGCCAGCGACTCGTCGGGCCTCTGCACCACCTGGGTTAGGGACCTCACGCTCTTCAACAAACGTCTGCGGCCCTGGTACTGTCGAATGAAGCGGTCGTGCATATCCGCCCAACAGGTAATGCAGCCTGGGGGCAGGCTAAAGAACCAGGTTAGGGCTCTTTCTCCAAGGGTGTTTGGGAACAGTGTACACACTATATCTTCATTCGGGGCTCTACCCAGACACGCCATAAGATGCTTCTGGACATGACGGACTGGATCTCCTTCGCCATCATATTCCTTAATCTCGGGGATACCCAGCCCAGGCGGGGCGAGGGTGTCTATTAGTCGGGGAACGAAGGGATGAGTGGATCGATCCCTCAACTCCGACACCAGCGGCTTCTGTTCTCCCATACAGATGTTCACGATCTTTACCACCTGGTCGGGAGTGATGGGACCATTCAGGGGAATGGTCCTGTGTTGTACTGGTCCTGGCCCGTCAACCACGAACCTTTCCGGCTGACTAGTTGTCCTGCCTCTGTCTTGGCCTTGGGGCGGGGCTTCCTGCGCGCTCCGACCCTCTGTTGGTAGGGTTGCTTCCTCCAGCGGGGGCATCTCCTCCTGCCTCCTCGCAGCCTCTCTTCGGTCCAAGAGAGCCTCTACAGCCGCCATAAACATGGTCATGGCCTCTGCCACGGCCCTCGTCAAATCTGCAGCTGGGGGAGCCTCCTGCCCCCTGTTATCCTGGTGTTGAGGGGCAACATCTTCGGGATGCGATCCATTGTGCCCCCCTATCTGGGAGAGCTCAGCCGGGGGATGGTTCCGGTTTTCCCCTTGTTCTGGTACTGAATTCAGGTTCGTTGCAGCGGGGTGACGGGAACCACCAGATTGTCCTCTTCTGTTCCTGCCAGCCGCCATCGATCGAGTAGAAGGCATATCAGCTTTTTGTTTGTTTCCCACAGACGGCGCCAATGTTGGATCACGGTGGAACTCCGGTACGGATCTTGACGGCAATCCTAGCTCCTTTGCTCCACGTAATCCTGCAAGAGGGGATAGACCGGGCGGTGACCCAGAATCCCTCTCCGATGCTTAAATGAGTACTTCGTCTGAATGGCAAGTAACAAATATCAAAGTGTATTCAACTCAACGTAAGTGATCTGAGGTGACCTCCTGCCCTTTTATAGGCAAAGAGATGCCTCAGGTACCTGACGAACCGTTAGGGGTGGTTAGCCCGTATCCCGCATATCTCGTACGTGATCTCGCGTATCTTAGCCATGCCCCGCGTATCTCGGCCACGCCCCGTGTATCTTAACCACGTTCCGCGTATCTCGGCCACGCCCCGCATATCTTGGCTTTATCCTCTGATAACGAGTCCCGACTCCTGTCGGGGACTCCAGAGTTATCTCGTTGTGTCACCGCTCGGGGCCCCTCGTCATCGTGACAGGGCCAATCATTCTTAGGGATTCATCATCGGGGCCTACTTAAAGGCTTCTCATCGGGAGCTTCCAGCTCCACTGTCGGGACCGACTCTGTCGGGACCTTGCTTCGTCGGGACTCCCTTCATCGGGACCCTTCTCCTAGGTCATTTTGACCCTTACTCTGGGCCTGGTGGGCCTGTTTGCCGTTTCCTCGCCGTTAAAGGGCCTGACGGCTATAGTCGGACCCATTTGATTTCAAAACGTAATTCGCCGTAAGTCAGATTTTAGGTTTGACAATTTGGCGACTCTGCTGGGGACAATCAAGGGTTCTGGCTCTTTATATTTGCTTATTTGCCATGTTTTATTTTTTATTCATACTTGACTTTGTTATTCTAACATGATTGTTTTTGTGTAATTTCAGGTGTGGAGTTAATTTTTTATGACTTACTATTTTTCTTTGTTGGATTATGCATTATTTGTATTTGCACACACCACTTTAGTGTAATGTCCAAAACGCCTAAAACCCAGGGCGACTAGGAACCACGGAGGTTTAGTACGGTACGACCGGAGCGGCTCAAAAAAACTCTACTCGCTTGCGAAGGTCTTATGATCCCTATAATGGGGTGAGGAAACCACCTTGTCGGGAACCTATCAGTGGAACCTACCTTGTAGAGCAAAGCCACACTTTTTTTTTACCCCCTAACATGATCTGTTTTTTGTTGTAAATGTTATCATGCGACTGTTTGTATAGATGTTATTTCTCATGCATTCATCTCATTGCATTTAAAAAAAAAAATTCTGCTAAGTAGTAAGTCATTTAGTTATAAAAAATTATTTCCAAACATGCATTTTGTATGCATTTTTTTTTCTCCATTTAAAAAAACAAGAAAAACCTTACCTAAATTTTTATTCTAAATATGCGTCTCATGCACATTATTTAAAAAAAAAAAAACTCTCAGGTAAGTTGTAATTTTGTTAGTGCGTTACGTATGCATTACTTAAAAAAAATATTTTTTTCTTTAGCTATTAGAGCTTCCTTTCGAACATGCATTTCATATGATTTTTTTCTAAAAAAACCTCTTACCTGAATTTTTATTTTTAACATGTGTTTTGTACGCATTATTTTTTAAAAAACTTTTCAGGTAAGTTGTAATTTTGGTTAGTGTATTGTATATGCATTGCTAAAAATACAAAAAAAAAAAAAAAAATTATTCCGCTTTAACTGTTAGAGCTTCTAATTTCGAACGTGCATTCCATATGCATCATTTTAAAAAAAAAAATTAACTGAATTGTTTTATTTTTAATAATGCATCTAATATGCATTAATTTAAAAAAACTTTTTAGATAAACCATAAGTTCTCTTAGTTTTAATGCTCTTTGTTTAAAAAAACATTTTATCTGAATTTTTAATCAAAAAATGTGCATATCATATGCATTATTTTCAAAAAACTTTCAGGTAAATTGTAATTTTTCTCAGTTGTAGAACTTTTATTTTTAAGTTTGCATCTTGTATTTATTTTTGTGCATCTCATAGGCGTCCTTTAAAAAAAAAAATCGCTTGATTTTAATTTTGAGCAACCAAGATGCATTGTTTTTTTCCTCATTAAAAAAAAAAATCTTCTCAGATAACTTGTAAATTATCTTGACTGTAGAACTTTCATCTCAAGTATGCATCTCATGTGCATCGCATGTGCATTGTTTTAGGAAAAATAATATGTTGATAGATTGTACACATTCTTAGTCGTAGAACCTTTTATTACATGTGTTGTTTTCAAATCTACCTACCAGAATGTTTTATTTCAAGCATGTGTTTCATACGCATTATTTTTTGAAAAAACTTTTCATGAAAGTTGTAAAATTATGTTGTTTTTGTGTAATTTCAGGTGTGGAGTTAATTTTTTATGACTTACTATTTTTCTTTGTTGGATTATGCATTATTTGTATTTGCACACACCACTTTAGTGTAATGTCCAAAACGCCTAAAACCCAGGGCGACTAGGAACCACGGAGGTTTAGTACGGTACGACCGGAGCGGCTCAAAAAAACTCTACTCGCTTGCGAAGGTCTTATGATCCCTATAATGGGGTGAGGAAACCACCTTGTCGGGAACCTATCAGTGGAACCTACCTTGTAGAGCAAAGCCACACTTTTTTTTACCCCCTAACATGATCTGTTTTTTGTTGTAAATGTTATCATGCGACTGTTTGTATAGATGTTATTTCTCATGCATTCATCTCATTGCATTTAAAAAAAAAAATTCTGCTAAGTAGTAAGTCATTTAGTTATGAAAAATTATTTCCAAACATGCATTTTGTATGCATTTTTTTTCTCCATTTAAAAAAACAAGAAAAACCTTACCTAAATTTTTATTCTAAATATGCGTCTCATGCGCATTATTTAAAAAAAAAAAAACTCTCAGGTAAGTTGTAATTTTGTTAGTGCGTTATGTATGCATTACTTAAAAAAAACATTTTTTTCTTTAGCTATTAGAGCTTCCTTTCGAACATGCATTTCATATGCATTTTTTCTAAAAAAAACCTCTTACCTGAATTTTTATTTTTAACATGTGTTTTGTACGCATTATTTTTGAAAAAACTTTTCAGGTAAGTTGTAATTTTGGTTAGTGTATTGTATATGCATTGCTAAAAATACAAAAAAAAAAAAAAAATATTCCGCTTTAACTGTTAGAGCTTCTAATTTCGAACGTGCATTCCATATGCATCATTTAAAAAAAAATTAACTGAATTGTTTAATATTTAATAATGCATCTAATATGCATTAATTTAAAAAAACTTTTTAGATAAACCATAAGTTCTCTTAGTTTTAATGCTCTTTGTTTAAAAAAACATTTTATCTGAATTTTTAATCAAAAAATGTGCATATCATATGCATTATTTTCAAAAAACTTTCAGGTAAATTGTAATTTTTCTCAGTTGTAGAACTTTTATTTTTAAGTTTGCATCTTGTATTTATTTTTGTGCATCTCATAGGCGTCCTTTAAAAAAAAAATCGCTTGATTTTAATTTTGAGCAACCAAGATGCATTGTTTTTTTCCTCATTAAAAAAAAAAATCTTCTCAGATAACTTGTAAATTATCTTGACTGTAGAACTTTCATCTCAAGTATGCATCTCATGTGCATCGCATGTGCATTGTTTTAGGAAAAATAATATGTTGATAGATTGTACACATTCTTAGTCGTAGAACCTTTTATTACATGTGTTGTTTTCAAATCTACTTACCAGAATGTTTTATTTCAAGCATGTGTTTCATACGCATTATTTTTTGAAAAAACTTTTCATGAAAGTTGTAAAATTCTGTTGTTTTTGTGTAATTTCAGGTGTGGAGTTAATTTTTTATGACTTACTATTTTTCTTTGTTGGATTATGCATTATTTGTATTTGCACACACCACTTTAGTGTAATGTCCAAAACGCCTAAAACCCAGGGCGACTAGGAACCACGGAGGTTTAGTACGGTACGACCGGAGCGGCTCAAAAAACTCTACTCGCTTGCGAAGGTCTTATGATCCCTATAATGGGGTGAGGAAACCACCTTGTCGGGAACCTATCAGTGGAACCTACCTTGTAGAGCAAAGCCACACTTTTTTTTACCCCCTAACATGATCTGTTTTTTGTTGTAAATGTTATCATGCGACTGTTTGTATAGATGTTATTTCTCATGCATTCATCTCATTGCATTTAAAAAAAAAAATTCTGCTAAGTAGTAAGTCATTTAGTTATAAAAAATTATTTCCAAACATGCATTTTGTATGCATTTTTTTTCTCCATTTAAAAAAACAAGAAAAACCTTACCTAAATTTTTATTCTAAATATGCGTCTCATGCGCATTATTTAAAAAAAAAACTCTCAGGTAAGTTGTAATTTTGTTAGTGCGTTACGTATGCATTACTTAAAAAAAACATTTTTTTCTTTAGCTATTAGAGCTTCCTTTCGAACATGCATTTCATATGCATTTTTTCTAAAAAAACCTCTTACCTGAATTTTTATTTTTAACATGTGTTTTGTACGCATTATTTTTGAAAAAACTTTTCAGGTAAGTTGTAATTTTGGTTAGTATATTGTATATGCATTGCTAAAAATACAAAAAAAAAAAAAAAAAAATATTCCGCTTTAACTGTTAGAGCTTCTAATTTCGAACGTGCATTCCATATGCATCATTTAAAAAAAAAAATTAACTGAATTGTTTTATTTTTAATAATGCATCTAATATGCATTAATTTAAAAAAACTTTTTAGATAAACCATAAGTTCTCTTAGTTTTAATGCTCTTTGTTTAAAAAAACATTTTATCTGAATTTTTAATCAAAAAATGTGCATATCATATGCATTATTTTCAAAAAACTTTCAGGTAAATTGTAATTTTTCTCAGTTGTAGAACTTTTATTTTTAAGTTTGCATCTTGTATTTATTTTTGTGCATCTCATAGGCGTCCTTTAAAAAAAAAATCGCTTGATTTTAATTTTGAGCAACCAAGATGCATTGTTTTTTTCCTCATTAAAAAAAAAAAAATCTTCTCAGATAACTTGTAAATTATCTTGACTGTAGAACTTTCATCTCAAGTATGCATCTCATGTGCATCGCATGTGCATTGTTTTAGGAAAAATAATATGTTGATAGATTGTACACATTCTTAGTCGTAGAACCTTTTATTACATGTGTTGTTTTCAAATCTACTTACCAGAATGTTTTATTTCAAGCATGTGTTTCATACGCATTATTTTTTGAAAAAACTTTTCATGAAAGTTGTAAAATTTTGTTAGTGCATCATTTTTTTAAAAATTAGGAAAATTTGTAATTCCTTTTTGGCTCTTGAATTTTTTAAATTCAAACATGAATTGCATATGCATCATTTTCAAAAAAACATTTTTACCTGATTTTTTTAAAAAAGCACGCATTCAATATGCATTATTTTTTTTATAAAAATTATTTCATGTAAATTGTGAGTTTTTTTTATAGCTATAGAGCTTTCAAATTCACGCATGCATCTCAATTGAATTATTTAAAAAAAATCCACCTGAAATTTTCATTTCAAAATATGCATTTCATATGCATTATTCAGGTAAACTGTTATAAGTTGTGAATTTCTTAGAATAGAATTTTAACTTTCAAAAATGCATTTCATATGTGTCATTCAGGTAATATGTTGTAAGTTGTAAGTTTCTTAACATTAGAATTTTAACTTTCGAGCATGCATGAGCATTAAAAAAAAAAAAACTCCAAGTGTCATTCGTTTTTATCCAAGGTGTATTGCACTTTTTTTTTGCAAGATCGTCATTACAACATTCGCATGAGCGAGCATTTAAAAAATGAGAGTTTTGATTCTTTTTTAGAAAATAGTTTAACTGTGCAGTTGAGTGCCACTATTCGAGTTTAAACAAAGGACGATAAAACCTTTTTGAAAAAAACTTTGTTTTGAGCATTTGTCCTCCGTTCGAGCCAGATAATGCACTCAGCAAACTCAGTAAACTCCATGATGGTGCAAAACACATTTGATCATAAATTTGATTCTTTTTCAAAATAGTAATCAAAATTATGAAATGAATGACATTAGAGTTTTCAAAAAATCATGCATGATTTCTCATATTCTCTACACTAATTTTTCATTCACTCTTTTCAGGTACCATTGGTTAAGGTATCATGTACACATAAGTTATGCCGGCTAAATGGGGCAACAAAAAAGAAAATGCAGTCATCCAGTTGCACAACGAACAAATTGCACACTCGAGATATCTAACGCTGAGGTGCGTTAAATTGTACTTAATTTTTTCCTTGAGATTTGAGTGTCCCTACTCTTTTGCAGGTCGGATGACCACTTCAACCAATGCCGCAACCGTGTGAAACGTAAGCGCTTCGAAGAGTTTGTATGAAAAATTTCACCTACCATGTGTGAAATTCATATGCTTTCCAAGACGAGGTATACAACCGTTATGTGGCCGGGTTTAAACCATTCAGCGGTAACCATGGGGCATCTCCCATTGAGATCGGACATGTCAAGAGATGAGGAAATTTCAAGAGATCATCAAGAATCCCGTGAAGATTCAATGTGCCGATCAATGTAGCTTGACTCGATCAACCGAATCCTTTTCCGAAAAAAAGTTCTGAAATTTCCAGTCTGCCACTAGGGGCATGTACTTTTCAGCAGGTGTACATACACAAGTTGTGGAGTAAGAGAATCAGGACATGCAGCATGTCCAGTCGCATAACGAGCACATTGCCCACTGAAAAATCCAACTCCCAGGTAAGAGAAGTGATCATTTTTATCCCCGAAATTTGAGTTTTTCCTTACTCATTGTGCAGCTTGGATAATCATCCAAATCAAAACTCCTGAAGAGCGCATCTCATGTACGGCCCTTCACTTGCCGACCATTCTTATGCCAATTATCCCAGATACCTCGGACGATATCTATGCCTAAGTTACCATTTGCGAACTACTGTGCCAAACTCAACACCATCCATGTGTGTTCGTTAATCAGGCCATTCGTCCAGCATGCGACGAATTATGAACCAGTCAGATATAGCCGTGGGGTATTCCTCTTAAAATCAAGCATGGTTGAAGATAGAAGACATCCAGAGATCTTCCTATTAAAAAGATCGAGATTCCATGAAGATCGACCGTGCTAATAAAAGAGCATTTGAGAGGAAGAAGAAGAAGCAATTATTGTCGGTGTCGTCCACCCATTGAAAGGATCCTCCATTCAAGACATCGACATAATCAACTTATTTGACAAATTTTCCTCCGGAGAAGTTTTGAGAAATTAAAAGGTTTAATCTGCTATTAAGGGCATGTAACATAGTTGTTGTTGATTAGTTTCTGTAGATTTTCTTTCCATTTGAAAAAAAGAAAAAAAGAGAGAAAAAATAAATTCCCGCTGGGTTGAAAGCCTAGGCAAAAGTCAGGGAGAGGGGCATGATTGAAAACCCGCAGGGGCAATCATGGCAAAAGGTGAGATGAAAAAAGTAAAAAAAAATAGTAAAAAAAAACTTTGTTTTCTTTAGGGTCACAGCCGCCCTTTAATCGGCTACAGGAAAATAAAGAGAGTGTTTGTGCTAATATTGTGAGAGCAGTGGAGAAATAAAAGGGTCACAGTTGTTCCTAAAGTCAACTACAAATAAAATGGTCACAGTCATCCCTAAAATGACTATAAAAAAAGGGCCACGGCCACCCTTCAAATGGCTACAGATAAAGAGCACTACCGCAACATCAAAAGCGGAGAATAAAAGAAAGGGCCACAACCACCCTCCAAACGGCTAAAGATAAAAGAGTGACCCCGCGAATCCTGTGAGGGCGGGAAAATAAAAAGTGCCACAGTCGTCCTTAAAACGACTACAAAATAAAGGGCCAAAGCCACCCTCCAAACGGCTACAGATAAAAGAGTGACCCCGCGAATCTTGTAAGGGCGGAAAAATAAAAAAGGTCACAGTCGTCCCTAAAACGACTACAAAATAAAGGGCCACAACCACCCTCCAAATGGCTACAAATAAAAGAGTGACCCCGCGAATCCTGTGAGGGCGGGAAAATAAAAAGGGCCACAATCGTCCCTAAAACGACTACAAAATAAAGGGCCACAGTCACCCTCCAAATGGCTACAGATAAAAGAGTGACCCCGCGAATCTTGTAAGGGCGGAAAAATAAAAAAGGGCCACAGTCGTCCCTAAAACGACTACAAAATAAAGGGCCACAGCCACCCTCCAAATGGCTACAGATAAAAGAGTGACCCCGCGAATCTTGTAAGAGCGGGAAAATAAAAAAGGGCCACAGTCGTCCCTTAAACGACTACAAAATAAAGGGTCACAGCCACCCTCCAAATGGCTACAGATAAAAGAGTGACTCCGCGAATCTTGTAAGAGCGGGAAAATAAAAAAGGGCCACAGTCGTCCCTAAAACGACTACAAAATAAAGGGTCACAACCACCCTTCAAACGGCTACAGATATAGAACACTCTCGCAACATTGAAGGCGGAAAATGAGTGAAAGGGCCACAGCCACCCTTAAAATGGCTACCAACAAAGAGTGTTCCTCGAATCCTGAGAGGATGGGAGATTATTGAAAGGGCCATAGCCACCCTCAAAATGGCTACATATAAAGAGTATTCTCGTGAATCGTGTGAGGCCGGGAAAATCATTTGAAAGGGCCACAGCCACCCTTAAAACGACTACAAATCGAAAGAGCACTCCCGGAACATCGACGAAGGAGATAAATGAAAGGGCCACAGCCACCCTCCAAATGGTTACAAATCTAAAGAGCTCTCGCGACATTGAAGACGGTGAGGAAAGGGTCACAGCCACCCTCCAAATGGCTACAAATGCTCTCGCATCGAGACGGGAAATAAAGTACAGGTCACATCCACCGTTTAATGGGCTACCAAAAAAAGAGCGCTTCCGTTAGGTTGAAAACCCGAAAGGGCAGCCTAGGCAAAACTAGGAAATGAGGGGCATGATAGCAAATTCAGAAATTGCAATAATGGCAAAAGGAGAGAAAATAAAATCCCGATGGAATGAAAACCCCAAGAGGCAATCCATGCAAAAATTAGGAAAACCGAGGGGCACGGTCTAAAGTTCTGACCGTGGCAAAATGAGAGAATATGAGAGATTAAAAAAAAAAGAAAAAAGAAAAAAATATTCCGCCAAGCTGTCGCGTCATACGCAGATTAGGCAAAAATTAGGGACTTGCATTCAAGTCGTCAAGCCACTCGAGGCCCTTATCCAACGGACGCCACTAGAGGTATTTCTCCGACATATGCCACTAGAGGCTCTTCTCCGACGGAAGCCACTAGAGGCTCTTCTCCAACGGACGCCACTAGAGGCTCTTCTCCAAACGGACGCCACTAGAGGAATTTCTCCGACACACGCCACTAGATGTTCTTCTCCATCGGACGCCACTAGAGGCATTTCTCAGACATAGGAAGCTTTACTTTCCGCACCGCCACTAGAGGATTTTCCTTGTCGCACGCCACTGGAGGCATCGTCGATCGAGGTTTTTACTTTACTGTACGCCACTGGAGGCTTTTCCTTGTCGCACGCCACTGGAGGCATCGTCGATCGAGGTTTTTCTTTTCTGCACGCCACTGGAGGCTTTACTTTTCCGCACGCCACTGGAGGCTTTACTTTTCCCGCACGCCACTGGAGGCTTTACTTTTCCCGCACGCCACTGGAGGCTTTACTTTTCCGCACGCCACTGGAGGCTTTACTTTTCCGCACACCACTGGAGGCTTTACTTTTCCCGCACGCCACTGGAGGCTTTACTTTTCCGCACGCCACTGGAGGCTTTACTTTTCCGCACGCCACTGGAGGCTTTACTTTTCTGCACGCCACTGGAGGCTTTACTTTTCCGCACGCCACTGGAGGCTTTACTTTCCCGCACGCCACTGGAGGCTTTACTTTTCCGCACGCCACTGGAGGCTTTACTTTCCCGCACGCCACTGGAGGCTTTACTTTTCTGCACGCCACTGGAGGCTTTACTTTCCCGCACGCCACTGGAGGCTTTACTTTTCTGCACGCCACTGGAGGCTTTACTTTCCCGCACGCCATTGGAGGCTTTACTTTTCTGTACGCCACTGGAGGCTTTACTTTCCGCACCGCCACTGGAGGCTTTTCCTTGTCGCACGCCACTGGAGGCATCGTCGATCGAGGTCTTTACTTTCTGCACCGCCAACGGAGACACCGCCAACAGGGGCACCGCCGACCGAGGCTTTACTTTTCCGCACCGTCACTGGAGGCTTTACTTGTCTGCACCGCCAATGGAGGCATCGCCAACAGGCGTCCCGCCGACAGAGGTTTTATCGTTTCCGCACCAGAATAAGTGTATGAGCCACCTTGAAGACTTTGAAGAATTGTGAGAGAATATACTTTCTGGTCAAAATCAGTGTTTCTTCGTCTTTGGACAAACCCCTTCGAACACGTTCTACGGGAGTCCGTCCAAAGAGGGGCAAACTGTAAACACTCGATTTTGACCCGGACGTTACAACGTTACGCATGATACGTCAAATTCCGGACGCATCAAGCCACAAAGTCTCCAAAAATGCTCAAGGGCACATTAGAGAAATTATTATAAAATATATTTTAAATTATTTCGAATTTATTTAATATTTTCGGAATATTTAAAAAAAAATATATATAATAATTAGTTTCTTTATTTTAGAAAATTATCTGTAAGATATTTATCTCCAGATATTATTTTTATTCAAAAAAATAATTATCAGTAAAGATAAATATCCTTAGGAATATTCTCTAGAATAATTATCTGTTAGCATTTTTTATTTAAATTTTATCTGTAATCTAGACAAGGTTTTTAGTATAAATAGGGGTCTAGATTTACATTGTAGACATAGAAAAAAACAACCATAAAGCAATAATACATCAGTTTCTCGGCATCCGTGCGAGTTCTATCTTCTTGTGCTTTATTTTTTTTTATTTTTTTTTATTTATTTTATTTTTTTTGGTATCTTCCCTGTCAGTCAGCCTTCAGTCCCGCCGGTGGCCCTGCCAGCGGCCGCGCCGGTGGCCACGCCGCCAGCTCTGGCCGCCCACCAGATCTGGCCGCCTGACGCCTCGTTGTCCGCCACGCCGGCCGCCTTGCTCTCTTTATCTATCTCCCCTCTCTGTCTCTCTCTATCCTCTCCCTCCGGTCTCCGGCGACGAGCCGGCCCCGCCACACTGCTACGCTAGCCCAGACCCGTCCTCGCCGGAGTCATCTGCGCCCCGACCTTCCTGCGTCCGGCCTTCCATCATCCCCGAAGTCAACCCCGACCGCCAGCCATTGGAGCCACCACGTTCGTCCTCCACCGTGCCGGCCCCTCAGCTCCGCCTTGGTTCTCGCTCTGCTCACCGGGTCGCCGTCGTCCGTCCCATCCCGCCTGTTGGATCACGGTGGAACTCCGGTACGGACTTTGACGGCAATCCTAGCTCCTTCGCTCCACGCAATCCTGCAAGAGGGGATAGACCGGGCGGTGACCCAGAATCCCTCTCCGATGCTTAAATGAGTGCCCAATACGAACTGGCAAGCAGTAATCTCAAAGGGTATGTAATTCAACGTAAGTGTTCTGAGGTGACCTCTTGCCCTTTTATAGGCGAAGAGATGCCTCAGGTACCTGGTGAACCGTTAGGGGTGGTTAGCCCGTGTCCCGCGTATCTCGGATGTGATCCCGCCTATCTAGGCCATGATCTCACTTATCTCGGCCACGCCCTGCGTATCTCGGCCACGCTCCGTGTATCTTAACCACGTTCCGCGTATCTCGGCCACGCCCCGCGTATCTTGGCCTTATCCTCTGATAACGAGTCCCGACTCCTGTCGGGGACTCCAGAGTTATCTCGTTGTGTCACCGCTCGGGGCCCCTCGTCATCGTGACAGGGCCTATCATCCTCAGGGATTCATCATCGGGGCCTACTTAAAGGCTTCTCATCGGGAGCTTCCAGCTCAACTTTCGGGACCGACTCTGTCGGGACCTTTCATCATCGGGACTCCCTTCGTCGGGACCCTTCTCCTAGGTCATCTTGACCTTCATTTTGGGCCTGGTGGGCCTGTTTGCCGTTTCCTCACCGTTAAAGGGCCGGACGGCTGTAGTCGAACCCATCATTTGCCCCCAAGACATGAGGGACTTTTAGTTCGTCGTGTCTTCCAACTCCGACCTCCCGATATTGGAATCGGGGATCTTTCCCTTGGTTCAGTCACTCGATTATCAGTCTTCTCCTTCACGTTTCCTCAACGCTTTGTAGGTAACTGCCAAATCCCAGGGGTCTCCTCAGTTCCCCAGTTCATTAAATGCAGTAAATAGTGAAGCGACGTTTTCGGCCCTCGTGCCTGATTTTTTGCGCCTGTCCTTTTCTGAAAAGTGCTTTTCAGGCCGTTTCATCATTACGTCTGTTGTCCTTCTGCACGTTTCATCTCAACGGTCCGGATTAAAACTCTTCGACTTCGATGACTCGGATCGAAGTGTCCCTTCAAGTGTCCTCTTCGCCTATAAAACCCTAGCCACGGGCACAGTTTAATTTTTACCGTTTCCGAATTCTCAAAAGCTCTCTGCAACTTTTCTGCGAACTCAAGCTCTGTAATTCCGAAGGTCTCATAATTTCTCCGGTCATCTTTCCGGCGACGCCCAGTTCATTTCCTCTGCTTCCACTTTATCATGTCTGGTAAGGATTTTTCCTTCACTGTCTGTTCGTCTTTTCCTTATTCATAGCTTTCCAAGAATCCCACTGTGTTTTTCTTGCCATTGTTGCTTTTCAGACAGCGGGTCCAGCTCTGAGGGGAGAAAACCTTTTAATTTTGATTATGCTCTGAATGAAATTTCCAATACTGCCTACGATGCAACCCTCCGAGAGGGTTGTATCACTTCTACCTGGGAACCCCGCTTCCCGTATCCTTGGCCTCGCCCCTCGGGTAGCCTTGAGGTTACTCGTCCTCAAAAAGGGGAGGTATTTGTCTCTACGGGACAAATATCAGCGGGGATCAGATTCCCCTTCTGTGGTAATCTGGTCGAGATGTGCCAGCATTACAAAACACATCCAACTACCTTCTCTCCCCATGCCATCCGTCTGTGGAACGCCTTTCAGGTTCTCTGCTTCCGACAGAAGTGGGTCTACAGCCTCCAGCTCTTCAGAACTTTCTATGGGATGAAGTGCAACGAGGCGGGGGTTTGCGCCTTCTATCCTCGAATGCCCAAGTGGAGTAAGCAGCAGCTTGCCCGGTGTAGCTGGACCAATGACACCTGGAAGGTGGTCAAGGGTCGGGGACTCTTGGTTGACACGGCGTCCGACAACAGTGGTTGGAAAAGGAGCTACTTCTTCATCCGACACTCTTCGATCCCCTGGCCCCGATGGGAGGTGTCAGCAGACTCCCCGCCTGCCTTCCACACTTATTCCGATGAAGATTTTGAAACCCTTCAACTCATCCAACTTTATCGATGGGGGGAGTCCTATACTCCCCTCGACGCCAATTCCCTCGTGGAGCGGGACCTGGTGAACGCCGGGATCCGACTCCTCGATATTATCTCTGGGGGGCAGCTCTTCGATGGCCCTTCTAATATGGTCCCTTGGGTAAACTTCTAACTCTTCTTCGTTTACTGTTTGCAGCCAAGAAGGTATCTGTGCTGACCGATCTGTTCCTTAAGCAGGGGGAGACTGATGCTGTCCACCCCTCGCGGAAGAGGAAATCCGCAAAGAAGGCCGCTGCTCAGTCGGGGTCTCCTTCCGCGGAGCAGCCCAAGCGGAAGCGGGTGGATCTGGACCAGCTCTTCGACGTCCAGAATGCTGAAGAAGGTAAAAAGCTCCGACTTGCTATTAAATCATACAAGAAGATGGTCCCGAAGGATTTGATTTCTTCGACCAAGGAGGCCCGTATCGCTGACGTCAAACGAATCCTTCGAGGCGAAACTCCTCGTGTCTTGAAGGCGGGCTACTACCACTATCGCGGGAAGGATCAATACGTCTCCCGACGTATCATTTGGTGTAAGAATCCTGATGAACTTCCTGACTACATTGCTGAAGCCTCTCATCCTCCAGGTGCAGGTCGCTCGGGAGCTCCATCGGGTACTGCAGTCTCCGCGGATGCACCATCTTCAGCAGGGGTGCCTCCCTCAGCTGGGGAGAAGGTTCCGACCGGCGAACAGTTTCGTCGGGTGGAAACCTTGGACTCCTCCGAGGAGACCGACGAGGGTGGCTCCCTTCGTCATCGTCGGAGGACGGGGCGATCCCCCCTGAAACCAACCCCTCAGGGGCCGCCTCCTTCATCTTCTCCGCAGCCGCGGCAGCCGTCGCCCATCCATAACTTCACTCCTTCCCCCGTTCGGGCCGAGACGGAGGCATGTCCCTCCACGTATCGTCCTCCTCCTCCTGTTGCTCTTGATAGGAATTTTTATAGGCCCTTCGACCCCTCACAAGCGAATGCTCCCTGGACTCCCATCCAGACGCTGCAAGGAGTCCCGCTTAGACAAGGGGAGCAGGACCAGGATCTGGCCCTGCATCTGCTGGCAGGCTCGATCCTGCCTACCATGCGGTATCCGATTTCCCTCAATCGGACTGCCATGCATCGGGATGTCCGAGAGATGTCCCTGCGTCGGATAGAGGTAAAATTTCGCTTTCGCTCCTATCTTCTTGTTGGTAAATCTGGTTCTTGGCCTGCTAACACTTTCTTCTCTTACTGCAGGAGCTCGGGGACTTCAACCGTCTTTTTGGGTACCTTATCGCCTATGATGAGTCCCGGGAGCGGGACCGAGCGGCCCTCGACAAGCTCAAGGAGGATCTTAAGGCCTCCCAGTCTTCGCGGGGAAAGCTTGTCAAGGAGCAGGCTGTCCTTGATCAGAAGGTTCGGGACCTCCAGAAGCAGGTCGGGGACTTCGAGGGGCTTTTGAGGCAAGAACGGTAGGAGCGGGAGGCGGTTGTGGACAAGCTGGTCCAGGAGAAGAAAGCTGCTGAGGACAAACTGGTCCTCGAGAAGAAGGCTCTGGAGGAGCAGATCGCGGGCTTTCCTGCGCAGCTGGTCGAAGCGGAGTCAAAGGGCCGGGAGGATTATCGGAGGTCCGAGGTCTTCCAGGCCGATGCCATGAAGTTCTTTGGCGCGGAGGTGGAGAACACTTTCTTCAATGCGGTTGAGGAGCTTCACCTGGAGTACGGGGACGCAATCAACTTTGACAAGTCTCCTTCCCTCGCTCCCTTTGCGAAGAAGTATTTTGCTCTTTCCGAGGAGAGTGATGGGGGGAGTACCCCCGTAATTGTCGAAGACGCCTCTAAACTTTCAAGTGCGGACGCCCCGATAGTCGATCCTCCCGAGGCCAACCCTGTGGATCCTTCTGCTACCGACTCCGCGGACCCAGCTGCTGCCAATGCTGCCGACAAGGACCAAGCTTGAATGTTTATCTTTAGAGTCCTTGTATCTTCTCCTTTTTTGTCATTGTCGGGCCTTTGAGCCCTTATCAACTATCAGACTTTCTCAGTTCCGATTTTCTTGATACATTTCTTCAAGTGGTTTTATACTTGCCTGGGTCGATACTTCGACACTTAAGACATTTTCGTACGTCCTTCCCGACGATTTAATAACTTGCACCACTTAAGGCGACTTAATCCTGCGCACCACTTTAGGCGACTTAGTCCCGTGCATCACTTAAGACGACTTAATTATTACTTAGAGTAACTCTAAGAATCACGCATCACTTAAGACGACTTAATCCCGTGCATCACTTAAGACGACTTAATTATTACTTAGAGTATATCTAAGAATCACGCATCACTTAAGACGACTTAATATCGTGCACCACTCAAGGCGAATTTTTGATACTTAGAATAAATCTAAGGATTGTGCACCACTTAAGGCAACTTTACTCGTGCACCACTTAAGGCGACTTTGACACTTAGCATAAATCTAAGAATAACTCTGATTGGAAGCGACCTCTTTATTCATTGATGGCACAAATTTGGCTTACATCTAATTAAACGATACACAACATACACCACTTAAGGCGATTTTACATCGGGCACCACTTAAGGCGACTTTATCGGGCACCACTTAAGGCGACTTTATCGGGCAGCACTTAAGGCGACTTTCTTCGGGCACCACTTAAGGCGACTTTCTTCAAGCATGGTGTTTCTTCAAGTGTTCGCCACTAAAAGAATGCTTTAACGTTCTGCCATCGAGGTCTTCCAACTTGTACGCATTTGGAGCTGGCATCCCCACGACCTTATAAGGTCCTTCCCATTTTGGTGACATCTTGTTGATTCGATCCAAAAGGGTGAACTCGTTGCGACGCCAAACCAGCTCCCCGACGAAGAATTGTCGGGACTTCACTCGCCGATTGTAGTACCTGGCCGTCGCCAAACGCATTCGAGCTTGGACTTCATCGTCTTCCCGCCTCTTCTCTTCAAGCAAGTCCAAGTCCAGACGTCTCATCTCATCATTCGTCGGAGGCTCGTAATATCTCATCCGATGGGACGCCACAGCTACCTCCACGGGGGCAACAGCTTCTGTGCCATAAACGAGGCCAAACGGAGTCTCCCCCGTTGATCGTTTGGGTGTCGTTCTAACAGCCCAAAGCACGTTTTCCAGTTCATTCAGCCACTTGCCCTTCAAGGCATAGACCCTCTTCTTCAGGCCATCCATCACGATTTTGTTGGCTGATTCTACCTGGCCATTAGTCTGAGCATGGCGTACGGAGGCGGTCCGATGCTCGATGTTCAATTCCTCCAGATACTCCCTCACCTGAGAGCCGTTAAACGGTGGGCCATTGTCGCTGATCACCACCTTAGGAATCCCGTATCTGGATACAATGTGGGTCTGGAGGAACTTGACGATCTGGTTCCCCGTTGTTCTGGCCAATGCCTTCGCCTCTATCCATTTCGAAAAATAATCGATTGCTACAAGTAAATACTTACATTGACCTTGCGCTTGTGGAAGGGGTCCCACCAAGTCGATGCCCCACTGCGCGAAGGGCCACGCGCTCTTGATGGATGTCAGATTAGCGGCCGGAGCCACGATACTCGGGGCGTACCTCTGGCACGCGTCGCAGGATCGGACCAACGCCGTTGCTTCCTTGCTCATCGTGGGCCAATAATAGCCCAAGTTCAATACCTTCCTCATAATGGATCGGGCCCCTTCATGACAAGCCGCGACCCCTTCATGCACTTCCTTCAGGATTCGATTTGTATCGGGTTCTGCCACACACTTCAAGTACGGAGTCGAGAACCAGCCCTTCTTGTACAGTTGATCGTCTTGCATCACGTAATTGGCCGCGATTCGGCGTATCCTGTCTGCTGCTATCTTATCATCGGGGACTGCCCCCGTAGTCAGGTATGCGACTATCGGGGTCATCCAAGTGGGCTCTTCCCCCGATTTTGCCTCAATGGTACACACCTGCGTCGGGTCGATGGTCGATAAGATCACCTTCTCCAAGAAGTGCACCTTCCGATTTTCCTCTAAGGGTGCCCCTAGGGCAAATTTGCTCAAGGCGTCTGCCTCTACGTTTTCCTCCCTCGGGATTGCCTCGATATCGAAGCTTTTAAAGCTCTCCTTCAGGGCTTGCACCTCGCATAAGTATTTCTTCATTATCGGACTCCTCGCTTCGTATCGCCCTTGAACCTGGTTTACGATTAAAGCTGCGTCACACTTCACTCTCAAGTGATCGACTCCAGTGCCTTTAGCAATTTTCAGGCCCGTGATAAGAGCTTCATATTCCGCTTCATTGTTTGTGGCCTTGAATGTTAAAGCCAAGGCGTATCGGAGCGGTTCACCTTCACCCGGTGGTATCAACAAAAAGCCCGCTCCTGATCCGTCCGAACTCGCGGAGCCATCCGTGTACATCTCCCAGGTATTTTCCTCGTTTGGCTGTTCTGATTGCTCTGCCCTCTCTGGTTGTTCTTCTATCGGGACCTCCATGGTTGCCCCCTCTACAGGGCCCGCTTCTTCCAGATCGGGGGCTGTAGATTCTGCTATAAAATCCGCCAATGCCTGGCCTTTAATGGCTGTTCTTGGAGCGAAGTGTATGCGAAAGTCACTAAGCTCTACTGCCCATTTCACTAATCTCCCCGACGCATCCGGTCGGTTCAAAAAATGCTTCAAAGGCTGGTTCGTCAGCACAGTGATTTCGTGTGCATGGAAATAAGGCCTTAGCTTCCGAGCAGTAATAATCAACGCAAAGAGGTACTTCTCAACAGCAGGATAGTTCAATTCAGACTTGGCAAACGCCTTGCTTACATAATAGACGAGGACTTGATTACCCTCGACAATCTTTACTAACACAGAGCTAATGGCAAATTCAGAAACAACCAAATATAGATAGAGCGGCTCGCCTGGAACCGTTTTCGCCAACGGCGGGAGGGTGCGAAGGTGCTGCTTGAGTGCTTGGAACGCCTCTTCACATTTGGCGGTCCATTCGAATTTCTTGTTGGCCCTTAGGACTTCAAAAAACGGCATTGATCGGTCGCTGGCTTTGGACAAGAAGCAATTCATTGCAGCTAGTCGGCCATTCAGCACTTGTACCTCCCGATGATTTATCGGAGACTGCATCTCCTCGATTGCCCTCAGCTTCTCGGGATTCACCTCAATTCTTTCTGGCTCACCATAAAGCCCGAGAATTTCCCTGAGTGGACTCCGAAGGCGCATTTCGTCGGGTTTAAGCGAACTTGATGAAGCCTCATCCGCTCAAACGCCATGGTTAGGTTGAGCACATGATCCTCGGCTTGTCGGGACTTCACCAGCATATCATCCACGTAAGCCTCCATGGTTTCCCCCAGCATAACTCTGAACAGCTTGTTCACCATCCGCTGGTAGGTTGCCCCAGCATTGATCAACCCGAAAGGCATGACATCGTAGTGATAGATGTCACTGTCTGCGTAGAACGCTGTGTGGGGAGCGTCTTCCTTGGCCATCTTGATCTGGTTGTAGCCTGAATACGCATCCATAAATCTCAACAGCTCGTGTCCCGACGTGGCATCCACCAACTGGTCGATTCTCGGGAGTGGGTATCAGTCCTTTGGGCAAGCCTTGTTCAAGTCGCGGAAGTCCACACACATTCGCCATTTGCCGTTAGTCTTCTACACCAGCACTGGATTAGCAACCCAAGTCTGGAATCGAAGTTCTTTAATAAACCCAGCATCGAGCAACCTGCCCACCTCCTGCTGGATCGCGATCTTCTTGTCCGTGCCCATCGGACGCCCTTTTCTGTGTGATAGGCTTGATCGCGGGGTCTATCCTCAGCTCGTGTACGATCACATCGGGACTGATTCCTGGCATATCGCTCGGGGACCAGGCAAACAGTTCCTTGAACTCTTTCAGCAACTCCACCAATTTTTGGGCTGTCTCCTCCGTCAGAGCGGACCCGATTTTCACCTTCCTCTGGGGTCCATCGATCTCGACTTCTTTCAGATCTTCTACGGGGGCGGGACGCCCAAATTCCTCTCTGGGATCTGTGTCTGTCTGAAGGACAGTCATGGCCTCTCGTCTCCTCCGTCGGGTGGCATTAACATAACATTTTCGGGAAGCCACCTGGTCGCCCTTGACCTCTCCGACTCCGTGGTCGGTCGGGAACTTCATCTTCTGGTGCACTGTCGAGGCGACCGCCATCAGGGGATTAATGGTGGTTCTCCTGATGATCGCGTTGTAGGTCCCTGCGGAATCGACTACCACGAACTCCACGTTCCTCCTTTCTGATTTCCACCCGCTACCAAACTCCACTGGTAAGGTGATTACTCCTAGCGGATAGGAGGTTGAGCCAGAGAACCCGACCATCGGGAAGTTTGCTTCCTTTAGATCTTTCTTTGTTTTCCCCATAGCCTCCAGCGCGTCCATGAATAGAATGTCGGAGGAGCTCCCTCCGTCGATTAGAATTCTCTTCATTTCGAACCCGTCTACATCCAAGGTCACCACCAGGGCGTCGTCGTGCGGTGTTTCCACGCCTATTAGATCTTCCGACGAAAAGGAGATCATCAATTCTTCTTTCAAGGTCCAGGATCGGGACCTCTTACCTAACACCACCGCCGTAGGGATTCTAGAGGCATAAACCTCGCGGGCAGATGAGGTATCACCTCCAGCAGCAAACCCTCCATGAATCACATTGATAGTGCCCCGTCTCTCCTTACGAGCGCCGGATGACTCTGGGTCGGTTCTCTTCTTCTTTGGGGACCGATCGCGGGATTGGGAACGGCACCGCGATCGGGACCGAGAGCGGGATCGACACCGTTTATCCCCGACGAATTCCTTGAGATTCCCCTTCTGGATCAGCTTTTCGATCTTCTTCTTCAGTTCCCGACAGTGGTTGGTGTCGTGACCATTTGCGCGGTGAAATCGGCAGTAGCGATCCGTGCGAGATCCCAAGAATTCTCCATCCTTCTTTGGGGGGGTACCTGGAGATACCTTGTCGTTCCATGACCGTCAGCACTTCCGCCATGGAGCAGTTGAGAGGGATGTCGAGATCCTCCCGCTTATCCTTCCTTGAAGAACGCCTATCGTCCCTTCGATCAGGTCGGCCTCGATTCCGACTATTCTCGGGTTTGCCCTTTGACTTACGATCGTCGAAGGGTTTAACCGACTGCTTTCCTTTGTTTGACTTTGGGGGCTCCAACTCTCCTGCGGCTATCTTTGACTCCTAGACATCGATTTGCTGTTTCACCTTCTTCTGTAGTGCCTCCATATTCCACACAGCTTTCTCAGCCACACTGTGCATCAGGTCGGAACCATAGGGGGCCGTTAAGTTCCGAATGAAGGTACGAATGGTCTCACCTTCCGAGATCTCTTCATCAATCTCTGCCACACTGGCAGTGTACCGCTGGTAATAGTGTGCCAGCGATTCGTCGGGCCTCTTTACCACCTGGGTCAGGGACCTCACGCTCTTCAATAAACGTCTCCGACCCTGGTACTGCTGGATGAACCGGTCGTGCATATCCGCCCAGCAAGTGATGCAGCCTGGGGGCAGACTAAAGAACCAGGTTAGGGCTCTTTCTCCAAGTGTGTTCGGGAACAGCGTACACACTATGTCTTCGTTCGGGGCTCTTCCCAGACATGCCATGAGGTGCTTCTGGACATGACGAACTGGATCTCCTTCGCCATCGTACTCCTTTATCGTGGGGATACCTAGCCCAAGCGGGGCTAGGGTGTCGATGAGTCGGGGGACGAAGGGGTGAGTGGATCGATCCCTCAGCTCCGACACCAGCGGCTTCTGTTCTCCCATGCAGATGTTCACGATTTTTACCACCTGGTCGGGGGTGATGGGACCATTCAGGGGAATGGTCCTGTGCTGTACTGGTCCTGGCCCATCAACCACGAACCTCTCTGGCTGGCTGGATGCCCAACTTCTGTCCTGGCCTCGGGGCGGAGCTTCCTGTGCGTTCCGAACTTCTGCTGGTGGGGCCACTTCTTCCAACGGGGGCATCTCCTCCTGCCTCCTCGCGGCCTCCCTCCGATCTAAGAGAGCCTCTACGGCTGCCAGAAACATTGGCATGGCTTCTGCCACGGCTCTTGTCAGGTCCGTAGCTGGGGGAGCCTCCTGCCCCCTATTGCCCTGGTGCTGAGCAGCAATGTCTTCGGGACCTTCATTGTGCCCCCCTGTCTGGGAGAGCTCAGCCGAGGGCTGGTTCTGGTTTTCCTCCTGTTCTGGTAACGAATCCAGATTTGTTGCAGCGGGGTGACGGGAACCACCGAATTGTCCCTGTCTTCTGTGCTTGCCAGCCGCCATCGATCGGGTAGAAGGCATATCAGCTTTTTGTTTGATTCCCACAGACGGCGCCAATGTTGGATCACGGTGGAACTCCGGTACGGACTTTGACGGCAATCCTAGCTCCTTCGCTCCACGCAATCCTGCAAGAGGGGATAGACCGGGCGATGACCCAGAATCCCTCTCCGATGCTTAAATGAGTGCCCAATACGAACTGGCAAGCAGTAATCTCAAAGGGTATGTAATTCAACGTAAGTGTTCTGAGGTGACCTCTTGCCCTTTTATAGGCGAAGAGATGCCTCAGGTACCTGGTGAACCGTTAGGGGTGGTTAGTCCGTATCCCGCGTATCTCGGATGTGATCCCGCCTATCTAGGCCATGATCTCACTTATCTCGGCCACGCCCCGCGTATCTCGGCCACGCTCCGTGTATCTTAACCACGTTCCGCATATCTCGGCCACGCCCCGCGTATCTTGGCCTTATCCTCTGATAACGAGTCCCGACTCCTGTCGGGGACTCCAGAGTTATCTCGTTGTGTCACCGCTCGGGGCCCCTCGTCATCGTGACAGGGCCTATCATCCTCAGGGATTCATCATCGGGGCCTACTTAAAGGCTTCTCATCGGGAGCTTCCAGCTCAACTGTCGGGACCGACTCTGTCGGGACCTTTCATCATCGGGACTCCCTTCGTCGGGACCCTTCTCCTAGGTCATCTTGACCTTCATTTTGGGCCTGGTGGGCCTGTTTGCCGTTTCCTCACCGTTAAAGGGCCGGACGGCTGTAGTCGAACCCATCACCGCCGACTTCCGAAGCCCCGTCGGTGGCCGCCCGTCTCTCACCTTCTCTCTCTCTCTATATCTCTCTCTCTCTGTTTTCTCTCTCTGTTTTCTTTCTCTCTCCCTCCCCCTCACTGTGACCTCGCCCTCCGACCACTGCCTCACCGCGCCGCCCTCGCCACTGCTGCCGGTCCCTGCTCCGTCGTCACTGCTGCCGGTCCGTGCTTTGCCGGTCCCTGCGCTGCCGGTGACACCCCTGGTAAAACTGTCCGTTTTTATTTTATTTTATTTATTTATTTTTATTTTATTATTATTATTATTATTACTAATTCTGTTATTTACAATTACATTATTATTATATTTAATTACAAATTTAAATGTAGATGTTTAAATTTAACTAGGTAGTTTGTTTAATTGCTCAAGTTATATGTATGTTAAATATATATTAGATTGTGAATGTATCTAAACATGTTAAGTAATATTGAAATTTTAAATGTATTAATTAGGAGTTATAGATTGTAATTAGTTTTTTAAGGCAATAGTTAACAATATATTTGTATATGATAAGTTTAATTAAATTTTGACATCGTTAGATTAATATGATATAACATGAACTTAAAGAATAAAATTGGCAAATTAAGTTAATTAAGTACCGAAAGGGCGTGATTAGTTCCATGAGTTCTAATTCGTAACAGAACCTCGAACTCGTATTTCTGATCGTAGACTGATTTAATACCTAGTGTTTAATTAGTTATTCGCTCAGGTAATTTAGGATTCTAGTTAGCCTAATAATTAACTAGTGGCGACTCTTTCAAAATTGCAACGTTTTCAAAACGTAATTCGCCGTAAGTCAGATTTTAGGTCTGACAATGTCAAGAAGGATGGATGTCAACAAGGGGAGAATATTTTCTAAGTGTTTCTATGTACGTACATACATGTCGACAAGGATGGATTGCATGCATCAAGTAGCTATTATCAACTTCTACACAATACCTCCTAAGCATTCCTATGACGCTTATCAACAAAGCTTATACAATGACATCTATGGTAACAAGCATTAGATATTGTTAAAATATTTTCTAAGTGTTTTAGCATGCTCGCAGAAAATGGCCAATGATCAACAAACAATGCTCAAAGAACATTGTCTAGCCTACCATTACCCATGAACTACAATCAATGATCATGTTCGAAGAACTATCCATCATCAACATCAAGCATACAAAAACGATGATTAAAGCATGGAAAATTTCCAGCACTTAGAAAATTTTTGGCCAATTTGGAAAGCTAATTACTCTAATGCATTTTATCAAACACCTTATGTGCATGTTAAGGTGACTACACACATGATGATTTCAAGATCGAATTAAGGCCAAACGAAGTCACGGAATGTCCAGCCGTGTACGAAATTGAACTCACCAACACGAAGCGAGTCCGAATTGACACGTGCCACACCGAATCCAATTGATATCAACTATGGTGTGTCTACTCCAAATCTATGATCTCAAAAGCTTCATCTTCATCAAGAATAGAGAGCTGCTTGGAGATTTATATATGAAGGATGTAAGATAATGAGTATTCTCTCTCCTAATTTTCATTAATAGTGCCTACACCATGTGCTAAGGACTAAACTTTCATGTATTTTCATATAAGTCCTTAGCAACCTTTACAAGCATCTTTGCATCTCTCCTATGTTCATATTGCATACATACTACACGTAATTACTATTACATATTACGTACAAAGAATTTACTATGCACGATGCTTATTTATGATCGTTACATGAATATTTTTATAATCTAAGTATGAATTTCATGTTTACATCATGCCTCACGTTTACACCATGCTTCATGATTGCATACATGCTCTCCAATTTCATATTATTCTAAGTGTTTTGCTTATTGCATGATTACGTCATCCGTTTACTATGTCGTCATCTACATGTTGATAACGTGTTATATGCTTACATCATGTACCATGATATTATCACGTTGTATAATTCTTTATTATTACAAGTATTTCACTCATTACATGATATTGCGAATATATCGTTAATTGCATGTTGTTATACGCATATTGTCCGCTACGCTAACCCTGTAAACAGATTACGTACATACGGCGGAAAATTAAAGTTGGTCAAATTTATGATCCGTACACTCGAATTGACAAACAAGCCACCCCTGAGGTCAGTACCGAACCTAAATTGGACAAATATCTTATCTTAAAGAGAGTCAAGCATGGGTTTTGAACCACTACTTGACTCGGGGGCAAGTGTTAGATATCTGTCCAATTCGGGTTCGTGTTTACATTTCGGGCCTCACAAAATACTCCAAAACCCGTAAAAGAACTCTTCCGTGGACACCCCAAGTCCAAAACGGTCCGGAATACGCGTAGTACCCGGACCGGGGGACTTCCGGATTGCTAGACAATCCGTGTAGGTCCGGATTACCGACGTTCTCCGCGCGCTTATCCCGATTATTTTGCCAAGTACGAGAAGTCAGTGCGCGCATAGTCCACCTTGATGACAGTATACGTTTTCCTTTATACCGGAATCAAACAATTCAAAACTGGGCACGATCCTTTAGTTTCCTATAAATAGGGGCCTAGGTCTCCCATTCTAAAAAATTCCCTCATTTTGGCATTTCGTGCTCTGAATTCTCTCTAAAAGGCTTTCTCTCTCTAAAAGATTATGACTTGAGCGTCGGAGAGGGCCCAACCAGCATTCCCCCCCCCCCCTCTTCCATGCTGGTTACTGCCCCTTGTGCAGGACCCGAAGTTCAAGAGATCAAAGAGGGGAAGTTGAAGACTAGTTCGAGGATCGTGTTTCAAGGATCGCGGCATACAGACAGATACCCGTTCCTGGACACACATCCGGAGCCCGTTCGTGGGAAAGAAGCCCGAAGTTACCCAAATGGAAACTGACTTAACAAGAAGTGTTGATCGAATTGGAAACCCGCCGAGCCGATACACACGACTTTAACACTTGGCGTCGTTTGTGGGTTTTGAACAAAAAGCCTAACTATCACGAGTCAGATGGCAAACATATACGTCATTCACGGAGGTTATGGAGCAGGCGGTGAATCTGCAAATGTAAGAGAGGCATACATGACACAAGTAGGAGATAACACAATAAAAGGAAAGCAAGAGAATGAAAAGAGAGAAGATACAATACAGTTCTCAAGGAAGGACATGGAGAATGTGTTACCAAAGAACAACGACGCCTTAGTCATAACTGTCGGAACTAAAATCTGACTTACGGCGAATTACGTTTTGAAAACGTGGATTTTGAAAAAAGTCGCCACTAGTTAATTAAGGTTAACTAGAATCCTAATTTACCTAAACGAATAATGAATTATGCGCCTAGGTATAAAATCGGTCTACGATTAGAAATTCGAGTTCGGGGGTTCTATTACGAATTAAAAATATATGATTTTTAATTACGCCCTTTCGGTACTCAATTCACTTAATTTGCCAATTTTATTATTAATTAATATCCCAAATGGACTAAAAAACAAAATAAAACCTAATAACACAATCGAACAATTTTTTATTAAAAATAAAAATTAACATATTCACATAACACAACTTAAATAATCAAATTTTTAATTAACCTTAATCAATTAAATTTTTATTATTTAAACAGAAATCTGATTAATACCATAATAATAATAACATAATAATAATAAATATAATAATAATAATAATCAATTAATTAAGTAATTAACTAATTAATTAATTAAATATATATATATTAAAAAAAAACTTACCGCAGGACCTGGACGCACGACCAGCAGCAGCAGACACCGGCAACGGCGGGACGAGCTCCGGCGCGGTAGCAGCTCAGGCGTATCGGAGCTCCGGCAGACCAGGCGAGGACGAGTACGGCGATGGCGAGGGCGGCCGGCGGGCAAAACTCCTTCTTCTCCGGCGGCGGTGGTGATTTGCGTGAGGAAGAGAGAGAGTGAGAAGAGAGAGAAAGTGAGAGAGAGAGAGAGAGAGATGGAGGGAGAGAGTGGCCGGAGCTGGCGGACGGAGGTCGCGCGGTGGCGCCGGGCGGAGGTGGAGCTCGGGACCAGACCTGGACGACGGAGCTCGGGACCGCCGGAGAAACAGGAAGCGACGGAGAGGGCTGCTTCTGCTGCTGGTGTCAGACCTAAAATCTGACCTAAGGCGAATTACGTTTTGAAAACGTTGATTTTGAAAGAGTCGCCACTAGTTAATTGTAAGGCTAACTAGAATCCTAAATTACCTAAGCGGATAACGAATTAAACACCTAGGTATAAAATCGGTCTACGATCAGAGATTCAAATTCGGGGGTTCAGTTACGAATTAAATCACATGGAATTAATCACGCCCTTTCGGTACTCAACTCACTTAATTACCATTTTCTTTTAAATTATAATTTTTTATGAAATGAATTAAAATTAATTATAATCAAGCATCTTAAAAGACTAACATCTAATCAGCTAAAACAATTAAACCAACTATATAGTAATTCAACAGTTAATAAAAATGGAAATCTAAAAAAAAAAAATCCTATAAAATAACATTAATTAAATCAATAAAATAAACAAAGAAAGAAACTGTACCTGCATTATAAGGTTACCTTCGTCCTTATCCTTATCATCAACTAGATCACATTGCCATCATCATCGTATGGGAGAGCGCAGAGCACGAGCACCAGCGGGCTTGGGACGAGTGTTGGGGATCGGCTTCTTAACGGGAAGGGCAGCCACGGTGGTGCTACAGTGGCCCGGACGAAGGCAAGAAAGTTTAGGACAACGATGGGGACTGCGATCTCGACTTGTGGCAGATCAATCTGAAGAGTGCTGTGGTTGGCAATGGCAGCCACGGCAGCAGTACGGCGGTGGTCGACACAGCAGCTGGACGGGACGGCGTGGACGAGGCAGGGCGAATCCTGGCGAGGCGAGGCGAGGTCGGAGAGGACAATTTGCTTCATCTGTGCAGTAACTTCCTCATCGGAATCTTTGACATTGGCATCCCACTATTGCAACTTATTGGAAGTCCGGAGTTGACGTGAACCTGAATCCGACTTGTCCTCAAATGTGAATGGAAAGGACGGACGGTGGAGACGACAAGAGGCGGGGCGCAGGAAATAAACTGGGTGGCGCGAACGTGAATCGAGATTATTTGAGGAACCAAATCGGAGGCCGGAACAGTGAATCGAGATGGATTTCTATTCGGAGTTGAAGGTGCAGCCGCTGGTGAAGGCTGTAGTGGCTGAGTGTGAAGGGATTGGAGAGTGGCAGCGATGGACGGCTTGTTGGATCACGGTGGAACTCCGGTACGGAGTTTGACGGCAATCCTAGCTCTTTTGCTCCACACAATCCTGCAAGAGGGGATAGACCGGGCGGTGACCCAGATCCCTCTCCGGTGGTTAAATGAGTGCCCAATACGAACTGGCAAGCATTAATCTCAAAGGGTATGTAATTCAACGTAAGTGTTCTGTGGTGACCTCTTGCCCTTTTATAGGCGAAGAGATGCCTCAGGTACCTGGTGAACCGTTGGGGGTGGTTAGCCCGTATCCCGCATATCTCGGATGTGATCCCGCCTATCTAGGCAATGATCTCGTGTATCTCGGCCACGCCCCGCGTATCTTGGCCTTATCCTCTGATAACGAGTCCCGACTCCTGTCGGGGACTCCAGAGTTGTCTCGTTGTGTCACCGCTCGGGGCCCCTCGTCATCGTGACAGGGCCTATCATTCTCAGGGATTTATCATCGGGGCCTACTTAAAGGCTTCCCATCGGGAGCTTCCAGCTCAACTGTCGGAACCGACTCTGTCGGGACCTTTCATCATCGGGACTCCCTTCGTCGGGACCCTTTTCCTAGGTCATCTTGACCTTCATTTTGGGCCTGGTGGGCCTGTTTGCTATTTCCTCACCGTTAAAGGGCCTGACGGCTGTAATCGAACCCATCATTTGCCCCCAAGACATGAGGGACTTTTAGTTCGTCGTGTCTTCCAACTCCCGACCTCCCGATATTGGAATCGGGGATCTTTCCCTTGGTTTAGTCATTCAATTATCAGTCTTCTTCTTCACGTATCCTCAGCGTTTTGTAGATAACTGCCAAATCCCAGGGGTCTCCTCGGTTCCCTAGTTCATTAAATGCAGTAGATAGTGAAACGACGTTTTCGGCCCTCGTGCCTGATTTCTCGCGCCCGTCTTTTTCTGAAAAGTGCTTTTCAGGCCGTTTCATCATTACGTCTGTTGTCCTTCTGCACGTTTCATCTCAACGGTCCAGATTAAGACTCTTCGACTTCGACGACTCGGATCGAAGTGTCCCTTCAACTGTTTTCTTCGCCTATAAAACCCTAGCCATGGTCACAATTTAACTTTTATCGTTTCCGAATTCTCAAAAGCTCTCTGCAATTTCTCTGCGAATTCAAGCTCTGTAATTCCGAAGGTCTTAGAGTTTCTCCGATCATCTTTCCGGCGACGCCTCGTTCATCTCCTTAACCTCTACTTCATCATGTCTGGTAAGGGATTCCCCTTTGTTGCTTGTTCGTCTTTTCCTTGTTTATAGCTTTCCTAGAGTCCCACTGTGTTTTTCTTGCAATGGTTGCTTTTCAGACAGCGGGTCCAGCTCTGAGGGGAGAAAACCTTTTAACATTGATTATGCTCTGAATGAGATCTCCAATACTGCTTATGATGCAGCCCTCCGAGAGGGTTGTATCACTATTACTTGGGAACCCCGTTTCCCATATCCTTGGCCTCGCCCCTCGAGTAACCCTGAGGTTACTCGTCCCCAAGAAGGGGAGGTATTTGTCTATACGGGACAGGTATCAGCGGGGATCAGATTCCCCTTTTGTGGTAATCTGGTCGAGATGCGCCATCATTACAAAACGCACCCCACTACCTTTTCTCCCCATGCCATCCGCCTATGGAACGCCTTTCAAGTTCTCTGCTTCCGACAGAAGTGGGTCTACAGCCTCCAGCTCTTTAGAACCTTTTATGGGATGAAGTGCAACGAGGCGGGGGTTTGCGCTTTCTACCCTCGGATGCCCAAGTGGAGTAAGCAGCAGCTTGCCCGGTGTGGCTGGACTAATGACACCTGGAAGGTGGTCAAGGGTCGGGGACTCTTGGTTGACACGGGGTCCGACAATAGTAGCTGGAAGAGGAGCTACTTCTTCATCCGACACTCTTCGATTCCCTGGCCTCGGTGGGAGGTGGCAGCAGACCCTCCGCCTGCCTTCCACACTTACACCGACGAGGATTTTGAAACTCTTCAACTTATCCAGCTTTACCGATGGGGAGAGTCCTACACTCCCCTCAACGCCAACTCACTCGTGGAGCGGGACCTGGTGCACGCCGGGATCCGACTCCTCGATATTATCTCTGGGGGGCAGCTCTTCGACGGCCCTTCTAATATGGTTCCTTGGGTAAACTTCTAACTCTTCTTCGTTTACTGTTTGCAGCCAAGAAGGTATCTGTGCTGACCGATCTATTCCTTAAGCAGGGGGAGACTGATGCTGTCCGCCCCTCGCGGAAGAGGAAATCCGCAAAGAAGGCCGCTGCTCAGTCGGGGTCTCCTTCCGCGGAGCAGCCCAAGCGGAAGCGGGTGGATCTGGACCAGCTCTTCGACGTCCAGAATGCTGAAGAAGGTAAAAAGCTCCGACTTGCTATTAAATCATACAAGAGGATGGTCCCGAAGGATTTGATTTCATCGACCAAGGAAGCCCGCATCGCTGACGTCAAATGAATCCTTCGAGGCGAAACTCCTCGTGTCTTGAAGGCGGGCTACTACCATTATCGCGGGAAGGATCAATACGTCTCCCGACGTATCATTTGGTGTAAGAATCCTGATGAACTTCCTGGCTACATTTCTGAAGCTTCTCATCCTCCAGGTGCAGGTCGCTCGGGAGCTCCATCGGGTGCCGCAGCTTCCGCGGATGCACCGTCTTCAGCGGGGGTGCCTCCCTCAGCTGGGGAGAAGGCTCCAACTGGCGAACAGTTTCGTCATGTGGAAACCTTGGACTCCTCCGAGGAGACTGACGAGGGTGGCTCCCTTCGTCAGCGTCGGAAGACGGGGCAATCCCCCTTGAAACCAACCCCTCAGGGGCCGCCTCCTTCATCTTCTCCGCAGCAGCAGCAGCCATCGCCCATCCATGACTTCACTCCTTCCCCCGTTCGGGCCGAGTCGGAGGCATGCCCCTCGACTTATCGTCCTCCTCCTCCTCTTGCTCTCGATAGGAACTTCTACAGGCCCTTCAACCCTTCACAAGCGAATGCCCCCTGGACTCCTATCCAAACGCTGCAAGGAGTCCCGCTTACACAAGGGGAGCAAGACCGAGATCTGGCCCTGCATCTGCTGTCAGGCTCGATCCTTCCTACTATGCGGTATCCGATTTCCCTCAATCGGACGCACATGCATCGGGATGTCAGAGAGATGTCAATGCGCCGTATAGAGGTAAGACTCCTGCTTCCTTCTGTTCAACGATAAATCGGGTTGCTTGTCTATTAACACTTTTTCTTCTTGTTGTAGGAGCTCGGGGACTTCAACCGTCTTATCGGGTATGTCATCGCCTACGATGAGTCCCGGGAGCGGGATCGGGCAGCCCTTGACCAGCTTAAGGAGGATCTTAAGGCCTCCCAGTCTTCACGGGGAAAGCTTGTCAAGGAGCAGGCTGTCCTTGATCAGAAGGTTCGGGACCTTCAGAAGCAAGTCGGGGACTTCGAGGGGCTCTTGAGGCAAGAGCAGCAGGAGCGGGAGGCGGCTGTGGACAAGCTGGTCCAGGAGAAGAAGGCTGCCGAGGACAAACTGGTCCTCGAGAAGAAGGCTCTGGAGGGGCAGATCGCGGGCTTTCCTGCGCAGCTGGTTGAGGCGGAGGCCAAGGGCCGGGAGGATTATCGGAGGTCCGAGGACTTCCAGGCCGATGCCATGAAGTTCTTTGGTGCGGAGGTGGAGAACACTCTCTTCAATGCGGTTGAGGAGCTTCACCTGGAGTACGGGGACGCCATCAACTTTGACAAGTCTCCTTCCCTCGCTCCCTTTGCGATGAAGTATTTTGCTCTTTCCGAGGAGAGTGATGGGGGGAGTACCCCCGTAATTGTCGAAGACGCTTCCGAACTTCCAAGTGCGGACCCCCCGATAGTCGATCCTCCCGAAGCCAACCCTGTGGATCCTTCTGCTACCGACTCCGCGGACCCAGCTGCTGCCAATGCTGGTGACAAGGACCAAGCTTGAATGTTTATCTTTAGAGTCCTTGTATCTTCTTCTCTTTTGTCATCGTCGGGTCCCTTGAGCCCTTATCAATATCAGACTTTCTTAGTTCCGATTCTTTCGTTGCACTTCTCCGAGTGGCTTTATTATACTTGCTTAAGTCGATACTTCGACACTTAAGACATTTTCGTACGTCATTCCCGACGATTTAATAATTTGCGCCGCTTAAGGCGACTTAGTTCCATGCATCACTTAAGACGACTTTATATCGTGCACCACTTAAGGCGGCTTTCGGTACTTAGAATGAATTTGAGGATTGTGCACCACTCAAGGCGACTTAACATCGTGCATCACTTAAGACGACTTTTTGGTACTTAGAATAAATCTAAAGATTGTGCACCACTCAAGGCGACTTAACATCGTGCATCACTTAAGACGACTTTTTGGTACTTAGAATAAATCTAAAGATTGTGCACCACTCAAGGCGACTTAACATCGTGCATCACTTAAGATGACTTTTTGGTACTTAGAATAAATCTAAAGATTGTGCACCACTCAAGGCGACTTAATATCGTGCATCACTTAAGACGACTTTTTGGTACTTAGAATAAATCTAAGGATCGTGCACCACTCAAGGCGACTTTTCTCGTGCACCACTCAAGGCGACTTTGACGCTTAGCATAAATCTAAGGATAACTCTGATTGGAAGCAACCTCTTTATTTATTTACGGCACAAAATTGGCTTACATCGAATTAAACGATAAACAACATACACCACTTAAGGCGATTTTACATCGGGCACCACTTAAGGCGACTTTATCGGGCACCACTTAAGGCGACTTTCTTCAAGCATGGTGTTTCTTCAAGTGTTCGCCACTAAAAGAATGCTTTAACGTTCTGCCATCGAGGTCTTCCAACTTGTACGCATTTGGAGCTGGCATCCCCACGACCTTATAAGGTCCTTCCCATTTTGGTGACATCTTGTTGATTCGATCCAAAAGGGTGAACTCGTTGCGACGCCAAACCAGCTCCCCGACGAAGAACTGTCGGGACTTCACTCGCCGATTGTAGTACCTGGCCGTCGCCAAACGCATTCGAGCTTGGACTTCGTCGGCTTCCCGCCTCTTCTCTTCGAGTAAGTCCAAGTCCAGACGTCTCATTTCATCGTTCGTCAATGGCTCGTAATATCTCATCCGATGGGACGCCACAGCTACCTCTACGGGGGCGACAGCCTCCGTGCCATAAACGAGGCCAAACAGAGTCTCCCCCGTTGATCGTTTGGGTGTCGTTCTAACAGCCCAAAGCACGTTTTCCAGTTCGTTCAGCCACTTGCCCTTCAAGGCATAGACCCTCTTCTTCAGGCCATCCATCACGATTTTGTTGGCTGATTCCACCTGGCCGTTAGTCTGAGCATGGCGTACAGAAGCAGTCTGATGCTCGATGTTCAACTCCTTCAGATACTCCCTCACCTGAGAGCCGTTAAACGGTGGACCATTGTCGCTGATCACCACCTTGAGAATCCCGTATCTGGACACGATATGGGTCTGGAGGAACTTGACGATCTGGTTCCCCGTTGTTCTGGCCAACGCCTTTGCCTCTATCCATTTCGAAAAACAATCGATAGCTACAAGTAAATACTTACATTGAGCTTGTGCTTGTGGAAGAGGTCCCACCAAGTCGATGCCCCACTGCGCAAAGGGCCACGCGCTCTTGATGGATGTTAGATTAGCGGCCGGAGCCACGATACTCGGGGCGTACCTCTGGCACGCGTCGCAGGATCGGACCAACGCCGTTGCTTCTTTGCTCATCGTGGGCCAATAATAGCCTAAGTTCAGCACTTTCCTCATGATGGATCGGGTCCCTTCATGACAAGCCGCGACCCCTTCGTGCACCTCCTTCAGGATCCGATTGGTGTCGGGTTCTGCCACACACTTCAAGTACGGAGTCGAGAACCAGCCCTTCTTGTATAGCTGATTGTCCAACATCACATAATTGGCCGCGATCCGACGTATCCTGTCCGCTGCTACTTTATCATCGGGGACTTCCCCCGTAGTCAGGTACGCGACTATCGTGGTCATCCAAGTTGGCTCCTCCTCTGATCTCGCTTCAATGGCGCACACCTGTGTTGGGTCGATGTTTGATAAGATCACCTTCTCCAAGAAGTGCATCTTCCGATTTTCTTCCAAGGGTGCCCCCAGGGCAAATTTGCTCAGGGCGTCTGCCTCTACGTTTTCCTCCCTCGGAATTGCCTCGATATCGAAGCTTTTGAAGCTCTCTTTCAGGGCTTGTACCTCTCGCAGATACTTCTTCATTATTGGACTCCTTGCTTCGTATCGCCCTTGAACCTGGTTCACGATTAAAGCTGTGTCGCACTTCACTCTCAAGTGATCGATTCGAGTGTCTTTAGCAATTTTTAGGCCCGTGATAAGAGCTTCATACTCCGATTCGTTGTTTGTGGCCTTGAATGTTAAAGCCAAGGCGTATCGGAGCGGTTCACCTTCACCCGGTGGTATCAACAAAAAGCCTGCTCCTGATCCGTCCGAACTTGCGGAGCCATCCGTGTACATCTCCCAGGTATTTTCCTCGTTTGGCTGTTCTGATTGCTCTGCCCTCTCTGGTTGTTCTTCTATCGGGACTTCCATGGTTGCCCCCTCTACAGGGCCCGTTTCTTCTAGATCGGGAGCTGTAGATTCTGCTATGAAATCCGTCAATGCCTGGCCCTTAATAGCCGTTCTTGGAGCGAAGTGTATTCGAAATTCACTAAGCTCTACTGCCCACTTCACTAATCTTCCCGACGCATCCGGTCGGTTCAAAAAATGCTTCAAAGGCTGGTTCGTCAGCACAGTGATCTCATGTGCGTGGAAATACGGCCTTAGCTTCCGAGCAGTAATAATCAACGCAAAGAGGTACTTCTCAACGGCGGGATAGTTCAATTCAGATTTGGCAAATGCCTTGATTACATAATAGACGGGGACTTGATTACCCTCGACAATCTTTACTAACACAGAGCTAATGGCAAATTCAGAAACAGCCAAATAAAGGTAGAGCGGCTCGCCTGGAACCGGTTTCGCCAACGGCGGGAGGGTGCGAAGGTGCTGCTTGAGTGCTTGGAACGCCTCTTCGCACTTGGCAGTCCATTCGAATTTCTTGTTAGCTCTCAAGACTTCAAAAAACGGCATTGATCGGTCGCTAGCTTTGGACAAGAAGCGATTCATTGCAGCTAGTCGGTCATTCAGCACTTGTACCTCCCGATGGTTTATCGGAGACTGCATCTCCTCGATTGCCCTCAGCTTCTCAGGATTCACCTCAATTCCTCTCTGGCTAACCATAAAGCCCAAAAACTTCCCTGAGTGGACTCCGAAGGCGCATTTCGTCGGGTTCAAGCGAACTTGATGGAGCCTCATCCGCTCAAATGCCATGGTTAGGTATTGCACATGATCCTCGGCTTGTCGGGACTTCACCAGCATATCATCCATGTAAGCTTCCATGGTTTCTCCCAGCATATCTCCAAACAGTTTGTTCACCATCGTAGTGATAGATGTCACTGTCTGCATAGAACGTTGTATGGGGAGCGTCTTCCTTGGCCATCTTGATCTGGTTGTAGCCTGAATACGCATCCATGAAACTCAATAGCTCATGTCCCGACGTGGCATCCACCAGCTGGTCGATTCTCGGGAGTGGGTAACAGTCCTTTGGGCAAGCCTTGTTCAGGTCGCGGAAATCCACACACATTCGCCATTTCCCGTTAGTCTTTTTTACCAGCACGGGATTAGCAACCCAAGTTTGGAATCGGAGCTCTTTAATAAACCCAGCATCGAGCAACCTGCCCACCTCCTGCTGGATCGCGATCTTCTTATCCGTGCCCATTGGACGCCTTTTCTGTGTGATAGGCTTGATCGCGGGGTCTATCTTCAGCTCGTGTACGATCACACCGGGGCTGATTCCTGGCATATCGCTTGGGGACCAGGCAAAAAGCTCCTTGAACTCCTTCAATAATTCAATCAATTTCTGGGCTGTCTCTTCAGTCAGGGCAGACCCGATTTTCACCTTCCTCTGGGGTCCGTCGATCTCGACTACCACGAACTCCACGTTCCTCTTTTCTGATTTCCACCCACTACCAAACTCCACTGGTAAGGTGATTACTCCTAACGGGTAGGAGGTTGAGCCAGAGAACCCGACCATTGGGAAGTTTGCCTCCTTTAGATCTTTCTTCGTTTTCCCCATAGCCTCCAGCGCGTCCATGAATAGAATGTCGGAGGAGCTCCCTCCGTCGATTAGAATTCTCTTCATTTCGAACCCGTCTACATCCAAGGTTACCACCAAGGCATCGTCGTGCGGAGTCTCCACGCCTATGAGGTCTTCCGACGAAAAGGAGATTACCATCTCTTCTTTCAAGGTCCAAGATCGGGACCTCTTACCCAGCACCACCGCCGTAGGGATTCTAGAGGCATAGACCTCTCGGGCGGATGAAGTATCACCTCCAGCAGCAAATCCTCCATGGATCACATTGATAGTGCCCCGTCTCTTCTTGCGAGCACCGGATGACTCTGGGTCGGTTCTCTTCTTCTTTGGGGACCGATCGTGGGATCGGGAACGGGACCGCGATCGGGACAGAGAGCGGGATCGACACCGCTTGTCCCCGAAAAATTCCTTGAGCTTTCCCTTCTGGATCAGCTTTTCGATCTCCTTCTTCAGTTCCCGGCAATGGTTGGTGTCGTGACCATTTGCGCGGTGAAATCGGCAGTAGCGATCCGTGCGAGATCCCAAGAATTCTCCATCCTTCTTTGGGGCGTATCTGGAAATACCTTGTCGTTCCATGACCGTCAGCACTTCTGCCATGGAGCAATTGAGAGGAATGTCGAGATGATCCCGCTTATCCTTCCTTGAAGAACGCCTATCATCCCTTCGATCAGGTCGGCCTCGGTTCCGACTACTCTCGGGTTTGCCCTTTGACTTACGATCGTCGAAGGGTTTAACCGACTGCTTTCCTTTGTTCGACTTTGGGGGCTCCAGTTCTCCCGCGGCTATCTTCGACTCCTGGACATCGATTTGCCGTTTCGCCCTCTTCTGTAGTGCCTCCATATTCCACACAGCTTTCTCAGCCACGCTGTGCATCAGGTCGGAGCCATAGGGGGCTGTCAGGTTCCGAATGAAGGTACAGATGGTTTCGCCCTCCGAGATCTCCTCGTCTATCTCTGCTACACTGGCGGTGTACCGCTGGTAATAGTGTGCCAGCGACTCATCGGGCCTTTGTACCACCTGGTTTAGGGACCTCACACTCTTCAATAAACGTCTGCGACCCTGGTATTGTCGAATGAAACGGTCGTGCATGTCCGCCCAGCAGGTGATGCATCCTGGGGGCAGGCTGAAGAACCAGGTTAAGGCTCTCTCACCGAGTGTATTTGGGAACAACGTACACACGATATCCTCTGTCGGGGCTCTGCCCAGACACGCCATGAGGTGCTTTTGGACATGACGAACTGGATCTCCCTCGCCGTCATACTCCTTAATCTCGTGGATACCCAGCCCTGGCGGGGCGAGGGTGTCTATCAGTCGGGGAACGAAGGGACGAGTGGATTGGTCCCTTAGCTCTGACACCAACGGCTTCTGTTCTCCCATGCAGATGTTCACGATCTTTACCACCTGGTCGGGAGTGATGGGACCATTCAGGGGAATGGTCCTGTGTTGTACTGGTCCTGGTCCACGAACCTCTCCGGCTGACCGGATGCTCTACTTCTGTCCTGGCCTCGGGGCGGAGCTTCCTGTGCGTTCCGACCCTTTGTTGGTGGGGCCACTTCCTCCAACGGGGGCATCTCCTCCTGCCTCCTCGCAGCCTCTCTCCGATCCAAGAGAGCCTCCACGGCTGCCAGAAACATGGGCATGGCTTCCGCTACGGCCCTTGTCAAGTCTGTAGCTGGGGGAGCCTCCTGCCCCCTATTGCCCTGGTGTTGAGGAGCAATATCTTCGGGACCATCATTGTGCCCCCCTGTCTGGGAGAGCTCAGCCGGGGGATGGTTCTGGTTTTCCTCCTGTTCTGGTACTGAATCCAGATTTGTTGCAGCGGGGTGACGGGAACCACCAGATTGTCCCTGTCTTCTGTGCTTGCCAGCCGCCATCGATCGAGTAGAAGGCATATCAGCTTTTTGTTTGATTCCCACAGACGGCGCCAATGTTGGATCACGGTGGAACTCCGGTACGGACTTTGACGGCAATCCTAGCTCCTTTGCTCCACGCAATCCTACAAGAGGGGATAGACCCGGCGGTGACCCAGAATCCCTCTCTGATGCTTAAATGAGTGCCCAATACGAACTGGCAAGCAATAATCTCAAAGGGTATGTAATTCAACCTAAGTGTTCTGAGGTGACCTCTAGCCCTTTTATAGGCGAAGAGATGCCTCAGGTACCTGGGGAACCGTTGGGGGTGGTTAGCCCGTATCTCGCATATCTCGGATGTGATCCCGCCTATCTAGGCCATGATCTCGTGTATCTCGGCCACGCCCCGCGTATCTCGGCCACGCTCCGTGTATCTTAACCACGTTCCGCGTATCTCGGCCACGCCCCGCGTATCTTGGCCTTATCCTCTGATAACGAGTCCCGACTCCTGTCGGGGACTCCAGAGTTGTCTCGTTGTGTCACCGCTCGGGGCCCCTCGTCATCGTGACAGGGCCTATCATTCTCAGGGATTTATCATCGGGGCCTACTTAAAGGCTTCTCATCGGGAGCTTCCAGCTCAACTGTCGGGACCGACTCTGTCGGGACCTTTCATCATCGGGACTCCCTTCGTCGGGACCCTTCTCCTAGGTCATCTTGACCTTCATTTTGGGCCTGATGGGCCTGTTTGCCGTTTCCTCACCGTTAAAGGGCCTGACGGCTGTAATCGAACCCATCACGGCTGAACCGGGAGGAGGCTGGGTCGAGCTCGGGACGGCACGAGATGATGTCGGAGCAAGGTTGGGACGATCGACTACAATCGGGAGGATGAACTGATGGCTGATGGTTATGGCAGTCGTCGATGTTGCTCGTGGTGTTGCTACGGCCGCTCCTTTCGCAGGTGGGGACGATGAAGCTGTCCTTCTTGGCTGCAACTTGATAAACCTTGGGATTGATCCAAGATTAGAAAAGGACAAGAGCTACATATATATGGTCTAATAAGTATTGTAAATTAATGAATATGATCAATGTGAGAATGATGACGTTGGTCGGGGATAGAACGCTGGTACTTGGATGTCCAATGAAGAAGACGAAGCTGTGCACTGAATGAAGACAACAATAATAATAAAACAAAACTAAGGTTGTAACTTTCCTCGCAAAACTAATCTGTCTTGTATTTTCCGTTCGAATTTCCTCCCCCCATTTCAATGTAACAATACTAGCTATTTATAATACCTATCACTAGTCTAATCTAAGCAGTAAATAATACTGATTTATTCTCCTAATATACTCTAAATATTCTAAATACTTAATACAAATATTCAGAAAATATACACCGCAATAAATGAAGATAACTATCCTAATATTGCTCTGAGCATCTTTGGAAGCTTCGCGACTTTTCAAATTTAGACATTTCCTCATTTAGGTGCGCCACACGTCACGCGAGTCGCGCGTGGTCCAAAATTAGGTGTTTACATTTTGCCCCTCTTTGGGCGAATTCCCGTAGAATAAGTTCGAGGGGATTTGTCCAAAGACGAGTAAACATTAATTTTGGTTGGGAAGTATATCTTCTTTCGAGTCTTCAAGTCTCCAAGGTGGCCATTGGCTTTATTAAAGATGCGAAAAAGTTAAACTTCTGTCGGCGGTGCCCCTGTTGACAGTGCCTCCATTGGTATCGCAGAAAAGCCTCGGTCGGCGGTGCCCCTGTTGGCGGTGCCTCCGTTGGCGTGCGGAAAATAGAACCTCCGTCGGCGGTGCCCCTGTTGGCGGTGCCTCCATTGGTAGTGGAGAAAAGTAAAGCCTCCAGTGGCATGCAGTAAAGTTAAACCTTAATCGACGTTGCCTCCAGTGGCGAGCGACAAGGAAAAGCCTCCAGTGGCGTGCAGTAAAGTAAAACCTTAGGTTATGATTGGTAACAGAAGACTCTACGTCAGACAGTACCAACAACCTCTGGTGACGCCTCTAGTTGCGAGTGATAACGGAAGACCTCTACGTCAGACCGTACCGGAAAACCTCTGGTGATATCTCTGGTGGCGGAAGACCTCTACGTCAGACCGTACCGGAGACCCTTTGGCGATGCCTCTAGCGACGAGTGGTAACGGAAGACCTCTACGTCAGACCGTACCGGAAAACCTCTGGTGATATCTCTGGTGGCGGAAGACCTCTACGTCAGACCGCACCGGAGACCCTTTGGCGATGCCTCTAGCGGCGTATGTCGGAGAAGAGCCTCTAGTGGCGTCCGTTGGAGAAGTTCCTCTAGTGGCGTGACCTGCGAAGGCTGAATACTAAGGCTTCGTTCGTCGGGGTTGACTCTCAGGAAGCTGGAAAACTCCGGATTCTGATTGTCGGTTGTGACTTGTAGGAACAGACTGTAACAGTCCTACTCATCCTTTGAGTGATGACTTGCGAGAGCAGACTGTAACCGTCCCGCTTGCCGTTTGGAAGATGTTGTGTCGTAGAAAATACGCTTGCGCATGAGTGTTTGTCCCTAATTTTTGCCTAAATTGTGCATTGTGCGACAACCTAGCGGGATCTTTTTTTTTTCTCTCTTTTTTCTTTTTTCTTTTTTCTTTTTTCTTTTTTCTTTTTTCTTTTTTCTTTTTCTTTTTCTTCTTTTTTCTTTCCTTTTGCCATGGTCGATTGAGAGATTTCCAACCGTGCCCCTCAGCTTTTTATTTTCTCTCCTTTTGCCATGATTGCAATTCCTGAACTTGCAACCATGCCTCTCATTTCCTGATTTTGCCTAGGTCGCCCTTTCGGGTTTTCAACCTAGCGGAAGCACTCTTTATTTGGTAGCCGATTAAACGTTGGTTGTGACCCGTACTTTATTTTCCGCCTCGATGCTGGAGTATTTGTAGCCATTTGGAGGGCGACTGTGACCCTTTTCTCACCGTCTTCGATGTTGCGGGAGCTCTTTTGATTGTAGCCATTTGGAGGGTGGTTGTGGGCCTTCATTCCTCGTCTCTGATCCGGGAAACACTCTTTGTATGTAACCATTTTGAGGGTGGTTGTGGCCCTTTCACTTAATATCCGCCATCGATGTTTCGAGATCGCTCTTTTGACCGTAGCCGTTTGAGGGACAGCTGTGACCCTTTCTTTTACTCTCCTGCCCTCACCGGGTTCGCGGGATCACTCTTTTTGTGTAGCCATTTTTTTTAAGGGTGGCTGTGGCCCTTTTTATTCTCTTGCCCTCACAGGGTTCGCGGGGTCACTCTTTTATTTATAGCCGTTTGGACGGTGGATGTGGCCCTTTCTTTATAGTCGTTTTAGGGACGGCTGAGACCCTTTTTATTTGTAGTTAATTTAGGGACAACTGTGACCCTTCTATTTTTTCACTGCTCTCACAAAATAAAAACTCTTTCTGTAGCCGATTAAAGGGCGGCTGTGACCCTAAAGAAAATGATTTTTTTGCCTTTTTTTTTTTGCCTTTTTTGCTTGTTTTTTTTGGCCTTTTTGCTTCTTTTTTTTTTTTACGACGAAAATTTAACGAAAATAATCAACAACAATTATGTACATGCCCTCTAGTGGCAAATTTGAAATTTCCAATTCAAAACATCTTCTAGAGAAGGACTCACTTGACTGACCGTGTCGACGCTCTGGATGAACCCTACAACCAATGGATGACGTAGACAGTGATTTTTAATCTCGGCTTCTCAAGTGCCCCGGTTATCGCTCAATCTCGTCTGGGGATGCCCTATGGCTAGCACCTACCGGGTTAGGCTCGTCGCATGCAGGATGAATGGCCTGGCCAATGAACACAAATGGATGACGTAGAGTAGTCCGCATTGGGGCACAGATATTGTGCGAGATAAATTCGGCAGCCGACACAAGAATGGTTGGCGAGCAAAGGGTCGTGCACGAGATGTGCTCTTCATGATTATCCGAACTGCAAAATGGGTAAGGAAAAAAAAATAAACTTCGAGGATAGAATTGATCACAACTTCTCTTACCTGGGTGTTGGAGTTTTTTTCTAGTGGGAAATGTGCTCGCTATGCGACTGGACCTGCTGCATGTCCTGATTTTCCTGCTCCATCTGTAAATCACAACTGTATATGAACACCCGCCGGAAAGTAAATGCCCCTGGACCTCTGATGGAAGGCACCAACAATAATGTTTTCTTTGCTTGACATCTCAAATGTTCATTGATCAGCACATTGAATCTTCACGAGACTCTCGATGATCTCTTGATATTTTCCCATCCCCGGACATGACCGATCTCAATAGGAGATGCCCCTTGGTTACCACCGACCGGTTTAAACCTCACCGTAAACGAATATACGGCTTGGTTCAGGACGTGTATGAATTCCACATATGGTGGGTGGAACTTTGACATGTAAGTTCTTTGGAGCAGTCACGTTTCACGTGGTTGCGACCTCGTCGAAGTGGTCGTCTGATCTGCAAAAAGAGTAGGGACACTCAAATATCAAGGAAAAACCAAGTACAAGTCATCATACCAGAGTGTTGGATATCCCGAATGCGCAATTTGTGCTTCGTGCAACTGAATGGCTGCACGTTCTTTTTTGTTGCCCCATTTGGCCGACACAGCTCGTATGTGCAGGATACCTAACCAAGGGTACCTTCAAAGACCAGACACGAAAGTTAGTATAAAGAATCAAATGAGTCATGCATGATTTTTCGGAAAACTTCTAATGTCATTCATTTCATAATTTTGATTACATTTCAGAAAGAACCAAAATTTATGATATAAGGTGTTTTGCACTAGCTTGGAGTTTTGCTGAATTCGCTGAGTGCGCAGGACAGATGCTCAAAACAAAGTTTTTTTAAAAAGGTTTTCTCGTCCTTTGTTTAAACTCGAATAGTCGCACTCAACTGCTCATTTAGAATTTTTTTTTCGAGAAATAATAGAATCAAATCTTTTTTTTAAAAACACAAGCTCATGCGAATGTTGAAATGAACATCTTGCCGAAAAAGTGTAACACCTTGGATAAACTGAATGACACTTTGAATTTTTTTAAATGCTCATGCAGGCAACAAGGACTAAAAGACATAAGCGTTAAACTTGGTCCTTGTTGGAAGATGGATCCTCAGCAGCGTCGGAGGGAGCAAGGTTTGGAGGGACTTGGGCAGAAGGCTCCGCAGTTGGCGGAGTCGGGTCCACGGCAGCAGCCTCTTCACTCTCCGCGGGGAGGTTGAAGTACTTCTCCGCAACAGGGGCAAGGGTCTCAGACTTCGTGAAGTCGATGGAATCCGCATAGGCTGTATAGAGTTCCTCGACGGCGTTGAACAAAACGTTCTCCACCTCGGACTTGCAGAACTCCACAGCAGCCAACTTGAATTCTTCGGAGTCCCGATACTCCATGTGGCCCTGAAGACGGCCCTCCGCGCAGCCTTGCAGACGGCCCTCCTCGAGACCTTGAGCCTTGGCCTCAGCCAGCTTGGCAGAAAACTCGGCTTGCTCCGCCTCAAACCTTGCCTTGGCCTCCGAGAGGAGATCCGCGAAAACGTTATTCTCATGAACGAGTTGCTTCTTCTCCTCCTCGTTCCGCTGCTGATCCGCCTGGACCATCCTCCGCTCCCGACGCATGACAGCCTCATGGTCATGGACCTTCTTGAGCAAATTTGAGGACATCTCATCAAGGAGGGCCTTCTCCTTGGCCATCTTATTTCTGGCCGCCACAGCCTCGTCGAGGTCCGCCTGGAGCTTGGCCAAAACCCCGGGGTTCGCCTGGGCCTGGGCCTCCTCCAAAGCACCCTTCAGGGCCAGGATAAGGCCGAAGCAGCGCTGTTGATTGGCGGTGTCCTGAAGGAAGGAAAGGATCAAGACGTAAGCAATTGAAGATAAAAGTAATGAAGAAAATGCAAGAATAGAAGCTTCACCTCCATCCGACGGATGGCCATGTCGCGGATCTCCTCCTCAAGGTCCTCCCGCGCAAAGGACAGGGGCCGCCTCAAAGCTGGAGGAACTGACCCCGCCAGCAGATGCAAGGCCAATCCAGGATCAAGGTTTCCCCGCCGAAGTGGAACTCCTCGGAGAGACTCGATCGGGTTCCAAGGCAGCATCCCCTAGTCGGGAGTAAAAACCTTGTAAAGGTTTTCATCCACGGGGAGTGGGGGGATGACCCCAGAACCCTCAGCCGGAGGAGCCACCTCAACAGGCGGCTCGGGAGTTGGAGTGCGAAGAACAGGAGGAGGACTCTTAGACACATCCCTAGCAGCGGGCCTCACGCTTCTGGACCCCGACCTGCCGCGGGGAAGCAGGCCCCCCTCTTCAGGCTCCTCGACGGAAGGAGAAGCTTCCAAGTTGGTCACCTGGAGGAACTGAGCCCCCGCCGGGACGTCCTCCAGCATCAATTCTTGCGGAGCTGCAGTCTCCGCTGGAATAATAGCCTCCGTCGGGGCAGGAATCTCCAAGGGACCTGCGGCAGCGGGACGAATGAAATCAGGAAGAGTACCTTCAGGGCACCAGATGATTTGGCGATCGAAATATCTGTTCTTCCCAAAGACGTTGTAATATCCCGCCTCAATAATGTGGGGAATTTCTCCTTGAAGGACGAACTTAATCTCTTGAACCCGTGTTTTCCGATCAGCGGGGATAAACTCCTTGGGGATTAATTTTTTATATTGTTTAATGGCACGACGAACGCGCTTACCTTCCTTGACGGTGGTGGCCCCGAAGGCCCGATCTATCTCCTCCCGTCTGGCCTTCTTGGCCCCGACCTGCTCTTCAGTCGGAGGAGCAGCAGATAAGGGAGTGGAGGAGGAAGCACCTTTCTTCACCAGCTTGCGCTTCCGCTTGGAGCCGCTCTGGACGGCATCAGTCTCGCCCTGCTTCAGAATGAGATGAGTCAATAGAGAAGCCTTCTTGGCTGCAAAGGTAAAAATAAAATAGTTAGAGATATTACCCAGACGACTAAATCTGCAGAAACATAGTCAAGGAGCCGAACTCCGATAGCAATCAGGTTCCGCTCCTGGAGCTTGTTGGCATCGATGGGTATGAAATTGTCCCCCCAGCGGTAGAGTTGAACCATCTGGAGGGTGTTGAGGTCATCCTCAGTATAATCTTGGAGCTTGGGGGCAGGATCCGCCACGACCTCCCATCGAGGCCATGGAACTAAGCTGTGCTGGACAAAGAAGTAGTACTTCTTCCATCCGCTGTTGTCGGACCCAGAATCACGAATCAGCACCCGATCTTTGTGGAACTTCCAAGTTTCGCTATCCCAGCCGAAACGTGAAAGTTGCTCCTTTGTCCACTTGGGGAGTCGGGGGGAGAAGGAGCAGACACCAGCTTTGTTGCACTTCATGCCGTAGAAAGTGCGGAATAGCAGAAGACTGTACGTCCACTGCTGGCGGTGGCATAGCAGTTGGAAGGCATTCCACACGCGGATGGCGTGTGGAGAGAAGGTACAGGGATGCGTTTTGTAGAAGTTACACATCTCCACCATGTTTCCGCAAAAAGGGAATCGAATCCCCGCGCTTATTTGTCTAGTGGAAACAAACGCCTCCCCTGCCCGAGGAGGCGTGATAATGTACTTCCTTCTACCAGCAGCTTGGGACTCATAAGGGAAGCGAGGCTCCCAATCCGAGGTGATACACCCCTCTCTAAGAGCAGTCTCATACGAAGCCTCAGATATCTCATTGACAGCAAACTCGAAAGCAAAGGGAGCCCTAACCTCAGAACTAGCTTCGTCTAGAACGATTGCAGACAAGAGGAATTGAGAAAAGAAGAATAAACAGTAAGCAAATTAGGAAAACATGGAAAGAAGTCCTTACCAGACATGATCGGTGGTCAAAGAAGTAAGGATAAGGAAGATCGGAAAGGTTGAAGGCCTTGATCACTTGAAACACCAGGAGGAGCTGGAGGAGAGCCTCGAATGCAAGGATGGTTGAAAGCGAGAGAGTGCAGAAGAAGTGAATGAAACCGGAGTTTTACCTTTTATAGGCAAAAGGACAATTGAAGGGACGTAATCGTGACCGTGGAAGACGAAACGATTTGATCACAACCGTTGAACTATGGAGACGGTACGGAGGAGACAGCTGGATGGGCTTGATCTGCACCGTTGAAGAGGAAACGACACGATCTTAATCGACGAGATTATAGGCACGGAAGGGACGTGTGTGACGTCACAGTTGCTTTTTCAGAAAACAGCAGTCACGCTGGTTCAAACGTCGTTTCTTTATCCCTAGGCATTTAATGCTACAGTAACCGAGGAGTCTCCTCGGATTTGGCAACTGCCCATGGGGCCTGGTGGGCCCAAGGCAATCATAAGAAAGAGACTCTGATATGTAACGATCACACGCAAGGCAAAAACCTCCGACGGTGGTATCAGAGGGTGTGGAAATAAAAGCCTTCAACAAAGAGGCATCAAGGAATGTGAAGGTAAAAGTCCTCGACGGTGGTATCGGGAGGCGCGAAGACAAAGGCCTACGACGGTGGTATCGGAGGGCATGAAAGCGAAAACCTTCGACAAGAGAGGTCAAAAGATCTGGACTGGAAGACATGACGAACTAAAAGTCCCCCATGTCTTGGGGGCAAATGATGGGTTCCGATGTAATCGTTAGCCCCGTTAACAGCCACTGGACGGCGAGTAGGTCCAGTGGGCCTCGTGAAAAGCCTTGAAGGCCCAGAGGCCCAGCACGAAGGGTCCCGACTTTAGCGGTCCCGATGAATGAGCTGAACGCTCCCGATAAGAAGCCTCTGAGTAGGCCCCGATATGCCTTAGTAAAGGCCCCGATAAATAAAGCCCCGCAGAGGCTGGACCTGTCCCGTAGAGACTGAAGGTCCTGGGTGGTGATCTAGAATGAGACAACTCTGGAGTCCCCGACAGGAGTCGAGACTTGTGATCAGAGGATAAGACCGAGAAACCCGCCTACTAGATGAGAGTAGTGGGAAGACGGTTAAGATATAGATAATCTCCCCCGAGATACGCAGGGCGTGCCCGAGATACGCGGAGGTATGGGTAAGATACGCGGAGCGTGGGGCGAGATATACGGAATCCTAGCCGAGATATACGGAATCATGGCGAGATACACGGAATCGTGGGTATAACTGCCAAGCGCAGTAACAGGTAACTGAGTAACTCCTCCTTCTATATAAAGGAGGAGGTTACCTCAGAAAATCATCTACGCTAATACGAACTTACACTTTGCTTACCACCCATTGATCACCGTACTCATTTAAGCATCGGAGAGGGATTCTGGGTCACCACCCAGGTCATCCCCTTTTGCAAGATTACGCGAAGCCCAGGAGTCCAAACCTTCCGTCAAGGACGTAACGGAGTTTCGCCCATGATCCAACATCCTCAAAGGTGAATGGAAAGGACGGACGGTGGAGACGACAAGAGGCGGGGCGCAGGAAATAAACTGGGTGGCGCGAACGTGAATCGATATTATTTGAGGAACCAAATCGGAGGCCGGAACAGTGAATCGAGATGGATTTCTATTCGGAGTTGAAGGTGCAACCGCTGGTGAAGGCTGCAGTGGCTGAGTGTGAAGGGATTGGAGAGTGGCATCGATGGACGGCTGAACCGGGAGGAGGCTGGGTCGAGCTCGGGACGGCACGAGATGATGTCGGAGCAAGGTTGGGACGATCGACTACAATCGGGAGGATGAACTGATGGCTGATGGTAATGGCAGTCGTCGATGTTGCTCGTGGTGTTGCTACGGCCGCTCCTTTCGCAGGTGGGGACGATGATGCTGTCCTTCTTGGCTGCAACTTGATAAACCTTGGGATTGATCCAAGATTAGGAAAGGACAAGAGCTACATATATATGGTCTAATAAGTATTGTAAATTAATGAATATGATCAACGTGAGAATGATGACGTTGGTCGGGGATAGAACGCTGGTACTTGGATGTCCAATGAAGAAGACGAAGCTGTGCACTGAATGAAGACAACAATAATAATAAAACAAAACTAAGGTTGTAACTTTCCTCGCAAAACTAATTTGTCTTGTATTTTCCGTTCGAATTTCCTCCCCCATTACAATGTAACAATACTAGCTATTTATAATACCTATCACTAGTCTAATCTAAGCAGTAAATAATACTGATTTATTCTCCTAATATACTCTAAATATTCTAAATACTTAATACAAATATTCAGAAAATATACACCGCAATAAATAAAGATAACTATCCTAATATTGCTCTGAGCATCTTTGGAAGCTTCGCGACTTGCCAAATTTAGACATTTCCTCATTTAGGTGCGCCACACGTCACGCGAGTCGCGCGTGGTCCAAAATTAGGTGTTTACAGCTGGGAACGGTGGATAGGGTGTCGGAGGAGGGTGTGGCCACCGGCAGGGCCACCGGTGTGGCCACCGGCAGGGGTGGCGCGGCGTCCGGTGGCGAACTCCGGCGGTCAGGCTGCAGCTATTGAGCCAGGCAAAAAAAAAAAAAAAAACTTAAATTAAATTAAATTTTTTCTGAGCACTAGAGGACGAAAATCGCACGGATCACGATGAATAGTGTATTATTGCTTTTTGTGGTGTTTTCTGTTCCTTTTACAATGTAAACTAGACCCCTATTTATACTAAAACCCTAGTCTAGATTACAGATAAAATTCAAATAAAAAATACTAACAGATAATTATTTCGAGAATATTCCTAAGGACATTATCTTTATAGATAATTATTTTTTTTTTGAATAAAAAATAATATCTGGAGATAAATATCTTACAGATAATTTTCTAAAATAAAAAACTAATTATTATATATATATTTTAAATAATTCCGAAAATATTAAATAAATTCGAAATAATTTAAAATAAATTTTATAATAATTTCCCTAATGTGCCCTTGAGCATTTTTGGAGACTTTGTGGCTTGACGCGTCCGAAATTTGACGCATCATGTGTAACGTCGTTACGTCCGGGTCAAAATCGATTGTTTACAGTTTGCCCCTCTTTGGACGAACTCCCGTAGAATGTGTTCGAAGGGGTTTGTCCAAAGACGAGGAAACACTGATTTTGACCAGAAGTATATTCTCTTCCAATTCTTCAAAGTCTTCAAGGTGGCTCATATGCTTATTGGTGCGGAAAGATAAAACCTCTGTCGGCGGGACGCCTGTTGGCTGTGCCTCCATTAGCGATGCAGAAAGTGAAGCCTCCAGTGGTGGTGCGGAAAGTAAAGCCTCCAGTGGCGTGCAGAAAAGTAAAGCCTCCAGTGGCGTGCGGGAAAGTAAAGCCTCCAGTGGCGTGCGGGAAAGTAAAGCCTCCAGTGGCGTGCGGGAAAGTAAAGCCTCCAGTGGCGTGCGGGAAAGTAAAGCCTCCAGTGGCGTGCGGGAAAGTAAAGCCTCCAGTGGCGTGCGGAAAAGTTAAGCCTCCAGTGGCGTGCGGAAAAGTAAAGCCTCCAGTGGCGTGCAGAAAAGAAAAACCTCGATCGACGATGCCTCAAGTGGCGTGCGACAAGGAAAAGCCTCCAGTGGTGTGCAAAAAAGTAAAGCCTCCAGTGGCGTGCGGAAAAGTAAAGCCTCCAGTGGCATGCAGAAAAGAAAAACCTTGATCGACGATGCCTCCAGTGGCGTGCGACAAGGGAAAAGTCTTCAGTGGCGTACAGTAAGGTAAAAACCTCGATCGACGATGCCTCCAGTGGCGTGCGATAAGGAAAAGCCTCTAGTGGCGTTGCAGAAAGTAAAACCTCATATGTCTGAGAAATGCCTCTAGTGGCGTCCGATGGAGAAGAGCCTCTAGTGGCGTGTGTCGGAGAAATGCCTCTAGTGGCATCCGTTTGGAGAAGAGCCTCTAGTGGCATATGTCGGAGAAATGCCTCTAGTGGCGTCCGTTGGATAAGGGCCTCGAGTGGCTTGACGACTTGAATGCATGTCCCTAATTTTTTCCTAAACTGCGCATGACGCGACAACTTAGCGGGATCTTTTTCTTTCTTTTTTTTTTCTTTTTTAATCTCTCATATTCTCTCCTTTTGCCACGGTCAAAATTTTAGACCGTGCCCCTCGGTTTTCCTAATTTTTGCATGGATTGCTCCTTGGGGTTTTCATTCCATCGCGATTCTATTTTCTATCAATTTGCCATGATTGCAATTTCTGAATTTGCTATCATGCCCCTCATTTCCTAATTTTGCCTAGGCTGCCCTTTCGGGTTTTCAACCTAACAGAAGCGCTCTTTTTTTGGTAGCCGATTAAACGGTGGCTGTGACCCGTACTTTATTTCCCGTCTCGATGCGAGAGTATTTGTAGCCATGAGGGTGGCTGTGACCCTTTCCTCACCGTCTTCAATGTCGCGAGAGCTCTTTTGATTTGTAGTCATTTGGAGGGTGGCTGTGGCCCTTTCATTTATTTCCATCGTCGATGTTCCGGGAATACTCTTTCGATTTGTAGCCGTTTTAAGGATGGCTGTGGCCCTTTCAAATGATTTCCCGGCCTCACAAGATTCACGAGAATACTCTTTATATGTAGCCATTTTGAGGGTGGCTATGGCCCTTTCAAGAATCTCCCATCTTCTCGGGATTCGAGGAACATTCTTTGTAGGTAGCCATTTTAGGGATGACTGTGACCCTTTCACTCATTTCCCGCCTTCAATGTTGCGAGAGTGCTTTTGATTTGTAGCCGTTTTAGGGACGACTGTGGCCCTTTATGTTGTAGTCGTTTTAGGGACGACTGTGGCCCTCTTTTTTTTATTTTCCCGCCCTTACAAGATTCGCGGGGTCACTATTTTATCTGTAGCCATTTGGAGGGTAGCTGTGGCCCTTTATTTTGTAGTCATTTTTAGGGACGACTGTGGCCCTTTTATTTTCCCGCCCTCACAGGATTCGCGGGGTCACTCTTTTATCTGTAGCCGTTTGGAGGGTGGCTGTGGCCCTTTATTTTGTAGTCGTTTTAGGGACGACTGTGGCCCTTTATTTTCCCGCTCTCACAAGATTTGCGGGGTCACTCTTTTATCTTTAGCCGTTTGGAGGGTGGCTGTGGCCCTTTCACTTATTCTCCGCTTTTGATGTTGCGGGAGCGCTCCTTATATGTAGTCATTTGAAGGGTGACTGTGACCCTTTTCATCCCGCTTTTGATGTTGCAGGAGCTCTTTGTAGCCGTTTTAAGGGTGGCTGTGGCCCTTTGAATTGATTTCCCAGCCTCACAAGATTCATGGGAATACTTTTTATATGTAGTCATTTGAAGGGTGACTGTGGCCCTTTTTATTCGTAGTTGATTTAGGGACAACTGTGACCCTTTTATTTCTTCATTGCTCTCATAATATTAGCACAAACACTCTCTTCATTTTCCTGTAGCCGATTAAAAGGGCGGCTGTGACCCTAAAGAAAACTGAGCTTTTTTTGCTCTTCTCTTTTTTCTTCTTTTTTTTACTCTCTTTTTTTGCTTTTTTGCTTTTTTGCTTTTTTCATCTCATCTTTTGCCATGATTGCCCCGGCGGGTTTTCAATCATGCCCCTCTCCCTGACTTTTGCCTAGGTTTTCAACCTAGCGGGAATTTATTTTTTATTTTTTATTTTTTCAAATGGAAAGAAAATCTGCAGAAACTAATCAACAACAACTATGTTACATGCCCCTAATAGCAGATGAAACCTTTTAATTTCTCGGAACTTCTCCGGAGGAAAACTTGTCAAATAGGTTGATTATGTCGATGTCTTGAAATGAGGATCCTTTCAATAGGTGGACGATACCGACAATAATTTCTTCTTCTTCTTCCTCTCGAATGCTCTTTCATTAGCACGGTCAATCTTCATGAATCTCGATCCTTTTTAATAGGAAAATTTCTGGATGTCTTCTATCTTAAACCATGCTTGATTTTAACAGGAATGCCCCACGGCTACATCTGTCGAGTTAGGCTCGTCGCATGTTGGACGAATGGCCTGATTAATGAACACACACGGATGGTGTTGAGTTTGGCACAGTAGTCCGCGAATGGTAAACTTAGGCATAGATATCGTCCGAGGTATCTGGGATAACTGCATAAGAATGATCGGCGAGCGAAGGGCCGTACATGAGATGTGCTCTTCATGAGTTTTGATTTGGATGATTATCCAAGCTGCACAATGAGTAAGGAAAAACTCAGATTTCGGGGATAAAAATGATCACAACTTCTCTTACCTGGGAGTTGGATTTTTCAGTGGGCAATGTGCTCGCTATGCGACTGGACCTGCTGCATGTCCTGATTCTCTTGCTCCACAACTTGTGTATGTACACATTGAATCTTCACGGGATTCTCAATGATCTCTTGAAATTTTCTCATCTCCTGACATGTCCGATCTCAGAGGGAGATGTTTAAACCTGGCCACATAACGGTTGTATACCTCGTCTTGGAAAGTGTATGAATTTCACACATGGTGGGTGAAATTTTTCATAGAAACTCTTTGAAGCGCTCACGTTTCACACGGTTGCGGCATTGGTTAAAGTGGTCATCCGACCTGCAAAAGAGTAGGGACACTCCAATCTCAAGAAAAAAATTAAGTACAATTTAATGCACCTCAGCGTTAGATATCTCGAGTGTGCAATTTGTTCGTTGTGCAACTGGATGATTGCATGTTCTTTTTTTGTTGCCCCATTTAGCCGGCATAACTTATGTGTACATGATACCTTAACCAAGGGTACCTGAAAAGGGTGAATGAAAAATCAGTGTAGAGAATATGAGAAATCATGCATGATTTTTTTGAAAACTCTAATGTCATTCATTTCATAATTTTGATTACTTTTTTGAAAAAGAATAAAAAAATTATGATCAAATGTGTTTTGCACCATCATGGAGTTTACTGAGTGCATTATCTGGCTCGAACGCAGGAAAAATGCTCAAAACAAAGTTTTTTTCAAAAAAGGTTTTATTGTCCTTTGTTTAAACTCGAATAGTAGCACTCAACTGCGCAGTTAAACTATTTTCTCAAAAAGGAATCAAAACTCCCATTTTTTAAATGCTCGCTCATGCGAATATTGAAATGACGATCTTGCCAAAAAAGTGCAATACACTTTGGATAAGAACGAATGACACTTTGAGTTTTTTTTTTTAATGCTCATGCATGCTCGAAAGTTAAAATTCTATTGTTAAGAAAGTTACAACTTACAACATATTACCTGAATAATACATATGAAATGCATTTTTGAAAGTTAAAATTCTATTCTAAGAAATTCACAACTTACAACAGTTTACCTGAATAATGCATATGAAATGCATATTTTGAAATGAAAATTTCAGGTGGATTTTTTTTTTTTTTTAAATAATGCAACTGAGATGCATGCGTGAATTTGAAAGCTCTATAGCTAAAAAAACTCACAATTTACCTGAAATGTTTTTTTATAAAAAAAAAAATAATGCATGATGAATGCATGTTTAAAAAAAAAAGTCAGGTAAATTTTTTTTTTTTGAAAATGATGCATATGCATTCATGTTTGAAATTAAAAAACTCTAAGAGCCAAAAAGGAACTACAAATTTTCCTAATTTTTTTTTTGAATGATGCACATTGAATGTGCTAACAAAATTTTACAACTTACATGGAAGTTTTTTTCAAAAAAGTAATGCGTATGAAACACATACTTGAAATAAAACATTCTGGTAAGTAATTTTGAAAACAACACACGTAGTATATGTTTGAAACTAGATGTTCTACGACTAAGAATGTGTACAATCTATCAACATATTGTTTTTCCTAAAACAATGCAAATGCGATGCACATTAGATGCATACTTGAGATGAAAGTCCTACAGTAAAGATAATTTACAAGTTATCTGAAAAGATTTTTTTGTTTTTTTGTTTTTTTTTTAAAGAGGAAAAAAAACAATGCACCTTGGATGCTCAAAATTAAGAATCACGCGGAAAGTTTTTTTAAGGATGCATATGAGATGTACAAAAATAAATACAAGATGCAAAGTTAAAAATAAAAGTTCCACAACTGAGAAAAATTACAATTTACCTGAAAGTTTTTTTCGAAAATAATGCATATGACATGCACGTTTTTTTATTAAAAATTCAGATAAAATGTTTTTTTTTTAAATAAAGAGCCCTAAAACTAATATTTTTTTTAAATGATGCATATGGAATGCACGTTCAAAATTGGAAGCTCTAACAGTTAAAGCGGAATTACAAATTTTCCTAATTTTTTTTTTAAGCAAATACAATACACTAACCAAAATTACAACTTACCTGAAAAGTTTTTTCAAAAATAATACGTACAAAACACATGTTAAAAAATGAAAATTCAGGTAAAAGGTTTTTAGAAAAAATGCATATGAAATGCATGCTCGAAAGGAAGCTCTAATAGCTAAAGAAATTTTTTTCCTTTAAGTGATGTTTTTTTTAAAGTAATGCGTAACACACTAACAAAAATTACAACTTACCTGAGAGTTTTTTTTTTTTTTTTTAAATAATGCGCATGAGACGCATATTTAGAATAAAAATTTAGGAAAATGTTTTTTTTTAAATAATGCATCTGAAACACATGTTTAGAAATAAAAATCTACAACTAAGGGATTAACTACTCAACAGGTTTTTTTTTTTTTTTTTATGCGATGAGATGAATGCATGAGAAATAAAATCTATACAAAGAGTCGCATGTGTGGCTTTGCTCTACAAGGTAGGTTCCACTGATAGGTTCCCGACAAGGTGGTTTCCTCACCCCATTATAGGGATCATAAGACCTTCGCAAGTGAGTAGAGTTTTTCCGAGTCGTACCGGCGGCCCAGCCGCTCCGGTCGTACCGTACTAAACCTCCGGGGTTCCTAGTCGCCCTGGGTTTTAGGCGTTTTGGTCATTACACTAAAGTGGTGTGTGCAAAAACAAATAACGCATAATCCAACAAAGAAAAATAGTCAGTCATAAAAAATTAACTCCATACCTGAAATTACACAAAAACAATCAAGTTAGAATAACAAATTCAAGAATGAATAAATAATAAAAAATGGCAAATAAGCAAATATAAAGAGCCCAAACCCTCGATTATCCCCAGCAGAGTCGCCAAATTGTCGGACCTAAAATCTGACTTACGGCGAATTACGTTTTGAAAACGTGGATTTTGAAAAAAGTCGCCACTAGTTAATTAAGGTTAACTAGAATCCTAATTTACCTAAACGAATAATGAATTATGCGCCTAGGTATAAAATCGGTCTACGATTAGAAATTCGAGTTCGGGGGTTCTATTACGAATTAAAAATATATGATTTTTAATTACGCCCTTTCGGTACTCAATTCACTTAATTTGTCAATTTTATTATTAATTAATACCCCAAATGGACTAAACAAAATAAAACCTAATAACACAATCGAACAATTTTTTATTGAAAAATACAAATTAACATATTCACATAACACAACTTAAATAATCAAATTTTTAATTAATAAATCAATTAAATTTTTATTATTTAAACATAAATCTGATTAATACCATAATAATAATAATAACATAATAATAATATATATAATAATAATAATAATCAATTAATTAAGTAATTAACTAATTAATTAATTAATTAAATATATATATATATATTAAAAAAAAAAACTTACCGCAGGACCTGGACGCACGACCAGCAGCAGCAGACACCGGCAACGGCGGGACGAGCTCCGGTGCGGCAGCAGCTCAGGCGTATCGGAGCTCCGGCAGACCAGGCGAGGACGAGTACGGCGATGGCGAGGGCGGCCGGCGGGCAAAACTCCTTCTTCTCCGGCGGCGGTGGTGGTTTGCGTGAGGAAGAGAGAGTGAGAAGAGAGAGAAAGTGAGAGAGAGAGAGAGAGAGATAGAGGGAGAGAGTGGCCGGAGCTGGCGGACGGAGGTCGCGCGGTGGGGCCGGGCGGAGGTGGAGCTCGGGACCAGACCTGGACGACGGAGCTCGGGACCGAAGGAGAAACGGGAAGCGACGGAGAGGGCTGCTTCTGCTGCTGGGAACGGTGGATAGGGTGTCGGCAGAGGGCGTGGCCACCGGTAGGGCCACCGGTGTGGCCACCGGCAGGGCCACCGGTGTGGCCAGCGGCAGGGGTGGCGCGGCGTCCGGCGGTCAGGCTGCAGCTATGGAGCCAGGCAAAAAAAAAAAAAACTTAAATTAAATTAAATTTTTTCTGAGCACTAGAGGACGAAAATCGCACGGATCCCGATGAATAGTGTATTATTGCTTTTTGTGGTGTTTTCTGTTCCTTTTACAATGTAAACTAGACCCCTATTTATACTAAAACCCTAGTCTAGATTACAGATAAAATTCAAATAAAAAATACTAACAGATAATTATTCTAGAGAATATTCCTAAGGATATTTATCTTTACAGATAATTATTTTTTTTAATAAAAAATAATATCTGGAGATAAATATCTTAAAGATAATTTTCTAAAATAAAAAAACTAATTATTATATATATATTTTAAATAATTCCGAAAATATTAAATAAATTCGAAATAATTTAAAATATATTTTATAATAATTTCCCTAATGTGCCCTTGAGCATTTTTGGAGACTTTGTGGCTTGACGCGTCCGGAATTTGACGCATCATGTGTAACGTCGTTACGTCCGGGTCAAAATCGAGTGTTTACAATAACAATGAAAATCACTGACATGGACATAGGTAGAATCCTAGTGGATGGTGGAAGCTCACCAAACATCCTCAACAAGAAAGTGATTGACATATTAGGTGTGAGACCAAGTAGCATAAAACAAGTGCACTCCCCCCCTCATAGGATTTTCAGGAGAGACAACCTACCCACTAGGGGCAATCAGACTACCTGTTACAGTAGGCACAGGCCAAAGGCAGTTGAAGATCGATGTTCCTTCCTTTATTATTGAAGGAATGGATAAGTACAATGGAGTTCTAGGCACCACTACAATTAACAAATGGGGCATAGTGCCATAAACACCACATCAGAAAATGAAGATTCCCACAAGTGAAGGAATTGGGGAGGTAAAAGGAAATCAGAAAGTGGCAAGGAAATGTGCAAGGATTGCACTCAGCAAGAAAAGGAAAACAAACAAGGAGGTCCTATCGATAGATGAGGATCCAAGGGAGGATCACAGAAGACCTGCACCTATGGAGGAACTGAAGGAAATACTGATAGAGGAACCCGAAAGAAAAGTTAAAATCGGGACATCCTTGACTGAAGAAGAAGAAGCGCAAGTAGTAGCATTGCTAAGGAGTATAAAGATCTGTTTGCTTGGTCACCAAGCGACATGCCTGGGATATCTGAGGATGTAATTTCACACAAGCTCAACATAGACTCGGCAACGCGCCCAATAACATAGAAAATAAGGCCAATGGGGGGTAGCAAAAAGATAGCTATCCAAGAAGAGGTGGACAAGCTACTAAAAGCAAATTTCATCAAGGAGATCTGGTTTCAAACATGGGTTGCAAACCCAGTACTAGTGAAAAAGTCGGGCGGAAGTTGGAGAATGTGCATCGACTATCGCGACCTCAACAAGGCATGCCCTAAAGATTCGTACCCACTCCCAATGATAGATCAGTTAGTGGATGCAACGTCAGGTCACGAATTGATGAGCTTCATGGATGCATACTCAGGGTACAATCAAATTAAAATTTCCGCCGAAGATACCTCCCACACGGCATTCTATGCCGACAATGAAATATATCACTACACTGTGATGCCATTTTGACTCATAAACGTGGGGGCAACGTATCAACGAATGGTCAACAAGATCCTCGGAGACATGATAGGGAAGACAATGGAGGGCATACTTTGACGACATGATTGTTAAATCCAAGAAGAAAAGCAACCACGTCGAGAACCCTCGCATGACCTTCCAAAGGATGCGTCAGCATTAAGTTTGCCAGAATCCGAAAAAATGCGTATTTGGAGTACAGTCATGGCAATTCTTGGAATTCATAGTAAGTCAACGAGGAATAGAAGTGAAACCTGAAAAATTGCAAGCAATTGAGGAGATGCACTCTCCCACAAAGCACAAGGAAGTACAGAGGCTACACGGAAGGTTGGCAGCACTTAACAGGTTCTTGTCCAAAATAGGAGACAAAGCACTACCTTTCTTTGAGGTGCTACGGGCAAACAAGAAGTTTTAGTGGACACCAAGGTGTGAGGAAACCTTCCAACAACTCAAAAAAACCTAAAGACACTAACTCCTCTAGCAAAGCCAACACTAGGAGAACCCCTTTTCCTCTACATCTCCTTAAGAAACGTTGCGGTAAGTTCAGTACTAGTGAAAGAGGAGGACAGTGCACAACTGCCAGAGTATTTTGTAAGCAAAACATTGGCAAAGTACGAGATCAACTACTTGGCAATCGAAAAGTACCTATATGCATTGATCATATCAGCAAGGAAGTTGAGACCGTATTTCCATGGACATGAGATAACAGTGCTCACAAACCAACCCCCGAAACACCTCTTGCAAAAACCAGACAAGTCAGGAAGGCTAACCAAATGGGTAATTGAGCTAAGTGAGTTCTGTATTCATTTTGCTCCAAGAACAGTCTTCAAAGGACAAGCACTAGCAGATTTTATTGCACAATTCACCGGAATTAGTCCTGACGGGGACTTAGGGGAAATAACAAGCACAATCGGAACAAGTGCCAGCCAAGAGACACAGCCAGAGGACATATGGGAGATGCATACTGATGGATCGTCCAATGCGGGTGGATCAGGCGTAGGCCTCCTATTGTACCCGCCAGATAAGGGCACGCCACTGCGTTACGTCATGGCACTTACCTTCAAGGCAACCAATAATGATGCAGAATACGAGGCATTGATAACAGGCTTCAGAATAGCCAAAGGAGTAGGGGTGAAGCACCTAAGGGTTAAGTGTGACTCTCAGTTGGTCGTCAACCAAGTAAAGGGGAATTACATCGCAAAGTCCGAGAACATGCAAAAATATCTACAACAGGCCAAAGACTTGATAACAAATTTTCAAAGCTTTGATATTGAATCAGTCCCAAGAGAACAAAATCATGAGGCAGATGCCCTGAGAAAGCTAGCCTTGGGATCGGAGGCAGGCAAAGAAGCCCATTTTGTTGAACAAAGAACACGATCAGTGATAGAGAAGATGGAAGCCCTAGTAATAGATTAAGGGGAGGCCTGGATGACCCCAATGCGTCAGTATATTATGAACGGAAGGTTTCCAGAGGACAAAGTGGAGGCAATAAAGATTGAAAGGATGGCCAGAAACTATGCAATGATGGACAATGAGCTCTACAAGAAGGGATACTCTTCACCATTCCTCAAATGCATAACATATCCAGAAACCGAAAGAATATTGGCAGAGCTCCACGAGGGCGACGCCGGATGTCACGAAGGATAAAGATCAATAATTCGAAAGGTCTACAATCTGGGGTACTATTGGCCAACAATGATAAAGGAGGCGGCGGACATGGTGCAAAAATGTGAACATTGCCAAAGATACTCTAGAAACATAACAGCACTGGCAGCCAGGCTAAGTTCAATATCGGGACCATGGCCATTCGCACAATGGAGGATTGACCTGATAGGCCCCCTACCAAGAACAAAAGGGCAAAAAACGTGCATATTAGTGGCGATAGATTACTTCTCCAAATGGATAGAAACAAAACCAATGGGAAAGACAACAGACGAAAAATTATCAGTTTCATCCGATCACACATCGTCTCAAGGTATGGACTTCCAAAGGTCATAATAAGTGACAACGGACCTCAATTCAACAGCAAGAGGCTGCAGTGGTACTGTGAGAGGTTGAACATAGAGCAACGCTTTGCATCAGTAAAACACCCCCAAACAAATGGGCAGGTGGAATCGGCAAACAAGATTATACTCGATGGCTTGAAGAAGAGAATTCATGCTACCAAGGGAAGCTGGGTAGATGAGTTAGAAAATGTCTTATGGGTAGTGCGAACAACACCAAAAATAGCAACAGTATAAAAACCATTCGGTTTAGTCTATGGGATCGAGGTAGTAGCACCAACAGAAATGGCCGTGTCATCACTAAGAACCACCTATTTCGAAGAGCATGAAAACAAAAAGTCAAGGCTCTTAGATTTAGATTTAGTAGACGACAATAGATGGAACTCAGAGGAGGCACAAGCACGAATGAGACTTGTATCCGCAAGGTACTACAATCGACAAGTCAGAGAAAGACGATTCCATATAGGAGAATTAGTACTAAGGAAAAACGAGTTCTCACACTTAGATCAAGTCAGAAAGCTATATCCAAAGTGGGAGGGACCATACAAAATAGCGTCAGTACCATACGCGAATGCATACCGCCTGGAAGATGGAGATGGAAATATTTCTACAAACACTTTCAGTGGAGGGCATTTGAAGAAGTTCTATGTCTAAGGAAACGACGCCAGTGAAACACCATATCCTTGGATTTATCTTTCATTTAATGCATGTTTCCATTCTTAATTTTATAAAAACAACTCTCGAGGCGGAAAACTCATGAAGCTTTTCCAACTCTTTTCCTACCTATCGTTTTCCCTAAAGGATGCCCTGGACTACCCCCGACACCCTCCTTGTACATAATGCATGAATGTTTCCAATAAAGAAGATGTATTCATCAAAATATTTCCTAAGCATGAGATGATCCAACCACCATGCCCTCCTTGCTCAGATATGACTACCAAGTGTATGTCTTCTTCGACGCCCCCAAGAGCGTATCTTGAGAGTAGTTTTAAACTACAAAATTCTGCGCCCTCCGAGAGCCTATCCCGTGAATAATTATGCGCCCTCCGGGAGCCTATCCCACGTATAGTTCTGTGCCCTCTAGGAGCCTATCCCATGATTAATTCTGCGTACTCCGGGAGCCTATCCCGCGAATAGTTCTGTGCCCTCCGGGAGCGTATCCAGTGAATAATTCTGCGCCCTCCGGAAGCCTATCCCGAGAATAGTTCTGTGCCCTCTGGGAGCCTATCCCGTGAATAATTCTGCGCCCTCCGGAAGCCTGTCCCGTGAAAAATTTCGATGCCCCCAAGAGCGTATCTTGTGAGTAGTTTTAAACTACGAAATTCTGCCCTCTCCGGGAGCCTATCCCGTGAATAGTTTTGTGCCCTCCAGGAGCCTATCCCGTGAAAAATTTTGACGACCCCAAGAGCGCATCTTGAGAGTAGTTTTAAACTACGAAATTATGCGCCCTCCGGGAGCCTGTCCCGTGAATAGTTATTTGCCTCCGAGAGCCTATCCCGTGAAAAACTTTCAACGCCCCTAGGAGCGTATACTAGAAAAATCTTTACAACGTCCCCGAGAGTATATCATGAAAGAAACTATCTTCCTTACAAGGCAGGGATATATGATATGACAAACACACAAGTGTGTTCATGTTGACATTACAGGTATCATGACAAACAAAGATATTAAAAGAGCTCGAAGTAAAGAAGTGCATACACAAGGAAGGAGTCCGCAACGAAGGATCCCCACTGTTGGATCACGGACGAAGCTCCGTTACGTCCTTGACGGAATGCTTGGACTCCTGGGCTCCGCGTAATCCTGCAAAAGGGGATGACCTGGGTGGTGACCCAGAATCCCTCTCCGATGCTTAAATGAGTATGATGATCAATGGGTGGTAAGCAAAGAGTCTAAGTTCGTATTAGATGATCGTTTTCTGAGGTAACCTCCTCCTTTATATAGAAGGAGGGGTTAGTCAGTTACCTGTTACTGCGCCTGGCAGTTTTTCCCATGATTCCGTGTATCTCGCCACGATTCCGCATATCTCGGTTGGGATTCCATATATCTCGCCCCACGCTCCGCGTATCTTACCCGTACTCCGCGTATCTCGGGCACGCCCTGCGTATCTCGGGGAGTTTATCTCTATCTCTAACCGTCTCCCACTACTCTATCTAGTAGGCGGGTTTCTCGGTCTTTATCCTCTGATCACAAATCCCGACTCCTGTCGGAGACTCCAAAGTTGTCTCATTCTAGATCACCACCCAGGACCTTCAGTCTCTACGGGACAGGTCCAGCCTCTGCGGGGCTTTATTATCGGGGCCTTTACTAAGGCATATCGGGGCCTGCTCGGAGGCTTCTCATCGGGAGCATTCAGCTCATATGTCGGGACCGCTAAAGTCGGGACCCTTCGTGCTGGGCCTCTGAGCTTTCCAGGCTTTTCACGAGGCCAACTGGACCTACTCGCCGTCCATTGGCTGTTAACGGGGCTAACGATTACATCGGAACCCATCATTTGCCCCCAAGACATGGGGGACTTTTAGTTCGTCGTGTCTTCTAATTCAGGTTTTCTGACCTCGTTGTCGGAGGTTTCTGTTTTTATACCCTCCGATACCACCGTCAGAGGCTTTTGTTTTTATCTCCTCCGATACCGTCGGAGCCTTTTGCCTTATGTAGGATCGTTGTATAACAGAGTCTCTTACTCATGATTGCCTTGGGCCCACCAGGCCCCATAGGCAGTTGCCAAATCCAAGGAGACTCCTCGATTACTGTAGCATTAAATGCCTAGGGATAAAGAAACGACGTTTAAACCAGCGTGACTGCTGTTTTCTGAAAAAGCAACTGTGACATCACACACGTCCCTTCCGTGCCTATAATCTCGGCGATTAAGATCGTGTCGTTTCCTCTTCAACGGTGCAGATCAAGCCCATCCAGCTGTTTCCTCCGTACCGTCTCCATAATTTCAATGGTTGTGATCAAGTCGTTTCGTCTTCGACGGTCAAGATTACGTCCCTCCAATCGTCCTTCTGCCTATAAAAGGTAAAACCCTGGTCTTATTCACTTCTTCTGCACTCTCTCGCTTTCAGCCATCTTTGCATTCGAAGCTTCCTCCTCAAGCTCCTCCTGGTGTTCAAGTGATCCAAGGCTTTCAACCTTTCCGACCTTCCTTTACCTTACTTCTTTAACCACCGATCATGTCTGGTAAGAATTTCTTTCTACATTTTCGTGATTTGCTTGCTGTTTATTCTTCTTTTCTCAAATCCTTTTGCTTGCGACCGTTTTAGACGAAGCTAGTTCTGAGGCTAGGACTCCCTTCACCTTCGAGTTCGTTGTCAATGAGATCTCGGAGGCTACATATGAGGTTGCCCTTAGAGAGGGGTGTATCACCTCTGATTGGGAACCTCGTTTTCCGTATGAGTCCCAGTCTGCTGTCAGGAGGAAACACATCATTACACCTCCTCGGGCAGGGGAAGTGTTCGACTCCGCTGGGCAAGTAAGCGCGGGGATTCGGTTCCCCTTCTGCGGAAACATGGTGGAGATGTGCAACTTCTACAAAACGCATCCCTGTACCTTCTCTCCACACGCCATCCGCGTGTGGAATGCCTTCCAACTGTTATGCCACCGTCAGCAGTGGACGTACAGTCTTCTGCTGTTCCGCACTTTCTACGGCATGAAGTGCAACAAGGCTGGTGTCTGCTCCTTCCCCCCCCCCCCCCGACTCCCCAAGTGGACAAAGGAGCAACTTTCACCTTTCGGCTGGGATAGCAAAACTTGGAAGTTCCACAAAGATCGGGTGCTGATTCGTGATTCTGGGTCCGACAACAGCGGATGGAAGAAGTATTACTTCTTCGTCCAGCACAGCTCTGTTCCATGGCCCCGATGGGAGGTCGTGGCGGACCCTGCCCCCAAGCTCCAGGACTACTCCGAGGATGACCTCAATACCCTCCAGATGGTTCAACTCTACCGCTGGGGAGACAACTTCATACCCCTCGATGCCAACAGGCTCCAGGAGAAGAACCTGATTACTATCGGAGTTCGACTCCTCGACTCTGTTTCCAAAGATTTAGTCATCTGGGTAATGTTTCTAACTATCTTATTTTTACCTTTGCAGCCAAGAAGGCTTCTCTGTTGACTCATCTCATTCTGAAGCAGGGCGAGACTGATGCCGTCCAGAGTGGCTCCAAGCGGAAGCGCAAACTGGTGAAGAAGGGTGCTTCCTCCTCCACTCCCCTATCTGCTGCTCCTCCTACCGACGAGCAAGTTGGGGCCAAGAAGGCCAGGCGGGAGGAGATAGATCGGACCTTCGGGGCCACCACCGTCGAGGAAGGTAAGCGCGTTCGTCGTGCAATTAAACAATATAAAAAATTAGTCCCCACGGAGTTTATCCCCACCGATCGAGAGTCGCGGGTTCGGGAAATTAAATATATTCTTCAAGGAGAAGTCCCCCGCGTTCTCAAGGCGGGATATTACAACTTCCATGGGAAAGACCAACATATCGAGCGTCAAATTCTCTGGTGTCCTGGCGGAGTTATTCCTGATCATGTTCGTCCTGCCACCGCAGGTCCCTTGGAGACTCCTGCCCCGACGGAGGCTATCATTTCAGCGGAGACTGCAGCTCCGCAGGAACTAATGCTGGAGGACGTCCCGGCGAAAGCTCAGTTCCGTCCGGTGACCGATTTGGAGGCTTCTCCGTATGTCGAGGAGCCTGAAGAGGGGGGCCTGCTTCTCCGCGGCAGGTCGGGGTCCAGGAGCGTGAGGCTCGCTGTTAGGGACGTGTCCCAGAGTCCTCCTCCTATTCTTCGCACTCCAACTCCTGAGCCTCCGACTGAGATAGCTCCTCCCACCACCGGGGCCGAGCCTATCCCTCGTCTTCCGATGGACGATGTGTACAAAATTTACACTTCCGACCAGGCAGCGATCCCTTGGCGTCCGATCGAATCCCTCCACGAGTTTTCGATCCGTCGGGACAATCTTGAGCCTGACTTGGCCCTGCACCTGCTGTCAGGATCAATTCCTCCTGCTTTGAGATGGCCACTTAGCCTGTCGCGGGAGGATATCGAAGAGGAGTTCTGTGCCATGGCCGTCCGTCGGATGGAGGTAGTATCTTACCGTTCCTCATTCTTTTCTTTATTCCTACCTTCAATCACTGAATTCTTTATCTTTTTTCCCTTCGTCTTAGGAAACTGCGGACCAGCAGCGTAGCTTTGCCATCGCCTTGGCTCTGAAGAGCGCTTTGGAGGAGCTTGAAGCCAAGTCGAACCCTGAAGCCTTAGCCAAGCTTCAGGTGGAACTCGACGAGGCGGTGGCGGCCAAGAACAAGATGGCCAAGGAGAAGGCTCTCCTCGATGACATGTCCTCAAACCTGCTTAAGAAGGTCCACGGCCATGAGGCTGTCATGCGTCGAGAGCAGAAGATGACCCAGGTGGAGCAGCAGCGGAATGAGGAGGAGAAGAAGCAACTCATTCATGAGAAAAACGTCTTCGCGGATCTCCTCGCGGAGGTTAAGGCAAAGTTTGAGGCGGAGAGGGCTGAGTTCTCTGCCAAGCTGGCTGAGGCCAAGGCTCAGGGCCTCGAGGAGGGCCGCCTGCAGGGCCGCGAGGAAGGTCTCCAGCAAGGTCGCGAGGAGGGTCGGGGGGAGTACTGGAACTCTGAAGAATTCAAGCTGGCTGCTGTGGAGTTCTCCAAGTCCGAGGTGGAGGACGTTTTGTTCAACGCTGTCGAGGAACTCTACACGGCCTACGCGGATTCCATTGACTTCACGAAGTCCGAGACTCTTGCCCCCGTCGCGGAGAAGTACTTCAACCTCCCCGCGGAGAGTGAAGAAGCCGCTGCTGAGGACCCGACTCCGCCAACCGCGGAGCCTTTTGTCCAGGCCCCTCCAAACCTTGCTCCCTCCGACGCTGCTGAGGATCCATCTTCCAACAAGGACCGAGTTTAATGCTTACATCTTTGTAGTCCTTGTAATCTTTCTCCTTTGCCTTTTGTATTAGAACTCCTAGGCCTTCGAGCCCTTACCTAAGGAATTTCATCTGTTTTGATTTCGATATCCATTTGCACTTTATCTAAAGCGGCTTTAAATTCGTTACTCAGAACGTTCCGATGCGTCATTAAAATGACTTCATAAGTCCTTCCGACGTTTTACTCGCGACTTTGCCATTTAAGGTTTCTTATCTAATCGGGACTTTACCACTTAAGGTTTCTCGTCCTAAATCGGGACTTCACCACTTAAGGCTTCTCGTCCTAAATCGGGACTTCACCACTTAAGGCTTCTCGTCCAAAATCGGGACTTCACCACTTAAGGCTTCTCGTCCAAAATCGGGATTTCACCACTTAAGGCTTCTTTTCACACCCCTTAGGGCTTTTGCTGCGTCTCTACCGGACGGCTTAATCGTACCCTTTAAGGCTTTTTGCCGCGTCATATAGACGACTTACGCGGACCTGTTAAGGCTTTTTTCGTACCCGTTAAGGCTTTTGGCCTCATCATATAGACGACTTACGCGGACCCATCAGGGCCTTTTCGTACCTAGGCTTTTGGTTGCATCATATAGACGACTTACGTGTACCCCGTAGGGCTTTTGTCCATACCCGTTAAGGCTTTTGGCCGCGTCATATAGACGACTTACGCATACCTCGGAAGGCTTTTATCGCGTCCTTCAGGACGTCTTAGTAACAGTTAGAATAAATCTAAAAGAAATTTGATCGGAAGGCGATTTCTTTTATTCATAAATAACTCAAAATAGGCTTACATCGGATCTTATTGATAGACAATTTGCGCCCTTCATGGCGGCTTAATATCAAACATGATACTTCTTCAAGTGTTCGCCACTGAAGGAATGCTTCAACGTCTTGCCCTCGAGATCCTCTAACTTGTATGCATTGGGCACTGGCATTCCTACAATTTTGTAAGGTCCTTCCCATTTTGGTGACAGCTTGTTGATCCGATCTTGATGAACGAACTCATTCTTCCGCCAGACAAGTTCTCCCACGAAGAATTGTCGGGACCTGACACGCCGATTATAATATCGGGCTGTTGCTAGACACATTCGAGCCTGGACTTCATCAGCCTTCCACCTCTTTTCCTCGAGTAGGTCTAAGTCCAGACGTCTCATTTCCTCGTTTGTCAGAGGCTCGTAATATTTCGCGCGGTGGGACGCCACCGCTATCTCCACGGGAGCGACTGCCTCCGTACCATAAACCAGGCCAAACGGAGTTTCTCCTGTTGATTGCTTGGGTGTTTTTCTCACAGCCCATAGCACATTCTCGAGCTCATCCAGCCAATGGCCCTGCAAGGCATAGACTCTCTTCTTCAAGCCATCCATCACGATCTTGTTGGCTGATTCTACCTGGCCATTGGTCTGAGCGTGGCGGACTGAAGCGGTCCGATGTTCAATGTTTAGTTCTTCCAGGTACTCCTTCAACTGAGTTCCATTGAACGGAGGGCCGTTGTCGCTGATCAACACTCGAGGAACCCCGTACCGGGATATGATCTGAGTCTGAAGGAACTTGAGGATCTGCTGCCCCGTCGTTCTAGCCAATGCTTTAGCCTCTATCCACTTTGAAAAGTAGTCGATAGCCACGAGTAAGTACTTGCATTGACCTCTCGCTTGGGGAAGATGCCCCACCAAGTCAATCCCCCATTGCGCGAAGGGCCATGCACTCCTGATGGGCATTAGGTCCGCGGCGGGAGCCACGATATTTGGGGCGTACCTCTGGCATGCATCACAGGATCGGACCATCGCGGTCGCTTCCTTGTTCATCGAAGGCCAATAGTAGCCTAAGTTCAATGCCTTCCTCACTAGAGATCGGGCCCCTTCATGGCAGGCCGCGACTCCTTCGTGTAGCTCCCTCAGGATCCGATTTGTGTCAGGCTCCGCTACGCATTTTAGAAAAGGCTTTACATACCCTTTTTTGTACAACTGGTTGTCCACAATTGCATAGTTGTCCGCGATCCGCCTCAACCTGACAGCTGCCACCTTATCATCGGGGAGTGTCCCTGTAGTCAGATACGTGACCATCGGGGTCATCCACGTGGGCTTTTCTTCCTCCTCCGATCCTGTCTCAATAGCGCAGACCTCCGCTGGATCGATGTTTGAGATAATCACCTTCTCTAGGAAATGCACCTTTCGATTCTCCTCGGGGGCCACTCCCAGAGCGAACTTGCTCAAGGCATCTGCTTCCGCGTTTTCTTCCCTCGGGATTGCTTCGATATCAAAGCTTTTGAAGCTTCCCTTCAAAGTCTGCACCTCGTGCAAATACTTCTTCATTGTTGGGCTCTTAGCTTCATAGTTCCCCTGGACTTGGTTTACAATCAAGCTGGCATCACACTTCACTTTTAAATGATCGACCCCCGTACCCTTGGCAATCTTGAGGCCCGTGATGAGAGCCTCGTACTCCGCTTCGTTGTTGGTGGCTTTGAATGTCAACGCCAAGGCATATCACAGGGGCTCACCTCCACCGGGCGGTATCAATACGAATCCTGCCCCCGAGCCTTATACACTCGATGAACCATCAGTGTACATCTCCCAAGTATTCTCTTCATTTGGCTGTTCTGGCTGCTGTTCTGTTATCGGAACTTCTTCCATGGCTGCCCCCTCTGCGGGACCCGTTACTTCCAGATCGGGTGCCATAGACTCAGCTATAAAATCTGCCAATGCCTGGCCCTTAATAGCGGTTCTCGGAGCAAAATTAATGCGGAACTCCGTCAACTCGATTGCCCATTTCACCAATCTCCCCGACGCCTCCGGTCGGTTCAAAAAGTGCTTCAGGGGCTGATTAGTCAATACCGTGACTTCATGGGCATGGAAGTAAGGTCGCAGTTTTCGAGCGGCTATAATCAACGCGAAGAGATACTTCTCAATAGCGAGATAGTTTATTTCAGACTTGGCAAACGCCTTGCTTACATAATAGATAGGCACTTGGTTGCCCTTGACAATTTTAATCAAAACAGAACTAACAGCCACATCAGAAACAGCCAAATAGAGATAGAGCGGCTCGCCTGGAACTGGTTTCGCCAACGGCGGAAGGGTACGGAGGTGCTGCTTGAGTGCCTGGAACGCCTCCTCGCACTTGTCGGTCCATTCGAACTTCTTGTTGGCCCTCAGCACATCAAAAAATGGCATGGCTCGATCACTCGCCTTAGATAGGAAGCGATTCATCGCGGCCAACCGGCCATTCAGCACCTGGACCTCCCGATGAGTCCTCGGGGACTGCATCTCCTCGATTGCTCGCAGCTTCTCAGGGTTTACCTCGATTCCTCTCTGGCTCACCATGAACCCTAGGAACTTCCCCGAGTTCACCCTGAAGGCACATTTGTCGGGGTTCAGCCGAACCTGATGAAACTTCATCCGCTCAAATGCCGCCGCCAAATTCTGGACATGGTCTCCTGCCTGTCGGGACTTCACCAGCATGTCATCCACATACGCCTCCATGGTTTTCCCTAACATGTCCCCGAACAACTTGTTCACCATTCGCTGGTAAGTTGCTCCTGCATTGATCAACCCGAAGGGCATCACGTCGTAATGGTAGACGTCGCTGTCAGCGTAAAAAGCTGTGTGGGGAGCATCCTCTTTCGCCATCTTGATCTGGTTGTACCCGGAATAGGCATCCATGAAGCTCAGCAGCTCATGTCCCGATGTGGCATCCACCAACTGGTCAATCCTCGGGAGCGGGTAGCAGTCCTTCGGGCAGGCTTTGTTCAAGTCACGGAAGTCGACACACATCCGCCACTTTCCGTTACTCTTTCGCACCAGCACTGGGTTAGCCACCCAAGTCTGGAATCGGAGCTCCTTGATGAATCCAGCATCGAGCAGTCTGCCCACCTCTAGCTGAATCGCGATTCTCTTGTCCGCGCCCATCGGACGCCTTCTCTGCGCGATAGGCTTGATCGCGGGGTCTATCTTCAGCTCGTGCACTATTACGTCGGGGCTGATTCCTGGCATATCACTCGGGGACCAGGCAAACAGCTCCTTAAACTCCTTCAAGAGCTCGATCAACTCTTTGGCTCTTTCCTCCGAAAAAGCAGAGCCGATCTTCACCTTCCTCTGAGGCCCATCGATCTCCACTTCCTTCAAATCCTCCATGGGGGCGGGACGCCCATACTCCTCTCGAGGATCAGCATCAGTCTGAAGGACAGTCATGGCCTCCCTCCTCCTCCGTCGGGTGGCGTTAACGTAGCATTTCCGCGATGCCACCTGGTCACCCTTGACTTCTCCGACCCCATTGTCAGTCGGGAACTTCATCTTCTAGTGGACCGTCGAGGCGACTGCCATAAGAGGGTTGATAGTGGTCCTCCCGATAATAGCGTTGTATGCCCCCGCAGACTCCACGACAACGAAATCCACGTTTCGTTTCTCCATCTTCCAGCCACTACCAAATTCCACCGGTAGGGTAATCATTCCCAGCGGGTAAGAGGTGGAACCAGAGAATCCCACCATCGGGAAGTCCACCTGCGTCAGGTCCTTCTTCGTCTTTCCCATGGCTTCCAGAGCGTCCATGAAAAGAATATCGGAGGAGCTCCCTCCGTCTATCAGGATCCGCTTCATCTCGAATCCGTCCACATCCAGGGTCACGACTAAGGCGTCGTCGTGAGGGCTCTCCACGCCTACTAGATCCTCCGCAGAGAAAGAAATTACCATTTCCTCCTTCAGGTTCCACGACCGGGACCTTTTTCCGAGCACCACCGCGGCAGATATGCGGGAAGCGTAGTTTTCCCGAGAGGCAGAGGTATCACCTCCCGCCGCCATCCCTCCGTGGATGACGTTGATAGTTCCGCGCCTCTCCTTACGGGCACCTGAACCCGAAGCCTCATGCTCGACCTTCTTCTTCTTCGGGGATCGGTCACGGGATTTGGAGCGGGATCGTGACCTACTCTTGGAACGGGATCGGCACCGTCCCCTCCCGACGAACTCTTTCAGCTTTCCCTTCTGGATCAGCTTTTCAATCTCCTTCTTCAGGTCACGACAGTTCTCAGTGTCGTGACCATTGGCTCGATGGTAGCGACAGTAACGGTCAGGGCGACCTCCTAGGAATTCGCCTTCTTTCCTCGGGGGGTATCGGGCGAGACCCTGTCTGTCCATTACAGCTAACACAGAGGTCATCGAGCTATTGATAGGAACAGCCCGACCCTCTCGGTTGTCCTTCCTCGGAGGACGCTTTTCTTCTCTCTTATCGGGACGACCACGGTTCCTACTTCCCTCCGACTTGTCGCTCCCTTTGCGATCATCCGACAGCTTGGACGATGGCTTCCCTCTTCCCGATTTCGGGGGATCGAGCTCTCCAGCAGCAATCTTCGACTCCTGGACGTCGATTTGCTGTTTCACCCTCGCTTGCAGGGCCTCCATACTCCACACGGCCTTCGCGGCTACGCTGTGCATCAGATCGGATCCGTACGGAGCGCTCAAGTTCCGTAGGAAAGTACGGATGGTCTCTCCCTCCGAGATTTCTTCATCAATCTCCGCAGCGCTAGCAGTGAACCGTTGGTAGTAGTATGCCAACGATTCATCGGGTCTCTGTACCACCTGGGTCAAGGACCTCACACTCTTCAGAAGACGCCTCCGACCTTGGTACTGCTTGATGAAGTGATCGTGCATATCAGCCCAGCACGTGATGCATCCTGGCGGGAGGCTGAAGAACCAAGTCATGGCCCTTTCTCCCAGGGTTATCGGGAACAATGAGCAGATGAGGTCATCGTTCGAAGTTCGACCCATGCAGGCTTGGACATGCCTCTGAACATGACGAACTGGGTCCCCTTCACCATCATACTCCTTGATGGTCGGAATACCTAGCCCAGGCGGGGCGACGGTATCGATCAGCCGTGGCACGAAAGGATGGCTGGACCGATCCCTTAGCTCCGATGTCATCTGCTTCTGATCACCCATGCAGATGCTAACGATCTTCACCACCTGATCGGGGGTGATGGGGCCATTCAAGGGAATGGTCCTATTTTGCACCGGTCCCGGGCCGTCGACCACGAACTTCTCCGGGTGTGCTGGTTCCTTACCCTTGCTCCTGGGCGGAACCTACTGCTCCTCTAGGTCCACCCTCGGCGGGGGTGGTGGTAACTCTTCTCGCGGAGGCAACTCCTCCGCCCTCCTGGCGGCCTCTCTTTTGTCCAGCAAGGCCTCCATGGCGGCCAAGAACATGGGCATAGCCTCCGCTACTGCCTTGGCCAACTCCGAGTTTGAAGACGACCCTTCTTCCCTTCGCAGGACCCCTTCTCTTCCATGGTCCACCGGGTTTGGGGGAGCCTCGTCTTCCTCCCTGCGCGGGACATCCTGCCTGTTCCTCTTTGTGTCTCGTACTGAGACCTCATAGCCATCACCCTGCCCCCCTGTCTGGGAAAGAGCGGGGTTCTCACCTTGTTCAGCAACACGTTCCGGCAACGGGGAATTCACAGTTCCTGCGGGACGGGAACTGCCAGCCTGAACTTGCTTCTTCTTGCCACCACCGGCCATTGATCTGGTAGAAACTATCTTGACTTTTCGTAAGTTTCCCACAGACGGCGCCAATGTTGGATCACGGACGAAGCTCCGTTACGTCCTTGACGGAATGCTTGGACTCCTGGGCTCCGCGTAATCCTGCAAAAGGAGATGACCTGGGTGGTGACCCAGAATCCCTCTCCGATGCTTAAATGAGTATGATGATCAATGGGTGGTAAGCAAAGAGTCTAAGTTCGTATTAGATGATCGTTTTCTGAGGTAACCTCCTCCTTTATATAGAAGGAGGGGTTACTCAGTTACCTGTTACTGCGCCTGGCAGTTTTGCCCATGATTCCGTGTATCTCGCCACGATTCCGCATATCTCGGTTGGGATTCCATATATCTCGCCCCACGCTCCGCGTATCTTACCCGTACTCCGCGTATCTCGGGCACGCCCTGCGTATCTCGGGGAGTTTATCTCTATCTCTAACCGTCTCCCACTACTCTATCTAGTAGGCGGGTTTCTCGGTCTTTATCCTCTGATCACAAATCCCGACTCCTGTCGGAGACTCCAAAGTTGTCTCATTCTAGATCACCACCCAGGACCTTCAGTCTCTACGGGACAGGTCCAGCCTCTGCGGGGCTTTATTATCGGGGCCTTTACTAAGGCATATCGGGGCCTGCTCGGAGGCTTCTCATCGGGAGCATTCAGCTCATATGTCGGGACCGCTAAAGTCGGGACCCTTCGTGCTGGGCCTCTGAGCTTTCCAGGCTTTTCACGAGGCCCACTGGACCTACTCGCCGTCCATTGGCTGTTAACGGGGCTAACGATTACATCGGAACCCATCACCCACCATAAACTAAGGAAAAAATCATACAGAGAGCCAACTCAACCAAGTCAAGTATGAGATCGCTAAAACAAACTCAATTCAAAAGAGAAATGAAGGCAAAAATACATAGGCACAAGACGACGAAAGGGCTACGTCATCCCTGACCCAAGACGACAAACAAGCTACATCGTCCACGGCACAAGAGGCTACGACAAGAGAAAAAAGATCGCGCATATCAAGAGGAATAGATATAAAAAGCAAGATGTGTGCATACACCATAGGGAATATCTGAGACACTTAACAGCTTTTATGATCAACTTACACCGCACTCCAACACCCTATAGCCGGCCCCGTAGTCTGGCACCCCACCAATCAAACATAGAAGACCCAGACACACAAAGTACCCAACGCCATGAAAAGGCGATACGACCCCAGTCAAAGCACACCATTGAGAATGAACACATGGTAATCCTACAAAATAGAAAGGAAAACAACTGGCTGAATTTGATTGCCTAACATACCAGGCAGCTAATGCAAAAAACACGAGAAGAAGGCATCTACAAAATGGAAACTGGGTAGCAAAAAACAAGGCATATGCGTCGAGAAAAATAACACCTATGTTGCATAACCACATACACCATTAGAAAGATAAGTCTACTCTTTCTTCAACTTAGCAGCATTCCTACCGGCGAAGTCGGACACATCACCAAGCTGAGAAAACGGAAAATCAGGAGACCGCATAGATTCGCTCAAGGATCATCTTTAGGGAGAGACGCTTAGCCACACAACAATGAACATCAATAGCAGCCTGGTAGGACGACGAACTCTTATATTCAACAATAGCGTGTTCTTGTTCCTCCATACGAAACACCTCCTCAAGTGAAGCCAGCTCAGCAACCCGCAACACCCTATCACGCGCAACTTTCTATTGCAAAGCGACAATCTTAGATTTAAGAAGAACAATTCGATCTTGTAGATCGCGACAGTCCAAGTCTGTGATACGACCATGCTCCAAACAACTAATGAGCTCAGAACTAAGAGAAACATAAGCATCTTCATGAGCCTCCCTTTCCTCCGCAAGGCCAACAACAAGTGAGGACAAGTTAATGATATCAGCAATACCCTGATGCAAAGACTAGGTGTAAGGATAGCAAAGATGAAATACAAAAAATAAAAAAGAAATCAAGGATAGAAGAGAAATACGGGAGCATAACGAGACAGTGCTTCATGTACTAAATGGCGAACTCTCTACGGCCCATCGGGGGAGGACACACGATCATTAGGGGAACAACAGATTGCAAAACCCGGACTCCAACCTCAGGAGTAAGCAAAGACGACCGATTATCGAAACGACACCCACGCTCAGAAAAAGGAGCCCACTCGGAACCAACAACCCCATCACAGGAAGGGTGAGTCAAATCCCTCCGGCTTAGCAACGGAAGTCGGATTCTACCTACAAAGAACAATACTAAGTCAATCAAGTTACACATTAATGAGATACACATACTCTAAAACCTACTAAACAAGTGAGATGGGACGACCGGTACCCGCACCCTCGATTCGAGGGCATGGACAGGGAGAGAAGACGACACTATAATGCCAGCATTAACCCCACTCCCATCCACGGGCTGATTTCTCACACTGCAGGATGGGGTTAAAGTATCAACACCAACGGGAGAGGATCCTTTGACAATCGAGGGTCCGGTCCCGTAATTAGATACCCCCACCCGCAGCGATCTCTTCCTCCTCATCAAGAGCTTAGAAGATTCACCAGCTGCAAGAATACACCTTAGCTCAAAGATGATGAAAGTGGCGTCATATGAGTGGGATGAAAAAATTAATTCGCTCATTTTTCTTAAACAAAACAATCGAGAAGGAAAGCCTACAACAATTAAACAAAACACTTGAATATCAAAGAGACGAAAGCAAGTCGGCAGTGAAGAAACTTAAGCATGGTCCCACCACCATGAGCTCACAGGAATCAAGAGACAAAATAATGAATGAGGCAGTCAAGAGGAAGATGAGAACATAGAACGGTCCAAAAGAAATAAAGCCGTGCTTCTAAGGAACGGCGTTTACGCTAAAAACAATCTAGGTACCTTGCCGTGGCACGCACCCAGAGGAGCAAAACCGACCGAAAAGCCCGATCACCAAAGGAAAAAGGATATGGACAACGATAATGAGGTAATCACCTATTCCCTTTTATAGTAGAGGAAATTAGGGTTTTCAAAACCTCTGAATCTACACCGTTTAAATCAAAAATGAAAAATCCAAGGGTCGAAATTAAAGACTAATGCCTTTATCTTTTTCAACTATGGTAAAGATAATCCTTTACTCAAGTTAGCATTTTATGAGCATATACTTCACGTTCCCATACTTAGAATTTTTTAAGAACCAGACTAAGTATTTTTCCCCGGCCAGGGCTCGTCCCTGCGTGCTAACACATTGATTACGGTAGTATAAGGTTGAATTGCATTAGTCCATATCCATGATTGCATTGTACTCCCATGTATATTAGTATCCCTTAAATACGAAGAGATTGAGTTTTCATTACATCCATACCTTACGAACACGTGCCCAGGCACGTGCACATTTACTCTAACGTTTACAATTCCTCTATTTTGAGAAACGGAGGATGAGGCACGGGAAACGCGCCCATGAACAAGCAAAGGATTCGTCAAGAGGTAAAAACGCGGTTTCAAATTAAGCGTGTCAGCCCGTCATAAAATAGAGTCAATCAAGGGTTAAGCCATTGGTTGACTCGGGGGCATGTGATGGATATACACCCAATTTGAATCCGGATTGTCTTACTTTGGCCACCCCACTCACAATCATAATTCGAAACTTGGACCCGAACACTTTACCCACAACGCGAACGGCCCGGGCGAGCAAAAAATACTCGCCCAAACCAGTCCGCTGGCCCGACCTCACTTAGGTGAGATCGGACCAGCTGGACTGATCTCACCTAGGTGAGATCGGTCTAGCATGATCGACCTCAAATAGGAGAGGCCGGTCCGGCTGGACTGATCCCAGGACCCTAGGGGTCGGATTTTCTATCCGACCTCGAAGGTCCCGGGACCCTGCCCAGATGCCACTCCCCCCTCCCTGGGGTGTGTGCGACGTCCCGAACCTTGCCTTGAGGACCGTCTCTCGCGGCGTCCCGACACCCTTTTTACCTATCCAATACTTAGCCAATTTTGCTCACCTCTCCATGCCATTAAGGGTTTAATCCTATCGTTATGTGTTAATTAAGTATGCTTAAGGATTAACGCTGCCATTAAGCCACCTTAATCCCCCGAAACCTATATATACTGCTCAAGTTCAATTCATTTGGTTCATGTTATATCTTTACTCGTTTTATCTCCGCCTTCTCTCTAAGATTTTCTCTCTCTAGAACACTGGACTTACTTAGGCATCGGAGAGGGCTCACCGAGCACCACCCCCCTCTCCGCGCTCGGTATCGCCCCTTTGTGCAGGACAGCAAGGAAGGGAGGGACGGGAAAACCTAAGGAGACGGATCTCATCTTTGAGCGGACGGATTACTAAAGATTACCACCTACCCGTGAGAAGTGTTGATCGGATTGGAGACTCGCCGACCCGATACACACGACTTAACAATGCGTATGCATGAATGTTGAGGATGTATTAGCATGTGATAATTTACTTATGCAGTATATTTATATATGCAAGCATGAGTTCCTCGGAACATTAGCCGCATGACGCGTATGCATGATGAGTGGTTTGTTTCATGGATGTGACCTGCACATGATGATTTACTTGTGTAGTAGAATTGTTTGTACAAACTAGAAATCCTCTAAAACGTTTTCAAAAGGGCCTTAGGAAAGTCAAGATCGGGTGTTTTAAAAACCTCTCGTTCTGGTAAAAGCGATTAAACAGTTTTAAAAGACTGGTCTATTAGAAAGAAGACGACAGTAATGTGAACTCTTTCACGACGCCCCTTCCCTCAGTTTACTGGCGGTCGGTTGGGTTAGATGTCTGAGGAATCATTATTTGTCACCTTCCATCTCATAGATATCCGATGTATGGAATTCATTTTCCAAAATGTTATTTTCTCCCTAGCTTATGCATAATTATCAATGTGTTAGTCCCAATGGCTGCGATTAGCAATGTCATCTCCCAATTGAATAAGGGAGTGAGACTGAATGGTAAGAACTATAAGATATGAAATATGCGAGCAAAGATGGTGATTACTGAATTGAAAGGTTTTGACCATTTGACTACAAAGAATGTTAGGCCTGAGGGAGACCTCACGGATGAAGAAAAGGCATTCCATGACGAATAGAGTGCTAAGGACCTGGAAATTCGTTCCGCCTTGATGTCGATGCTGGAGGATGACCTTCTCTACGAATTTGATCACCTTGAGTCTGCTAAAGACCGATTGGACGGTCTTAAAGCGAGGTTTGGTGTTTACATCACAGCCCAGAAGCGATCGTTAAACATTGTTTTAGACTCATATAAGATTAATCCTAAGCATACGATGCAGGAGCATATAAGAAAAATATCCAATATGCTTTTTGAACTCTATGAGAAATGGGAGAACTTGTCTGAGGAGCAGAAAGTCCAGTGCGTCATCAACTCTTTACCGGACTCTTGGAACAGCATGAAAATTCACCTTACCCATGCCACCTATCTCGATACCCTCGAGAAGGTACGAGCTCATCTCGAGCTAGAAGAGGATCGACTTAAGGCTGAAAAGCCTAGAGCTGAGATGCATGTTGCATCGTTCTCCCCGACTATGCAAAAGGGTAAGCGCAAGAGAAAGGGTAAAGACCATGAAAAGAAGGCTAACAAGTCGCTTGTTCCAAACGTGCAAAGAAAGTTCAAACCTAAGCAAGCTGGTGGTAAGAACAGGAAGAAAAAGCGCACACGTAGAGAGGAACCTCGAACGTCCTTCAGGTGCGGCGTCAAATGCCACCTGGCTGCTGCCTGTACCAATCCTCCTAAGGTACGTTCCGAGGAGAATGATGAAAGTCATATGTTCTCGACAAATTCCTAGTTCCTCGAGACTAATTCAATTTCCTATTTTTGAATTACAGACTTAGAAGAGGAATGAGCGTAGAGTTGGAGGAGATGCCCCCGAATAAATAAGGATTGAATGTGGAAATCATCATTACTTGCACGAAATTTTTCCTTTCAATTTTCAGTTAATGAATACTCATGAATTATGAGCTTCCTCGCGACAAACGGGAACCTTTAATTTTGAGCATGTATAGAATGCTTGGATTGAGTATCGATCAATTCTATTATCATTCACCTCGAGCCACTTGATCTTATAAGTTATTATTCTATACATTGCTAATATGAGTGCGATAGATTTAAATTATTCATTATTTGTGAGTACTCCTTGAAATATTTAAAATCGTAAATATGAACATGTGCGAAACCAATTAAATTGAATTTTAGAAACGAAATGATTTCACCATGGGTAAAAGCTGGTGAGTTACGCGCGCGAAGCGTGAGGTTCCTCGAAAGATGGGACACGTCGATTCGAAGTACAAATTCAATACAAAGTATATTCCTTATTTAATACTTGTTTTCATTTGCATTTAAGACCTATTCAGGGTTGTACTCATCGATTTCTCATAAATTGAAAAGAAGTATGTTTTGAAAGCTAACACGATCTCGTACGAAAAAAAAATATTGCACAAGGTGAAAACCGAATGCACAACTCAAAGGTAGACAAAACCTTTGAAAATGAGTATGCATCGAGAGGGAACGTCCGTTAAAGAGAAGAGTACCACAATACGCCTCTAACGATAAGATTGGCGCAAGCATTATTAAAGATCATACACATATAGGACATTGTCTGAAACATGATGTATTCAACTCAACTTCCGATCTACTCATAGGATGATATAATGTTGACTTTTACACATGTAGAACTTTGTTCCTATAAAATCGGTTGATACAACACCACGTGAGCTATTAACTGGTAATGAAAGGGATCTTACCAGATGAAAAGAAAGAAACGCATCATGTTGGAACATAGAATACTGAAGAGTATCTCTATGACAAGCATGTGTAAAATAGCTCAGGAGAATGGTGGCGTGGTCGAACATGAGACGTTACGATACTTGAGGCTGAATGTCCATTGCTTTATAAACATCAATAGAACGAAGTCTTAATTGAACTAGAGCAAGATGATGATCAGGTCCCACTTACTTCGAGTGGGAAATTTGAGGCAGCAACTCAAGTGAACGATATGGTAAATGAAAATGGAGACATATTCATAGTAAATCAAGTGGGATGAGTCAATCAAACAACTCAGATCACTGTAGCTGCAGGTGCGAATCAAGTCTAACTTGATAATCATGTTCCTGAACCATTGGATGAAAATCCTATGATGCCGCAACTCCCTACTGGTAACTGAGGGAATAGTACAACCAACTTGGTTCCTGGTCCTAGTAACCATGGAATTAATCTCGGAGGTGGAAATCTGAGACCAAGAGGTCGTCCTAGAAAAGTTGTTGGTGAAGGTTAAAGTAACGCTCTTGTTCCCAGTGGGAGTAATGCCCCGATAACGAGCATTATTTTGAGTAGGAGCGATTTTCAAGTTCAAGATGGGATTAACGAGCCTAGACGTAGTCGAAGGCTTCGAACTTCTCCCAAGAAGTATCACATCGAAAGATGTGAATTATTCACTCTGATTTCGGTTGATGAACCTGTAACGGTTAAACAAGCCATGGATGGACCTCAAGAGAAATAATGGAGGAAAGCAATGGAGGATGAGATGACCACTGAAAGCTAATTCGGTTTGGTATTTGGTTGATTTACCTGCTAACCGCAGAGCCATAGGTGCTAAGTGGGTTCTAAAATTGAAACTCACTGCTGATGGAGCAGTCGAGCGGTTCAAAGCTCGACTCATTGCGAAAGGATATACCCAACTTCATGGAGTGGACTTTGATGAGACATACTCATCGACTGTGCGATACACCATAGTAAGGGCCATTTTGGCCTTGGTTGCCAGCCTCGATCTAGAGCTGCACCAAATGGATGTTTAGACTGCTTTCCTCCACGAAACCTGGAGGAAGAGATCTATATGGAGCAACCTGAGGGTTTCATTACTCCTGGTAACGAACGTAAATTTCTAAACTCCAAAGATCTATATATGGTCTTAAACAATCGTCCCGACAATGATACAACAGGTTTCACGAGGAAATCGTCGGAAACGGATTTGTGAATCTTCACGAGGATCCATGCGTGTACACTAAGACCTCAGGGCCGAAGTAAATCATCTTGAAATTATATGTAGATGACATACTTACTGCCGCAAACGATGTGAGTTACATGAATGAATCGAAGTCCTGGTTATCATCTGTATTCGAGATGAAGGACATGGGAAAGGTCACGACATCCTAGGCATTAAAACTGCCAGGAGTCTAGTTGCTCTCAAACTATGTCTCTCTCAAGAATCATAAATCAACAAATTGTTGAAAAAGGTACAGATTATAAGATACCAAACACGTGGAAACGCCGGTAGTGTTTGGGTGCGCGTTGTCGAAACGTGACGGCCCAAAAGACCTGGATGAGCGTGAACAAATGAAAAGTGCATAATACCTTAGTATGGTTGGAAGCTTAATGTATGCCATGCAATGCACTCGTCCGGACATCTGTTACACAGTGGGCCTAGTAGCACGATTTCAATCAGACCCTGGCTATCAACATTAAAAGGTCGTGAAACGAATTATTCGATACCTGGAAGGTACTGCCGACTATGGGTTGTGTTATGATGGTTGAAAACTATTGACTGCGTTCAGTGACTCCGACCACGGTGGCTATTCGGATGATTGTAAGTCCACCAAGGGAAGAGTATTCCTCCTTGCTAATGACGTCATTTCATGGATGAGCAAGAAGCAAACATGTGTCACACTATCTATGATGGAATCCGAATTCGTGGCCCTCTCTAAGAATGCACATGAAGCGATCTGGCTTAATAGGATCTTAACTGCATTTCTTAGCATCCAAGATGGAAGTAAGCCTGTAAAGGTGTACTCAGACAGTCAAGCAGCAATTGCAGCAGTTAAGAACCCTAAGTACCATAGCAGGACGAAACACATTGATGTGAAATATAATTATGCGAAGAATATGATTGAAGACAAACTAATCGTTGTAGAATACTTGTCCACTGAAAGTATGATGGCGGATCCATTAACTAAACCTTTACGCAGGGATGTTTTCCAAAAGCATGTTAAAATGTTGGGACTGCGTAGGGTTTAAGTGACTTGTATAGTGATGATAACATTTTTTAGATATGAAATAATATTTGAATAGAATGAATTGAAACTTTGAGTTTATAATTATTACGACGTCATCATGTTTGAATTACATCGGATTTTTACGGTCTATAAACTAGTCGTAGGAGGATCAACCTCCAAAATGAAATAATGTCGAATGAGGGCCAAGCCTCGTCACACAGGCTTGGTCGTATTAACAGATAGGGGGACCTCTACAATATCAAAACTGGCTAAGAACCATGGTGGCAAACCTGGTTAAGAAGAACGATCATTTGATTTCGGAGTAACACGACATGATCTACGTTCTGCAAATCGCCGTAACGAACTTTGTTTGTTAGAAATCAACATTCTGGGCTAGATGACGAATCTGAGATAGCGTATGACATTTCCGACTCCAGTCTAAACTCAGGTTATGATATCGACGCGAACTTCATACTGTGTTTGCCATGTTCGACCACGGGGTTAGGCTTGGTTGTGCTAGACATAATCCACGAGATTCGAATGGGCACAAACTTCTTCACTTAGAGCGTGTGACTGATCCTGGAAGCTATATGAATAAGCATCCAAAGTATCCTCACAGACTCGGAACTCATATCTAAGGTCAGGCTCAATGTTCGCTTCCCGGCGTACGAGCGTAGTGCTGAACAAAAAGGCCAAGTGACCACGTCTTTGGAAACCGGTTGGGTTTCACTAAGGGTATGAGAGATGGGGATGGTCAAGTACACCTGTAATTCTTCGACTCTTGTATTCACTAGGTGGCCACCAGCCTGATATTAGAATAAGGTTGTGAATACTTGTACGGATGACTTGAATGAGTATTCCTAAGTGGGAACGAGGCAATTGAAGAATAACAGTTGACCTAGGATATAGCGCGGCACTTTATTTTTCATAGGTTGATTAGACATGGGGAATCAACGTTCCGCGGGCGCTACAACAATCCTAACAGATGAGTAACACGATGCCCGTCCTGTCCACTGGTCGCACGGCAAACCTCGTATGAACTATTCGGAGCAGGGATTGGATCGAAGAACAAATACTGATGTGTTGGACGACGACATATTAATTGGCACCCACCCATTCCGGCGAGTGGGAGCTTTTAGCATTTAGACAATGGACCGCCGTAATTAGGAGCCCATTAATATAAGCTAATTACCTAGGTAATTAGGTAAAGTCACGTTAGAGATTTTGGGCTTGGCCTAAAATCCCAATTGACACGGGAGACCCAAAATTGAACCTCCCTAGCTTATATTAGGTCGGCCGAAATACATAAGGGCAAAGTGGACTTTTGTCCACTTTATTCCTCTTATAAATAGGGAATTCTATGGGGTTTATTAAGAGCTAACTCTCTCCTCCTTTGTGGTGACATTAAAAGAAATCCCTCATCCCTATTACCACATAGGTTCGGCCGGTATACCTAGAAGGTTCCAAATTGTGTCAAGCAATTTATTCTGGGTATAATCCCGCGAAGAATCGACTGACGCTTTGCTGTGAGGCATAATCCGCGTAGGGATTCTCGAACATGAACCTATACGGTAACCGTCCGGCTGATCGAGAACTCCACTTCGAGCGATCTAAGGTACACAGAAGCCAAGTAGGTATGTGCACTATCTTTCGCCGTATTAGTTACCTAGCACATATCTTGTTATTGTTTCTGTTGTATCTACCCCCGTAATCCTTCAAAGGTGAAGGTGGTCGGACAGACTGTCGGTCGGGACGATCAATGAGGACGAGTTGTGATAGCTGTCGGTCGGGACGATCAATGAGGACGAGTTGTGATAGAGATGCAGGCTGGAGCAACGACGGACATGGCATCTTCTAGCGACGGATTGATGGGGTTCACTAGCTCAGGCGGATCGGAGCTCGACGTGGAGGTGTCGAATAAAAGGATTAACACCGGAGTGTGGCTGACGTCAGGGCAGATCGGTAATGCTAGGCTCTGTCGATGGAGGTTGGATTTGGATGGAGCAGCAGCAGGTGACCGACTCGGCGAGGTTCGACTCCGGTTGAGGATGGACGAAACTAATAAGTCGCAACGGTGGGTTGATCGGAGGACTAGGCAACTCAGATGGGATGAAGAAGACCACATAAGCAAATCAGATTAAACTAGAATCGTGGTTTTCGAGTTTCTCAATGAATTGCAATTTTTATTTTTCGATCTCCTCCATCTGTTATATGTACCTAGACCACCTATTGATACTATTAAATGGTGACATATGATTTGCTCTAATCTAGGAAATAAATTAACTGATTTATTCTCCTAATAAATACTAGAATTTAGTCTAATTAGGAAATAAATTACACTGGTTTAATCTCCTAATAGATACTAAATATTTATAATAATAAATATAGATAAAATATCCTAATATACGCTGGAGCATTCTTGGAAGCTTCGCAACTTGACATATTTAGATACTTACTCATTTAGCGCGTCACATATGTCATTTTGAACGTACTACGCGCGGAGCAAAATTAGATGTTTACAGCTTGCCCCTCTTTGGGCGTATTCCGTAGAACATGTTCGAGGGTATTTATTCAAAGACGAGTAAACACTAATTTTGATTAGGAAGTTTATCTTCTTTTGAGTCTTTGAATTTTCAAGGGAGCTCCTGCCTTATTTCGGACGATGCGAAAAAAGTAGAGCATATGTCGGTGTTGCGAAAAAGTAAAGCATATATCGGTGGTGCCCCTGTTGGTGGTGCCTTCATTAGCGTTGCGGAAAAGTAGAGCCTCGGTCGGCGGTGCCCCTGTGGGCAGTGCTTCCGTTGGCGATGCGGAAAAGAAAAGCCTCTAGTGGCGTGCAGTAATAAAAAGCCTCAGTGGCATGTGGAAAGGAAAAGCCTCCAGTGGCGTGCGGTAACGAAAAGCTTCCAGTGGCGTGCAGTAACAAAAAGCCTATAGTGGCGTGCAGTAACGAAAAGCCTCCAGTGGCGTGCAGTAAAGTAAAATCTCAATCGACGATGCCTTCAGTGGCGAGCGACAAGGAAAAGCTTCCAGTGGCGTGCAATAAAGTAAACCTTAATCGATGATGCCTCCAGTGGCGAGCGATAAAGAAATGCCTCAAGTGGCGTATGTCGGAGAAGAGCTTCTAGTGGCGTCGGTTGGAGAAGTGACTAGCATAAATGGGGAAGCGCAACACCGTTGAAAAGAGTAGATGTGATGACTAACATATATGGGAGAGCACAACATCGTTGTGGTGACTAGCATATCTGGGACAGCGCAACATCTGTTGGAAAATAGTCACTAGTGGCATCTGTTGGAGAAGAGCCTCTAGCAGAGTCTGTTGGAGAATAGCATGTAGTGGCTTGACGGCTTGAAAGCATGTCCCTAATTTTTGCCTAAACTGCGCATTACGCGACAACTTAGCAGGATCTTTTTTTTAATCTCTCATTTTCTCTCATTTTTCCACGGTCGACTTTGAGAGATTTTCGACCGTGCACCTCGGTTTCCCTAATTTTTGCATGGAATTCCTCTTGAGATTTTCATTCCATCGGGATTTTATTTTCTCTCCTTTTACCATGATTGCAATTTCTGAATTTGCAATCATGCCTCTCATTTCCTGATTTTTCCTAGGCCGCCCTTCGGGGTTTCAACCTAGCGGAAGCACTCTTTATTTGGTAGCGGATTAAACTGTGGCTGTGACCCGTACTTTATTTACCGCCTCGATGCGGGAGTATTTGTAGCCGTTTGGAGGGTGTCTGTGACCCTTTCCTCACCATCTTCAATGTTGCAGGAGCTCTTTTGATTTGTAGCCACTTGGAGGGTGGCTGTGTCCCTTTATTCGTCGTTTTTGATATGAGAGTACTTCTATCTTGTAGCCGTTTGGAGGGTGACTGTGGCCCTTTCAAATATTTCCCATGCTCACCAAATTTGTCGGAATTCGCTCTTAATATGTAGCCATTTTAAGGGTCACTGTGACCCTTTCAACAATTTATCATCATCTCAGGATTTTGGGAACACTCTTTGTATGTAGCCATTTTAAGGGTGGTTGTGGCTCTTATTTATTCTCCTGCCCAAAGTGACTGTGGCCCTTTCACTTATTTCCCGCTTTTGATGTTGTGGGACCGCCCTTTATCTGTAGCCATTTGAAGGGTGGCTGTTACCCTTTTTTGTAGTCATTTTTGGGATGCCTGTGACATTTTTATTTGTAGTCAATTTAAGGACGACTGTGACCCTTTTATTTATTCTTTACTCTCATAAGATTCAAAGGAACACTCTCTTTATTTCTCGGTAGACAATTAAAGGGCGGCTGTGACCCTAAGAAAATGTTTTATTTTTGCAGCTCACCTTTTGCCATGACTACCCCTGCTGGTTTTCAATCATGCCCCTCTCCCTAACTTTTGTCTAGGTCGCCTTTACAGGTTTTCAACCTAGCGGGAATTTATTTTTTTCTCTCTTTTAATTGAAAAGAAACTTACAAAAAGTAATCAACAACAACAATTACTCTACATGCCCCTAATGGCATATTAAAATCACATGAATCCGCGTAACTTCTCCTAAATGAGGACTCGGCTGCTTGAGTCAAATAAGTTGATCATGTTAGTGTCTTGAGTTGTCTACCATCTTATGGATGACACAGACAATAATGTTTTCCTCACTTGACTTCTCAGATGCTCATTCATCGACACATTCAACCCTCACGGGATTCTGGATCACTTTGAAATGAAAATTCAGGTGGATTTTTTTAAAAAATAATAATAATAATGCAAATGCGATGCATGTGTGAATTTGAAAGCTCTATATCTAAAAAAACTTACAATTTACCTGAAATATTTTTATAAAAATAATTCATACCGAATGCATGCTTAAAAAAATTAGGTAAAAGGTTTTTGAAAATGATGCATATTTGATGGAACAAGCTCGTCGGGGGTTCCAAAATAGGCGGCCTTGCGTCGAGTCGAGTTCCTTTACTCTTCATGTTTCCTGTCTTCTTGATGTTACCGTCGATCTCTTTCCAAGCCGTCGGTTACTGCAAGAAGGATTGCGCCAGAGGGGGGGTGTCTCTGGCGAACCCGTTCCAATGCTACAGTCAGAGCCGGATTCTAGAGAGATAAAGTAGAGAGAAGGCAGAGCAATGTTGATTCAAGTTGTGTAAAATGAAGAATGCCACCTCCTATTTATAGAGTTTGAGAATTGTACGGGTGGGACCCGTGTAAAAAAGGTAGTTCCGTAAATAAGTTGAGGGTGTTTTCGTAAATAGGTGGAGACTCGGGCGTCAGAGACCCAAGGATTTGGGGTCGGACGCGGGACGCTTCGACCCTGTGACACCGGACCTGGTCCGGTACCATTGGTACGGACCAAGTCCGATGTTACCGGACCAAGTCCGATGTTACCGGACTTGTCCGGTACCAATGGTACGGACCGGTCCGGTGTCACCGAATTAGTCTGGTACCAATGATACCGGACTAGTCCGGTAGCGCGATACCGGACTTGCGTGCAAAAATATATAAAGACCTTAGCCCCTTACCATGTTGAGGTCGACGGTGCCACCATGTCGAGCCTTGTTGAGGTCCATTCGGGTGTATATCCATCAATGTTCATGCTTGAATTTAAAAGCTCTAATAGCCAAAAATGAATTACAATTTCATAATTTGAAAAAAAAATGCACATTGAATGTAATAACAAAATTTACAACTTACATGAAAAGTTTTTTTCAAAAAAATAATGCGTATGAAATAAAACATTCCGGTAAGAGGTTTTGAAATAAAACATTCTAGTAAGAGGTTTTGAAAACAATGCAAATGGAATGCTTGTTTGAAAAGAAAATTGCACAACTAAGGACTATACCTAGCTGAATTTTTTTGATTTTTTTTAAAAAAATGCAATGGGATGCATAATTAGAGTTAAAAGATATACAACTAAAAAATATTTCAATTTACCTGAATTTTTTCTTTTTTTAAAAAAAGTGCATATCAGATGCATGATTGAAATAAAAAAATTCAGGTAGAAGATTTTGAAAATAATGCACACGGAATGCATGTTAAGAAAAAAAAACTACAACTAAATGACTAACTACTTGCTGAAAAGTTTTTTTTTTGTTTTTTTTTTAAATGCAATGATATGCATGCTTGAAAATAAAAGTTATACAAAAAGTAATATTTACCGGATAACATTTACAACAAAAAAACACTGATAAAACACGACATGTTAGAGGGGTAAAAAAATGTGTGGCTTTGCTCTACAAGGTAGGTTCCACTAATAGGCTCCCGACAAGGTGGTTTCCTCCCCCAATCATAGGGATCACAAGACCTTCACAAGCGAGTGGAGTATTTCAGATTCGTAACGGCAGCCCATCCGCTCTGGTCGTACCGTACTAAACCTCCGGGGTTCCTAGTCGCCATGAGTTTTAGGCGTTTCGGACATTACACTAAATTGAGTTTGTGCGAATTCAAATAATATATAATAAAACAAAGAAAAATAGTCAGTCATAATAAAAAAATTAACTTCATACCTGAAATCACAAAAAAAAAAAACAAGTTAGAATATCAATGTCAAATATAAATAAAAAAAATTAAAACATATCAAATAAGAAAATATAAAGAGCCCGAACCCTCAATCTTCCCAATAAGATTCACCAAATTGTCGGACCTAAAATCTGATCTATGGCGAATATGTTTTGAAAAATTTGGATTTTGAAAGAGTTGCCACTAGTTAATTTATGGTAGCTGGAAACCTAAATTGCCTAGGAAATAATGAATTAAACACCTAGGCGTATAATTGGTCTACGATCAAATATTCGGATTGGATACTTTACAAATTAAAACACATGGAGTTAATCACGCCTTTTCGGTACTCAATTCACAAATTGCCAATAATATGTATAATTTTATAACATTAGAAAAAAAGTCGAATAATATTTAAATTTGTTGGACATGGCTTGGAAGCCCTGTGGGCTTAAGCCCAATTTTAATTTGTGAATGGCAATTGCCTTGGCCAAGTACATGTGTGTGTAGTTTAGTACCACACCGGCCAGGTTTGGCATTTTTTGCTAGTTTATATGGTGCAACTCCTTTTATACTAGTAACAATTTACTAGATGGAAGGCTCTCTCCACGCGCGCAGTGGGGGGTGCAGTCGAGAAGATCGAATACCCACCCCGGTAAGCAAAGCTTGTGTGCGCGCCCGCGACGTGCGTACACGAATGTCGGTCCGAAAAGCTAGCCTTGCGCGAGTTCGGTTTTGCTAAACCGAACCGTGGTCTGTCAAGATACATTGAATCCGAAAATTTGTTTTTGGTAACAGTTAATTATGGACATAATATATTTCGAGATTATTGTGATGTAATTAATGCGTCCAATTTTTGGACAAAATTGATGTCGAGAATATTCTGCTGAATCTCGAAATTAATGCAGAAGGAGTCTGTCTGCCCTATAAATACAGCATCAATCCTTCACATTTGAACACACCTCACAAATTCATTCTCTCATTTCTCTCTGAGTTTTCCTACCTCTCCGATAGGGCTGGGCAAAAAAACCGGTTCGGTTGAACCGAACCGGTTTGTATATGGTTTGGTTTTTAATATATATATTAGGAGCGGTTCTCAGCTGGTTCTATACAGGTTCAGAACCGGTTCTGAACCGGTTGTTTAAAAAAAATTAATAACCCTACGCTCCTAATTACAGCCGCCAGACAGACTCCAGTAAAAAAATTTGCCGCTCCTCTAGGAAGACGCTGCCCAGGGCACTCCCGCCGGACCTCCATCCACCACATCGCCGGCGAGTTTTGCTCAGTCCAATTTGCTACGGTGAGTTACTAAATTCTAACTTCCTATAGCGTTTATTGTTTCTGTAGGATTTCGTTAAATGAGTTTGAATCGATCCGTTTCTTTCACTTGATACAATTTAATAATGCCTTCCTCGTTCGGATCACCAACAATGATTTTTTGATGAATTTTTTATTTTGGGTTTGTCGACAACTCAATTAGTTCGAGAACTGAACCGAATTCAGTTCTGTTCAACAGAACTGAACTCGGTTCAGTTCAGTTCTGTAGAACTCGGTTCAGTTCTGTTGAACTGAACTGAACCGAGTTCCGCAGGACTGAACTGGGTTTAGTTCAGTTCAACAGAACTGAACTGAACCCAGTTCTGCAGAACTGAACTGGGTTCAGTTCAGTTCTGCAGAACTCGGTTCAGTTCTGCAGAACTCGGTTCAGTTCTGTTGAACTGAACCCAGTCCAGTTCTGTTGAACTGAACCCAGTCCAGTTCTGTTGAACTGAACCCAGTCCAGTTCTGTTGAACTGAACCCAGTTCAGTTCTGCAGACAGTTCGATGAAATTTTATTATTATTATAGGCTGAATGAATTATCGCTAAATATTTTGTGTAGTAAGTATATGAAGCTTGGTTATTGATGTGCTGATTTATATTTTGCATTTTAGATGTCTCTACCATCATCATCTTCTGGAAGAGGAAACAGTGGAGTACAAGAAAAAGAGCGTCCTAAGAGGAAAATTGCTGACATTGATGATCCATCAAACGGTAATCAATCAGCAGAAGTAGATGAAGCTGCATTTCCTCATTTGGATGGACCATCAGAGGTGCCAATAGTTCCATCGGAGGCAAGTCGAATTGCTAAAGCTCCAAAGAAAGGCAACAATTCTCGATATGGATAGGAGCCAGAGGCGAGTCGAAAAAATGAATCTCCACACTGGAAACATTACGACAGGTTGAAAAAATTTAGTGCTAAGGGTAAGCCTGTTGGTCAGTGCTTGTGCTGTGGTGCACATATTGTAGCTGACGGTACAAGTTCTTTGAAAAATCATAAGATAAGATGTAACCAATCTCCTTTCAAAGTAACCATGGATAACTTTTTCCCAAAAGAAGATGGTGAAAGGGCAGATGGTAGCAGTGTTGTTGTTTCTCGACCACCTTTGCATTCAACTGTACCTAAATTCAATCAAGCTCTTTGTTGGAGAGAGCTTGTTCGAATGTTTATTGTTGCTGAGCTGCCATTTAGGTTCGTTGAAAATGAAGCGTTTAGGCAGTTTCTTAAGGTGTTACAACCAAGGTTTGAGGTTCACTCGCGCAGAAAACTGACCAGAGACGTTCTACAAATGTATGGGGAAGAGAAGGAAAAGTTGGGGAATTTCATCAGAAGTGTTAAAGGTAAGGTTTGTCTAACTACTGATTTGTGGACTTCATGTCAGAGCTTTAGTTATATGAGCCTTACTGCACATTTTATTGATGATAACTGGAAATTGCATAAGAAGATCTTGAATTTTGCTCGAGTTACTGGTCATACAGGTGAGCAAGTGGGTAGAGTTATTAAGGAGAAACTTCAGCAGTGGCAGATTAGGAAAGTTTTATGTATTACAGTGGATAACGCTAGTTCCAACACTGGTACAGTGAATTTTCTGAAGAGATGGGTCATAGAAGAAGAGGGCACAAGTTCTGTCTTGGATGGTAACCATATGCATGTGCGTTGTTGTGCTCATATCCTTAACCTGGTTCTACAGGATGGGTTGTCTGGAATTGTTAAGTCTTTTCTAGAATCCGTGATGCAGTGAAGTATGTAAGAGGATCTACATCTAGGTTTGATTGATTTAAAACTCATGTCAAATCTGCAAATATTTCAACTAATCGCATAGTGTCACTGGATGTTGAAACTCGATGGAATTCCACCTATAAATGTTGGATGTTGCTTTACTCTATCAGAAGGTGTTTCAGCGATTAGAAGGAGATGAAACAGAGAAGTACACTGAGGAGCTTGTAAAGAAGGATGGTGTCCCTACAGTTACTGATTGGAGTCATGCACGTAGTATTTTGCCTTTTCTTAAGGCATTTTATAATGCTACAATGCGCATTTCCAGATCTTCATATGTTACTGCTAGTAGTTACATTGTTGAGGTGTCTTCTATTGGGATGGCAATTAACAAAAATTTGTCAAACCGAGATCCATCAGTTAAAGATATGGCTACAAGGATGAAAGCAAAGTTCATGAAATATTGGGGAGATTCGTATAAGGTTAACATGTTGTTGATGATTGCTTTGGTTCTTGATCCTAGGCAAAAGATGAAAGGTGCTGAGTTCTATTTTAACACCTTCTATGACCATCATAAAGCCGGTGTCCTCGAGCATGATTTGGAAACTAATTTGAAGTCAATATTTGATCAATATGCAAAAGTGAACGAAGGCATTACAAGTCACCAACCGATGCACATTGATGGTGATGATGATGATGATGATGATGATGATGATGATGATGATTATGCCAATGCATATTGGCAAGCAACGGGCAATACCGGTCAATCAAGTTCAACAACTGAGCTTGATAAGTACTTGAAAGAAGATCTTGAGCCTTATAAGCGGGACAGTGATCTCGATTTGCTTAACTGGTGGAAGGCGAACTCGAATAGGCTTCCGGTACTTGCTTCTATTGCAAAGGATGTGTTGGACATACCGGTTTCCACGGTAGCTTCTGAAAGTGCTTTTAGCACTGGATGGAGAGTTGTTAGTGAGTATCGTAGTTGTTTGGACCCTACTACAGCTGAGAGACTTATATGCACACAAGATTGGCTTAAGGGAACCCAATTCTCATTGCTAACAGATGAAGACTTTGAAGAAATTGAGAAGTTTCAAAATGGTAATTCACTGACTTGAAAATTAATTTAGTAATTTATTAGTCTACTTGATTAATTTTTTTCCGTTAACTTTTGTAGAGTTCAGTCAAGATGAGAATGTTCAAGGAGATTCCACCAACGGTTGATGTCATATGGATCATTTATCTTAGTAAGTTCAATAACTTAGTTAAAGGGTTCGAGAACTGAACTGAACTCAACTGGGTTCAGTTCAGTTCAGCAGAACTGAACTGGGTGAACTGAACTGGGTTCAGTTCTGCAGAACTGAGTTCAGTTCTGCCCAACTGAACTGGTGAACTGAACTCAGTTCAGTGCAGTTCTGCTGAACTGAACTGAACCCGGTTCAGCTCTGCAGAACTGAACTCGGTTTAGTTCAACAGAAACTGGAGTTCAGTTCAACATAACCGTGGTTCAGTTCGGCACCTAAATTTGTTCGGTGAAATCAAATAAGATTTGGTAAAAAATAAATCTCAACTCAGTTATGTTTTATTCATGATTAACTTACTTCATATACTAACTCTTTTTATTTATTTTTCATTTATAGATTTGTTGCACTATTGGCGTTTGAGCTACGCATGTCGCCTCTCATGAACCGGTGGAAGTCTGAAGATTTATGCTTTAAATATTTCAACTTATATTATCAGATTGTTTGGAATTTAGATTTCGATACTATCTATGTTGAAGTGATTGGTTATCTTTATATTTTGAAAGTTTATGAATTGTTCGTCTATTATCGAATTTGGTGCGTAATTAGAACTTAAAATAAAAAAAGTTTGAAGAAAAAAAAAAGGTTCAGAACCGGTTCAGCCATGGTTTGGTTCTGGAGCCGTAAATCCGGTTCGGTTCATGCCAGGTATAGAAAACTGGCTGAACATTAAATTCGGTTCCGGTTCGGTTCTGAACCGGTTCGGCCTAAAACCGAACCATGCCCAGCCCTACTCTCCGAGTTTATCTGCCACTGCATTATCAGGTTATAGTATCTGTTTATTTTATTCATTCAGGTTCTACAATCTGTTCTTATATTGAATTTCTGTCGTCGTCGTCAGCATCTCTATTAAAATCCTGTTGTGTTCAGGTATTGAGTTCCGTTCGGTCAAGCGTGTTTCGTGCATAACACGATTTGACGACACTTCTGAATCTTGGGAGGTGATCGCCCCGTGTTTAAACTCCTTTGCATAACCCGAGGGTGGAGTGGGGCGAAATTGCCTTAAGGAGACCGTGATCAGCACGGGCATCAATATTAAAATCACGTTTTCGTCTTTCTCGATTTTACGTGTAATTTCAGAGTTGTTAATATCTTGCATGATAATTTGATATAATTATATGTAAGAACTCGAAATTTTACTATTTACATTTTAGTCCCTGAAGTTTCAAATATTGCAAATTGATCCCTCAACTTTTGTGTTTTGCAGTTTTGACCCTGAAATTTGCCAACAGTCTTAAGGCACCTTTTTTTATTGTTGATTATCAGGGTTGTTGGATCTTAATTTTGAAACTAACGTTGTTGTTTATGCGTTATCAGATATGGATCCAAACAACAACACATCCCTTCTCTAGCGAGATGATTCCCGAGACAGAAGTGCCTAATCAGGGAACTGGAGGTGTACCTCCACCGACAACTGCTTTCAACACCATGCTGTCACCACCACCGCTGCTGTATGCACTAGACTGAATTTGCTTCCAGTCAGTGGTTTCAACTTTGCTGCTCCAGGTGCTAGTTCATCTCAAACTGTTCCTAATCTCGGATTCGGGAACTTTGCTGTAGCACCATTGGCCGGAGGACTGGCCATGCCCCGTATTTTAACTTCCCCGGTGGAGAAACCAGAAAATTTTGACGGGACGAACTTCAAGATATGGAGTGAGAAGATGAAGTATTATATCACCTTCCATATCATGGAGAGATTCCTGACAAAAATGCCCTTGCCAATTGACCCAGATGATGCCACATCCTTCCTGGCGTTAGAGGCGTGGAAGCATTCGGACTACCTGTGCAGGAACGCTATCATGAGCTGTCTTACCGACCCACTGTATCATGTCTACAGCAGGACGACGTCTTCAAGAGAGCTGTGGACATCCATTAATTCAAAATACGAGTCGGAGGATGCTGGAAGGAATAAATTCCTTGTTAGTACATTGTTTGATTTTAAAATGGTAGATAACAAATCTGTGATGCAGCAGGTGAACACGCTCTTAAATCTGATTCAGGAGATCCATGATGCGCAGATAGCTTTTACCGAGTCATTCAAGGCGACTGTGATTATGGAGAAGCTTCCCCCCAGCTGGGATTAGTTCAAGGGCTATCTGAAGCGTAAGACAAAGGAGATGCCGGTGTCAGAGGTGGTCAGCAGGATCGCCACCCAGGAGGGTCTCCAGAAGAATGCCCAGGGAAATCCGGTCGGCCCTATGAGGACGATCAATTCGGCCAAGGCTAATGTGGTGGAGCACAACCAGGGTCCAAGCAAGCAGGGCTCTCGTGGAAGAGGAAAAAAGCCGCAAGACAAGGGGGTCAACCTAGGTCCGAAAGGCGGTTTTTCCAAGAAATCCAAAGGCGGCCAATCTTCTAAGGGAAGCAAGGGACCTCGAGGAGGACAAGGCTCTCAAGCTCCACAATTTTTTCAAAGTAGATGTTTCAATTGTGGCAAGATAGGCCACAAAGCTAATGAGTGCAGGTTCCCTAAGAATCATGAAGCCCACGTGGCGACGGTCACCGAGGACATAGAGGACCTGAACTTGATCGCGGTGGTGTCGGAGATCAATATGGCTTATTCCAACCCCAAGCAGTGGTGGGTGGACACTGGCGCCACTAAGCATGTCTGCTCGAACAAGGCGGTGTTCTCAAGCTTGGAGGAGGTGGACACCAGAGAATCCCTGTTCATGGGAAACTCTGCCTCATCGGCGATTAAAGGCAGAGGAACGGTGGTGTTGAAGATGACTTCTGGCAAGGACGTTACCCTCACCAATGTGCTGTATGTTCCGGACATCCGGAAGAACTTGGTGTCTGGGGCCCTCTTGAACAAGCATGGTTTTCGTCTTGTGTTTGATTCTGATAAGTTTGTACTTACTAAGAATAATGTTTTCATTGGTAAGGGATATGAGAATGGAGGAATGTTTAAGCTCTCTGTAATGGCCATGGTGCCCAAAAAGAACATGAATAAGAATGCTTCCTCTTCTGCTTACTTGCTTGAGTCTACTAATTTATGGCATGGTAGGTTAGGACATGTTAATTTTTATTCTTTGCCAAAGTTAATAAACATGGAGCATGTTCCTAAATTCAAAATAGATCAGGAACATAAATGTGAAGTTTGCGTTGAAGCGAAACTTACTCGTACTTCGTTTCACTCAGTCGAAAGATTTTCTGAACCTCTCGATCTAATACATAGCGATGTTTGTGACTTGAAATATGTACAAACGTGTGGTGGAAATAAATACTTCATCACTTTCGTAGATGATAGTACGAAATTTTGCTATGTATACTTGATGAAAGGAAAAGATGAAGCAATTCAGAAATTCAGGATCTACAAACAAGAAGTTGAGAATCAACTTAATAAGAAAATAAGAAAAGTTACGCAGTGACAGAGGAGGTGAGTATGAAGCTCCGTTTGCATAATTTTTCGCTGAACATGTTATTGTCCATGAGGTCACTGCTCCGTTTTCACCTCAGTCAAATGGGGTTGCGGAAAGGAAAAATCGAACATTGAAGAAAATGATGAATTCATTGTTCATTAGTTTGGGGTTGCCCCGGAACATGTGGGGGGAAGCTATTTTGACTAGCAATTACCTTTTGAATAAGGTACCCCAAAAGAAGGAAGAGAAAACTCTGTTTGAATTGTGGAAAGGGAGGAAACCTTCTTATAATCACCTTCAAATGTGGGGGTGTCTTTCCAAGGTAATGATACCTCCCCCGAAGAAGGTGCGAATAGGCCCTAAAACCGTTGATTGCATCTTCATTGGGTATGCTCAGCATAGTAATGCATATCGGTTTCTTGTGTATGAATCAAAGTTGTTGATATACACAAAAATACGATTATGGAGTCAAGAAATGCATATTTCTTTGAAAATGTATTTCCGGCTAAGTCCAGAGGAGAAGCAAGTTCTTCAAGACAAGCATATGAGACTATAGAGGAAAATAGTCAAGACCGAGAACATGAAGGAAAGTTGAGGTCGGGACCGAGGTTGAAACCAAGGTCGAACCCAGAAGAAGTAAAAGGGCAAGGACTGAAAAGTCCTACGGTCCAGATTTTCAGACCTGTATGCTTGAAGCTGAACCTCAGACTTACCAAGAAGCCGTAAACTCCTCTGAGGGCCCTCTATGGAAAGAGGCAATAAACAGTGAAATCGAATCGATCTTGCAGAATCAGACTTTGGAGCTAGTGGATCTTCCGCCCGGAAGCAAACCGCTAGGCTACAAGTGGATCTTTAAACGTAAAATGAAAGCAGATGGTTCGATTGATAAATATAAAGCCCGAACTTGATAATTTTGATACATATTCTCCAGTAACTAGAATCACATCCATAAGGATGGTACTTGCGATTGCCGCGTTGCAAAATCTAGAAGTACATCAAATGGATGTGAAAACGGCTTTCTTAAATGGAGATTTAGACGAAGAAATCTACATGGAACAACCTGAGGGTTTCTCTACGTGAGGGCAGGAAAAGAAAGTCTTTAAGCTTGTCAAATCCCTGTATGGTCTAAAACAGGCGCCTAAACAATGGCATCATAAATTTGACAGCGTTATGATGGAAAAAGGTTTCAAAATAAATGAGTGTGACAAATGTATTTACGTGAAAGATACAGATAGAGGTTATGTTATTTTGTGTCTTTACGTAGATGACATGCTTATCGTTGGAAGCGACGATGAGATAGTCCGGTCTACCAAACATATGTTGAGTTCAAGGTTCGATATGAAAGATATTGGCCTTGCCGATGTGATCCTTGGAATTAAAATCATAAGATCTTCGGAAGGTCTCGTTCCAAGTCAAACTCATTATATTGATAAGATTTTGGATAAGTTTAACAGAGATGACAAGAACGAGGTCAGTACCCCTATTGATACGAGTAAGTACTTTTCAAGGAATAAGGGGGGATCCATTTCCCAAATTGAGTACGCTCGAATTATTGGTAGTGTCATGTACTTAATGTCATGCACTAGACCAGATATCGCTCACGCGCTAAGTGTATTGAGTCGATATACGAGTAACCCTAGTGTTGATCACTGGAACGGGTAATCAGGTTACTTAGGTATCTGAGATATACTCGTAATCATGGTCTACATTACACTAGAAATCCTTCTATGATAGAAGGCTATAGTGATGCAAACTGGATATCCGATTCCAGAGACACAGACTCTTTGAGTACAAGTGGTTACGTTTTCATCTTAGGAGGTGCAGCAGTGTCGTGGAAATCCTCAAAGCAAACAGTCATAGCCAGATCCACGATGGAGTCTGAGTTTATTGCACTAGATAAATGTGCCGAAGAGGCAGAATGGCTACGCCATTTCCTCGAGGATGTTCCGAGATGGCCAAAACCTGTGCCTGCAATCTGCATTCACTGCGATTGTAAAGCCGCGATCGGCAGAGCACAAAATTTTATGTATAATGGAAAGTCAAGACATATCCGTCGAAGACATAGTTCCATAAGACAATTACTCTCTACCGGAATTATCACGATCGACTTTACGAGATCGGTTGATAATATTGCGGATCCGCTAACCAAAGGGTTAAATAGAGAGTTGTTTGGCCAAGCATTAAAAGGAATGGGGCTAAAGCCCGTAGAGGAAACACCCTTGAGAAGGAAAACCCAACCATGATGACTGGAGATCCCAAGAACTTGGTTCAATGGGACAACCTAATCACAAGGGTGAGTGTGGTCACTGTGGGGGTCAAACCCCGAGCCCATTCCTATGATGCAAACAGTGATGAAGATAAGATTAAGCTTTTGCCGTTGTTGATACTCACAAGCAAAGCTTTTAATGATTCGTAAGGAGAACTCAGAGTCGTGATGATGCTTTTGAGACATAGAATCACCTATGCGAGTGATAAGTGGGGCCGCTAAGAAAGGGATTGTTGAGGGCGCAATTCTTAGAAACGCTTGCAGAACCAGACACATGATCCAGGGCCAAGGGATCACAGGGCGTGAACCGAACTATACTAGGAAGGTATCTGTGTGGGTTATGCCGTCCTTTACACCAACGACAGTCGGTTCAAGGACATCGCGTCTACCGACCAGTCAGTAGAGAATGCATGATCTCACAAGGGGTAGGTTCAAAGGGGTTACCCTTACCTATCATTTGCAGGTATTAACCGTTGAACACAACTTTCGAGTCTAGAGCTACCGTTAGGTTTCGATTTCCATTCATGTGGGGGATTGTTGGACATGGCTTGGAAGATTTGTGGGCTTAAGCCCAATTTTAATTTGTGAATGGCAATTGTCTTGGCCAAGTACATGTGTGTGTAGTTTAGTACCACACCGGCCAGGTTTGGCATTTTTTGCTAGTTTATATGGTGCAACTCCTTTTATACTAGTAACAATTTACTAGATGGAAGGCTCTCTCCACGCGCGCAGGGGGGTGCAGTCGAGTGGATCGAATACCCACCCCGGTAAGCTTGGTTTGTGTGCGCGCCCGCGACGTGCGTACACGAATGTCGGTCCGAAAAGCTAGCCTTGCGCGAGTCCGGTTTTGCTAAACCGAACCGTGGTCTGTCAAGATACATTGAATCCAAAAATTTGTTTTTGGTAACAGTTAATCATTGACATAATATATTTCAAGATTAATCTGATGTAATTAATGCGTCCAATTTTTGAACAGAATTGATGTCAAGAATATTCTGCTGAATCTCGAAATTAATGCAGAAGGAGCCTGTCTGCCCTATAAATGCAGCATCAATCCTTCACATTTGAACACACCTCACAAATTCATTCTCTCATTTCTCTCTGAGTTTTCCTACCTCTCCGAGTTTATCTGCCACTGCGTTATCAGGTTATAGTATCTGTTTATTTTATTCATTCAGATTCTACAGTCTGTTCTTATATTGAATTTCCGCCGTCGTCGCCGGCATCTCTATTAAAATCCTGTTGTGTTCAGCTATTGAGTTCGGTTTGGTCAAGCGTTTTTCGTGCATAACACGATTTGACGACACTGTTGAATCCTGGGAGGTGATCGCCCCGTGTTTAAACTCCTTTGCATAACCCGAGGGTGGAGTGGGGCGAAATTGCCTTAAGGAGACCGTGATCAGCACGGGCCTCATTATTAAAATCACGTTTTCGTCTTTCTAGATTTTACGTGTAATTTCGGAGTTGTTAATATCTTGCATGATAATTTGATATAATTATATGTAAGAACTCGAAATTTGATTACTTACATTTTAGTCCCTGAAGTTTCAAATATTGCAAATTAATCCCTCAACTTTTGTGTTTTGCAGTTTTGACCCTGAAATTTACCAATAAAATTCATATGCTGAGAGGTTATAACCAAGAGCTAATAATATCAGTAAACAAAACTATAATACCTATATTAATAAAGTTAAACTGAAAATCCCTAAATATTATCAAATCGAATTAAATAATTTGAATTGAAACACAATCTGCCATATAATAAAACCTAACTTGTCAAATTAACACTATACTATTCAATGAAACCTAAGCTATAATATAATAATAATAATAATAATAATAATAATAATATAAAGAAGACTGCTTTACCTCATAAATGAAATGGCTGGTTCTGGGCACGAGACAGTCATTTGCAATACAAAGTTACGGATTCGAGCGATCTCTTCAACGGAAGCACTAGACCTGTAGACCTGTGGGGACTCTGCTCGAGGATAGAATCAACTGCAAGACGGACAATATCACACCGAACGAAACAAACAGGAGAGTGCGGGATGGCAACGGATGCAACTCTGATGCTGGGACAACAACAACAACGGAGCTCTGTGAACGGTGAGAACTTGGAGGAGAAGCTTCGAATGCAAGAACAGCAGAAATTGAGAGAGTGAAGAAGAAGCGAATAATGCCAGGGTCTCAGCTTTTATAAGCAAAAGGACAAATGGAAGGACTTAATCTCGACCGTAGAAGACGAAACGATTCGATCGTGATCGTTGAAATCATGAAGACGGTACGAAAGAGACAGCTGGACGGGCCTGATCTGGACCGTTGAAGAGGAAACGACACGATCTTAATCGCCGAGATTATAGGGTACAAGTACGGAAGGGACGTGAGTGACGTCACAACTGCTTTTTCAGAAAGCAACAGTCACGCCGATTTAAACGTCGTTTCCTTATCCCCAAGCATTTAATGCTACAATAACCAAGGAGTCTCCTCGGATTTGGCAACTGCCCATGGGGTCTGGTGGGCCCAAGGTAATCATGAGTAAGAAACTCTGTCGTACAACAATCACGCGCAAGGCAAAAGCCTCCGATGGAGATATCAAAATGCCTGAAGATAAAAGCCCCCGACGGCGGTATCGGGAGGTATAAAGACAAAAGCCTCTGATAGCAAGGTCAGAAGATCTGAAACTGGAAGACACGACGAACTAAAAGTCCCCCATGTCTTGGGGGCAAGTGATGGGTTCCGATGTAATCGTTAGCCCCGTTAACAGCCAATGGACGGCGAGTAGGTCCAGTGGGCCTCGTGAAAGCCTGGAAGGCCCAGAGGCCCAGTAAGAAGGGTCCCGATATCAGCGGTCCCGATATAGGAGCTGAATGCTCCCGACAAGAAGCCTCTGAGTAGGCCCCGATATGCCTTAGTAAAGGCCCCGATGATAAAAGCCCCGCAGAGGCTGGACCCGTCTCGTGAGACAAAGGGTCCTGGGTGGTGATCTAGAATGAGATAACTCTGGAGTCCCCGACAGGAGTCGAGACTTGTGATCAGAGGATAAAGACCGAGAAACCCGCCTACTAGATAGAGTAGTGGGAGACGGTTAAAGATATAGATAAGTCCCCCGAGATACGCAGGGCGTGCCCGAGATACGCGGAGTATGGGTAAGATACGCGGAGCGTGGGGCGAAATCTACGGAATCCCGAACGAGATATACAGAATCATAGCGAGATACGCGGAATCATGAGCGAAACGGCCAATCACGACCACAGGTAACTGAGTAACTTCCCCTCCTATATAAAGGAGGAAGTTACCTCAGAAAACGAATAATCATCTAATACGTACTTAGATTACTGCTGCCACCCCATTGATCATATACTCATTTAAGCATCGGAGAGGGATTCTGGGTCACCACCCAGGTCATCCCCTTTTGCAGGATTACGCGGAGCCCAGAAGTCCAAGCTTTCCGTCAAGGACGTAACGGAGCTTCGCCCGTGATCCAACATTGGCGCCGTCTGTGGGAAACTAACGAAAAGTCAAGATAGTTTCTACCAGATCAATGGCCGGTGATGGCAAGAAGAAGCAGGTTCAGGCTGGCAGTTCTCGTCCCGCAGGAACTGTGAATTCCCCGTTGCCGGAACGTGTTGCTGAACAAGGCGAGAACCCCGCTCTTTCCCAGACAGGAGGGCATGGTGATGGTTATGAGGTCTCAGTCCGAGACACGGAGATGAACAGGCAAGATATCTCGCGAAGGGAGGAGGACGAGGCTCCCCCGAACCCGGTGGGGCGCAGAGGAGAAGGAGTCCCGCGAAGGGAAGAAGGGTCGTCTTTGAACTCGGAGTTAGCCAAGGCAGTAGCAGATGCTATGCCCATGTTCTTGGCTGCCATGGAGGCCTTGTTGGACAAGAGAGAGGCTGCCAGGAGGGCGGAGGAGTTGCCTCCGCCGAGAAGAGTTACCTACACCCCCCCCCCCCCCCCCGAGGGTGGTCCCAGAAGAACAGGAGGTTCAGGAGGTTCCACCCAGGAACAGGGGTAAGGAACCCGCGCACCTAGAGAAATTTGTGGTCGACGGCCCGGGACCAGTGCAAAACAGGACCATTCCCCTGAATAGCCCCATCACCCCCGATCAGGTGGTGAAGATCGTTAGCATCTGCATGGGCGATCAGAAGCAGATGACATCGGAGCTGAGGGATCGATCCAGTCATCCTTTTGTTCCGCGGCTGATAGATACCGTCGCCCCGCCCGGGTTAGGTATTCCGACCATCAAGGAGTATGATGGTGAAGGGGATCCAGTTCGCCATGTTCAGAGACATGTCCAGGCCTGTATGGGTAGGACTTCAAACGACGATCTCATATGCTCGCTGTTCCCGATCACCCTGGGAGAAAGGGCCATGACCTGGTTTTTCAGCCTCCCGCCAGGAAGCATCACGTGCTGGGCGGACATGCATGACCGCTTCATCAAGCAATATCAGGGCCGCAGGCGTCTCCTGAAGAGTTTAAGGTCCCTGACCCAGGTGGTGCAGAGACCAGATGAATCGTTGGCGTACTACTACCAACGGTTCACTGCGAGTGCCGCGTAGATCGATGAATAAATATCGGAGGGAGAGACCATCCGCACTTTCCTCCGGAACCTTACTGCTCCGTATGGTTCCGACCTGATGCACAGTGTAGCCGCGAAGGCTGTGTGGAGCATGGAGGCCCTGCAAGCGAGGGTGAAACAGCAAATCGACGTCCAGGAGTCGAAGATTGCTGCCGGGGAGCTCGATCCTCCGAAGTCGGGAAGAGGAAAGACGTCGTCCAAGCTGTCGGATGATCGAAAAGGGAGCGACAAATTGGAGGGAAGTAGGAAGCGTGGTCGCCCCGAGAAAAGGGAGGATAGGCGTCCCCCGAAAAAGGAAAACCGAGAGGGTCGTGCTGTTCCCATCAACAGCTCGATGACCTCCGTGCTGGCTGTGATGGATCGACAGGGTCTCGCCCGATATCCCCCGAAGAAAGAAGGTGAGTTCCTGGGAGGCCGCTCCGATCGTTACTGTCGCTACCATAGAGCCAATGGTCACGACACAGAAAACTGTCGGGAGCTGAAGAAGGAGATAGAAAAGCTGATCTAGAAGGGGAAGCTAAGGAGTTCGTCGGAAGGGGAAGGTGTCGATCTCGTTCCAAAAGTCGATCGCGGTCCCGTTCCAAGTCCCGTGATCGATCCCCGAAGAAGAAGAAGGTTGAGTCGGAGCCCTCTAGTTCCGGTGCCCGTAAGGAGAGACGGGGAACCATTAACGTCATTCATGGAGGAATGGCAGCGGGAGGTGACACCACCGCTTCTCGGGAGAATTATGCTTCTCGCATTTCCGCTGCTGTGGTGCTTGGCAAGAGGTCCCGGTCGTGGACTCTGAAGGAGGAAATGGTGATTTCCTTCTCGGCGGAGGATTTGATAGGCGTGGAGAGCCCCCACGATGATGCCCTGGTCGTAACCTTGGACGTAGACGGATTCGAGATGAAGCGGATCCTGATAGATGGAGGGAGCTCCTCCGACATTCTTTTCATGGATTCCTTGGAGGCCATGGGAAAGACGAAGAAGGACCTGACGCAGGTAAACTTCCCGATGGTAGGCTTCTCCGGGTCGACTTCCTACCCGGTGGGGATGATTACCTTGCCAGTAGAGTTTGGTAGTGGCTGGAAGATGGAACGGCGGAACGTGGATTTCTTCGTGGTAGAATCCGCGGGAACGTACAATGCTATTATCGGGAGGACCACCATCAACCCTCTCATGGCAGTCGCCTCGACTGTCCACCAAAAGATGAAGTTCCCGACGGACCATGGTGTCGGAGAGGTTAAGGGCGACCAGGTGGCGTCACGAAATTGTTACGTCAATGCCACCCGAAGGAGAAGGAGGGAAGCCATGGCGGTCCTGCAGACCGATGCCGATCCTCGAGAAGAATTTGGGCGTCCCGCCCCAATGGAGGATCTGAAGGAAGTTGAGATCGATGGACCTCGGAGGAAGGTGAAGATCGGGGCTGCTCTATCGGAGGAGAGAGCCCAAGAGTTGATCAAGCTTCTGAAGGAGTTCAAGGAACTGTTTGCCTGGTCCCCGAGTGATATGCCAGGAATCAGTCCCGACGTGATTGTGCACGAGCTGAAGATTGACCCCGCGATCAAGCCTATCGCACAGAGGAGGCGTCCGATGGGCGCGGACAAGAGGATCGCGATCCAGCAGGAGGTGGGCAGACTGCTCGATGCTGGATTCATCAAGGAGCTCCGATTCCAGACATGGGTCGCTAACCCAGTCCTGGTGCGAAAGAGTAACGGGAAGTGGCGGATGTGTGTCGATTTCCGCGACTTAAACAAGGCTTGCCCGAAGGATTGCTACCCGCTCCCGATGATTGACCAGTTGGTGGATGCCACATCGGGACATGAGCTGCTGAGCTTCATGGATGCCTATTCCGGGTACAACCAGATCAAGATGGCGAAGGAGGATGCCCCCCACATAGCTTTTTACGATGACAGCGACGTCTACCACTACGACGTAATGCCCTTCGGATTGATCAATGCCGGAGCAACTTACCAGCGGATGGTAAACAAGTTGTTCGGAGACATGTTGGGGAAGACCATGGAGGCATATGTGGATGACATGCTCGTGAAGTCCCGACAGGCAGGAGACCACGTCCAAAACTTGGCGGCGGCGTTCGAGCGGATGAGGTTTCATCAGGTTCGGTTGAACCCGGACAAATGTGCTTTCGGGGTGAACTCGGGGAAGTTCCTAGGGTTCATGGTGAGCCAGAGAGGAATCGAGGTGAACCCTGAGAAGCTGCGAGCAATTGAAGAGATGCAGTCCCCGAAGAATCATCGGGAGATTCAAGTGTTGAATGGCCGGTTTGCCGCGATGAATCGGTTCCTATCCAAGGCGAGTGACAGAGCCATGCCATTTTTTGATGTGTTAAGGGCCCACAAGAAGTTTGAATGGTCCGACAAGTGCGAGGAGGCATTCCAAGCACTAAAGCAGCATCTCCGTACCCTCCCGCCATTGGCGAAACCGGCTCCAGGCGAGCCACTTTATCTCTATTTGGCTGTTTCTGATGTTGCTGTTAGTTCTGTGTTGATTAAGATTGTCAAGGGCAACCAAGTGCCTGTCTATTATGTAAGCAAGGCATTTGCCAAACATGAAATGAATTATCCCGCTATTGAGAAGTATCCCTTTGCATTGATTGTTGCCGCTCGGAAGCTCCGTCCTTACTTCCATGCACACGAGGTTACAGTGTTAACCAATCAGCCCTTGAAGCACTTTCTGAACCGACCGGAGGCGTCGAGGAGGTTGGTGAAATGGGCCATCGAGCTTACGGAGTTCCGTATACATTTTGCTCCGCGAACTGCTATTAAGGGCCAGGCATTGGCAGATTTTATAGCTGAGTCTACGGCACCCGATCTGGAAGCAACGGGTCCCGCAGAGGGGGCAACTATGGAGGTCCCGATAGCAGAACAGCCAGAACAGCCAAATGAGGAGAACACTTGGGAGATGTACACTGATGGTTCATCAAGTGTAGAAGGATCGTGGGCAGGATTCATATTGATACCGCCCAGTGGAGGCGAACCCTTGCGATATGCTTTGGCCTTAACGTTCAAGGCCACCAACAATGAAGCAGAGTACGAGGCTCTCATCACGGGTCTTAAGATTGCCAAGGGTACGGGGGTCGACCATTTGAAAGTGAAGTGTGATGCCAGCTTGATCGTAAATCAAGTCCAGGGGAACTATGAAGCCAAGAGCCCGACAATGAGGAAGTATTTGCACGAGGTGCAGACTTTGAAGGGGAGCTTCAAAAGCTTCGATATCGAGGCGATCCCGAGGGAAGAAAATGCGGAGGCAGACGCCTTGAGCAAGTTTGCTCTGGGAGTGGTCCCTGAGGAGAATCGGAAGGTGCATTTCCTGGAGAGAGTGATCATCTCAACCATCGATCCATCGGAGGTATGCGCTGTGGAAGCAAGATCGGACAAAGAAAAGAAATCCACCTGGATGACCCCGATGGTCACATACCTGACTACGGGGGCACTCCCCGATGACGATGTGGCAGCTGTCAGGCTGCGTCGAATTGCGAACGACTACGCGATGGTGGACAACCAGTTATACAAGAAGGGGCATGTGAAGCCTTTCTTGAAATGCGTGGCGGAGCCTGATACAAATTGAATCCTGAGAGAGCTACACGAGGGAGTCGCGGCCTGTCATGAAGGGGCCCGATCTATCGTGAGGAAAGCGTTGAACCTAGGCTACTACTGGCCTTCGATGAACAAGGAGGCGACAGCAATGGTCCGATCCTGTGATGCCTGCCAAAGGTACGCTCCAAATATCGTGGCTCCCGCCGCGGACTTAATGCCCATCAGGAGTGCTTGGCCCTTCGCGCAATGGGGGATTGACTTGGTGGGACCTCTTCCCCAAGCGAAAGGTCAGTGCAAATATTTACTCGTGGCCATCGATTACTTTTCGAAATGGATAGAGGCTAAGGCATTGGCCAAGACGACAGGACAGCAGATCCTCAAGTTCCTCCAAACTCAGATCATATCCCGGTATGGGGTTCCTCGAGTGCTGGTCAGCGACAATGGCCCTCCGTTCAATGGGGCTCAGTTAAAGGAGTACCTGGAGGAATTGAACATCGAGCACCGGACCGCTTCCGTCCGCCATGCTCAGACCAATGGCCAAGTCGAATCAGCCAACAAGATCGTGATGGATGGCTTGAAGAAGATAGTCTACGCCTTGCAGGGCCATTGGCTGGATGAGCTTGAAAATGTGCTATGGGCGGTTAGAACACCCAAGCAATCGACCGGGGAAACTCCGTTTGGCCTGGTCTATGGAACGGAGGCAGTCGCCCCCGTAGAGATAGCGGTGGCGTCCCATCGCGCGAAATATTACGAACCTCTGACAAACGAGGAAATGAGACGTCTAGACTTAGACTTGCTCGAGGAGAAGAGGTGGAAAGCTGATAAAGTCCAGGCTCGGATGCGTCTGGCAACAGCCCGATATTATAATCGGCGTGTCAAGTCCCGACAATTCTTCGTGGGAGAACTTGTTTGGCGGAGGAACGAGTTCGTTCATCAAGATCGGATCAACAAGCTATCACCAAAATGGGAGGGACCCTACAAGATCGTAGGGATGCCAGCCCCGAATGCGTACAAGCTAGAAGACCTCGATAGCAAGACGTTGAGGCATTCCTTCAGTGGCGAACACTTGAAGAAGTATCATGTATGATATTAAGTCGCCGTGAATGGCGCAAGTTATCTATCAATCCGATGTAAGCGAAACCTTGAGTTATTTATGAATAAAAGAAGTTGCTTCCGATCAAATTGCTTTTAGATTTATTCTAACTGTTAGTAAGACGTCCTGAAGGACGCGACAAAAAGCCTTACGAGGTATGGATAAAAGCCCTGCGGGGTATGCGTAAGTCGTCTATATGATGCGGCCAAAAGCCTTAACAGGTACGGACAAAAGCCCTACGGGGTACGTGTAAGTCGTCTATATGATGCAATCAAAAGCCTAGGGAAAAAGCCCTAACGGGTCCGCGTAAGTCGTCTATATGATGCGGCCAAAAGCCTTAACAGGTATGAAAAAGCCTTAACAGGTTCGCGTAAGTCGTCTATATGATGCGGCCAAAAGCCTTAACAGGTACGAAAAAGCCTTAACGGGTCCGTGAAAGTCGTCTGACAAAGACACGATAAAAGCCTCAAGGGGTGTGAAAAATCATCTTAAAAAGGTGTGAAAAATGGCATTGAAAGCCAGGGACGAGAAACCTTAAGTGGTAAAGTCCCGATTGGACGAGAAACCTTAAGTGGTAAAGTCCCGATTGGACGAGAAACCTTAAGAGGTAAAGTCCCGATTAGATAAGAAACCTCCAGTGGTAAAATCTCGAGTGAAGCGTCGGAAGGACGTATGAAGTCATCTTAAATGGTGCATCGGAACGTTCTGAGTAACGAATTTAAAGCCGCTTTAGATAAGTGCCAACGAGTATCGGGGCCAAAACAGATGAAAATAAACTGCTTGTATAAAGGCTCGAAGGTCTAAGGGTTCCGATACAAAGGATAAAGAATACAAGGAGAAACTACAAGGACTAAAAATATAAAGCGCTAAGCTTGGTCCTTGTTGGAGGTCGGATCTTCAGCAGCATCGGAGGGAGCAGGATTTGGAGGGACCTGGGCAGAAGGCTCCGCAGTCTGCGGAGTCGGGTCCGCAGCATCGGCCTCATCGCTTTCCGCGGGGAGGTTGAAGTATTTCTCGGCGAAGGGGGCAAGGGTCTCGGACTTCTTAAAGTCGATGGAGCCCTCGTGTGCCGTGTAAAGTTCCTCGATGGCGTTGAATAGAACGTTCTCCATCTCGGCCTTGCAGAACCCCACGGCCTCCGCCTTGAAATCTTCAGAGTCCCGATACAACTCGCGACCCCGCAGACGACCCTCCTCGTGGGCCTGAGCCTTTGCCTCAGCCAGCTTGGCAGAGAACTCAGTCCTCTCGGCTTCAAACCTCGCCTTGGTCTCCGCGAGAAAATCCGCGAAAACGCCTTTCTCGCGGAGGAGCTGCTCCTTCTCCGCCTCGTGCCGTCGATGCTCCTCCTGCATCATCCTCTGCTCCCGACGCAGGATGACCTCATGATCTTGAACCTGCTTAAGCAGGCCCTTGGCCATCTCGTCAAGGAGAGCCTTCTCCTTGGCCATCTTGTCCTTGGCCGCCACAGCATCGTCGAGGTCTGCCTGGAGCTTGGCTAGCACGTCGGGGTTCGACTTGGCTTCAGCCTCCTCCAAAGCACTCTTCAGAGCCAAGGCAATGCCAAAGCAGCGCTGCTGGTCCGCGGTTTCCTAAGGCGAAAGGAAAAAGGATTAGCATCCGATGGTCGAAGGCAAAGACAATGAAGAAAACAAAGCAAAGGTAAAGTATTACCTCCATCCGACGGACGGCCATAGCGCGGAACTCCTCTTCGATGTCCTCCCGCGCCAAGCAAAGCGGCTGTCTCAAAGCGGGAGGAATTGACCCTGCCAGCAGATGCAGAGCCAAGTCAGGCTGAAGATTCCCCCGTCGAACCGAAAACCCTTGGAGGGATTCGATCGGACGCCAGGGAACCGTCGCCTGGTCGGAGGTGTAAATCTTGTAAAGATTTTCATCCATCAGAAGAGGAGGGATAACCTCGGCATCATCAGCAGGAGGAGCTACCTCAGTCAGAGGAGGCTCAGGAGTAGGAGTGCGGAGCTCGGGAGGAGGGCTCCGGGACGCATCCCTCACGACGGGCCTCAGGCTGCTTTGTCTTGACCTGCCGCGGGGAAGCAGGGCACCCTCATTGGGTTCCTAGGAGGAAGGAGAGGCCTCCAAATTAGTCACCTGACGGAACTGGGCTTCCGTCGGGGTATCCTCCAGCATCAGCTCTTGCGGAGCCGCAGTCTCCGCTGGAGTGGTAGCCTTCGTCAGAGCAGGAGCCTCCGATGGACCTGCGGTGGCAGGACGAATATAATCAGGAAGAATTCCACGAGGACACCAGAGAATTTGGCGTTCGAGATGCTGGTCCTTCCCAAAGAAGTTGTAATATCCCGCCTTGAGAACGCGGGGGACTTCTCCTCGAAGAATGTACTTGATTTCCCGAACACGCGATTCCCGATCAGCGGGGATAAACTCCTGGGGAACCAGCTTCCTATATTTCTTAATAGCACGACGAACGCGCTTACCTTCCTCGACGGTGGTAGCCCCGAAGGCCTGATCTATCTCCTCCCTCCTGGCTTTCTTAGCCACGACCTGCTCCTCGGTCGGAGGAGCGGCAGAAGAGGAAGTTCCCTTCTTCAAGGACTTCCGCTTCCGCTTGGAGCCACTCTGGACGACGTCAGTCTCGCCCTGCTTCAACATGAGACTAGTCAGCAGAGATGCCTTCTTGGCTGCAAAAATAAAAGACAAGATGGTTAGAAGCGTTACCCAGATGACTAAATCTTTGGAAACGGAGTCGAGGAGTCGGACTCCGATGTGAATCAAGTCCTTCTCCAGGAGCTTGTGGCGTCAAGGGGTATGTAGTTGTCTCCCCAACGGTAGAGCTGAACCATTTGGAGAGTGTTGAGGTCATCCTCAGTGTAGGCCTGAAGCTTGGGGACAGGGTCCCCCACGACCTCCCAGTGAGGCCATGGGACGGAGCTGTGTTGGACGAAGAAGTAATACTTCTTCCATCCGCTGTTGTCAGACCCCGAGTCGCGAATCAGCACCCGATCCTTGTGGAACTTCCAGGTCTCGCTATCCCAGCCGAAACGCGAAAGTTGTTCCTTTGTCCACTTGGGGAGTCGGGGGGAGAAGGAGCAGACACCAGCCTTGTTGCACTTCTTTCCATAGAAGGTGCGGAAGAGCAGCAGACTGTACGTCCACTGCTGGCGATGGCATAAAAGTTGGAAGGCATTCCACACGCGGATGGCGTGTGGAGAGAAGGTACAAGGGTGCGTCTTGTAGAAATTGCACATCTCCACCAAGTTCCCGCAGAAGGGAAACTGAATCCCCGCGCTTATTTGTCCGGCAGAGACGAACACTTCCCCCTCTCGAGGACGAGTGACGATGTGCTTCCTTCGGACGGCAGGCTGAGACTCATAGGGGAAACGAGGCTCCCAATCCGAGGTAATGCAGCCCTCTCGAAGAGAAACCTCGTACGAGGCCTCAGAAATCTCATTAACGGCCAATTCAAAGGTGAAAGGGGCCCTAGCCTCAGAACTAGCCTCGTCTAAAAACGGTAACGAACAAGAAGATTTGAGAAAAGAAGAGCAAACATCAGCAAATCAGGAAAATAGAGAAGAAGATCCTTACCAGACATGATGGATGATTGCCGAAAGAAGATGAAGAATGGGTCGAAAGATTGAAAGCCTTGGATCACTTGAACAGCAGGAAGAACTTGGAGGAGAAGCTTCGAATGCAAGAACAGCAGAAATTGAGAGAGTGAAGAAGAAGCGAATAATGCCAGGGTCTCAGCTTTTATAAGCAAAAGGACAAATGGAAGGACTTAATCTCGACCGTAGAAGACGAAACGATTCGATCGTGATCGTTGAAATCATGAAGACGGTACGGAAGAGACAGCTGGACGGGCCTGATCTGGACCGTTGAAGAGGAAACGACACGATCTTAATCGCCGAGATTATAGGGTACAAGTACGGAAGGGACGTGAGTGACGTCACAACTGCTTTTTCAGAAAGCAACAGTCACGCCGATTTAAACGTCGTTTCCTTATCCCCAAGCATTTAATGCTACAGTAACCAAGGAGTCTCCTCGAATTTGGCAACTGCCCATGGGGTCTGGTGGGCCCAAGGTAATCATGAGTAAGAAACTCTGTCGTACAACAATCACGCGCAAGGCAAAAGCCTCCGATGGAGATATCAAAAGGCCTGAAGATAAAAGCCTCCGACGGCGGTATCGGGAGGTATAAAGACAAAAGCCTCCGATAGCAAGGTCAGAAGATCTGAAACTGGAAGACACGACGAACTAAAAGTCCCCCATGTCTTGGGGGCAAATGATGGGTTCCGATGTAATCGTTAGCCCCGTTAACAGCCAATGGACGGCGAGTAGGTCCAGTGGGCCTCGTGAAAGCCTGGAAGGCCCAGAGGCCCAGTAAGAAGGGTCCCGATATCAGCGGTCCCGATATAGGAGCTGAATGCTGCCGACAAGAAGCCTCTGAGTAGGCCCCGATATGCCTTAGTAAAGGCCCCGATGATAAAAGCCCCGCAGAGGCTGGACCCGTCTCGTGAGACAAAGGGTCCTGGGTGGTGATTTAGAATGAGATAACTCTGGAGTCCCCGACAGGAGTCGAGACTTGTGATCAGAGGATAAAGACCGAGAAACCCGCCTACTAGATAGAGTAGTGGGAGACTGTTAAAGATATAGATAAGTCCCCCGAGATACGCAGGGCGTGCCCGAGATACGTGGAGTATGGGTAAGATACGCGGAGCGTGGGGCGAAATCTACGGAATCTCGAACGAGATATACGGAATCATAGCGAGATACGCGGAATCATGAGCGAAACGGCCAATCACGGCCACAGGTAACTGAGTAACTTCCCCTCCTATATAAAGGAGGAAGTTACCTCAGAAAACGAATAATCATCTAATACGTACTTAGATTACTGCTGCCATCCCATTGATCATATACTCATTTAAGCATCGGAGAGGGATTCTGGGTCACCACCCAGGTCATCCCCTTTTGCAGGATTACGCGGAGCCTAGAAGTCCAAGCTTTCCGTCAAGGACGTAACGGAGCTTCGCCCGTGATCCAACATTGGCGCCGTCTGTGGGAACCTCACGAAAAGTCAAGATAGTTTCTACCAGATCAATGGCCGGTGATGGCAAGAAGAAGCAGGTTCAGGCTGGCAGTTCTCGTCCCGCAGGAACTGTGAATTCCCCGTTGCCGGAACGTGTTGCTGAACAAGGCGAGAACCCCGCTCTTTCCCAGACAGGAGGGCATGGTGATGGTTATGAGGTCTCAGTCCGAGACACGGAGATGAACAGGCAAGATATCCCGCGAAGGGAGGAGGACGAGGCTCCCCCGAACCCGGTGGGGCGCAAAGGAGAAGGAGTCCCGCGAAGGGAAGAAGGGTCGTCTTCGAACTCGGAGTTAGCCAAGGCAGTAGCAGATGCTATGCCCATGTTCTTGGCTGCGGAGCTTCGCCCGTGATCCAACAGAGCCGTGACTGGAATTGCGACAGAGCGGGTGAATTCATGATCAGGGATAGCTGGAGAAGGTGAAGGTGGTCGGACGGACGATCGACCAAGACGAGCTATGATGGAGATGCAGGCTGGAGCAACAACGAACATGGAAACTTCCGGCGGCGGATTGATGGGGGTCACTAGCTCAGTCGGATCGGAGCTCGGCGTGGAGGTGGCGCATAAAGGGATTAACATCGGAGTGTGGCTGACGTCCGGGCAACTCGGTAATGGTGGGCTCTGTCGATGGAGGTTGGATGTGGATGGAGCAGCAACAGGTGACCGACTCGGCAAGGTTCGACTCTGGTTGAGAACGAACGACACTGATGAGTCGTAGCGGTGGGTTGATCGGAGGATTAGGCAACTCAGATGGGATGAAGAAGACGACATGTAATAATAATAATAATAATAATAATAATAAAAGCAAATCGGATTAAACTACATCCGTGGTTTTCGAGTTTCTCAATAAATTGCAATTTTTATTTTTTTATCTCCTACATCTGTTATATGTACCTAGATCACCTATTTATACTAGTAAATGGTGACCTATGATTTTCTCTAATCTAGAAAATAAATAAACTGATTTATTCTCCTAATAAATACTAGAATTTAGTCTAATTATGAAATAAATTACACTTATTTATTCTCCTAATAAATACTAAATATTCCTAATAATAAATATAGATATAATATCATAATATACGCTTTAGCCTTCTTGGAAGTTTCGCGACTTGACATATTTAGATACTTCTTCATTTAGTGCGTCACATATGACATTCTGAACGTGCTACATGCGGACCAAAATTAGGTGTTTACACGTTTCTTTCTTTCTGAGATGATCCTGGCTTCCATACGCGATTGATTGACTTTCTTACGAAGAATTTGTCGTTTTCTCTTCATCTTCTCTTCATCGATTTATCTTTTCTTTACGATTTGATCCTTCTTGAATTTGATTTGATGGCTGAAGAAGATAGCACAAAGTTGTTGGATGCATTGTTGAAATCTTCTCAGGATGTGGCAATCGCTACAACTTGCAAGAAGAAGATGATCGACGACAATGAGTATCCTGATGTTCATCGTCATCATCATCATCTCGACCTTCATCCTACAAATCATCCTGGTATGCACTTGGTCTCTTTCACTCTCTCTAGTATCGATGATTACCCTAGATGGAACCGAGCTATGTTCATTTCTCTGCATGGAAAGAACAAACTAGGTTTTGTGACTGGAAACTATCCTCGTGATAGATTTGATGCCTCTTTACATGATCTGTGGACAGATGCAACTCTGTTATTTTTGGATGGATATTGAATTCTATATCTCGTGATCTTGTGACAAGAAGAATGTGTCAAAGACCTATCAGCTTCATAGGAATATAGTTCTGACCAGGCAAAATCTTGATGATATCACCACTTTCTATACAAAACTGAAGCACCTCCGGGCTGAGTATGATGCTTCTTGTAATCTTTCTTTCATTCAAGGTGATGATTTCAAGAAATATCTTGAACATATAGATAACCAACGTTTGTTTCAGTTTCTGATGGATTTGAATGAAAGCTACTCTGCTATTCGGAGTCAATTGCTTTTTTGGAGTCTTTTGCCCTCTGTGACATAGGCATATAGTATGCTTGTGCAAGAAGAAAGCTATAGAGTTGTGTCTTCTGATATTTCTACTGGTGGAAACATAGCTCTGGTTAACATGACTCTCAATCAATCTAATAAAGAAAAGAGGAATACCAATCCTTATGCCAATGTTGAATGTGATTACTGTCACAAGAAGGGCAATGTCACAGAGAAATGCTATGCAAAGGGCTGTGAATTTTTCAAGAAAAAATTCCATTGCGAAGATAACTGCTTCAAATATAGAGATATTATGAAGGCCAAAACCACAGTTGCTAAATCCAGTGCTACCCGTTCTGAGACTGCTAGCATGGATGATCAAGTTTCAGAAGGAAAGCCTAACTCCTTTGGAGCCAAGGTTCAAGAGAATCGTATATCCTTCATCTAGGAGCAGTTTGAGAGGCTTGTGCAGAATATGACAAGGGTTGGCAACAATTCAGGGAACACAGTTGTTACCAATTCAATCCACAATCCAAATAAACTGCAGGTATTGATCTTGTTTCTAATTCTTTTAACAATATTGAACATTGGATAATTGACATTGGAGCCACAAATCATATGACCAACAGGTCAGGTCTGATTTTAAATCCTGTAAAAATTGTTTGCTCCAAAGTTCAGTTACCCAATGGTATTCACTCTAGTGTAGCTAGAAATGGAGATATCCATCTTAATAAGGATAGAAAACTTCAGAATGTTCTTCATCTACCTGATTTTAAATATAACTTACTTCCTGTTTCAAAATTGACAAGTGATCTGAAATGTTCTGCTACTTTTTATCCTAATTTTGCCATTCTGCAGGACATCTAAAGTGGGAGGGTAACCCAAGGTTGGTTGGACCAATTGGTAAAGCGAGTTGTGTTCCCCGTGGGCGACCCGAGGTCGAAACCCGCCGGAGACGCCGCCTTGGGGAGGACTTTAACCTTATCGCTCCCGGTCCGAACTTGCGAAAACAATGTAAATATATCAAAATAAAGGGGGAGGGTCTTGGGGAGTGGTTTTGAAGATTTTGGGCTTTACTACCTGAAATCGTTTTCTAGTAATACTGTGCTGCTCTTTCTGTTTCCAATGAAAATAAAGTGATGTTGTGGCACCAAAGATTAGGGCACACATCACTTAAATGTTTACAGCATGTATCTTCTTTGGATTTTTCTAATAAAAAGGAGATTGATTTTAGGGATTGCCCATTATGCCCCAAATAACTAGACCTCTTTTTCCTATATCTGATAACAGAGCAGATGCTATTTTTGACTTGGTACATGGGGATGTCTGGGATCCTTAGCACCTTCCCACATATGACAAAAAAAAATTCCTTACATTAGTAGATGATTTTTCACTTCTATGTTGGGTATTCTTAATACAATTTAAATCAGATGTTCCCATTCTCTTAAAGGAATTTGTTGCAATGATTCAAACCTAATTTAATAAATGTGTCAAAATCTTTAGAACAAATAATGGGGGTGAATTATTTAATGAGCAACTTAAATCATTCTTTAAAGAGAAAGAGATTTTACATCAGAGTAATTGTATCTATACCCCACAACAGAATGAAAGGTTGGAAAGGAAACACAAACATCTCATTGAAGTTACTAGGGCTCTTAAAATTCAATCATTTGTTCCTAATCATTTTTGGGGGGATTGCGTCCAGATAGCTTGTTATTTCATAAACTTAATGTCATCTAATATTTTGGAAGGCAAATGCCCTATTGAGATTTTAAAAGGGAAGTCTGTTAATATAGACCATTTGAGAGTTTTTTGGGTGTTTAGAATATGCAAAGGATTTAGTTGTGACAGATTAGCTAGCTTCCAAAGCCAAACCTTCTGTTTTCCTAGGTTACTCTGAGATTCGAAATTGATACAAGCTCTATGATTTAGTTACCAAGAAAATATTTTATTCAAGGGATGTTAATTTTAGAGAGCATGTATTCCCTTTTCAAGGTAGTAAGCTTGATCAGTTACCTATCTTTTGTGATGCTACCCCAAGGATTGTTGCATATGATGATCATATTAAAGTTTCTGATAAACTATCCATTATTAATGATGTTGTTGAAGTTTTAAATCATTGTGATATTCATTCTATGAAAGAAGAAGATTATTATCCAGATGATGAACACACTGAAATCTCAGTTCGTTCTGATAGAAACCCTGATACTGACATTTTTGTTCCTCCTGAGAATACAGTTGTTGAACAGGATATGCACAAGTCACAAAATCAGGAAGAATTATCAAAATTCCATTCAAATATGATGATTATGTATTGGGACATACCACTACAATGTATCATATGGCCAACCATCTATCATATAATCATATTTATGAGTCTTATAAGGGGTTTCTTTCTAATATTTCTGACCTAGTTGAGCATCAGTCTTTTTCTGATGATATTCAGGACCCATCTTGGATTAAGACTATGCAAGAAGAGATTGATGCTCTTGAAGCAAATGGTACTTGGGACATTGTCACATTACCCTCAGGTAAGTCTTCCATAGGATGTAAATGGGTTTATATAATTAAGCTAAAGGCTGATGGCAGTTTAGAAAGGTATAAGGCTAGGTTAGTAGCTAAAGGTTTTAAGCAGAAATATGGTATGGATTACCATCAAACTTTCTCTCATGTTGCAAAAATGGCTACTGTTCGTACTGTTTTAGCCTTAGCTACTATTGAAAACTGGCCTTTGTTTCAAATGGATGTTTACAACGCATTTCTTCAAGGTGATTTGCATAAAGAAGTTTATATGCATGTTCCTCAGGGATTTGGTAATCAAAAGGGGGATTTAGTGTGTCGATTAAGAAAATCCCTATATGGATTAAAACAAGCCTCTAGACAATGAAATCTCAAACTTTCTGACACACTTTTAACTCTGGTTTTTCACAATCAAAGTGGATTATTCCCTTTTTACCAAAAGAATAGGATCGGATATTGTAGTGTTATTGGTATATGTTGATGATCTTCTCATAACAGGGAATAGTTCAAGTTTGGTTTCAGAACTTAAAGAGATTTTAGAAAGCAGCTTTAAGATGAAGGACATGTGGAGTATAAAACATTTTTTGAGAATAGAGGTCCTCAGGTCTGATAAGGGGATTGTTTTAAGCCAAATGATATATGCGTTAGAGCTTATTAATGATGTTGGTTTGAGTGGTTGTAAGCCTTCCAAAACTCCTATGGAAGTTAACTTAAAGTTAACTACCAATGAATATGATGATCATTTGAAATTTAATGAAAATGATGATTTGTTGACTGATGTTAGTTCTTATAGAAGGTTGGTTGGCAAGTTTATCTATTTGATAATAACGGGACTTGACATCTCATTTTCTGTGCAGTATCTGAGTCAATTCATGAAAGTTCATAAGAATTCTCATTTTGAGGCTGCTTTAAAGATTCTCAAGTATGTTAAAAATTAGCCTGGTAAAGGCATTTTGTTGGTATCTGACTCTGATTTTGTACTTGTGTGTTACAGTGATAGTGATTGGGAAACTTGATATGTTGCAAGAAGGTCCATTGTTAAGACATGTGTATCGGGTTGACGGGGTGTCGATCCGAATAACAATCTTACGGGTGAAATTCTTTCCTTCGCGATCTGATTCCTTCGAAATGCTTGTTGGGTTTGATCACTGACGTCGTATCCTTCGCGATATTGGGTAGTCTGTACTTCGGGTTGTCGTATGTCAAAGTGTCGGACTGCCGGAGCGTCGGACTGTCCGAATGTCGGACCGTCGGACCGTCAAAGTGTCGGACTGTCGGACCGTCAAAGTGTCGGATTGTCGAAGGTTTGCAAGCCCTTAAAATGGCTAAGTATCTAGATGTCCGTCTATGTAGTTGTTCTCCATCCCATTGTTCGTATGTCAGATCGTTGACTCGAGGATCGTTGAGACTTTCAAGTGTCGGGACATCACTCCTATGCAGTCCGCGCGCGCTCCTCCTAACACCTGCAAAAGGGGCAACATCGAGACCACCGAGAGGGGGGGGGTTGTGGTACTCGATGAACCCTCTCTGATGCCTAAATCAGTGCATCGTTCTAGAGAGATAAGTAGAGAGAATGCAGAGCATATATATTTCAAGTAATATCAACTTAATAAATAAATAGGGGTGGGGTGGAGTTCTATATATAGGCTCAAAGGAGATTAAGATGGTTAATGACACCGTTAACTCCTAAATGAACTCGATTAACAAATAACGAAGGGATTAAGCCCTTAGCAAGCACGAGAGGTTTTGTGATATTTTATAAGTGTCGGACATGCAAAGTGAGGTCAGGTCGTCACGAGGGACGGTTTGGGTGAAGGTGTACCGGGCGCCGCGCACACCCCTTGAGCGGGAATATCGCGTGTCGGGGGAACGTCGAGACCTTCGGGGTCGTACGGGAGGTCTGACCCCGGAGGTTTGGGATCGGACCCAGCAGAGTATCCGGGCGGGCGTTTTTTTCCTCGTCCGGACCATTTCGCCACGGGTGACGTGTTCGGGTCAAAGTTTTGATTTAAAATCGTTTATGGGGTGATTAAAATAATACAGTCTGAATGAAAACGGGTCTAAATTGAGCTTATATCCATCATCCATCACAGGTTATTGTGTAAAAATTGGTAAGTCACTGGTCTCTTGAAAAGTTAAAAAGCAAGATATTGTCTCTACTTCCTCTGCTGAAATAGAGTATCGTAGTATGGGGCAGGTTGCTCGTGAGGTTATTGGCATAGAAATTTGTTGAATGAGCTTGGTTTTGAACATAAAAGTTTCGTGATATTTTATTGTGATAACAGTCCTGCTATTCAGATACCTCTAATCGTGTCTTCAATGAGGGGACAAAACATATAGAGGTTGACTGTCATTTTACAAGGGATTTGTATTCTCGTGGAATTTTACGTTTTGGATATGTTAAGTCATGTGAGCAGCTTGCAGATTTATTTACCAAGGCGTTGAGTATGCATCAACATGACTATCTCTCCAGCAAACTTGGGATGAAGAATGTGTTTAGAAGTGAATGGGAGAATGGTTGATGCAGCTGAGACTTGAGAGGGAGTGATGAGTTTATAAGTCTGGTTGCTGTTGTTTTAATTTGTTGGGCTGATTATTGTTAGTCTTTGTATTTGTGGGCCTGTCTTGTATTTGAGCATGATCTGATTTTTTTTGTTGCTTTTGTATTATTTTTGGACCTCTATTGCTTCTTTGAGAAGTTGGGATTGTATCTGATATTTCTATTAAATTTAGAGTTTTTAAGGAGGAGGGCAACCAGATGAAGGATTTTGCCCGATGATTTCTTGAATGCTTTTCTTTCTTTTCTCTCGATAGGGTTTGATGTGCCTCTTCGTTTCCTTGTTCGATTATAATATTCACAGAGTCAATAGTAACTTTTTGATCTTGAGACACCAAAATGTAAGATAAAGTTGGAACTATAAATAGGTTGTTAACTTTTTTTTTTTTTATATTAGGTACATCGCTAGTCAAAAGTATTAGAAACATTATAATTTATGAGTTTATATTAAGGACTGAAATATGAAAAATGACTATGTTTAAGGAGTAATTTATTTATGATGTTAATTAATTGTTATCTGACCAATGAGACTCCAGCTACTAGTCGCCTTCTTCTGGTCGTACGATAACAAGAAGAAAACAAATGAACCAAAACGCCTTATTTCATGCTAATTGTCAATATTTTAAAGGGTTAATAACTAAAAAACTGTCCAAGGTTTACCCTATGTTAAAATTAGGTGTCTGAAGTTTGAAATGTTAAAACGGACTGTCCCAAGTTTCATTTTTGTTAAAATTTGGTGTCTTTGTGCGTCTTTTCATCTCCATTCAATCATTTCCATCAACCCACCAACCCACTCATAATCCATCACTCTTTACTTTTTACAAAATCGTCAAATTTCACCTAAAAATTGAACATTAAAAAAAAAGTTTCTAGAAGAGTGGTGTGGAGCCATTTTCCAAGGACAATAGAGCGAGATTTACTTGCCCGGATGTGACCAACTTTTTAGATGACGGTCCCGGCAAGATGACGAGCAGGGAGTGTGTATGAGAGCTCGAATTTGACAGACGGTTTCGTCGGAATTGACTTCTCTAAAGTAATCACACCGAGACACCAAATTTCAACAAAAATGAAACTTGGGACAGTCAATTTTAACATTTCAAACTTCAGACACCTAATTTTAACATAGGGTAAACCTTGGACAGTTTTTTAGTTATTAACCCTATTTTAAATAAAATGTCGATATTGTTCTTGTTTTGCTCCCCAAAATTTAATTATAATTTCAATTTCTTTTACCATTGACCTGCAGCTGGCTCGTATCTTTCACTGTCAGTGTCGATGATATGCTTACACTCTCGACGTGATTAGCAAATTGGGGTATTAATTATTTCATAAATAATATTATCATTTATTATCTTCTGTCTGCCATGCGTGACAGTGGTTTAAATAGTTATTAAGTACATGGTTAACAAAAAATTAATCATTTAAGTACACAATAACCTTATAATTTATTGTTGGTGAGGTGTCGTTACCACATCGATCTATAAGATTTGTGCTGTATAGAAAAAAAAAAAATAGATAGATGAGTTTTCATGTTTTGTTAAATCGGTATCCTAAATATCCGATTGATTTTTTTTTCTTTTGGTTAATTAACATTATTTATTTGTTGTAAGACCATCTTTTAGATGTTTGTATTAAGGGAAATTACTACTGCATGTTTTGGCGGAATGCGGCTTTTGGTACCAGATGTTTGGTTTTGTATAAAATGTGCTTTTTGGTACATCCGTTAGTTGGCCGTTAGTTTTTTCTGTTAAATGACATGTGCAAGTCACCTGACCGACCCTAAACTTTCAATTTTGTTCAATTTAGTCCCTCAAATATATTCCTAACTTTTAATTTGTTTAATTTAGTCCCAAAACTTCAAAATCGATTCCAATTGAACCATCAAACTCAATTGACCTAGCCGAACCTAGCCTAGGGCTAGGTCCGACCCTAGGCCGGGGTCGCCGGACCTGGCCGACCCTGACCCAGGGTCGAACTGGCCGACCCTGACCCAGGGTCGGACCTAGCCCTAGGCTAGGTCCGGCTAGGTCAGTTGGGACCTAGCTCCAATTGGACCCAAATTGGCTAGGTCCCAATTGACCTAGCCGGACCTAGCCTAGGGTTAGGTCCGACCCTGATTCAGGGTTGGCTGGGTCCGGCGACCCCGACCCAGGGTCGAACCTAGCCCTAGGCTAGGTCCGGCTAGGTCAATTGGATTCGATTGTTCAATTGGAATCGATTTTGAAGTTTTGGGACTATATTAAACAAATTAAAAGTTAGGAATATATTTGAGGGACTAAATTGAACAAAATCGAAAGTTTTGGGTTGGTCACGTGACTTGCACATGTCATTTAACGGAAAAAAACTAACGGCCAACTAACAGATGTACCAAAAAGCACATTTTTTTCAAACGTTTGGTACCAAAAGTATACAAAACCATCTGGTACCAAAAGCCGCATTCGGCCAAACATGTGGTGTGAAAAGTACCGTTAACCCTTTTCTATTTATGTTTAAGGGAAATTACTTAATTAGTACCTCATTTATAGGCACGGGCGTAACCACGTACAGTTGAAGGGTTGCAAATGAAACCCCTCGACTTTATAGAAATTAGTGTATATATTAGTGTATATGTAAATTTGCAACACCTCACTATACGAAAAAATAAATGTTGCACCCCGCATTTTAAAAATGAAAGTTGAGTACCATTAAATATGAATATTATGTATACATATATACTATTTATAACTCATTATATTGTTTGTTTGTATAACTGTATATCTAAGATTATATCAAACTATCTAAGTGACAATATATATTTATTCAATAAATATCTACAAAAGTATTAAAAAAAAAATGTTTGTCTGTCACATAGATATGTATTTGAATCCATTTATAATGAGTATGTTAGGTTTCAATTTCAAATTATGAAAACTCGTAATAGTCAGTAATTAGTTTTTGTTTTATTTTTAAAATATTGGACTATATTTTGTTAGTTTTTCATATGTTTTTTTTGCATGTATTTCATTTTTTAATTGAGTATTTGTAAACAATATTTTGAATTTTTTTACCATATAGCAACCTAAGAAAGTTCAAACATCAAGATGTGCCGAAATTTAGCAAAATAAAAAAATAACCATACAAATAACCATACTGCTGTTATTTGAAACAGAGGCTCCACTAAAAAAAAAAAATTAGGCGCCGCTGGCGCCCAACGACCATTTTTTTTTTCCATTTTTAATTTTATGTAAAAAGTTTATATAATTTTTTAAGAGATTTATTTAATTATATGGATTTTTTTCTTCTAAAACTCTTGTATTTATTTAATTTTATTGTTTAATTGTTTACTCATTTTGATATTCGGCCTTTATTAGGTTGTTATATGGATAAAAAAAACTAATTAGTCTGCAACCCCTGCCTTCGGTTCCTAGCTACGCCAATGCTTACAGGGATTGTATTTGTAAACACCTAATTTTGGTCCGCGCGTAGAACGTTCAAAATGTCATATGTGACGAGTCAAAAAAAGGAAGTATTTAAATGTTGAAGGTCGCGAAGTTTCTAAAGATAGGACTGACTTAAAATAGGATAGTGTATATGCATTATTTATTGTAAAATATTTAAAAAATATATTATGTGTATTTATGGTGAAATACATAAATATATATGTATATTTTCGGAATATTAAATGCATATATTTTTCAGAATTTATTTTCCTAGTTTAGCTATAAATAGGGTCCTTTTACATGTAAAAAAGACACCACAGAAATAATATTACATCAGATTTCGGAACACGTGCTATTTCGTCTTCTAGTGAATTTTTTTTTTTTTTTTTTTGGTTCAGACCTCTCGTCTTCCTCTGTGGCCGGAGGTCACCGACGCCGCCTACCACCGGCCTCCGCCGGCAGCAGCTATCCCGCCGTGACCAACAGCCACCACCGGCGCCACTCCCGCCAGCTGGAGACCTGGCCCGAACCAATCCGACCACCGGCGACCCGCAGCACTCCGCCCCATCGACTCCACCCTAGTCCCCGGCTAAGCCACCACCGCGTCGCCACCCTCTGCTTTCCAATGTCCACGGCCACCTGCCGGACTCGCCCACCACGCCTTCGTCGTCGTCCAATTGGCATTCCCCGGCCCGACCAAGACCACCCGCTGCTCCCGGAATCCGATCTGCTGCCGCGGTCTGGCCCTGCTGCTGCTGGTTCCGGTCGGCCAGCCGTCCCGGTCGATCTGCCGCCGCGGTCTGGCCCTGCTGCTGCCCGACCCGGTCGATATGCCGTCGTCGGAGGTGCGCCCCGCCGGAGCTCTGTCCCTGGCGTGTTCCAATTGTTGTTTCCCTGCAATCCTGCGCAGGTAATTTTTTTTTTTTATTTAACTGTTCACTGATATTGTTATTATTTTAATATTTTCTATTATTATTATTATTTCATATTAATTAGGTAATTTAAATGTAAATTAATTAGATAGCATGATTTGTATATACGTATGACATGCATTATTAAATTATGTTGTAATATCGAGCATGTTTAGTTTTGTTAGGAATTTATCTCGATTAGGAGTTTTAAATGTTTAATATATTTTTTTAGATTTAAATCTGTCATTAATAAAAACTCGTGTATAAAAATTAGTTTAAATTTTGATAACATTAGATTAATTAGTCATAACGCATATTTAAATTTTAAAATTGGCAAATTAAGTGAATTGAGTATCGAAAGGGCGTAATTAAAGATCTATATTTTTAATTCGTAATAGAACCCCCGAACTCTAATTTCTGATCGTAGACCGATTTAATACCTAGGTGTTTAATTCGTTATTCACTTAGGTAATTTAGGATTCTAGTTAGCCTTTATTAACTAGTGGCGACTCTATTCAAAATTCCACGTTTTTCAAAACGTAATCGCCTTAGGTCAGATTTTAGGTCCGACAATTTGGCGACTCTGTTGGGGAATTAGAGGGTTCGGGCTCATTATATTCGCTTACTTGCCATATTTTTTAATTTAATTTAATTCTTTTTTTCTCTTTATTAATCTAAATTTGTTTTTTTTTTTACAGGTACAAAGTGTAGAATTTAACTAATTTTTTTTGTGGCATTGTTTGAACTCGCACACACCAATTTAGTGTAATATCCAAAATGCCTAAATCCCGGGGCAACTAGGAACCCCGGAGAGTTAGTAAGGGTACGACCGCGCGGCCGAGCCACCGGAACGACTCAGAACAACTCCACTCACTTGTGAAGGTCTTATGATCCCTGTGATGGGGTGAGGAAACCACATTGTCGGGAACCTATCAGTGGAACCTACCTTGTAGAGCAAAGCCACACATTTTTTACCCCCTAACATGTTGTGTTTTATCCGTGTTTTTTTGTTGTTGTAAAAAAGAGTTGTCAGGAAAACTGTAAGTTTTTTAACTGTGTAATTTTTATTCTCATGCATTCATCTTCTTGCATTTTTTAAAAAATAATAAAAAATAAAAAACTTTTTTTTTTTTTTTCAGCTAAGTGGTTGGACATTTAGAAATTTTCTTTCCGAACATGCATTTTGTATGCATTGCTTTTTAAAAAAAAAACATTTTACCTGATTTTTTTTTTTAATTTCAAACTTGCGTTTCATACGCATTATTTTTTTCTTAAAAAAACTCTTCAGGTAAGTTGTGATTTTGGTTAGTGCGTCACGCATGCAAAAAAAAAAAAACATTTTAGAAAAATTGTGATTCATTTTTAGCTATTAGAGCTTCTAATTTCGAACGTGCATTCCACATGCATCATTTCAAACAAAATTTACCCAAATTGTTTTATTTTAAATAATGCATCAAGTATGCATTAATTTTAAAAAAACTTCTTAGATAAATCGTAAGCTCTCTTAGTTTTAGGGCTCTTTGTTTAAAAAAAAAACTGTTTACCTGGTTTTTAAAAGATGTGCATCTCATATGCATTATTTTCGAAAAAACATTTCACGTAAATTGTAATTTTTCTTAGTTGTAGAACTTTTATTTTTAAATTTGCATCTTGTATTTATTGTTGTGCATCTCATGTGCATTCTTTTAAAAAACTTTTCACTTGATTTTTTTTTTCAATTTTGAGCAACCAAGATGAATTGATTTTTTTTCTCCTCGAGAAAAACAAAAAAATAAAAAAAAAATCTTTTCAGATAACTTGTAAATTTTCTTAACTGTACAACTTTCATCTCATGTACATCTAATAGACATTTTTTTTAGGAAAAAAGTTTTTAGATAGATTGTAAATCTTCTCTTAATTGTTGAGCATTGCATTTGCATTTGTTTTTATAAAAAAAACTTTACCTGAATTTTTCATTTTGTATATATGTATCATTCAGGTAAACTGGTTGTAAGTTGTAACTTTCTTAACAGTAGATTTTTAACTTTAGAGCATGCATGAGCATTTAAAAAAAAAAACTCAAAGTGTCATTCGTTTTTATCTAAGGTGTATTGCACTTTTTCAGCAAGATCGTCTCAACCTTTGCATGAGCTAGCATTTTGAAAAGAGATTTGATTCTGATTTTGATTTAAAAAAAAAAAAAGTTTAAATGTTTAGTTGAGTGTGACTATTCGAGCTTAAACAAAGGACGAGAAAATCCTTTTGAAAAAACTTCATTTTGAACATCTATCGTGCGTTCGAGCCAGATAGTGCACTCAGCGAACTCATTAAACTCCAAGCTAGTACAAAACACCTTAGATCATAAATTTTGATTCTTTATGAAATGTAATCAAAATTATGAAATGAATGACATTAGAAGTTTTCCGAAAACTCATGCATGACTCATTTGATTCTTTATACTACTTTCATGTCTGGTCTTTTCAGGTACCCTTGGTTAGGTATCCCGCACATACAAGTTGTGTCGGCCTAAATGGGGCAACAAAAAAGAAACGTGCATCCATCCAGTTGCACGAAGCACGAATTGCGCACTCGAGATATCCAACGCTCAGGTATAATGAATTTTACTTGATTTTTTTTAAATTTGAGTATCCCTACTCTTTTTGCAGATCAGACGACCACTTCGACGAGGTTGCAACCACGTGAAAACGTGATTGCTCCAAAGAACATACCTGCCAAAATTCCACATAGCATGTGTGAAATTCATACGCGTCCCGAACCAAGCCGTACATCCGTTTTACGGTGAGGTTTAAACCGGTCAGTGGTAACCAAGGGGCATCTCACATTGAGATCGGTCATGTCCGAAGATGGGAAAATATCAAGAGATCATCGAGAGTCTCGTGAATATTCAATGTACTGATCAATGATCATTTGAGATGTCAAGCAAAGAAAACATTGTTGTTGGCGCCTTCCATCAGAGGTCCAGGGGCATGTACTTTCCGCCAGTTGTCCACATATACAAGTTGTGTTTTATAGATGGAGCGGGAAAATCAGGACATGCAACAGATCCATTCACATATGGAGCAAATTTCCATTAAAGATGTCAGGCACCCAGGTAAGAGAAGTCATGATCAATTTTCTCCCCGAAATTTGATTTTTTTCCTTACTGATTGTGCAGCTCGGATAATCATCCAAATCAAATCCCCTGAAGAGCACATCTCGTGCGCGGCCCTTTGCTCGCCGCAAGCTGTCAAATTTGTCCCAGATACCTCGGACGATATCTATGCATTTACCATTTGCGGACTACTGTGCCAAACTCAACACCATCCATGTGTGTTCATTAACCGGGTCATTCATCATGCATGCGACGAGCCTAACCCGGTAGGTGCTAGCCATGGGGCATCCCCAGATGAGATCGAGCAATAGCTGGGGCACTTGAGAATCTGAGATTAGAAATCATTGCATATGTCATCCATTGGTCATAGGGTCAATCCAGGTCGTCGACGCGACCAACATATTTCGAATCAATCAGCTGAGTCCTTCTCAAGAAGATGTTTTGAATAAAATTTTCAAATTTTCCATTAAGGGCATGTATATAATTGCAGTTGATTATTTTCGTTAAATTTTCTTTAAAAAAAAAGAAGCAAAAGAGCAAAAAAAAAAAAACAAAGCAAAAAAATCATTTTCTTTAGGGTCACAGCCGCCCTTTAATCGGCTACAGAAAAATAAAGAGAGTTTTTATGTAAATTTTGTGAGAGCAGTGAAAAAATAGAAGGGTCACAGTTGTCCCTAAATCAACTACAAATAAAAAGGGTCTCAGTCGTCCCTAAAACGACTATAAAGAAAGGGCCACAGCCACCCTTCAAATGCTTACAGATAAAGTGCGCTCTTGCAACGTCAAAAGCGGGAAATAGGTGAAAGGGCCATAGCCACCCTCCAAACGGCTACGAATAAAAAGTGACCCCGCGAACCCTGTGAGGGCGGGAGAATAAAAAGGGCCACATCCACCTTTAAAATTACTACACAAAAAGAGTGATCTCGCGAACCCGGTGAGGGCGGGAAAATAAAAGAAAGGGTCACAGTCATCCCTCAAACGGCCACAGTCAAAAGAGCAATCCCGAAACATCAATGGCGGATATTAAGTGAAAGGGCCACAACCACCCTCGAAATGGTTACATACAGAGAGTGTTTCCTGGATCAGAGACGAGGAATGTCTACAATCAAAAGAGCTACCGCAACATTGAAGACGGTGGGAAAAGGGTCGCAGCCACCCTCCAAATGGCTACAAATACTCCCGCGTCGAGGCGAGAATAAAGAACGGATCACAGTCAACCCGAAATTGGCTACTAAAAAAGAGCTTCTGCAACAACAAAGGCGAAAACAAAGATAGGGCCATAACCACCCAGTAATTGGCTACCACAAAAAAGAGTGCTTCCGCTAGGTTGAAAACCCGAAAGGGCGGCCTAGGCAAAATCAGGAAATGAGAGGCATGGTTGCAAGTTCAGAAATTGCAATCATTGCAAAAGGAGAGAAAATAAAAAACCAAGGGGCACGGTCAGAAATCTCTCAATCGGCCGTAGCAAAAGGAGAGAAAAAAGAGAAATTATCAACAAAAAAAAAAAGAGAAGAGAAGAAGAAAAAAGAAAAAAGAAAAGAAAAAAAGAGAAAAAAGAAAAATATCCCGCTAGGTTGTCGCACAATGCACAATTTAGGCAAAAATTAGGGACAAACACTCATGCGCATGCGTATTTTCTACGATACAGCGTCTTCAAAGTCAAGCGAGACGGTTACAGTCTGCTCTCGCAAGTCACCATTCAATGATGAGTAGGACTGTTACAGTCTGTTCTTACGAGTCAACTTCACGGCAAGCGGGACAGTTACAGTCTGCTCTCGCGAGTCATCACTCAAAGGATGAGTAGGACTATTAAAGTCTGTTCCTACAAGTCACAACCGATAATCAGGATTTGAAGTTTTCCAGCTTCCTGAGAGTCAACCCCGACGAACGAAGTCTTAGTATTCAGCCTTCGCAAGTCACGCCACTAGAGGCACTTCTCCAACGGACGCCACTAGAGGCTCTTCTCCGACATACGCCGCTAGAGGCATCGCCAAAGGGTCTCCGGTACGGTCTGACGTAGAGGTCTTCCGCCACTAGAGATATCACCAGAGGTTTTCCGGTACGGCCTGACGTAGAGGTCTTCCGTTACCACTCGCCACTAGAGGCATCATCAAAGGTTCTCAGATACGGTCTGACGTAGAGGTCTTTCACCACCAGAGATATCACCAGTGGTTTTCCGGTACGGTCTGACGTAGATTTTTTCCGTTACCACTCGCCACTAGAGGCGTCACCAGAGGTTGTTGGTACTGTCTAACGTAGAGGTCTTCTGTTACCAATCATCACCAAAGGTTTTACTTTATTGCACGCCACTGGAGGCTTTTTCTTGTCGCTCGCCGCTAGAGGCATCATCGATCAAGATTTTACTTTTCCGCACGCCACTGGAGGCTTTACTTTCTGCACCGCCAACGAAGGCACCGTCAACAGGGGCACCGCCGACCGAGGCTTTACTTTCTGCACCGCCAACGGAGGCACCGCCAACAGGGGCACCGCCGACCGAGGCTTTACTTTTCCGCACGCCACTGGAGGCTTTACTTTCTACCAATGGAGGCACCGCCAACAGGGGCACCGCCGACGGAGGTTCTATTTTCTGCACGACCAATGGTGGCACCGCCAACAGGAGCACCGCCGACGGAGGTTCTATTTTTTGCGCTACCAATGAAGGCCAAGCCAACAGAGGCACCGCCGACAGAGGCTCTACTTTTTTGGCACTTTCCGAAATAAGCCAAGAGTTTCCTTGAAGATTCGAAGACTCGAAAGAAGATATACTTCCCAACCAAAATTAGTGTTTACTCGTCTTTGGACAAATCCCCTCGAACTTGTTCTACTGGAATTCGCCCAAAGAGGGGCAAGCTGTAAACACCTAATTTTGGTCCGCGCGTAGCACGTTCAAAATGTCATATGTGACGCGTCAAAAAAAGGAAGTATTTAAATATGGAAGGTCGCGAAGTTTCTAAAGATAGGACTGACTTAAAATAGGATAGTGTATATGCATTATTTATCGTAAAATATTTAGAAAATATATTATGTGTATTTATGGTGAAATACATAAATATATATGTATATTTTCGGAATATTAAATGCATGTATTTTTCAGATTTTATTTTCCTAGTTTATGGGTCCTACTTTAGCTATAAATAGGGTCCTTTTACATGTAAAGAAGACACCACAGAAATAATATTACATCAGATTTCAGAACCCGTGCTAATTCATCTTCTAGTGAATTTTTTTTTTTTTTTTTTTGGTTCAGACCTCTCGTCTTCCTCTGTGGCCGGAGGTCACCGGCGCCGCCTACCACCGGCCTCCGCTGGCAGCAGCTATCCCGCCGTGACCAGCAGCCACCACTGGCGCCACTCCCGCCAGCCGGAGACCTGGCCCGAACCAATCCGACCACCGGCGACCCGCAGCACTCCGCCCCATCGACTCCACCCTAGTCCCCGACTGAGCCACCACCGCGTTGCCGCCCTCTGCTTTCCAATGTCCACGGCCACCTGCCGGACTCGCCTACCACACCTTCGCCGTCGTCCAATTGGCATTCCCCGCCCCGACCAAGACCGCCCGCTGCTCCCGGAATCCGATCTGCCGCCGCGGTCTGGCCCTGCTGCTGCTGGTTCCGGTCGGCCAGCCGTCCCGGTCGATCTGCCGCCACGGTCTGGCCCTGCTGCTGCCCGACCCGGTCGATCTGCCGTCGTCGGAGGTGCGCCCCGCTGGAGCTCTGTCCCTGGCGTGTTCCAATTGCTGTTTCCCTGCAATCCTGCGCAGGTAATTATTATTATTTTTTTATTTAACTGTTCACTGATATTGTTATTATTTTAATATTTTCTATTATTATTATTTCATATTAATTAGGTAATTTAAATGTAAATTAATTAGATAGCATGATTTGTATATACGTTTGACATGCATTATTAAATTAGGTTGTAATCTCGAGCATGTTTAGTTTTGTTAGGAATTTATCTCGATTAGGAGTTTTAAATGTTTAATATTTTTTTTAGATTTAAATCTGTCATTAATAAAAACTCGTGTATAAAAATTAGTTTAAATTTTGATAACATTAGATTAATTAGTCATAACGCATATTTAAATTTTAAAATTGGCAAATTAAGTGAATTGAGTATCGAAAGGGCGTAATTAAAGATCTATATTTTTAATTCGTAATAGAACCCCCGAACTCTAATTTCTGATCGTAGACCGATTTAATACCTAGGTGTTTAATTCGTTATTCACTTAGGTAATTTAGGATTCTAGTTAGCCTTTATTAACTAGTGGCGACTCTATTCAAAATTCCACGTTTTTCAAAACGTAATCACCTTAGGTCAGATTTTAGGTCGGACAGTATTGTTTTGACGACTAACCTTTTTTTTTTTTTTTTAATACTTAGTACTAATAGTACCGTCACTACTGTAAGTGTTGATATAGCTGGCCTAAATCCATTTTTCTTTCCATCTATGTATGAAAAACCTATAAGTGCCTCCTATAAGAGTTGATATTTATATTGACTTTGACCCCATTTTTTCATTTTTATTATTTAAAAGTAAATTACTGTTATGAATATATTATGTGGATAATCAATGTAAACACCTAATTTTGGTACGCGTGACACGTATATAACACGTTCAAAAATGTTATGTGTAACGCGTTTAAAAAGGAAATATTTAAACATAGAAGGTCACATGGTTGCTAAAAATAGGTTTAGCTTAAATTAAGATAGTATATATGCATTAAATATCATGTAATATTCAGAAAATATATATTATATATTTATGACAATTTTCATAAATATATATTATATATTTATGACAATTTTCATAAATATATATTATATATTTATGACAATTTTCATAAATATATATATGTACTTTTCGGAATAATTAATGTGTATATTTAGGTAAATGTGTTTTCCTAATATTGAGTCCTAATTTAGCTATAAAAGGGTACCTAGTATCAATGTAAAACACACAGAAAATTAATTCAGCAATAAAATAATATTTTCCTTGATAATCGTGCAATTTTATTTCTCTCTCTCTCAAATTCTTTTACCGCTGGGTGACCTTCCTCCGCCCTTGCCGGAAACGCCACCATAGGTTCTTCCTCGCCCAGCTCCGCCGTCTCTAACCATCGTCGCCACACTGCTGTGCCGTTCTCGTCGTCGTCCAGCTGCTCGGTCCCTGCCTGTGCCGTAATCCCGGATCCCTGGTGCTGCTGCTGCTGCAAAGGGGAAGATCTGCCGTCCTCTACCCGCTCCACTCAGCCCGTCCCTGCTGCGCCCTGACCGCCGTCGCCGGTCCACCCTTCCCGACCAGTCACGACCACTATCGCCGGAGCGCCATTCCCGCAATCGCGACCCGCACCGCTGTCGGACTGAATCGCCGCTGCTGTTGCTCACTTCGCCCAGGTCTGTCCTGCGTGCCCATCACCGTTCGCCAGAGACCAGACCTCGCAGCTGCTGCTGTTTCCGGTGTGCCCTGCTCCGCCTTCCTTCCGTCGCCCGACCGAACCTCGCCGTGCCGAAGCCGGTGAGCCCTCCCACTTTTGCAGAGCAGGTTTGGTCTCTGTAATTCCCGTTGCAATTTTTTTTTTTATTTATTTATTTATTATTATTATTTATCAGATATTATGTTATTATTATTATATTAGTTTTAACCATGTAATTTAGACATAGTTTAAGTAAATTGCAATCATTTATTTTATTTTATTTTATTTATTATATTAGATTTAATTAGGTAGTTTAAATGTAATAGGTTAAATTTAATTGGGTAGAATATTTAATTGTTAAAATGATTATGCATATATGTTGGATGAATATTGGGTTGTGTATATATCTAATTTTGGGTTCTGAATTTCGTCTTAATTAGGAGTTGTAGATAATAATTTATTTTTAGACTTAGATAATATTCTGCACATGATAGAAATTTAATTAAATCTTGGCATCGTTAGATTAATTTGTGACATGTGTTCAAATAGTGAAATTGGCAAATTTGTGAATTGAGTACCGAAAGGGCGTGATTAATTCCATGTGTTTTAATTCGTAACAGAACCTCCGAACTTGAATTTCTTATCGTAGACCGATTTTATACCTAGGTGTTTAATTCGTTACTCGCTTAGGTAAATTTAGGATTCTAGTTAGCCTAATAATTAACTAGTGGCGACTCTTTAAAAAATGCACGTTTTCAAAACGTAATTCGCCTTAGGTCATATTTCAGGTCCGACATTCAATATTATGTGTATATATCATCTTCCTTATTTAGACCTTCCATATATTGATTTTACTTCATCTCCAAGTCTATGTAATCCCTATATAAGGGCCCGTATGTGTGATAATAAGATCATCATCAAATTCTCTTTTCTATTACCTCTCTACTTTCGTAACACGTTATCAGCAGGAAATCGTTCATATTTTTATATTACATATTTACGTATGTTTGCACACTACACACTGTCACATATCTTCCCTAGATTAGAACCCTAACCCATCCCTCATAATAATTTATCTAAACTGCCCTAGAGACCATGTTTGATAGTCTGATGAACAATCACTACACTCATATCGCCGCCACCATCAAATAATCCCTACACTTGTTGACGTTTGCCTGCTCCACATCCATATATCTTCCAGACTACAAAATTCAATGGACATTAAAGTCTAAGGCCATATTGAGGAGAGAAGAAGTGCAATCTTTCTACCGACTCCGGCAACTGCAAGGCATTACAAAAGAAATTTGGCCTCAATTTTTAAATCAACATCATAAGCGAGAGACCGCGTTCGAGCAAGATTTATGCTTATTTTTTTTAAAAGAACGCTGGAATCGATCGAGATCAATATAGAAAGTCCAAAACTTTGTTAAAAATGCTTCACCGAAAATACAAGATTAACAACAACTAAAACCAAGTTTGTGATACTAAAAGGGAAGATTCTTGTTCTTATATTAATTTTTCTTTGTTGATTTAACTTACTAAATTTTATTTTATGCTAATCAATGTGTTGATTTATTTAATTGGTACAAGGTGAAGCTTGCTGAAACCAAACAAATTTCCCCTAGCAACCAAACCAACCAATAGTGCTCCGTCTTGATTCTATGTTCGGGTCTCCATGGATGATCTGCGCTCGCTGGAGAAGAAATCGCGGACATTGATTCTTCACAGAGATAAACTAACATAAGCCCAAATCTCTAATAATATTATTTTATTAGATTAAATTTTAAAGCTAGCTGCTTTATTATTATATTTTAATTTGGTTAAGATTATTATTTATATCTATGGAGTGATGAAAAAAAATCTGTGTCAAACATGATTGGTCGATTGCTGGATAGGATTTTTATGAAACAGAAAAGCAATATGTCGGATTTGCAAGACGTGATTTATATCAACATTATACAATATGCCAGATACTCTCTGAATTTGTAAAACTCATGGCATTATTTATATGTACCGATTTTCTCAACTCCTTGAAGAGTGTTGGATATCTGCCCAATTCGGGTTCGTATTTATATTCAGGACTTCACAAACACGTCATAAATTACATAACGGGCCCGAACACAATATCCGAGGTTTGAAAACGGTCCGGAGGCGCGGCGTACGCGTCCGGATTGTCCCGAGCAATCCGGACCCCGTCGGATTCTATGTCCGATGGGGTCCGGACTGCTGTCAACGGGTACTGTACGCATCCTTTATCGTCCGAACACAAAGAGTGAAGAGTTCTCCAAAGCCTAACTAGACGACGATTCTTGTTTTCTTTTAGACCGGCGTCAAACCGCACAAAAACCGGGTTCGATTCTAAGGTTGCCTATAAATAGGAGACATTGGCCACCCATTTGGACACATTCTCCAGATTTTGGCCTTGGAGCTCTGACCTCTCTCTATAATATTTTCTCTCTCTAGACGCTCATTTAAGCATCTGATAGGGTTCAACCCGCACCCCCCCTCCGTGCTGGTTATTGCCCTTCCTGCAGGTTAGCACCGCGCGAAGCCGATAAGCTTACCTTGCCGACAAGCTTGCACTGTCGACAGTCGTACCTGGTCGACAAGTGTACACTGCCGACAGCCCCTTGCCGACATCAGAAAGTCCACTACCGACACCCGACGTGTCCCCAACCCGAAGTATCGAAGAGTCCGACTACCCGGTTGGATTTGGACGCAACACTTGGCGCCGTCCGCGAGATCCGAACAAAAAGCTACATCGAACCATGAGCTATGACAAGCAATCAACATCCTCCAGATGATGTCAACCTGCAGGAGAGGAAGAGAGGCTCCGGTCGCCCAAGGAAAGCTGATACCACAACCAAGAAGCCGATGAGAGGTCAACCTGGACCCTCGCACATCCCTGAAGCAGCATCCACTGCTTCCTCCGTGCCAACTAGGAGTGTGCCTGCTGCACAGCACGACCCAGAAGTCCATACAACACCGTGTGGAACACCACCGCCCGGATTCGAGCCAAGGAGGCATGAAGAGTTCCATTACGGGATGCCAGCGAAGGTTGTTCAATAAAGAGGTGCCAACCTAGCGCCACAAGTCACACCCGCCATGATGGAAGCTCTTGAAGAATTTCTAGCATTTAGAGAGAATCTGAGAAACCAAGGATTTGCTCCGCCACCACCACATCCACCTCCCGTCAATGGCCAAGCGGCCCCGGCAAGAGCAGTGTCGCACGACACCAGACGACAAGGGTCACAACAACAGGGAGGAGGAGGCCAATACAGAGAAGGTACATTCCAGTACCAGCAAACCAAGGCAGGAGCCAGCACGCTCATACACTCTGTACGGAAGTATGCAGCATCCGGAAGAAGCAAGAAGACAACCTCCACGTACCTCGCAGCAGCAGTACAAGGAAGTCTCCCTCCAAGGAACAAGCCAAATCAATGCTGACATCCATCGCAACGATGGATAGAGAAGACCTGACCTGTCATCAATGAAGACATCCCAATCACAGGTCTCACAGCAAAGGCTCTGGAGGTAATAATCGAAAAGAAGATGCGAGAATCAAAGCTGAAAGGAACGCATGCGTTGGAAGAGAATGTGTCACACCCAATTTCTTACGAGTTAGTGTACAGCCGCGTCTTAGACGCTTTGTATAGATTGGGAACAGACAAGTATCGAGGAAAGGGAGATCCAATCGAACACGTGCAACAGCACGAGGCATCTTTGCTGGGAAGGACTGACAACCCGTATCATGTCGCCATGACATTCCCTAATACATTGGCAGGAACAGCCTCGCATTGGTTCTTCTCCCTACCTGCGGAAGTGTAACTTCCTGGCCGTACCTAAAGTCGAAGTTCATACAACGCTATATGGGGGAGCGCACTCTCTTGAAAGGGTTTCAATGCATTGAATGAAGTACAAAAACAAACGATGACTCATTGGTGAATTACTACATCTGTTTCAATCAAAACATATCTGACGTTCAAATAAACCTGACAGAAGGAGAGATAGTGCGCGCTTTCATAAACAACCTTGGAAAGAAGGGATTCTTGCTCGCTGATAAAATGTCAAAGCGTCCAGCTGAGACATTGGAAGAGCTTGCAGTAAGGTTGAAGGAGTTCGTAGATCTAGAAAGATTCATAGAACAAAACAAGGCAAAGCTGAGCGCAGCCCGCGCTAAGGAGAACAAAAAGCAATCAAAGCCACAACAAAGCTCCCAACAAAACAAGCAGTGGCAGCTTCAAAAAAGGCCATTCCAATCAGACTTTCAAAAGTCCAGGGAGGTCAACCTTGTTGAGTGCATCCCGCTAAATGCACCTTTGTCTGTGATCTTGAAGACGATGAAAGAAGCAAATATGTGGAGAGAACCAACCAACTTCCGCAAGGGTCCGCTCGGGAAGGAGCAAGATAAGTGGTGTGAAAACTACGAAGTCTATGGACATGAGACAGATAGCTGCGTAAGCCTAAGGTTTCGCGTGAACAATATCATCCTGAAGGGCGATTTGAAGCAGTACGTGGACCAGGGCGACAAGCATCCAAAGAAGTCCCGAGCGGAACCATCAGGAAGAGGGAACAAAGGAAAAGAGAAGGAGAAAGACAACCCACCTCGCGTGGCATAATCAATGTTATACACGGAGGACCAGCAGCAGGAGGAAGCATATCTAATGCTAGGGATGTCTACGCATCTCAGCTGCAGACACTCCCCAAGTACGGCAAGAGACGCCAACCAGAGAAGGATGATGTCGTCATCCAGTTTTCAAACGTCGAAAAAAAGCACATTGTCTACCCCCATGATGACGCCTTGGTCATCACAATGGAAATCAACGGGTACGATGTGCGACGAATCCTGGCAAACGGGGGAAGTGCTGCAGACATTCTACACATCAAAGTGTTGGAAAATATGGGAAAGACGGTGGCTAATCTATCTCCAAGCACATTCCCATTGGTAATCTTCGCGGGCGCGGAAACTTACCCACTAGGGATGATCACAAGGATGGATGGCGCTTCACATCGACGTCATGTTCGTTGTCGTAAACACCATGGGGGCATATAATAGCATACTGGGTAGGACTACGATCAAGCCATACGAAATTGTTCCATCCACTGTCCACCAGTAAATGAAGTTCCCAATGTCACACGGCATTGGTGAAGTGCTCGGAGACCTATCAGCCGCACGCAAGTGCTATGTGAACGCCCTAAGGAAAATGCAGCAAGTCTCTATTGCCATGGTCGAGTTTGGCAAAAAGAGAAAGATGTCTGATCTAAGTGGCGATGATGAAGGAAGAAAGCAGCAGTCAACACCAACTGCTTTGCTCGATGCAATACTTTTTCCCAACACGGCAGAGTGTTTGGGATGTGAGACAGTCCAAGGAGAGCCTATAATGGCTTACTTCAGGAGATTCGCCAAAAACGCCGCCATGCTGAGGACAACAAAAAGAGAAGTCATAAATGCGTTCTTTTTGAACATGAACATCAGTTCCTTCCTCTTATTTGGCGAGACATACGGCTGGTGAACAACTGTCACGATGGCAGACTTGAAGGATAAACTTGAGACGGCGGTCTCTTGTGAACTTGAGCTAGGATGGGGTACACCTCCTAGTTCAACTCTGTAAGCTCAAGCTACAACTACATCAGGAGTAACAAGCCCCAATTACGACAAGTTCTTCACCCCCATGAACACGGAGGTTGAAGAGATATACGTGAAACTCCTGGAAAACAAGCTTCCTTGTTCACTTGAGCCACCAGCCGCTTTCCTTGGCAAAGAAATCGAAGACTGGTGCAATTATCACAAAACTTGGGGGCACAGCACCAACAGCTGATTGTCCCTAAGGGTGGAAATCCAAGAACTCATCGCGCTAGGCGCATTGTCCAGCTACGTGGCTCGCAGTGGAACAAATCCGCCATCAGACCAATCATAAAGGCGGCGGACACCCCCTATCTACTTTACGCGTTTTTACTATTGTCTTAGTTTAAATGCATCTCGTACTTTAAGTTTAGTCTTTATAATTACTAGACTTACTATGTTTTAGAAGGTATTATTTGTTGACGCCTTCCAGCAACTCTCTGTACATAATCCAAGTATCTAATGAAGTTAATTTACCTTCGTAGGTACAATACTATATCATGCATACTACCTTGGAATTACGCCAAGAAACAACTACAAGCATATTACTCACATCAACAATACAAGTCATCGCGCTAAGTACAACAATCAACTTATATCATACGACGACAAACCAACTGTCAACATCAACAAAGAGTATATAAACACTCTCCATCTATAATGACGACTACCCTGAATAGCGTCAACAACATACTATATCTTGAGTTTAAACCAAGATATATCAAAGTGACATGCTGCGACATCCTCCTTCGAGGGCAACCCCCATGTTCACAACTATCAAAATGGCATGCTGCGTCATCCTCTTTTGAGGGAAAACCCCCATGTTCATAAGCCATTCCCTGAATATAAAAAATGATGCGGCAAACAGATGGGACTGATCACCCCATCGTGGCGGAAGTCCTCTTGTTAGACGACAACTCCACAAATCAACAAAGTATGAACGACCAATCACGGAATCATACTTCATGAAGACTTATTCCTTAAATGGGCAGCTTCATGGACCCTAAAAGTATGAACGACCAATCACGGAATCATACTTCATGAAAACTTATTCCTTAAGTGGGCAGCTTCATGTACTCTACAAGTATGTATACTCACTCAAGGGTTCATACTCTGTGAAGACGTATTCCTTGTTAGGATAACTTCACATATATACGCTAGCAGGAGTGCACCCCTGTCAGGAAAACTCGCCAAACATGCAAGTCGAGTCTTGTACAATGTTATCTTGCCAACGAGCACATAACGAAATAAAACACATCAAATGCAGCAAGTAGTGTCTTGCCACAACGTCGCCTTGGAGTGGACCAAGAGACGGTAAAAACTGCAAGTCGCTACAACGCGGTCTTGTGCAACCCTTATGGACTAACCATGGAGAGGTGCAGTAGCATCGCAAGGCAAGTACTGGAATAGCCACGGAAAACCTTGCAATAACGTCATGCGAGGTGTGCCCAAACGGATGGGAAAACGCATAGTATAGAGCAAGTAGCGTCTTGACACAACGTCGCCTTGAAATTGTTCAAGAGACGGTAAAAACTACAAAGCGTGTTCACACGACCTTTGTCCCGCCCCTTGGATTAACTAAGTTGAGGCGTAGTAGCATCACAGGGTAAGTACTGGGTTAGCCACGGAAAACCTTGTAACAACGTCACGCGGGATGTGCACAAATTGACGGATGGAAAAACGCTCCAAATACAACAAGCAGCGTCTTGTCACAACGTCGCCTTAGAATGGAACTAAGAGACGGTATAAACTAATGTCTTGCCTCGTCAAGACGACTCTCCTACATGTAAAGTTCCAGTGCCGAGTGCCAAGTGCCAAGTGCCCGCGCCGAGTACATTACTACTTACAACGCTACAAGTACCTAGTGTACACATCTTGTTATGCCTTGGAATCTAACCAAGAGGGGCGCTCATAACACTCAACAATGCGTGACATACAAACGCAATTACGGACATCATGTTCATCATCTAAGGATATCTATCCTATCATCCAAGTCCAAACCATATGGACTGCATAGATAACACAATGTATGAAATACTACTAACGAGTTATCATGCATTTTACTGTGATCAAAGCAGGTCTATAAGACATAGTTCAAAGCAAGCGGAACATACACAAAAATTCTAGGGACAACTCCCAAAATCAACATCAACCCGGACACGGGGGCAAACGATAAAAGCAAAAGTTCAACATACTCAAAGTAATCAACCATACGGTACTCGAAGAGTACCGTCATCTCCAGCAGGCTCAAGAATAACTGCCATTATCTCGTCGGCAGGATAAAAATCGTCGTCATCCCCAAACATCATGTCAAAGTTAGCCGTCTCAAGCTCTAGACGGCGTAACTCAGCAACTCGCTCAATAGCGGATGCTGCGTAAGGACCCAACTTGTCGAAAGGAAAGTCGGGATCAAGTAGACGTACCTTACGAACATAGTACGCGGCAAACTCATGAGTCAACGGCTCAGACTTCGCCTTAGCGACAGAAGCAACGACGTCAGTGAAGGCCTAAGTAGTAGGATACTTGACAAGTCCTTCTGCGATCCCAGCCTTACGCCCCTCCTCGCGCGCAGCACAAAGCGCGGCCTCATGCGCGCTGTCATTCTCCGCTATCTGTTTCTTGATAGCCGCGATCTCAGCCTCAAGATGATTCGCATGAGCACAGCAAGAGTCATACTTCACATCGAAGTCAGCAGTCTTCAAAAGCAAACTTTGAGTTTTCTCCTTAAGAATCGCAAGCTCGCAGGAGGCAACGCCACATTTCTCGACGGCAGGTTTCCTTTCGCGCATGAGATACAGCGCAAAGGATGACATGTTCACCATGTTCGCAACAGCCTAAAAAAAATACCCAACAAGTTAAGACAGTCACATCAATGCATTCATGCACAATCAGATAATTAGAAAAATAATGTCGTCACTTACCGGGGCAAACCCAGATAGGGAGCCCTCAACATGCTGTTGCATCTCCTCATCCGTGGAGAGCGCAAGGCGTTGATCGCCCGGATGAATACACCGCTGCAACACGTGTACCCCAACCTCCAGAGTACTAAGCTTCGAACCTTTGGGAAATCAAAGACCCCCAGTAGAAAAGGGCACCCAATCGTCACCGGATATGTCACCCTCCAGGGGACGAACCAAGTCACTACGCTTAAGTGACGACAGCGCTGCCACTAAAACATTAAGGAAGTATAAGAGACATAAGCACAAAAAATACAAGGAAAGATAACAATGTGCACAGTACAAACCTCGGCGCAAAGGCCGCTCCTCCGCGGGACGCTCCTTCGAGTGGGGGGTAGAAGGCACCACCGCGCGATCTTCAACTCCTTTCCCTTTGTCGCGAGAAGGAGTCAGGACAATCGCACTCGGCTTGGAGCGCTTGGGATCACTCAAAGGACGCGCCCAACCTGCGGACTTCTTGACAGGAGCGATAGAATCGGGTGCCGCGACAACGCGCTCGGTCACGGGCGCAGAACGACCTGCAAACAAGAAGTAATATGAAGACAACGATTCGAAAAATCAATAAAGTCGACGGAAAAATAAGTAAAAATCCTACCTGTAAGTCCCTTGCTGCGACTATGCTGGGGGCAGCGGGGGCAGAAGAAGGGACAGTCCTTCCAACAGGAGGAACATCGCGCGCAGCCACCGTCTGCAAAGTTGAGCTTTTTCTGTCAAACCGACCTACATCACAACATAATGAAAGTTATAAAGACTCTCATCATACCAAATTTCATAAGGAAGCGTTTGAATCCCGACATCAAGCAGTTCTTGATCCGATGCGCGTAACAGACACTGGAAGCTGCGTGCTTGCTGACATCGATAGATGCGCACTATAGTCGCCTTTTCTTTTGACGAAAGCTCGGAAAAGGCAGGGGCAGGATCAGCAACCTTAACCTCCTCAATATTCCAAGTAATGCTGCCATCACACACGAATTAGTAGTGATGTCGCCAATGTGAACTAGATCGGTCAGTCTCAGCCGCCAGTCGATGAATACGGTTCCACTCCGCATCCCCAAGTCCAAGTTGTTCAAATCCTTTGTCACGTAGGCAGGGCCAACGCATCTTCACGCTACACAACCCTGTCATGTCCGGACATAAAAGCTGGTAGAAGCAGTGGAATAGAGTAATCGAGTAAGGCCACGTCTGTTGGTGAAATAACACCCGGAAACAAGTCCATACACGAATGCCTGTGGGTGTAAGATCCAGAGGGGAAATCCGATAGTAGCGACACAAATCGACTAAGTCAGGGCAGTAGGGAAAGCGTAAACCCTCCCTAACCTGTGAAGAATACACAGCTGTCAAGTCGTTTGGAGGGACGGTAGCTTCACCCTTAGCAACATCAGGCAACACGTCGCGAGGAAACACACTCTCAAAAATTGGATCAAGTCCAGAAATTGACGCATCCAGTATAAACTTCTCTCTCTCCATCATGTTCGAGAGATATCTAGTTGTTACCACATATCCTTTCACCGCTTCCGGCGCGATAGGAGTCCCGATAACAGCCTCGGCCTCCGCACTCAATTTTTTGTCTAGTAGAGCAATCATGTCGGCATCCAACTCACTGCTATCATCGGAACATAAAGCAGTCTGCGGAGTAGCAATGAAAGAATTACTCATAATAACAATCTCGCTGAAGGAATTCCTGCAACCTGAAAATACAACCTACAATCAAGACAACGTTCGTTAGTTCAAGAGCGAAAAACATTCAAATCATAACAATCACCATGACAACATACGCCCTCTGTCTACATCCAACCTATGGATACGACGTACATAGCAATGGAAAGAAAAAAGAATCTAAGTATGAGGGAAAGTGCGCACATACTAGCGCGCACATACGAGCACGCGCGTATAGCTGTTGATATACAAAGGGATGCCGGCTGTCAGAAATATTTTCTAAGTGTTCCACTATGTCAACTGTGAGCATACAACGTGATGCCGGTTGTCAGAAATATTTTCTAAGTGTTCCACTATGTCAGCTGTGAGCATACAACGGGCCGACTGTCAGAAATATTTTCTAAGTGTTCCACTATGTCAGCTGTGAGCATACAACGGGATGCCGACTGTCAGAAATATTTCCTAAGTGTTCCACTATGTCAGTTGTGAGCATACAACGGGATGCCGGCTGTCATAAATATTTTCTAAGTGTTCCACTATGTCAGCTATGAGCATACAACGGGATGTCGGCTGTCAGAAATATTTTTTAAGTGTTCCACTATGTCAGCAGTCGACATATGACAAGGTGTCGACTATCAAGGAATATTTTCTAAGTGTTCCACTATGTCATCAGTCGACATATGACAAGGTGTCGACTATCAAGGAATATTTTCTAGTGTTCCACTATGTCAGCAGTCGACATATGACAAGGTGTCGACTATCAAGGAATATTTTCTAAGTGTTCCACTATGTCAGCAGTCGGCATATGACAATGTGTCAACTATCAAGGAATATTTTCTAAGTGTTCCACTATGTCAACAGTTGACATATGACAAGGTGTCGACTATCAAGGAATATTTTCTAAGTGGTCCACCATGTCATAAATCAACAACCGTCAACACGCGACAAGTTGATGACAATCAACAACCGTCAGCATACAACAAGATGTCAACTATCAAGGAATATATTCTAAGTATTCTCCTATGACGGCAGTCAACGACAATCATGGTAACAAGCATTAAATATCTCAAAAATATTTGCTAAGTGTTTTATCATGGTTGCAGACAACATATGAGCTCAATGAACAAGGATCAATACAACGACATGCAACTATGTCCGGACACCGGCTAACAATCAACATTGAGCATACCAAAACATCACCTAAGCCATAATGCAATGTGTTGACAACAATTACAACGCATACGGGAAGTTTAACAACTTATCTCTATTTTTCCAAAATTTCTAGCACTTAGTCAAAATTTTGGCCGATTTGTGGGGCTAATCTCTTTTGGGAATTTTAACAAACACCTTGTGTGCATCCTAGATTAACCAAATTCAATAAACAATCAAGACCGGATTAAACTTAAACGAAGCATCAAAGGGTCCAACCATACCCGAAATTAGACTCGTCACCACGAGACGGCCCCGGAAAGCTACCCACCACCGCCGGAGGTCACCCACCGCCGCCGGAACTTCACGCGCCGCCGCCGGTTGCCTCACGCGCCGCCGCCGGTTGCCTCACGTCCGCCCCTTCTGTTCGCCAAAATTCCGCCGGTGATGACCTTGGTGTGGTTGTCCAAAAAATTTTTGGTCTTCAAATATTTGGCCACCAAATTTGTCACTCCCAAGTTTTCTTCTTCTTTAAGAAAGGAGAGAACACTACAAATTACTAATGGTGGATGATTAACTAATGGGTATTCTCTCTTCTATATCTATGTTTGCATCCTAAAACTTTAATTATTTATTACTAAGTCCTCAAGTTGCATGTTTACATGTTGTCATCTCCCTATCTCAACACTTAGAATTTTCTAAGTATGCCATGACAATTCATTATGCACACAGGATTTAGTACGTAAATGACATAACGCGCGCATGACTTTACACGCTTTATATCATTTTAAATGCATGATTCATATCTTTTATTATTATCACATGATTACTTGCATAATTTAATTATCAATCGTCTATTCACATCTTCTACAATCATGCTGACATCGCGTTCATGTTGACATCATATGTCATGTTTGCATGTTTCCATGAGGATTATCACATAAGTTCATAAACATGTGCACATTGTTTATTGTCACTGTTATATATATATATATATATATATATATATATATATATATATATATATATATATTCGGTTGCGCTAATCATGTCGACAGTTAACATACCTCCCGACAAAAATTAAAGTGGAGGGAAATCGAAGCCGTCGCGCTCAAACTGTCAAACAAGCCACCCTTGAGGTCAGCTCCGAACCTAAATCGGGCTTATATCCTAGCTTAAAATAGAGTCAAGTATGGTCTGAACCGTTACTTGACTCGGGGGCAAGTGTTGTATATCTGCCCATTTCGGGTTCGTATTTATATTCAGGACTTCGCAAACACGTCAAAAATCACATAACGGGCCCGAACACAATATTCAAGGTTCGAAAACGGTACGCAGGCGCGGTGTACGCGTCCAGACCGGGCCTCTGGATTGCCCAGCAATCCGGACCCCGTCGGATTCTAAGTATGATAGGGTCCGGACTACTATCAACGGGTACTGCGCGTATCCTTTATCGTCCGAACACAAAGAGTGAAGAGTTCTCCAAATCCTAACTAGACGACGGTTCTTGTTTTCTTTTAGATCGGCGTCGAACCGCACAAAAACTGGGTTCGGTTCTAAGGTTGCCTATAAATAGGAGACCTTGGCCACCCATTTGAACACATTCTCCAGATTTTGGCCTTGGAGCTCTAACATCTCTCTTGAATATTTTCTCTCTCTAGACGCTCATTTAAGCATCGGAGAGGGTTCAACCGGCACCACCCCCCCTCCGTGCTGGTTATTGCCCTTCCTGCAGGTTAGCACCGCGCGAAGCCGATAAGTAACCTTGCCGACAAGCTTGCACTGCCGACATCCGTACCTGTTCGACAAGTGTACACTGCCGACATCCCCTTGCCGACATCAGAAAGTCCACTTCTGACACCCGACGTGTCCCCAACCCAAAGTGCCGAAGAGTCCGACTACCCGGTTGGATTTGGACGCAACAAAGAGAGTGTTAGCACAGGATTTATCATGTAAAGCAGTTTGGCCTAACTCATAAGTTCTTGATGCTTAAATATATTCAGATGTAAATAGTAAACAAAATTATATGCATCGCCCACTAGATATGCTTCGCTCCCTGAAGTGAGTGTTGCAATTCACGATTATAAAGATGATATACTCCACTCCCTGAAGTGAGTGTTGTAGTTTATGTATATTATACTCCCTGAAGTAAGTATTATAGTGTATGATTACAATGATAGTATTTTGCATTTCCTGAAGTGAGTGATGGAATCTATGATTATAATTACTACGAAAGAGTACAAGTACAAATTTGCTAAAGTTATCATGGTCATGGACATTGTTGATTTTAAAATAGATGAAACATTAAGCATAATCATGATATCGATAAATAACGAGATGCATCTCACAAATAAAGGAAGCACGAAAAGAATGCAAAGTCCAATTGATTTGGAATAATGATAATTATGAGAAGCATGGTGACGCTAGCAGAAAAGTAATGATATTATGCAGCGCGATTATATGAAGTGCAATGACACTAGGCAAAGTGGCATATGTGGAAAAAAAATCATTGCATATATTATGATTAATTATGAGATATTATGATAAAGAAAATTGCATTCTTTGTGAATATCGTATCCTGAAGATACGATACCACGATCCTGAAGATCAAGAATATTCATATTTGTTTTTTAAATTCTGCATTTAAAGTTATATTTTATATTTGTTGCACTACATTTACAATTATTTTTTTATTTCTTACACTGCAATATATTTAGTTATTATATATATTTATATTTCTCGCACTCATTATATTTATTAAATATATATTTATACTCATTGCATTTCATTATAAAATGATCCAGAAGATCAAGAGCTATTCAAAAGCTAAAAAAAATGATAATATTAGGATTCAGAAGATCCTAGAATGTATGAAAAAAGGGATCTGAAACATTGTATTTATGAAATAAAGAACTTCTTGTATAAGAAAACAAATCATGTATATCATGAATTATTATAAATAAGGGATCCTGAAGATCCCAATAGATCATGAGTTATGAATAAAGGATCTTGAAGATCTTAGAAGATATAGAACTATAAATAAAGGATCCCGAAGATCCTAACGATCTTAAATTATGAACAGAGATCCTGAATATCCTGAATTATAAACGGAGATCCTAAAGATACTGAATGAGGATCCTAATATATTTTGAGCTATAAATGATCCCGAAGATCATGAAATCGAGCATTTATATGAAGCTATTTTTTTTTTACGCTTTATGCATTTTTTTTATTAATGTTATTTATATGATTTCATATACTTCATATTTATTTCTTATTATAAAGAATGTGAATACTCCGCAATCATCATTATGACGAAGACGAAAAAAATAAACATGCGGATTGTGTTATCCGGATTATGAAAAAAATAAAAAGTAAACCAGAAGTTTACCGCCAATATTGACGTGATTGATTATATATTCGGTAAACCTGAAGTTTACTGATTCATATAGAGGTAAACCAGAAGTTTTACCCATGTAATACAATATTTGACGTGACCAGTTACAGACCATTCCAGATCACTTAGAATGTGCAATACATTATTTGGATGAACCTGAAGATTCTCCATAAATCATTATGATAATTGCTCTCAAAGGAAAATTCATTATGTGATCATCATCAACTAAGTTCGGGATAAAATTCCATTATTTATGGAAATAATAAAATGTGAATATGGGCCCGTTCACCTGCCATGTGGACCGATATATTATTTTGAAAGATGCATCAACAATTTGATCACATGTGCGTTGATTATGAAGTTGCAGATTTCCAGTTAAGCAATAAAGAATGATGATGATATTGAAAGTTGATATTTACTACAAGATTCAGATAATTACATGTCTAGATTTGCAGTTTAGCATGAATGTTACAAAGATCCTCCACTTAAATAGCTAAACTGCTATCAATTAGAGCAAATTAAGTACAGATGCATGCTCTTATGAAAGCAGCAATATAATTGCGAATCAAGCCAATGTTAAATCACAGTTCTCCCCATTACAACGAATTTTTGGTGAAGAGACAAATTTCTCATATATGAATTTTATGATGTGTGATATATATTTAAATTGCTCCACCACATCGCACAAAGATGGATCTGGAATGTTGGGAAAAATATGTTGGATATAAATCAACTTTTTGAGAACAATGACTTATATATATAAAGCAAGAGTGTTGATTGTCATTGTTGAACAACTTTTCCCAACATTAAGGGGAGAAAAGAAGCAGCTAGCAGAAAAGAGATTGACTGGAAAAAAATGTTACTATCTCATTTAGATCCTCGCACAATGAGAATATGAACCTGAAGTTCAAAGAGAAAAGCATTTTCAAATGCTTCCAATAAGTGACTTTATGAGACCCAGAAAGTCATAAGTCAAGTAACAGCTGCAAATGCTCCAATTTGAAATGTCCTGATTGGACAGATTATAATGAAAAATAACTCACGCCTGAAGCGTGCGATATTGGTTCCAAATATTTTTTTTAATAAAAGAATGGAACAAGATAAATATGATCTTATTATGGAGATGATTTCCCAAAAGAAGTAAAGACATAGCTAAATATGAAACCCCAGAAGTGGTTCAGGTACCTGAAAGTGATTACAATAAAGAAATCTCAATGAGTTATGTCATTAACGGGAAGTGATGGAACCGTAAAATATAAATTTGTCGACAACAGTTTTGAATATTATTCATGAGTGAATTCATAAAACAAGACGAGGATCTTGAGCTCAATATGTCAAAGAATCATCATGATTGGCCAAAGTTTGAAAAGACGGAAGTATGAGCATGACAATGCAGAATGTGATAGCCAGTGGATATAAATAATTTATGCGTAAATAGATTGCCTCGTAAGATAGGCACAACCTGTGGTACAAAGACTTTTCCGCAGAAAGATGACAATTATTATATGAATCATTTGGTGGAGCAATAACCTTCAAATACATTATTATGTTAGCAGTACATACAAGGTTTTAATATACGTCTCATGATATGAATAGTTTTATAGCCTATTTGGGTGGCTAATTTGATAGTGAAATCCACGTAAAAATCCCAGAAGGATTTAAAATGCTAGCTGAATATTCTCAAGAATGTTGGATGATAAAAATATTGTACCATTTACGGGTTGCTTATGGTATAGTATCCCCGCTATATCAAAATTTGAGCTAAGTTGTAGCGAATGCTAATATAAGTATACGAATAAAGCAAATTGATATTTGATAAGATGAATTTATCACGCTATAGCGAAAGGGGCATCGCGTGAGGGGGAAATTTGAAGATATTGAAATTCCTGAAGAGTTTTAAATACAATCAATTATTTGATGATGCTAAAATTTAGACGAAATATATTGAAAGGACAAAGGTTTGGCTTGACCTGAATATCGAGTACTTAAGAGATTGAAAATATTATTGTCCTATACAAAATGTCTTAAAGCTATTTTGCATAGCTAAACATATCTATTGAGTACCTTAATGATTGTAAGAATAATAGATTTGAATAAATATATTTTCCGTCCTCGTGAGATTGATGAAGAACATAATGGTCCAGAAGTACGTTATATAGTGCTACATTAGCGCTAATATATCTTGCTAATTACAAGGAACGTGATGTATTATTGGTTATAAGCAAGATTCAGTTCTTCCCAATAGAGTGGAATTTGAACAAAGTTAAGAAAATATTTATATAGCTCCGATGGACGAATTACATGAGTTTATTATCGGATAGAATCAAGTCTTAAATCAGTTGTTTATGCAAAATGCAAGTTATATTGTGAAATGTACCATTATTTTATATATTTAAAGATAATGCAGGTTATATAGCTTCAATTGACGAATAATGTTACATCAAAGGAGACAAGACGAAACATATTTTCCCAAGTTATTTTTCATCAACGATGATGAGAAGAAGGCAACATAACATCCAATAAGTCTGTGCGGATTTATTCTAGAAGGTTTACCGGCTGCGAATTTGAAGATTGGTGAACAATACTAAATTGCGTCGACTCAAGCAGCTCATCCTCTTCATCTTGAAGCAGCTCATCCTCTTTGTTTGATTTTGTTTGTAACCAAGGACGGTCAAATGCTACTGCCTAATCCTCAATCAAACAAAGCTGGGGGGTCAAGATTCACACCACTATTCCAGGAAGATGAGAAGGAATGAAATTACATGATGTCAACATCAGGGGAGAATCTACACCGCTGCACTCTTTTTTCCTTAACCAAGGTTTTGTCCCACTGGGTTTTCCTGGTAAGGTTTTTAGCGAGGCAGCTTACAAAAGGGATCCATAATTGTGTACTCTTTTTCCTTCACTAGATTTTTATCCCAATGGGTTTTTTCTAGTAAGGTTTTAACGAGGCACAATTCATTTATGAACATCCAAGGGGGAGTGTTATGAATATATTATGTGGATGTTCAATATTATGTGTATATATCATCTTCCTTATTTAGACCTTCCATATATTGATTTTACTTCCTCTCCAAGTCTATGTAATCCCTATATAAGGGCCCTATGTGTGATAATAAGATTATCATCAAATTCTCTTTTCTATTAACTCTCTACTTTCGTTAACAATTACTAAATTAAATATTACTATTTTTTATGAATAATATCATTTTTCATTTTTAAATTAGAAGCAAGTAACTATAATGTTAAGGCTAGAGGTTGAAATATATAAGGGTTTGAGCATTAATAGACTTTCTCATTGGCTATAACAATTAATGTCTATTAAGAGGACCCAGTATAAGGAATTCAGTCGGCCCCTATTATAGTTACTTGGTGGTTAAGTTTTAACCACCTCAATATTATAATATATTGTATATATATATATATATATATTAATATTAGGTTATATATTGATAATATATATATCCTTAAGAAACATTAAAATTTAATAGATCTATATCTTAGAAATAAGTCACTCCCTCCTATACATATAACATAGGCTAAGCTAAAACATCTAGTGAATGTGCTCATAATATTTTAGATCACTAATAGTGAAAGAGAGCAGTCATAACCCTAATAATCTCCTAGTTTGTTTCCTCCCAATTCACGAGGTTCAGATCGTGGAGACTTGTGCCATCTTTTCTACTTAACAAGTAAGAACGAGGGAACCCGGTCGACGAGCCACAATACAACTTGGTTGAAGATTCTTGGGAGCACGAACTTGAAGAACTAAGCGTAGAGTGAACTACACTGAATGATCACTTCTTCAAGCCAAAGACCTGTGTGGATTTATCTCGCCAATACCGATTGATAATTTCGGTTATACGTATTGGCATGTTTGTGATTTATCCTGTCATTTTCTACACTTGACAATTACAGCTAAGTATTTTCATGACGAGCTCGGGTGATACCCAAGTGGCATCCTCGCAGTGATGGGTCTGAGGGCCCATCAAACATAGTGGATACAGATCAACAAAGACAATTATAAGAGAGTACCGGATGAGGGTGTTGGCAATTATAACAATTAGATCGCCATTTATGGAAGCTAATTAATCATGCTTAATTGAACGTATGTTAATTAGAAATAACTAGCTTATTAATTAGGTCTAGTTCCGAAATTAATAAGTGTTACTGTTAGGGCCCTATTGGCTTGCTCATTAACTATAAGCATTAAAGTCCATTAGGTGGATCAATATCTAGTATTTTGGCCGACCTTTTAATTGATATTACTTGGTGGTTAAGTTTTAACCACCTTTATTTAAAGAAGAAGAATTATATATATATATATATATATATATATATATATATATATATAAAATAATATATTATATTATAGAATACATATATGTAAGCATATGGTAATGAGCGTCGTAATTGGTAGCCCATAATATGTATAGTTAACCTAATGAACTTGGGTAAATGTCACATTAGAGTAATTGGGCTAGACCCAAATCCCAATTGACATGGGAGGCTCAAAATTGGGCCTCCCCAAATACATAGGTTGGCCGAAACCCTAGGTGGGGTAAAGTGGACTTTTGTCCACTTTACTCCTCCTATAAATAAGAGGTGTTAGGGGATTTTTAGGATTAATCACAATTCCCTCATCAGAGTGTTTTAGAGAGAAAAACCCTCCCCACCCTAATACCTATTTCAGCCGAACCATATCCCTCACCAAGGGTGTGCCAAATTGCCTTCGAGCAAACACTCCAGAGATTTGTCCCCGTGCCAAGAATCGATCAGAGACTTTGCTGTGGAGCTTGCACCACGTAGGGCTTCTCTAACAAGAACCTCTATGGGTCCCGACCGGAGGATCGCGAACTCCCTCCAGAGAAGATCTTGGGCCTACGGATCATCATAAGGTATGTGTGAATCTTCCGCTGCATAATTCTGATTACTAGCATGTACCTTATTTTAGTATTCGTAGTGATTACTCCCCGTAATCTGACAATAAATATATAGTCATTAATGATATATATATATATATATATATATATATATTATGTTACTTCCTGATTTATATTTAGGAAACAAATCACCTCCTCATCCGGTATAAATGGGGTTCAGCCGAACTAGATAGTAGCATTCTCTGTTGTGCAAATTAATCATTCACACAACCAATAGTTATAAAGAGAAACTTAAGTCCTACTAATCGCATAATATATTCATCTCATTCGTGAGGTCTAGTATGTAGAGACTTGAGCCATGTTTTTTGGTGCTGAGCAAGATTGAGGGACCTCACCCGGCGAACCGCGATACAATCTCGTTCTAGCATTTTGGGAATTGGACTTGAAAATCTCTTGTCGAGTTATCTACACTAAGGGCCTTCAACTTCTTCAAACAGGACCCGTGTGGATTTTTCTCGTCAATATCTTAGTATTATTGATCTACTTATCGCAGTTGTTTGTGATTTATCTCATTATTTCTTATAGTGGTATCAAAGATAGTATAGGTTTAAGTTATGATTTGTAGTTTGGTAATTTGATTTTCAAATTGGGGTTGAAAACACTAGTCTTGGTCGGGGTGACAAAGATTTCTTTGTCACCAAGTAATTTATGCACAAGCCGAATTAGCTAACCGCCGCCGTGACATTACAACACCACCGCGTTGGTTGCCTCCTGCCACCGCACGGTGCCGCTTCCATGGGTCACCCAACTCTAAACCCTAGCAACTAGTAACCCTATATTGAAAAATAGAATCTTGATAATTAGACTTAATGTTTTGGATTGGAAATCCTAGCAATAATTGATTATCGGATTCTACGTATGAAATCAATGTTGTCAAATATCAGGGTCAAACTGCAAAACACAAAATAGTTGAGGGATCAATTTGCAATATTTGAAACTTCAGGGACTAAATGTAAATAGTAAAATTTCGAGTTCTAACCATACCGAATTATCATGCAAGATATTAACAACTCCGAAATTACACGTAAAAATCGAGAAAGACGAAAACATGATTTTAATACTGAGGCCCATGCTGATCAGGGTCTCCTTAAGGCAATTTCGCCCCACTCCACCCTCGGGTTATGCAAAGGAGTTTAAACATGGGGCGATCACCTCCCAGGATTCAACAGTGTCGTCAAATCGTTTTAAGCACGAAACACGCTTGACCGAACCGAACTCAATACCTGAACACAACAGGATTTGTAAAAGAGATGCCGACGACGACAGCAGAGAAAATAAATAACAGTTAAGCAAACAGATTAGAAGCAAACAACGATATGAACCACCTGACAGCAGACTCGCAGATTGCAGGAATTAAAGAAGAAGAGAGAGCAGAAGTGATATGAGAGGGATTTTTCAGATTGGTGTGTTGAATGTGGGGGGAAGGGTCTCTATTTATAGTGCAGATAGCTCAAGGCTGAATTAATTCCGATATTCCATTAGAATATTTTCGACATATATTCTTTCCAAAAATGGACTCATTAATCTCGAAATATATTCTGTCCAAATTTAACTGTTACCAAAAATAAATTTTCGGATTCAATGTATCTGGACAGACCACGGTTCGGTTTAGCAAAACCGGACTCGCGCAAGGCTAGCTTTCCGGACCGACATTCGTGTACGCACGTCGCGGGCACGCATGCAAGCCAAGCTTACCGGGGTGGGTATTCGATCCACTCGACTGCACCCCCACCCCTGCGCGCGTGGAGAGAGCCTTTCATCTAGTAAGTTATTACTACTATAAGATGAGTTGCACCATATAAACTACCCAAAAATTGGTAGTGTGGCCAGTGTGGTATTCCATTACCACATTTTGGCAAACAATTGCCATTCACCACACATGGGCTAAGGCAAGCCCATTAAGGCCAAATAGGCCTTACGGCCAACAATCCCCCACATGAATGGAAATTGGAAACCTAACGGTAACTCTAGACTCGAAAGTTGTGTTCAACGGTCAATACCTGCAAAGGATAGGTAGGGGTAACCCCTTTGAACCTACCCTTTGTGAGATCATGCCTTCTCTACTGACTGGTCGGTAGACGCGATGTCCTTGAACCGACTGTCGTTGGTGTAAATGACGACATAACCCACACATATACCTTCCTAGTATAGTTCGGTTCACGCCCTGTGATCCCTAGGCCCTGGATCACTAGCCTGGTTCTGCAAGCGTTTCTAAGAGTTGCGCCCTCAACAACTCCTTTCAAAGCGGCCCCACTTCTCACTCGCATAGGTGATTCTATGTCTCAAGAGCATCATCACGACTCTGAGTTCTCCTTACGAATCATTAAAGCTTTGCTTGTGAGTATCAACAACGGCAAAAGCTTAACCTTATCTTCATCACTGTTTGCATCATAGGAATGGGCTCGGGGTTTGACCCCCACAGTGACCACACTCACCCTTGTGATTAGGTTGTCCCATTGAACCAAGTTCTTGGGATCTCCAGTCATCATGGTTGGGTTTTCCTTCTCAAGGGTGTTTCCTCTACGGGCTTTAGCCCCATTCCTTTTAATGCTTGGCCAAACAAATCTCTGTTTAACCCTTTGGTTAGCGGATCCGCAATATTATCAACCGATCTCGTAAAGTCGATCGTGATAATTCCGGTAGAGAGTAATTGTCTTATGGAACTATGTCTTCGATGGATATGTCTTGACTTTCCATTATACATAAAAATTTGTGCTCTGCCGATCGCGGCTTTACAATCGCAGTGAATGCAGATTGCGGGCACAGGTTTTGGCCATCTCGGAACATCCTCGAGGAAATGGCGTAGCCATTCTGCCTCTTCGGCACATTTATCTAGTGCAATAAACTCAGACTCCATCGTGGATCTGGCTATGACTGTTTGCTTTGAGGATTTCCACGACACTGCTGCACCTCCTAAGGTGAAAACGTAACCACTTGTACTCAAAGAGTCCGTGTCTCTGGAATCGGATATCCAGTTCGCATCACTAAATCCTTCTATCACAGAAGGATTTCTAGTATAATGTAGACCATGATTACGAGTATGTCTCAGATACCTAAGTAACCTGATTACCCCGTTCCAGTGATCAACACTAGGGTTACTCGTATATCGACTCAATACACTTACCGTGAGCGATATCTGGTCTAGTGCATGACATTAAGTACATGACACTGCCAATAATTCGAGCGTACTCAATTTGGGAGATGGATTCCCCCTTATTCTTTGAAAAGTACTTACTCGTATCAATAGGGGTACTGACCTCGTTCTTGTCATCTCTGTTAAACTTATCCAAAATCTTATCAATATGATGAGTTTGACTTAGAACGAGACCTTCCGAAGATCTTATGATTTTAATTCCAAGGATCACATCGGCAAGACCCATATCTTTCATATCGAACCTTGAACTCAACATATGTTTGGTAGACCGGACCATCTCATCGTTACTTCCAACGATAAGCATGTCATCCACGTAAAGACACAAAATAACATAACCTCTATCTGTATCTTTCACGTAAATACATTTGTCACACTCATTTATTTTGAAACTTTTTTCCATCATAACGCTGTCAAATTTATGATGCCATTGTTTAGGCGCCTGTTTTAGACCATACAGCGATTTGACAAGTTTACAGACTTTCTTTTCCTGCCCTCGCGCAGAGAAACCCTTAGGTTGTTCCATGTAGATTTCTTCGTCTAAATCTCCATTTAAGAAAGCCGTTTTCACATCCATTTGATGTACTTCTAGATTTCGCAGTGCGGCAATCGCAAGTACCATCCTTATGGATGTGATTCTAGTTACTGGAGAATATGTATCAAAATAATCCAGTCCTTCCTTTTGTCTGTATCCTTTGATGACAAGTCGGGCTTTATATTTATCAATCGAACCATCTGCTTTCATTTTCGTTTAAAGATCCACTTGTAGCCTAGCGGTTTGCTTCCGGGCGGAAGATCCACTAGCTCCCAAGTATGATTCAGCAAGATCGATTCGATTTCACTGTTTATTGCCTCTTTCCATAGAGGACCCTCCTTGCTTGGGCCCTGGTTGTGCTCCACCACATTAGCCTTGGCCGTGTTGATCGTCCTCATTGGTCCGACCGGATTTCCCTGGGCATTCTTCTGGAGACCCTCCTGGGTGGCGATCCTGCTGACCACCTCTGACACCGGCATCTCCTTTGTCTTATGCTTCAGATAGCCCTTGAACCAATCCCAGCTGGGGGGAAGCTTCTCCATAATCACAGCCGCCTTGAATGACTCGGTAAAAGCCATCTGCGCATCATGGATCTCCTGAAGCAGACTTAAGAGCGCGTTCACCTGCTGCATCACAGATTTGTTATCAACCATTTTAAAATCAAATAGTTTACTAACAAGGAATTTCTTCCTTCCAGCATCCTCCGACTCGTATTTTGAATTAATGGACGTCCACAGCTCCCTTGAAGACGTCGTCCTGCTGTAGACATGATACAGCGGGTCGGTAAGACAGCTCATGATAGCGTTCCTGCACAGGTAGTTCGAATGCTTCCACGCCTCCAACGCCAGGAAGGATGTGGCATCATCTGGGACAATTGGTGGGGGCATTTCTGTCAGGAATCTCTCCATGCTATGAAAGGTGATGTAATACTTCATCTTCTCACTCCATATCTTGAAGTTCGTCCCGTCAAACTTTTCTGGTTTCTCCACCGGGGAAGTTAAAATACGGGGCATGGCCACTCCTCCGGCCAATGGTGCTCCAGCAAAGTTCCCGAATCCGAGATTAGGAACAGTTTGAGATGAACTAGCACCTGGAGCAGCAAAGTTGAAACCACCGCCTGGAAGCAAATTCAGTCTGGTGCATACAGCAGCGGTTGTGGTGACAGTAGTGGTGTTGACAGCAGATGTCGGTGGAGGTACACCTCCAGTTCCCTGATTCGGCACTTCAGTCTCGAGAATCATCTCGCTAGAGAAGGGAACAGATGTGTTGTTGTTTGGATACATATTACCTGACAGATGTGTTGTTGTTTCGAAAATATTCTAATGGAATATGTCCGGTTCGGTGTGTTGTTGTTGTTTCGATACATATTAATTCCGATATTCCATTAGTACTAATAGAATTTCAATTAATGAGTTGTGCACTAGAATTGAGCATGTTTAAAACTATTTGGATATTTTTGCATGTTAGAAAAATTCTAGGTATTGGAATTTTGAAATTTGCAATTTGGACCTTAAGTTTGAATTATTTTCAAATTGGTCATTGGAGAATTTAGGACAAGAAATCTGGATTTTTGGAAATTGCAGTTCATACCCTTAAGTTTGAAAAGTTTCAAAATTGCCTCAAATATAAAATTTGACTAAACCGAACCATTTTTTTATGTGATAATTTGCATGTTAAATTTGGACTAGATAACAAGGCTTACGAAATTCACGAACTCGAGAATTGCGATTGCTTGCTTGGGTATTTTAGAACATGCAAACCCTGTTTTGAAACTACTTTAGTTAGATCGGAGAATGACCTAGATTTCATTCCGGTTCAGTTAAATTTGAAATGTTTGAAAGGACCGATCTAGGAGAATGATACTAAAACTGTATCAGTTATTCAATTTTTTTGGTAAATATTTACAATTTAAGTTTTTTTGGTAAATACCATTTAAGTCAATAGTACGCATTTATACCTCAAATTAATAATAGGGTTAATAACTTTAATGGTCAATGTTATCGGTTACTACCTTAAAATTTTTGTGTGGTCAAATGAACTATTATTATACTTTATAGATGTGATATTTTTTCGGTTAGTTTTTTTGTGAACGTTAAATGGTCATGTGGGTGAAATATAATGTGTTACATCAATATATATAATATAATGCTAAATTTAAATAGAGCTTAATATAATAAAAATAGTTTAAAAAAATCTGAACAAAAAAGTAGAAATTTAGAAGAAAATATTATATTTTTCAATTATCAGAGAATAATTTTAAAATGATTTAATGAATGGACAAAAATAACTATATTTCTCAAATATAAATTTTCGTCGGATTATATGAACCGTTCGACTTAGGGGTGAGCTCGGGACAAATGGACAGAATTTTTCAAAAAAAATGTCTCTAGCCCTAGTTTTCGGGATTTTCCACTACTGTCCCCAGACCTAGCCTTAACCCTTAAGTTAAATCTCTGAAAAAGTTCATACTTGATCGTGACTTTCAAATTCAGGACGGGTAGGCACAACCCTAGTTTACACCAAAGATTGTAAATAAACCTTAATATTTTTAACTCAAAATGCAAATTCAAGTTCAAGCATTCATTATGTTCACAAACACATACATCGAATTCATGAACACATACATCGAATTCACAAACACATACATCAAGTTCACAAACAAATTATCATGTTCACACACGTAAATCAAGTGGGCTGTGGCTACACTAGTAATACTTACTAATTATGTTACATGTTTATTTTATTCTATAATCCTTTAGTTTAAGTATAATTAAATTATTTAAGTTATAAAATGTTGAATTATGGTAAATAATTAGGGGCATTCGAGACTTTCGGGCCTTTTTGAAAAAAAAAAATCTCTAGTACTAGCCATAGTTGGGAGTAAAAGTCCTTTTTGTATGGACTCGGGCCCAATTTCAAAACGGACTTTTCGAGACGGAATTGGACGGAATTTCTTAGGAATTCGAGTTTGTTGGGATTGATGCTCCGTATGAGCGATTATTAATAACCATTACTATGACCTCCAATTTACCTTTCTTAACACTAACTGCACCGTCAAGCCACCCATAAAAGCAAAAGACTTCAACTCTTATCTTTCTTGCACGTCTGACTCATCATCATCCCCTCAACTTCTTTCAATCCATTCCTTTCACCGTGAAAGAGAAAGCTCTCCAATTTCTCCACCATATAGACCCCAGCCCTACACAATAGTACTCCAGAAATCATTTCCAATTGGGGATTAAACCAAGAGATGCGATCCTGTGGTCTGATGCTACCCAGTAGCGACCTTACTCGCTTTCACTACACTAGACCTGCGGTTCCAAATCAGCGACCTATATTTCCCGCCCAGGTCCGGTTCCGTACAGTTAGGGCAAGCTCTGGCGCCGGTATCGACAGCGGATTGGTGGCGGAGGCCGGACTGAGCTTCTACGAGCTCCTCGGTATACCCGTGTCTGTGTCGCCGCCGGAGATCAAGCAGGCGTACAAACAGATGGCGCGCAAGTATCATCCCGACGTTTCACCTCCGGATCGGGTGGATGAGTATACGCAGAAGTTTATTCGAGTGCAGGAAGCGTATGAGACATTGTCAGATCCGCGGCGGAAGGCTATGTACGACAGCGACATGGCCAAAGGGATTCACTTGGCTTTCTCCGCCCGGAGATCCTTCAAATACGATGAGGTACCTGTTTCTAATTTAATCTGATGATGCATGCAAATCAAATTTTAGCTTATTATCCCAATTTTGGTTTGGCCCAAATTGAAATAGCAATTGTTAATTAGGCTCAATACTGGGCAGGCAAAGTATGAACTTGTGACGTGATACTTGTGGTCACTCCTTCCTTAACCCCTGACCCAGCATGAGAAAGATCATCTTCTATTGTGTTTGTGCGTTAGTTTTGTCTGCGATGTGAATGGAATTCTTGTAGAATTTGGTTTTAGTGAACTGGTGTTTTCTTCTGGTGTCCAATAATAAATCTTTAAATTTGGAATGAAGTTTAAAGAAGAAATAAATCTTGGTATTTTTGAGAAATGAAATTTCAGAGAATCATTTGATAGTCGTCGAAGTTTGCTTAATCTATCTGTATTGAGTGTAGTAAAAGACTGTTTTGAGCATTAAGACAGGCTAATTTTGTTTTAAGTTAAAGGTTATTGGGTGGAGATTATTTAATCACCAAGTAGATTGTTAAAGGAAGGAACAAAGTTAGTTTTGGCCTTTCGGAGGTGTCAACTGAGTGACCACCAAAAGAGGCGGCCCTTATTATAGAATCATATTTTGCTAGCTAGATCAGATGGATTACTAGTATGTATGTATATTCTTATTCTAAGTTGGTGATTGAGAGAGAGAGAGAGAGACATTTGAATAATAATATATAAATGGATGGTCAGGAGGATATGGAGGAGAAAGGTGAATGGAAAGGGCGGTGGCAATCTCAGCTGTCAGAGCTGAAGAGGAGAAGCACAATGAACAAGAGCAGCAGCAGCAGCAGCAACATGTCTTGGGGAGCTCGAATGAGAAAGCAAAGGGAAGAGGAGGAGGAATCATCCTGATGAACAACTCTCCTTTCTATCTATGTGTATGTCTCAACTCTGAGCACTGCACTGCATTATTAGAATTATTATTAATAATATACTACTACACACTGTTATATGCTCACTACTTTAAGCAGCCAGCCAGCAAGGGGTAAAAATGTATATAGTTGATGAATGAAATAAATAAATGCTCTATAGTGTTTGTTGTGTTGTTGCTTGCTTGGTGTCATGTATTTGGTTACTTTATTCTACTAATTAATTAATTAATTAATTATTATGTGGGTTTACATCCATCTGAAGAAGAAGAAGAGTTTAGCAGAAAGTGATGCTTTATGATGTTGTCTTCTCATCATCTATTGTTGGCCAGAAGAAGAGCAAACTATTGTTTGTTTTTGTATTCAGTGAGGCAGCAGGAGGGAGGTGTGTGTGTGTGGAGAGAAATCATGATAGTGATGGACTGAGACTGACTTAGTGTATGTATTTATGTGCCAAGCTAGTGTGTTTTGTGGTGGTCCCTTCCATATCATTGATATTTTCTTCTTCTTCTTATCTCTTAATATTCTTCTTCTAGCTGCTACTCCTATCACCAAGCCAAGGCTTGCCTAGCCTTAGGCTCCACCTCTTCTCTTGTTTTTTTTTTTTTTTTTTTTTTTTTTTTTTTTTTTTTTTTTTGGTAAAAAAGGAAGATAATATTAGAACAGAAAGTTGCACCGATTCAAAACGAACCGGTTCAACTGAAGTTCAAAAACAATCTAGTCGCTACTTCTAATTAAACGGCGTTCGCAGACACCCGCAATATCTTTCAACGTACAAACTCGAGCTTCCCTAGGAGGCACACAATGTATGATAAAATTAGATTGTTGATGAACACCAATCCTAGCCATCGCGTCTGCAACCGAGTTTGCTTCCCGGTAGATGTGTCGTATTTTGTATCTCCTAAACCGAAGTAAAAAATTCCTGCAATCCAAAACAACAGGCATAAGTTTCAAATTGGAGGAGGAACTATCCGAGATAAGTTGTTGCGCAATCAAAGCATCTGTTTCAACATGCAACGACTCAATTCCCAAGTCAAGAGCAAGGGAAATCCCATCTCGAATAGCCCAAAGTTCCGCAACAAGACTGCTAGTAATCCCCAAGTTTCTAGAAAAACCGGAGATCCAGTTTCCATTAGAGTCACGGATGACTCCTCCTGATCCCGCTTTCCCTGGATTTCCTTGAGAGGCTCCATCAGTATTGAGTTTTTTCCACCCATGAACCGGTGGTAGCCACTTGACTTGAATGGTGGTCAGGGGCGTTGTTATGTCGTGTTTTTCCATGGATTCTTGAAACGCTTTAGCTTGAGATAAAGAAACACTAAACACATTGTTAGACAGATTGGTCCTTTGGAAGATGAAAGAATTTCTGTTCTTCCAGATGTTCCAAAGGCAATAGCAAAATAAAGTTCTCCAATCCACACCCTGCACATAAATATTCTTATCAGAACAATTAGTCTTAATCCAATCATCCAAAGGCAGACCCAGAGATGCCGTGAAATTTGGGGGAACAGGGCAGCTAGCCCACAATTGCCTCGCCGGTGTACACCCCCTAACAATATGATCGATACTTTCAACATCGCTAGCACACACGGGGCAAAGAGGGTTGATGTTACATCCTCTGCGGTTGAGTAGAAGAGAAGTGGCAAGACGACCCCTAAAACCGAGCCAAATAAAATATTGAATCCGCGGGATTGTGGGGGTCTCCCAGATCCAGCCCCAGTCAGGCGAAAAGTGAGGAAGTATAGAATCGGTAAGTGCCTCATACGCAGATGCGTTTGTGAAGTTCCCCGACCTGGAGAGTCTCCAAATCCAAGAGTCCTGCAATTGGTTAGTAAGGTTCCCTGGAATACTAATAATCGAGTCAATAATATCAGTAGGGAGTCTAATAGAGAGAGTGTCTAAATTCCAAACACCATTTTGAAAAACATTACCTACTTTCCAGTTATACTCATGAGCCAAAAGCGGACCTTGCACATAAGCTCTTAAGGGTTTATCAGTAACCCAAAGATCATCCCAAAGATTAATGTCATTACCATTCGCAACCCTCCACCCCAAGCCCAATTGGAGTGTTTTAAAACCTTCTTGAATAGCCCTCCAATTACAAGGGGTGCGGGTACTGGGAGAGGATAATTGCCTGGCAAGGCGGTTACTCAAAAGGTTGGACCAAGGAGCCGTAGTTGTCTTAAGTCTCCACACAAGTCCCCCAAGAATGGCTTTATTCCTCATTTCAGAGGTTCTAATACCTAAACCACCAGAAGCAAGTGGCTTGGTAACAACATCCCATCCAACAAGGTGCATTTTTTTCTTTTGATCGGTGGAACCCCAAACAAAGTTTCGGTTCAACTTATCTAAGTCTTTACAGACTCTTTTAGGTAGCATAGAGCACTGCATGTAATATGAAGGAATAGCAGACATCACAGACTTAACAAGTGTAACTCTACCTGCCATAGAAAGGATATTAGATCTCCAGCCTGTTAATTTAGCTCTCACCTTATCAATGATGAAATTGAAAGAACTGGTTTTTGCATTGGAAGCATTCAAAGGAAAACCCAAGTACGACCCAAAATTTTCAACCGGTTTGATGTTCAAAATATCAGATAAATGAGTTCTCTCCTGGATAGAAACATTTTTTGAAAAAGAGACAATGGATTTGGAAAAATTGATTTTTTGACCAGAGATATCACAGAAGTTGTTAAGAACCGAATGAATACACTCACAATTACTGTTTGTGGCCTCACCCATGAGAATCAAATCATCAGCAAAGAAGAGATGAGTGAGGGGAAAACTACCTCTTCCGATAATAATACCCTTCCACCTGTTTTTCAATGCCTCTTCGTCGATGAGAAAAGCGAGATACTCCATACATAAGATAAAAAGGTAAGGGGAGATCGGATCTCCTTGCCTAATTCCCCTAGTAGGAGAGAATCTATCCAACTTCCCTCCATTGAAAAGAATACTAATAGAGGATGAAGAAATACAGCTCATAATCAACGAAATCAGTTGAGTTGGAAATTTGAAGAAAGTGAGGGTTCTCCTAATAAAGTCCCACTCGAGTCTATCATAAGCCTTTTCCAAATCAATTTTTAAAATCATACAACCTTTCTTACCCTGTTTTTTCTTTGCAAAATGAAGAACCTCCCTAAGCATAACCACATTATCCACACCCCTCCGACCCTGAATAAAACTCGTTTGAAAAGGAGAAATAAGATCTTTCATTCTAGGTCGGATCCTGTTCACTAAAATTTTTGAAACAATTTTATAAATAGAATTGCATAACGCAATGGGGCGGAATTGTAAGACAGACACTGGGGAAGGACACTTGGGGATAAGACACAAAAACGTCTCATTCCAACCGGGTGGAATTGTGTTATTACGAAAAACAGAAGAGATGGCTGAAAAAAGAGATCTACTAGTGCAATTCCACATCTTTTGAAAAAATCCAGGGTGAAGACCATCAGGACCAGGGGCTTTAAACGGTTTGAGATCCCATGTAGCAACTTTGACTTCCTCAAGATTGACAGGTCTAGCCAGAAAGTTTGCTTGGGAAGAAGAAATGGATTTCCTCCATTGGGAGGGAGGTTCCACATTCATTTCCGAACAAAACTTACTAGTGGTAAAAAGATCCACAAAGTGTTGTTGAAACATATTTTGGATAACTTGGGCATCCTCTATCCAATTACCAGCGCCATCCTTAATGGAAGAAATACGGTTAGACCGTCTCTTGACAATAGTAGTAAGATGGTAAAACTTAGTGTTCCGGTCTCCATCTCTAATCCACTTAGTTCTAGACTTAGAAGCCCAAAGCTTCTCCTCATGGTTAAGGGTATCTGAAAGCTCACGTTGGAGGTTTTTTTCCAAATTAAGGAGATAAGGGTTAGGGTTAGAAGCCAAACTTCTCTGAATCCCCTTAATTCTAGCAAGTAACCGTTTTTTCTTCCTAAAGACATTACCAAAAACGTTTTTGTTCCAAGTAGTGGCTTTATCGGGAAAAACAGAAATAGCTGTGTTAAGACAGTTATTGGCCTCCTCCCAAACATTTTCCACAAGGGGTTCAAACCCCGGATGGTCAAACCACATCGGTTCAAGTCTAAAGGGCCTAGAGTTCCTATTCGGACAATCACCATTTGTTCTAAGAAGTAAGGGGCAGTGATCTGAATGGGTTCTAGTGAGGTGAGCCACGGTCGCATTAGGAAATCTAGTTCTCCAATCCATAGAGGCAAGCATTCTATCTAAGCGTTCTTGGATAAGACTCCCACTACGCTGCCATAAATTAATCCAAGTATACCTATTACCTATAAACCCTAGGTCAATCAAATTACAGTTACTAATCATATTATTAAACTTAGTAACACGTTTTCGGTCAATAGGATTGCCCCCAAACTTTTCACTAGAATTTGCAACTTCATTAAAATCCCCCATAACAATCCAAGGCAGCACATTAATATCGGCAATAGTCTTAAGATTATCCCACAAAATGCATCTATTCTTTAACTTAGTGCTAGCATAAATAGCAGAGAGCATCCAGGGAGGAGAATTTGAGGATACCTGGACCTCCACATGGAGCTCTTGTTCCGTGGACGCTATCTGACTGATGGTAACGTTGAAGTCGTTCCAGAGTAGTAGGATACCCCCACTTAACCCTCTAGCATCGACTCCCAAAAATCTGTTGAAAGGCAACTTGGATGCTTGTTCCTGAACCCTATGACCGCTTAGTCTGGTGTCCATGATGATCATCACAGAAGGCTTATGCAGCCTTTCCAAGTTTCTAATAGCAGTAATAGCAGCATTATTGCACATACCACGTACATTCCACAACATCACATTAAGATGATATCTATCCGAGTTGGGGACAAAATTTTGACTTGCTTGATTCATAAAGAATGAAAAAAGAATTACACAGATCAAATAACCAACTTGATTAGGTACCTCTATCCATACATTTACCTGATACAACCTCCTCGCCATTAGAACTATGGTTTTTCAAATTGTTCTCGGTAGTAATGCAAACAGAGAGTCCGCTAGAACCATTATCAATACTCACCGCAGAAGGAGTTGCTCTTTCCCCAATCCTTGGATCCTGGTATGGACTATTGTTTCTCTTCTTGGAGGTTCGCTTTCGAGATTTGGGCAGAGAGTTTTGATAGGCTTGGTCGGGATTTCCACCATCGGCACTCCGCGCTTCCTCCTGGTGGCAATCCATTAATATCACATCTCCAATTTCACACGTTCCTTGCAAATCATTGTGAAAGCTCGATACTATATGATCATCAATTGGGTCAGAAATATGTGCTTCCCCCTTGGAGCATTCCGTGGTTTTTCCTTTTCCAGTTCCACCAGAATCCTGCAATTTTTCATTAATGTTCGAAAAATTATGAACACTAGTAGGGATAGTAGAAGGATTGGAGGTGGGGAGTGCCAAATCGCCCGTAGGGAGGAGAGAACCCTTAGGGTTCTCTGTTGGAATACTCTTTAGTTTAGACACCCAAGCCGGTTTAAGCAGACTACTCGGTTCAGGAGAGGAGCTCATAATTCGTTCTGGTTTAAAAACTATTGCTTTCACCTTAGTTGGTGGATCTGCTAATTTAGAAAAGCTAGTAGCATTGGGCTTAACTTGAGCCGTGAAGGATTTTTGCCCAGTCCCTTTATTCTTCCTTTTGGTATCAACATTGGGCTTGAGGCCCGAATTGGAATTTGTGGAGCCCACAATCAAGACACTAGAATCCACGGCTTTAATCTTTGTTTCCATGTCAGATTTGCCCGTTGGGAGCTGTACGGAAATTGCAGGGGAGAAGCTAGCCGTTGTCGATGGTGGCTGGGTCGGAGTTCTCGCCGGAACTTTGGATTTCCGGCGATTAACCAACATCCAAGGCCCCATATCAGTAACTGGTATTAGAGGCGTAGTGTTATCAGCCATCGAGTTCAAGTTAGTCATCCGCGTCCCAGTGATCGGAGCTGTGAAGCTCTGTTTTCCAACTTCCAAAACAGGTGGAGTACTTTTGCAGCAATTTTCATCTTTGTGACCAACAAGACCACATGTAAAGCAAAGGGAATTGATCCCTTCATACATAATTTTTTGAGGATAACCATCAATGTAAATAACCGAAGGCAGAGGTTTGCTCAGATCCATTTGGACACAAAGTCTAGCAAACAAACCCCTCTCAGCATTAATGGTGAGTTTGTCAACTCGAAGGAGTGGACCAATGGTATTCCCGAGTCCATGGAGAATGGCTGTATCATAATACTCCATAGGCAATTTCGGAAGTCGAATCCAAACAGCTACATTAGACACATTAGCCGTATCTGGGTTAAACTTTGGTTCCCAGAGTCGGATAGACAAAAATTGCCCATTTACAAACCAAGGGCCCTCTCTAAGGACTTTATCCATATCCTCCATAGATGTGAACTTAATGAGGTAAAAACCCTCACCCAAGAGGATACAATTCATCTCTCCAGAAGGTTTCCAGAGGTTTCGAAGCTTATACACCAAGAATTGGTATTGCACACTTCGTCCCACCAGTTTAATAATAAGAGAGTTTTTATATTTCTGTCTAATTCGTATCCTCTCCTCCTTGGACGTGGAGAATTTCAGTCGACCCGGGAGACCGGAGTGGCTTCCTTTTCATCATCGGTATCGTCCAAGGTGAGTCGCTCTTGGTAGAACGCCGTTTCATACGCTCCGGGGATAATTCCGGTGAGTTTATCCTTGTAGGAGAGACGATTCATGGCTCCTGGAGGATCTTCGTCCATAGCTTGAGAAGTAGCCATAGGTGGGCCTGGGGGAATCAGTGAGATCGGAGCTGAGTTCTTCAGTTTGATGTTACTGTCAGCAAGTTCGGCAATTTCCTCTTGAGAAAGTGTTGAAAGAAGAGGAGAGAGCATGACAGTTTTAACTTTTTACGACATCCACCTCTTCTCTTGTTGTTGTCTCCTCTTGTGCGTTTCACTTCACTTCACTTTCAACTTTGTTATTCATTCCCATCCAAGTAATTTGCTTTCATTTCCTCTTTAGCAGTCAACAGTAGTTGGCAATGTCAAAGAAGAAGCTAAGCCAAGGGGGATTCTGTTTTCCTGGATTACCCAATCTTTTATCTTATAACTTTTATTTTACTTATCATTAATCCCCACTTTATACAAACTTTAGCCTACTTAATATTCTACTATGAAACATATTAATAGTAGTATAATAATTTAACTGACATGTCTTTATTAATCAATACATGTGTGTTTTTCGCAGTTAACGTTTCCTAATTTAATTAAAACTCTACAAATTTAGAAAATATTTTTGTCTTCTATTGTAGGCTCTAGGTAAAATAAAGTAACCATCTACATAAATATAGAAGTAAATAATTAAAAGTTTCCATTTCAATATAAACATATACAGTTCGACTGCGAAATTTTTGAGGACATCGCCTAAGAGAAACGTCATGTCATCATTTACACAAATTTTAAAACAAGCATATAAACAAAAAATGCGACAAAGAATATATATATATTAGCAAAAAAAAAAATTTAGTTACATTTAAATTCTTCTAGATTTAATTGTAATAATTATATTAATATAAATAATTTGATATTAATTATTTAATTTCTTTTAGACATTTTATATTGGTTGTTGGGATTGGAAACGCTACACATGCGCCAATATTTAAACCATAATATTTAGGCGTCGCCACCTTAAGGAACTTTCGAAACTAAGGGAAAAACGAAAACCTTCAAACTGCTAAGTTAAAAGACGAAGCCAGAACCCCTACTGACAGGTGGTGACCTACTAGTCACCAATACATGTTGCGGCCTACTCGTTATCAACACAGGTGGCGGCCTACTCGTCATCATGACAGGTAGCGGCCTACTCGTCATAATGACAGGTGGCGACCTACTGTTTGAAATAATTAATAATCACAAATAAGAAGATAACTATACAAAAAGTTATTGTCGACATTATCCTACATGTCCTAACTTAATGATCCAGCCCATTCTTAATCTTCAAGTTCTTTCGCTCCCAGGCGTCTTCAACAAGGTTGCTTCGCGGTTCACCCGACCGGGGTCCTTAATTCTCGCACTTTGCGTAAATGGATGCTCTATTCTCCACGAACTAAACCTCCCGGAATGGGAGAAGTAGACTAGGGGTCTAGGTAATAGGTTTTTCTCTATAAACTCTCTATTGGTAGTAGGAGTGAGCAAAAAGTCCATAAAGTCCAGGACCGAACCGAGACCGGTCCAGGACCGAACAGGAAAGTCTCGACTGTTTGCACACGAGTCTTCTATGTGGGCTTCTCCTTCTCGATCTTCTCCTTAATGGGCTTCTTCTTCCCGATCTTCTCCTCGGTGGGCTTCTTCTTCGCGTATATCCTTCTCCTTTCCTTGCTTACCTGCAAAAGGGCACCGGGGGGTCCCGGTAAGCCCACTCCGAAGCTTGCCAGTGAGAGCTTCTAGAGAGAGGGTGAGCTTAGAGGGAGAGTGATTACCTTCAAATGAGGGGATGAGCTCTCTATTTATAGAGTTTCTATTGGACTGCCTCGGTTCCAGTGGTTCTCTGGTCCGGTTGTGGCAGTTTCATAATATGAGTTAGCCTTGACCGTAAATAAGGTGCCTTTGACCCCGGTTCGATCGTAGATGAGTTTACCATGGCCAAGTGGAGATATGTGGCCTCTAAGGGTAAGCCCCGGGCGAAATATCGTCCAGGGGTGGGGGTCCGGACGAGGGGGACTCGTCCGGACGGATAGGGGTACCCGGAGGGGTACCCCCAAGGCCTTGCTCGGGTTACCCGAGTAAGGGGCCCGAGCAAGGGGTCCCTTGTTCGGGTTACCAGAGCAAGGGGATCCCTTGCTTGGGTTCCCCCGGGTGGGCTTTCCACTCGGGGTCTTCACGAGTGGATTTCGACACTCGGGGTGTTTTCCGGGCCTACGCGATGGGCCTCGGGTGTCCGTGTTCTAAGTTTCGAATTATATTCGGTTATGGCCCATTTATCGGGTCCAATTAGTGATAGCTTGAGCGTATATCCAACACTTGCCCCCGAGTCAAGGAATGGTTTAACTTTTCTTGACTCTATTTTCTGCGGAATATCGCCCAAGCGGGAAGAGAGGCGTACCTTTGTGACGATCCCGACCTCTACCGAGTTCTCAAGACGCGTCGTGATTTTCATCCCCCCTTCTTTTTAGGAAGGCTTTATGATGATCCCGACCTGTGCTCGAGACGTATTTTAATTTCCATGCCCCCCTGTTTTTAGAGAAGCTTAATATATATACGAAAAAGGGCTTTTGTTAGGTTTAAACGTTATGTGATAAAATCCTATGAGGGTAAGAATTACGAGCCTTGGTCTTGTTTTACTTATCCTTCAGACTGTGTCCTTTTGTTTGTGTCTCCTTTTATGGAGCTTTTGGAGAGAAAATCCATAACATATACTTTATAAAGCATATATTTGGACTCCACTTCATTATTTTCCCTTCATCTTTTTCTAGAACACTTTCTCTCCTCCTCGTTTTCTAGAGCATCTCCCCCCTTCTTCAACCTAGGTTTTCTTCTCCTCCTCCTCTTTTTTCAAATTTTCCACCCAATCAACCCAATCAAGTCACCATACTTCACATGGAGCTCTCTTAGGTTTGATTTAGGGTTGAATTTGTGTTTTCCTTTGTGGGTTTGAACCTAGGCCGGCTGATTTGGAGGTGGCTCGTGACCTTTGGCTTGGTGGCGGGCGTGGGAGGCACGGCGGTGGTGACTAGGCTCAGCGGCTGTGGGGGGCAGACTCGGGCGGCGCTGCGGGAAGGGCTGACCTTGGGCGTGGCCGTGGGCGGTGGCGATGGTGACGGGAGCTCAGCGTGGCGGCGTCCTCCGGCGGCTAGTCCGTCTCGGACCGGTTTTTTGACCGGTTAGGTTCCATTTCTTCAAAGGTTCGATTTTCCAGCCCCTCCTCTCTTATGTGTTCTCCATTGATCATTATAAAAGCCAAGGCCGTGTCATAGACAATTGAGTTGCTTCATTGTGTATTGTTGATTGGAAGTGGAAGATTTTCTTTATTGTTGAGCTTGTGAGATTTTTGAGGTGACTATTTGGTATAATATTGCCCCCTTTTGGGAACTTGGTAGGTGTTTGTTGTTTGGGTGCCTTAGTACCATGTTTAGGTCGCCCCTTGCTTGATATATTCTTTCATAGAGGATATTTGGTTCTTTCCCTTCATTACCCTAGGCAATGTTGAGATGATTTTATTTGTCCTCCCTTCTAGAAATAGTTTCCATGCTTTGTCCATCATAGTTCCTTCCTTTGAAAAGTAGTATCGTCCATGCATGTGTCTTTTGCCCCCGTAGTAAGCTTTTGATCTTTATGCACTTTGAGACTTACACTTGGGTAGGTTGTTCTTGATGAATTTGCATGGATTCATGACGGACCGCTATATTTTTATGTCGGACCGATGTTTTTTTCTGACGGACCGTTGTTTTTTCCTGACAGACCGCTGTTTTTTCTGACGGACCGTTGTTTTTTCTTCCTCTTTGCCGGGTGTGCTTTCGGGTCTTTTGCCGGGCTAAGGAGCGTCGTTCCGTTTCTGCTTCAAAATGAGTAAGCCTTCTTCTCCTAAGGCTTCTCGTACTAACCTTGCCTCTAATGCTCCCATAGTCCGCCTCCCGCATAAGGAGTTTTTTATGGGAAGGCAGTTTTCGCATCCTGATCTGAGTCCGGACTATGTCCCTGAGACATCTGATCCCAAGTTGGACACAGAGGTCGAGTTGCGGCCTATCCTTGAGGATGAGTTGGCCTTTCTTCGTGATCCTGTGTTCCCTTTTGAGATCTATAGTAAGAACTCGTTGACCTTGAAAGTGTATCTTTTCCATGCTAAGCTGGCTAGGTTGTTTGGCATGGGAAAACATTTTTCCCTTTCGCCATGCCCTACCGCTATGGTGGTAGCTCCGTTACTCCTCCGCCGGATGAGATGATCGGTGGTATACATTCATCAGATCAAAACGGGGCTCCGCTTCCCTTATGCTGACCTTCGGGAGCTCTGTCAGTACTATCAGATTTCTCCTCTCGAGCTTTCCCCTTCCGCCATCCATGCCTGGGTTAGATTTAGGGTGTTGTGCCATCGCCAACATTGGGCTTACTCTCTTCTTCTGTTTCGATGCTTCTATCGCATCCATCACGGTGGTGAGTCAGGGTTTTATTCTCTAGTTACCCGATTCCCTTTACTGCCCCAAAAGGGGTTTTTGACGTTGGGCAATGCTAAGTGGAATAACAAGCATCGGTTTGTTCTTGCCTTTGAGGGCGGTAGTGACCATTGGGAGAAATACTACTTTTTCCTTGAAGGTCAGGACGTTTCTTGGTCCTTGGACACCCCCATGGTGACGGATGCGCGTCCCGACTTCTCCAAACTTTCCACTTCCGACAGGAAGACCCTGAAGATGGTATATATTGAGAACACAACGGCTTCCTTCGGGTCCGTACATCGTATTTCAGAAGATGAGTTTTCTGCCATGGGGATTCGAACAGCGCCCTGCATTTTACCCTTGGTATGTAAGTCTTTCCATCTTCGATACTTGTAACTTTTTTCTTTGTCTTGTAGGTTCGTTTCAATATCGGCATTCCCTGTTTCAGGAGGATGATGATGCTGGTGAGGACGTCCCTTCCACGAGAGAGACTTCGATCGTTTCTCCTATTCCTTTGCCTGTGGCTGAGACTCCTACTACCATTTCATTGTCGTCTGGGGCTGTGAAACCTTCCTCCGGTATTGTGTTTGTTATATTTTCTTTAGTTTTTCTCCTTATTTTGCTTATGTTGTATTCACCCATGTTTTGTTGATTTTCAGGAAGGTCCCCCCTCTGTCTTTGCCGTGAAAATCTTGGCTAAGATAAGGTCTAAGAGGTCTAGCTCTGAGGAAGAGACCCCTGTTTCCAAGGCTCAGAAGGCAGACTCGTTTCTTTCTCCCTCCAGGTCCTCCTCTCGCCACAAAGAGAGAGATGTCACTGTTGAGGATGTCGTTGACGGTTCTCATGTTGCCCCGGAGAATAAAAAGGCTTCGGATGATGCTGACGAGTCTTCTTCTCATCGCCCCGTCTCCCCCCCGAGGGGTGAGTCCTTCGATGATAGACCTCCTGTGCCAGGTATATGGCGGCTTCGTTTTCTTGTATATGTGTGTTTTTCTTGCTCTTGTCGCGTATTATATTTGTTTTTCAGGTAGCATCAAGTTGCCTTTGATCTTTCCCGAGGAACTTATCCGTCCCGTTGATGGTGATGTTAGGGGTTATTCTTGGTTGCCCTTCCAGAATGCTGATCGGCAAATTTATGACCTATCCGCCTCCCTTTCCATTTCGGGAGTTGCTATTCCCATGATGAACTCCATTATTCCTCCAGTCGATCGTTCTCTTCCTCCCACCGACCTTGATGAGATTCATCATTGCGTGAAGGGCGCCTTGTCTCAATTTGCTCCCGTAAGTATGTACATTATGTTTTACCTTGTTTTGTTCGATCATCCTTCTATCTTGACTCTTTGTTTATTTTGTAGGGCATATCTTCTGTTGCTAACCTCGGCTCCCACCTGGTTAACGTTGGCCCTGAACGGGATATGCTTCGGGAGATGGTTGTGTCGCTCGAGTTTACACTGTAGATCCTTGAGTCTACTCAAAAAATCACCGAAGAGCGGTTGCACGAGGAGAATGAGGAGCTCAGGGTGTCAGAGGTTACCCTGGCTAGCCGTTTGACTGTTCTTCAACAAAAAACTTGATGATGATCGTGCCGACCGAGCAGATGAGGCTTTGATTGCGGAGTTGAAGATGAAGAGTGCTCTTCGGGATGCCCGGGAGGAGGGTAGGTTGTCTGGTCTGAAGGAAGGTGAGGCTCTTGGAGTTGAAAAAGGCAAGTCTATTGGAGTCCGGGAGTTTCTAGCTTTTGAAGAATTTTCTGCTCATGCTGAAAAGCACTGTCAGGGCATTATGAACACCTTCGGTGTGAACATGGTTGAGAAGATGCATACTCTTTGTCCCTCCTTCCCTTTTGACCAGCTTGGGGAATATACTATCTTTGCTATGGGTGTCATTGCCCAAATTGCCAGGCGGGCGGAACGAGCGAAGATTGAAGCTGGGCGAGTTGTTGCTGATTGTTCTTCCAAGACTAAGACTGTGGTTTTTTCTCGAACTGCTAAGGTTACTCTCTTCACGAGTCCCTGTTGGAGATGATGATCCCCCCCATTTTGAAGGACGGTTGAGCTTATACACCCGGTCAGTGTTTTTATGATTGCTGCATTTGTGTTTTCCTCCTCCTTGTTTTGGAGATGGTTTTGTTTCATGGATACGTACTCTGATTTTCTTTCCATTGTTGTAGTACATCTTTCTGTGTTGTGTTTGGATGACTTGGTATGCTTTTAGCACACCTTTTATTAGGGTTAAAGGTACTTTCGATACCACATGTTTGACCGAATGTGGCTTTTAGTACTGGATGTTTAGTTTTGTATACTTTTGGTACCAAACGTTTGAAAAAATGTGGCTTTTGGTACATCCGTTAGTTGGCCGTTAGTTTTGGCCGTTAAATGACATGTGCAAGTCACGTGATCGACTCTAAACTTTAATTTTGTTCAATTTAGTCCCTCAAATATATTCCTAACTTTTATTTTGTTTAACTTAGTCATAACACTTCAAAATCGGACCCAATTAAACCAATTGAATTCAATTGACATAGCTTCATTTGGGTCAAATTTACCCAATTGGAGATAGGTCCCTATTGGGTTCGATTTTGAAGCTTTATGACTAAATTAAACAAAATAAAAGTAATGAATACATTTGAGGGACTAAATTGAACAAAATTAAAAGTTTAGAGTCGATCACGTGACTTGCACATGTCATTTAACGGCCAAAACTAACGGCCAACCAACGGATGTACCAAAAGCCACATTTTTTCAAACGTTTGGTACCAAAAGTATACAAAACTAAACATGCAGTACTAAAAGCCACATTCGGTCAAACATGTGGTATCAAAAGTACCTTTAACCCCCTTTTATTATGATGCTCTATTCGGATGGCCTATATTTTCAGGACTTACATTCCTTTTATTTTTGTTTGCAATGGTTGTCCTTATAGAACTTCCCCTATTCATATGTAAAGGTTGTTGATCGCTTTATCACATGTTAGGGTTGTCTCTTTGGATCTTCCCATTTTCGGTTGTAAGGGTGGCCCATCGGGTCTTATGTCCCTTTTCGATTGGAATGGTTGTCCTTATATATCTTCCCCTATCCATATGTAAAGTTTGTTGATCGCTTTATCATATGTTAGGGTTGTCTTTTTGGATCTTCCCATTTTCAGTTGTAAGGGTGGCCTGTCGGGTCTTATGCCCCTTTTCGGTTGGAATGGTTGTCTTTATAGATCTTCCCATATCCGTATGTAAAGGTTGTTGATCGCTTTATCATATGTTAGGGTTGTCTTTTTGGATCTTCCCATTTTCGATTGTAAAGGTGGCCCGTCGGGTCTTATGTACCTTTTCGGTTGTAATGGTTGTCCTTATAGATCTTCCCCTATCCATATGTAATGGTTGTTGATCGCTTTATCATATGTTAGGTTGTCTTTTTGGATCTTCCCATTTTCGGTTGTAAGGGTGGCCCATCGGGTCTTATGTCCCTTTTCGGTTGGAATGGTTTTCCTTATAGATCTTCCCCTATCCATATGTAAAGGTTGTTGATCGCTTTATCATATGTTAGGGTTGTCTTTTTGGATCTTCCCATTTTCGGTTGTAAAGGTGGCCCGTCGGGTCTTATGTCCCTTTTCGGTTGTAATGGTTGTCCTTATAGATCTTCCCCTATCCATATGTAAAGGTTGTTGATCACTTTATCATATTGTTTTTTTGGATCTTCGCATTTTCGGTTTGTAAGGGTGGCCGTCGGGTCTTATTTCCTTTTACGGTTGGAATGGTTTTACTTATAGATCTTCCCCTATCCATATGTAAGGTTTTTGATCGCTTTATCATATGTTAGGGTTGTATTTTTGGATCTTCCCATTTTCGGTTGTAAGGGTAGCCCGTCGGGTCTTATGTCCCCTCGGTTGGAATGGTTGTCCTTATAGATCTTCCTATATCCATATGTAAAGGTTGTTGAACGTTTATCATATGTTAGAGTTTTCTTTTTGGATCTTCCCATTTTCGGTTCTGGTAAATTCCTCCTCCTCCAAGCGTCCGGTGTGGATTTCCTCTTCGACCTCCAGCCTGAGAGCTAAGAATTTGTTTGTGCTATGTAGGGCTGAGCTCGGGACGGGACGGGCGGGCTTTTACTTAAAAAAAGCCCAAGCCCGAATTTTTCGGGCTTCCTAAAACATGGCCCGAGCCCGAGCCCGACCTCAAGTCTATAATAAAAGGCCCGCCCGAGTCGGGCTATCAGAACTCGGGACGGGCTCGGGCTAGCCCGAAATTATTAACCTAAAATTGAATAAAGGCCGAAGTACCATCAACAACATGCCAAAGGCAAAAATCTTCTCACATCTGAGATGCACGAAATCAAATAAAAATCAGTTTAACTTCAAATTATAGTAAAAAAGAAAATTCATGTAAAGAACATGCTGCTTCTGGAATAGTGAATGGAATCAAAGATGAGGATTTTTCGGCGACCACTATAGTGGATCAGCTTCAACCCGGTGAAGAAGAAGAATAAGAAGATGGAGGAGAGGCCGATAGGAAGCTCCAATCAGCAGTGTCGCGGTAGGAGAGTGATCGAGACGAGGGAGAGCTCGAGAGGCCGAGACGAGGGAGCTCGAAAAGGCGCGGCGATAGAGTTGAAGATCTACGGCGCTAGAGATTTTAAGATTTGCGGATGGAGCGTTCTAGTTTCTAGGCGAGGGAAGCAGTGACAGTGATGTTCTAGGATAGGGCTGCGGCGCTAGGCTCTGATTATATAGTCCTGTTAAAACTAAATGAGCTAGGTTAGGTTATTATAACAAGCCTTTAGCTTAGTGGGCCAAGCATATGGGCTGTAAACAGCATAGTAGTTGGATTGTATAGGAAATACGAGTTATTAGAAAAAATTCGGGACGGGCTCGGGATTCTCGGGTTTTTTGCTAAAAAGCCCGAGCCCGAGCCCGAGCCCGAATTTACCGGGGGAGTCCCGCCCGTTCGGGCTTGGGCTTAATTTCGGGACGGGCTTTTCGGGACGGGATCGGGACGGGCTCGTCGGGATTTCGGGCTCGTCGGGATTCTTGCTCAGCCCTAGTGCTATGCCCCCTGGTCTTATGGTATTCACACCATCCCTCCACTTCTGTTCCGATGGAGGCCATTGATGATTCCATGGGTGGTGGGATCCGGTCATAGAGGACTGTGTTGTATAGCTCTTCTATCTCGATCCTCAGAGGTGTGAAGTGTACTATCCACCCGCCACTGAGTCTGTAGTAGCTCATTTCTTTCTCTTCCTCTATCTGTATGGCTTGCCACAATTTATGGTTGAATTCTTCGACTGAAGATATGGCGGCGATGCCCCCTTCTCCTCCGAAGTATTCATCGGCGTCCCTCCTTAGGTTCCTGAAGACGGCCCTAACGAATTCATTCCTGGTTGTTTTGAGTTCTGCCGCCAATGTCGCTAGCCTCACGAAATAGGTTTTTATCAGTTCATCTCCTTTCTGTTGGATATCATCCAAGCCTGCACGATTCTTCCTTCTTTTTCTTCTTCTTTTCTTTCTTCCTTCCTCTGCCTTCTCTTCGACCTCTTCCACGTCATGTTCATTGGGCTCCTGCCTTTTCCTCTTCTTGAATACCTCCCTTGTTGCACTTAGGAGTTGGGTTACTGCTCATTTCATCATATTCATCATGTTTTTCCATCCTTGCTTGACCCTTCCCTTCAAATTTCCTCTTGGGGCATCCACAAAGGCGATTGGTAGTCTGCGTTGTGCCCTTCTACTCATGGCATTCAGGTAGCATTTCCTTGATGCTGCTTTGTCCCCCAGTACCTCTCCAATGCCATTTGGTGTCGGGAATTTCATCTTTTGGTGGACGGTTGATGGGACTATGTGATTTGGGTTGATGGTCGTGCGGCCCAATATTCCGTTGTATGCCCCTAACTCTTCAACCACCACAAATGTTATTTTCAAGTGGACTTGTGTCCAAACTTCGCCCAAGGTTACTGGAAGGGTTATGATCCCCAGAGGGAATGTGGTTGCTCCTGCGAAACTCACCAAAGGGAAGTTAACCGACCTGAGATTCCGCTCTGTCCTTCCTAATTCTCTGACCACGTCGATGTGAAGGATGTATGTGGAGCTGCCTCTGTCCACTAACATTCTTCTTATGTTGCAGCCGGCAATATCCATCATGATTACCAAAGCATCATCATGTGGATATACCACATACTCTAAGTCCTCGTCCGAGAATGTTATCTTCGTGTTCTCGACTGGCCTTTGGCGTTTCCCGAATGGTGGAAGTTCATTGACTTGGGCCACATATACCTCTCTTGAGTTGGAGGCTTATCCCCCCGCTACTAGACCACCATGGATGACATTGATGGTTAATTTTCTGTTCTGCTGGGGAGGGAAGTCCTCCATTTTTTTCTTTTCCCTTTCCTTTGCCGGTGTACTTCGGTTGAGGACTCCTATCTCTTTTTCTTTCATCTTTCACAAAGATTTTCAGCATGCCCTCTTGGATGAGGTTTTCGATGTCATGTTGGAGGTGGAAGCAGTTATCTGTGTGATGTCCATCTGCATTGTGGTATTCACACCACTGTTCTAAGTTATTTCCCATCATTCCCCCTTCTTTTCTCCGTTGGCAGAGTCCATAGGTTTAGCCTCTTCATCTCTTGTAAAATTACTGAGGCTTCCCTTGTCAGAGAGGTAAAGACAATGTTGTGAATGCCTTGGGGTATTTGTTGCTCATTGGCTCTTGCTCCTCCCTAGGCGTCCACGCTTGTATTCTCGAGGTCTGTTGTTGATTCTGTGGTTGTTGGGGTTTTCCTTTTGCTAGTTTGTTCTCATTTTCCCGTGCTTCATAACCTTTCTTTCGATTTGACCGTGCGCGCTCCAAATCGATATAAGCTTTTAATCTCTCAGCCATCTCTTCCAGTGAGTTGATTAGCATTACTTCCACGTTGTCCGCCAGAGGTGCCCCCCGACGACCCAGATTTCTTATGAAGCCCCGAACTATCTCTCCCTTAGATAACACTGTTGCTATGTCGGAGATTTTCTGGTTGAACCTCGTGTAGTAGCTTGCCAAGCTTTCGTCGTACCCTTTCTTTACATCATCCAGTGCAGAGTCTCCCTCCAGGAGCTACCTTTCCCTAAGTACTGCTGAATAAACTTGTCCTTCAAGTCTTCCCATGAGGTGATCAATCCCTGAGGCAGACTGAAGAACCAGTACGAAGCATTTCCTACCAGAGTTGAGGGGAATAGCATTGCATAGTGGTCCTCCACCGTCGTTCTTCCCAAGAGTGATGATTCGTGCTTCGGGATATGTTGTATTGGGTCTCCTTTTCCGACATAGTCCGGTATCTGACGAGCCGTGACGTTCGGTGGAACCATTACATTGATCAGCTCTTGAGTGAAAGGGTGCGAGGCCCTATCTCTTAGTTTGTGCATTGCTCTTCCCTTCGAATCCTTGATCTTCTTAGCTATTAGCTCCTCGATTTCCTCCTTCGTGAGGGCTATTCCTGCTATGTTCTGTTGCCTTGCATTTTGTGGGCCGATATTTTATTGGTTGTTTTGGGTCTCAACATGTCCTTGGCCGTTTTGAGGTCCAACATACCCTTGGCCATTTTGGGGTCCAGCATACTCTTGGTCATTCTAAGGTGCCGCAACCCTTGGTAATTCTAGGGTCCAGCATATCCTTGACCGTTATCTGGCTGGTAATTGGGGTTCCTTTGCTGGTAATATCCCCTTCCCTGGGGCTGCTGGTTCAAGGAGTTAGAATATGCATGCCGGTGTCCTCCCATCGACCTTGGAGGTGACACTTGGTACCTTGGTAGTTCCTTCCTTACGTATGTTCTTAGACGCTCCCATCTTTCTAGTATTTCCTCTAATGCTGCCATTAGTTTAGGAGTGATGTTGTATGTTCTTACTTGTTGGGGTGGCTGAGGTTGTGGCTGGTTCACCGTTGGTTCCAGGGGGGCATTGGTTGAGGAGTTTTGTTCCTCAGGAGGTGGGTTTTCCTCGTTTCTTGCTCCCTCCCGTTCTCTATCGATGGTTGCCTGCTGGCTTGCCACTGGAACTTGCCTATTCCCCCATGCGGGTGCTTGGTTGTTTTCTCCTGTGGGTGGCTGTCTGCTCGGCCCACCAACTTGCCTCATTGATGTTGCCATCGATCGCAAGTAGTAGCAAAGTGCTTCTTGTTCGAGTCCAGTAGACGGCGCCAGTGTTTGCACACGAGTCTTCTCTGTGGGCTTCTCCTTCTCGATCTTCTCCTTAATGGGCTTCTTCTTCCCGATCTTTTCTCGGTGGGCTTCTTCTTCTCGTATTTCCTTCTCCTTTCCTCGCTTACCTGCAAAAGGGCACCGGGGGGGTCCCGGTAAGCCCACTCCGAAGCTTAAGTCAGTGAGAGCTTCTAGAGAGAGGGTGGGCTTAGAGAGAGAGTGATTACCTTCAAATGAGGGGATGAGCTCTCTATTTATAGAGTTTCTATTGGACCACCCCGGTTCCAGTGGTTCTCTAGTCCGATTGTGCCAGTTTCGTAATATTAGTTGGCATTGACCGTAAATAAGGTGCCTTTGACTCAGGTTCGACCGTAGATGAGTTTATCATGGCCAAGTGTAGATATGTGGCCTCTAAGGGTAAGCCCCGAGCGAAATATCATCCAGGGGTGGGGGTCCGGACGAGGGGGACTCGTCCGGACGGATGGGGGTACCCGGAGGGGTACCCCCAAGGCCATGCTCGGGTTACCTGAGCAAAGGGTCCCTTGCACGGGTAACCCAAGCAAGGGTCCCTTGCTTGGGTTCCCCCCGGGTGGGCTTTCTATAAGCTTGGAGGATTTAGATTGAATATGAAATGTATTAAACAACCAGAATCAAGTGTTACAATGTATAGAGCTAGTATATATACTAGTAAGGAGATCTAACTAACTAAACTAACTTAGTACACAAGCTAAGCTAATCTAGTGATCTAGTATGCACAAGGATATATTGTATGTGGAAAGCTATACATTCCTATATGCTCCCATCTTTTTCTTCTCCTTTCTTTTCATGAAACACATCCTTGATTCCATAGAGCTTTAGAAGGGCAATATGTTGCTTCTTGACAAGTGCCTTGGTGAGCAAGTCTGCCAATTGGTCCCGAGAAGCAACATGTTTAGCTGAAATTTGCCCTGATTGAATGTGATGCCTAGTGAAATGACAATCTAACTCAATGTGTTTTGTGCGTTCATGAAACATGGGGTTCTTGGCAATCTTCACAGCAGATTCACTATCTGTGAAGATGGGTATGGGTAATTGCAAATGCATCCCAAGTTCCTTCAATAGTCTAGCAACCCAAAGAGCTTCTTGTATAGCCACCCTTAAGCATCTATATTCAGCCTCTGCACTGGAAAGAGAAATTGTGTCTTGCTTCTTTACTTTCCAACCCACCATAGCTCCTCCAAGCCTTACACAATAAGCACTTACTGACTTCCTACTAAAGGGACAAGCTGCCCAATCTGAATCACAGTAGAGACTCAAGTCAAGGGCATTATATGAAGGATAAAGCAAACACTGGCCAGGGCTTCCTTTGATGTATTTAATGATCCTCATGGCTGCATCATGGTAACACTTCTTAGGTTTATCAACAAATTGACTTATCCTTTGGACTGAGAAGCTAATGTCTGGCCTAGTCATGGTCAAGTAAAGAAGTTTGACCACCAATCTTCTATAAGCAGTGGCATCCTCCAAGAGCAAATCATCAGAAGAAGTCTTTGTAGCCTCATCATATTCACAAGTAGTGAGTTTGAGGTTGAACCCCATAGGAGTCTCAGTTGGCCTAGCAGCTCCCAATCCAGCCTCTTCAATGAGCTCAAGCGCATACTTCCTTTGATTGATGACCAAACCTTCCATAGACCTAGCAATTTCCAAACCCAAGAAATATCTCAAGTTGCCCAAATCTTTGAGCTTGAAATGGAATTTGAGAGTGGACTTCAATTGGTCAATCATACAGGTATCTGAACCTGTGATGAGTAAGTCATCCACATAAATGAGGAGAAATACTCTATCCTTGCCATCTACCTTGGTGAACAAGGAATGATTAGAAGCACTTTGAGTGTATCCATTATTCAACAAGGTATTGGTGAGCTTGATGTTCCATTGCCTAGAAGCTTGTTTCAGCCCATAAAGAGACTTTAAAAGCTTGCATACACGCCTTGGAGAGCCTAGATCAGACTTTGTAGAATCAAAGCCTTGTGGAATATCCATACAGACCTCCTCATGCAAGTCACCCTGAAGGAAAGCATTGTTCACATCCATGTGAAACAAGCCCCAAGAATATGAGGCTGCCATTGCCAAAACAATCCTTACAGTTGTCATTTTCGCCACAGGGGAAAAAGTTTCATTGAAGTCAGTCCCTTCTACTTGAGTAAAGCCTTTAGCAACCAGTCTTGCTTTGTATCTCTCAATAGAACCATCAGAATTGTACTTCACCCTAAACACCCATTTACAACCAATAGATGACTTACCATGAGGCAGATCCACAATCCTCCATGTGTTGTTATCTTGCAAAGCTTTGATCTCATCCTTCATTGCCACCACCCAATTTGAATCCTTGACTGCTTGCTTGTAAGTAGAAGGCTCCCTAACTTTGTCAATGGAGGCCAAGAAGCAAGTAAAGTTAGGATTCAGATGATCATAAGAGATATATTTCTCCAAACCAAACACAGCATTGGAAGTAGAAGCTCCTCTAAGTTGAGCAATCCTTGCACTCCTTCTTAAGGTTGGGACTTGTGGAGGCATGACTTCAACCATTGGTGGCTGAGGAGGTGGCTGAGGAGGTGGCTGAGGAGCAATGAATTCATCAAGAATAGGTGGAGAAACCAAAGGAGCTCTATCAAGAGAGCTTTGATCATTAGTAGAAGACTCTTCAATCAATAACTTGGACTCCAAGCAAGTAGGCAACAGAGATCTCAGCTCTGCTTTAGACATGCCAAATGGAAAGATGTGCTCATGAAAAACAACATCTCCTGATACTTGGAAAGTTGAATTAGATATCTTCATCACAAGATAGCCTTTTTGTGAAGTGGAATAACCCATTAGAATGCAAGGCTCAACTCTTGAACCAAATTTATCCAAGTTGTTCAAGTTGGTGGCAAAACACAAGCATCCAATGATTCTTAGATGGTTGATGGAAGGTTGCTTGCCATATAACACCTCCATTGGAGATTTGAATTGAAAAGAGGATGAAGGTATGCGGTTTATCAAGTAACAAGCAGTGAGCACACAATAACCCCAATATTTGATTGGCATAGAAGCCTGAAAAAGCAATGCCCTTGCTATATTCAAAATTTGTCTATGCTTGCGCTCCACTCTTCCATTCTGCTGAGGAGTGTAAGGACAACTAGTTTGGTGTTGAATTCCCAAATGAAGGAAATGATCCTTGCAAATGGAATTGATGAACTCAGATCCATTGTCACTCCTAGCAGTCTTGACAATAGCCCCAAACTGGTTTTGAACCATCAATAAAAAACTTTGGATGTGGATGAAAGTATCACTCTTATGCTTCATCAAGAAAACCCAAGTAGCCCTTGAGAAATCATCCACAATTGTACGGAAATATTGGTAGCCTTTGATGGTATGAGCTGCCACCACCTTGCTTGAGCTTGAAGGTACTGAATCCCCCTGAGTGTATAAAGCCCCTTAGATCTCTCACCAATCACCATTGGCTTCCCAACATGGCCCTGAATCAACACATTGGCAAAAGTGAATATAACTTTGCAATTCAATTGAGTTGGGAGTTTAGACACTGAAATCAAGTTGAACTTGAAATCAGGCACATAGAGGATGTCATCCAAGGTGAAACCAGAAGAGAAGGAGCAGCTCCCAATATGAGTAATCCTACATTTGTTACCATTAGGCAAATGAACAAATTGATGATTGGAATCAGTCTTCCTCAAGTTGTGTAGCCAGCTCAAATGATGAGTGATGTGGTTTGTAGCACCTGAGTCTACAATCCATATCATAGAAGAGGTAGATGGATTGAATATACCTGCCATGTTCACACGTACAAGCTCATCTTCTTCATTAGAAAGAGGCTCAAAATCATCTTGAATTTCCAAATGTTGGACCCTCCTATCCAAACCAGTGTGCAAAACCCTTTTCTCACATGTCCCATGGAAAATCCTCTTATCCCCAGCAGCTACATGCTCAACCAAGTTAGATTGAGGACTCTCATCAATGCTAACATTAGTTGAATTCCATGGACGTTTCAAAGCAGAAGAAGGTGCAAGCTGTGGATGCTTCTTCCAACAAGTGTCCACTTTGTGCCCCATCTTGCCAGAATCGGTGCATAACCAATTAGACTTATCAGTCTTGCCTGTTTTCCCAGTTGAAGCATTAGAAGCCCCATTGAAACCTCCATAGGATGAAATCCCTCCATTGGAATTGTAGTTTCTTGGAAAAGAAGCATTAGGCCTTGAACCATTACCTCCATTGCCTAAGCCATTGCCATTGCCATAGCTAGAACCTCTTGAATTGAGGAAGTTCCATTGAGAGTATAAAGCAGTAGCTTCTCTCATATCCCCTATTGAACCGGCAATTGCACGTTAACTCTCTTCTTGTAACAACACAGAGAAAGCCACACTTAGTGAAGGGAGTGGTTGCCTCATCAATAAGCTACTTCTTACATGAGCAAATGATTCATTCAGTCCCAAGAGAAAAGCAATCAGCCTTTGTTTCTCCTTATGTTCATTGATAATCTTGCTATCAGCTGAGCACTCAAGCCTCAAATCATCAATGGAACACAACGCATCCCACAACTGCTTCATCTTCCCAAAATACTCAGTGATTGAAAGAGCACCTTGTGAACATTGGTATATTTCTCTTGTGAGCTGGAAGATTTGTGTACCATCAACTTTGTCAAACATTTCTTTAAGATCATTCCAAATAGACAAAGTTGTGTTGTTGTAAACCAAACCATTGACCAGCTCCTTAGCAACTGTGTTCCTAAGCCACGCCTTAACAATGGCATTAGCCCTATCCCATCTCACATGTTGTGCCACAGGGACACTCAATCTTGAGAAGCTGCCATCAATAAATCCAATCTTGTTCTTGACAAGAAGTCCTTCCTTGATAGCTGTACTCCAGGCATGGTAGTTGCTGGAACCACGAGCTGAAATGGAATCAGCAACAAGTTAGTGGTGTCCGATGGATGTAAATAGAGAGGATCCTCAATGGTGTTATCCGCCATAATCCAGCACCAAATCCACAGATATTAAGATTCAAATAGATTTGAATTGCAAGAAAATCCAGCAAACTATCAACCACAGCCACAAAATTCCAACGGAAATGGCCAAAAGAGTACAACTATGCAAGCTGGACAATAGGACAAAAGATGCCAGCCAAATCCAGCAATACGCAACTATCCAGATCGAATGAAGGCAGCAATCCAATCCAGAAATAATCAGAATTGAATCAAGATCACGAAATCCATAATCGTAATCAAGAAAACTGGCTAAGTAAGCACAATTTGAATCAAAACTTGTAGATGAATCAAATGCGATGAAGAAACTTGGCCGGAAAGTAACTAGCAATGCTACGCAGAATTGATCCAAAAACAACTTCAATTGAGCTGAAAATCAACTCAGTTCATGATCCAAGAGACTTACTAAGAGTCGAAATCAAGCGGAATCAAGAATAGAAGCACAAATCCAAGCTCAAATTGAAGAATCGAAACCAAAGATCCACCGGAAACCAGCTGAATCCAGGTTGCTTGATCGTCAAGAAACGTACATGTGCTCTGATACCATATAAGCTTGGAGGATTTAGATTGAATATGAAATGTATTAATCAACCAGAATCAAGTGTTACAATGTATAGAGCTAGTATATATACTAGTAAGGAGATCTAACTAACTAAACTAACTTAGTACACAAGCTAAGCTAATCTAGTGATCTAGTATGCACAAGGATATATTGTATGTGGAAAGCTATACATTCCTATACTTTCCACTCGAGGTCTTCCCGAATGAATTTCACAACTCAGGGTGTTCTCCTGGCCTACGCGATGGGCCTCGGGTGTCCGTGTTCTAAGTTTCAAATTATATTTGGTTATGGCCCATTTATCGGGTCTAATTAGTGATAGATTGTGCGTATATCCAACAACAACCATTTGAGTCCAAAATCAATGGTCCTCCCTTTTTGGTCCTGATCCAAATTCCGATCCGGGACCGTTTGTTAAGTCTATAACTATCAACTATCTAGCCGATAGCTTGCAAGTTAGCTATGTGTTGTATCAAGACGAGGTCGTCGGTTATTGTCTGCTCACCTATGTATATATGTATATAAAATTAATATTTTGTACTATTTTACTTTGTTTATTTGTATAAAATATTTTATTCTCATTTTTAAGAATTTTATTTTAGTTATTTAATAAAAAAAATTACAATTAAAAAAATTCGAATTTGTTTTCAGATTTTTCTATAAAATAATTGGATTTGAAATATTTTTTTTTTTTTCAAAAAATACAATGTACTCAATGGTACAAAACTAATCTTGGTCCAAACGGAAATGAAATATCAGAATTGTTCAAATGTTGTTAACAATATTCGATTGATCTTGGTTCAGGGCCGGTTTTGCTCACCCATATAAGTTAGTTGGTTATTTTTTTTAGTTATTTGTAATGTAATAAGTATAAAGTTAAATTTAAAAAAAAATTGTTAAAAAAATGAAACAAAATAGTTTACATGTTTTAATAAATGAGATAATTATATATTAGGGTTAATAGGTGTTTTGGTCCATGATGTTTGACAACTTTTGGGTTTTAGTCAATTATGTTTTTTTTACCTAGTTTTGGTACCATATGTTTGCAGATTTTTTCTAGTTTTGGTCTAACCGTGACATTCCATCCATTTTTTGACATGTTCAAGTCACGTGATCCACTCTAAACTCTTAATTTTGTTCAATTTAGTCCCTCTAATACTTTCCTAACCTTTTTTTTGTTTAATTTAGTCCCGAAGTTTCAAAATTTCAATTGGACCTATTGTCCAATTAGGGTCAATTTTGAAACTTCGGGACTAAATTGAACAAAAAAAAGGTTAAGAAAGTATTAGAGGGACTAAAATTAAAGTTTAGAGTGGATCACGTGACTTGAACATGTCAAAAAGTGGACGGAATGTAACGGATAGACCAAAACTATAAAAAATCTGCAAACATATGGTACCAAAACTAGGTAAAAAAAACATCATTGACCAAATCCCAAAAGTTGTCAAACATCATGGACCAAAACACTTATTAACCCTATATATTAATATTTTATGGGTTAACAAGTCTTTTGGTCCATGATGTTCGACCAGTTTTGGTCCATGATGTTTTTTTTGCCTAGTTTTGGTACCATATGTTTGCAGATTTTTCTAGTTATGGTCTGACCGTTACATTCTGTCCATTTTTTCCGTCAAGTGACTTGTACAAGTCACGTGATCCACCTTAAACTTTCAATTTTGTTCAAATTGGGGGAATTGACCCATTGAACTAGGTTTAGGGTGTCAATTCCCTTAAATTTGACCCATTAAACCTAGTTCAATTCGCCCAAATTAAACTAGGTTTAGGGTGTCAATTACCCTAAATTTGAACAAAATTGAAAGTTTAGGGAGCATCACGCGACTTGCACATTTCACTTAACGGAAAAAATGGACGGAATGTAACGGTCGGACTAAAACTAGAAAAATCTGCAAACATATGGTACCAAAACTAAGCCAAAAAAACATCATGGACCAAAACCCAAAAGTGGTCAAACATCATGGACCAAAAGACATGTTAACCCTAAAAAATAAACTGTGATTATCCTAACAAAAATGTGACAAATTATTAATTTTTTTAAATCGATCATGGACTGGACTTAACGGTCCTCCAAGAGGGAGAGTTTTTGAGAGGGCTCGTTGCCATACTCAAAGAGTTGTCGACCATTTATCTTTACTTCTTCGTTATGAGCACGATTAGTCGTTGACTCTCTTTGGGAGTCTCGACTTAGATGCTTCCGGCTATCCATTAGCATGTCCTCTATAACCGTTACCCAACAACATCTGTATTTGAGATGCGAATAGCTTGGACATGAGGCCTTACCCAGACAGAGGACACCGGGTTCGTACATTTGATCGACACAAGCGCAGTCGGAAGTTCCAAGAATTCCCCACGCTACTGCCTCGAATGTTGAAAGGAACATATTAACATAGAGCTATAAATCTTCTTGGAGCTGTCCAATCCAATGACAAGAAAAATAAGAAGGAACTTACTATACAGTACCTCCAGGTCTTATTTCGAGAAAGTTCGTATTTGAACCCATGCAAAGGGTACAACTATTGCTATTGATCCCTGACCGCGTCTTCCTTAGAGCCATTGCTTTGTCTTTCTTACTGCATGCCCTTGATTTTGAGCCTGCTGAGGAAATGGGCGAGGCCACTTACATCCTAGGCATTAATATTGCTAGAGATCGTGGTGCTCATAAATTATGTCTTTCCCATGAAGCCTATATCAACAAGTTGTTGAGAAGGCTCAATCTCTATGATGCAAAAATCGTGGAGACGCCGGTTGTATATAGGTGTGCGTCGTAGAAGCGTGATGGCCCAAAGAACCTGGCAGAGCGTGAACAGATGAAAAGTGCAGAGTACCTCATTATAGTAGGAAGTCAGATGTACACGGTGCAATGCACTCGTCATGATATCTGTTACGCTGTGGGTTTAGTAGCGCGTTTCCAATCGGACCCCGTCTATCAATATTTAAAAGCCGTCAAACGAATTATGAGATATCTAAAAGGTACGGCAGACTACAGACTACGTTAAGATAAGAAAGCTAGAATTGATAGGATATAGTGATGCTGACTACAATGGTAATCTAGATGATCGTAAGTAAACCTCGTGATGAGTGTTTCTCCTTGCTAATGCTGCCATCTCATGGATGAGCAAGAAAAAATCCTGTGTCGCAATGTCCACTATGGAATCTGAATTCGTAGCTCTCTCTAAGAATGCACAGGAGGCTGTCTGGCTGAGGAGACTGATGACTGTCCTACTTGACGTCGAGGACGGAAGTAAGCCTTTGTGCATTTACTCCGACAATCAAGCAGCAATAGGGGCAGTCCAGAATCCTAAGTACTATAGTAGAACAAAACACATTGATATAAAATATAACTATGCGAAGAGCGTGGTAGAGGACAGGCTGATAACATTTTAATTCTTGCCTTCAGAGGATATGATTGTGTATCCATTAACTAAACCCTTACGCAAGGATATTTCGAAAAGCACGTAAAAATGCTTGGATTGCGTAGGATTTAGAATGATTGAATTGTGATAGTAGAATTTTTGAATTTGAATTAATGTTTAAATAAAAGAATTGCTAATTGAGTTTATGATATTTACCACGTCATAATGGCATTATTACATCGGATGGACGGTCTATAAACTAGTCGTTGGAGCGTAAAACCTCCTAATAAAATAGGTCAAACGTGGACTTTGCCATGTCACACGGTCACGATCTTCTTGATGGAAAGGATTCATCATCCATATCAAGACCGGCTAAGAACCATGGTGTTTCGAAAGAGAAACCTGGTTATGCAAAACAATCATTTGGTTTCGGGGTAACACGACATGATCAAAGTTTGCAGATCGCCGTGACGAACTCTATTCGTCTACTACCACATTCTGAGCTAGAAGAAAATATAAGATAGCATATGACATTCCCATTCCTGACATAAAATAAGTTCGGGTTATGCTATCGACGGGCACTTCATACTACGTGTGCCATGTTCGACCACGGTGTCAGGCTCGGTTGTGTTAGACGGAATCTTCCGAGATTCTGAAGGACACAAACTTCTTCACATTGAGCTTGTGACTGGTCCTGGGTGCTAAATAAAGCAGCACTCAAAGTACCTATTAGATTACGGGGAGTAATCACTACGGAAACTTAAACATGGTATGTGCTAGTAATATCAATTACGCAGCGAAAATTTACACATACCTCAAAAGAACCGTAGTTCAAGATCCTTGCTCGAGGGAGTTCGCGATCCTCCGGTCGGGACCCGTAGAGATTCCTGTTAGAGAAGGCCTACGTGGTGCAGCTCCACAACAAAGCCTCAGATCGATTCTTGGCATGGGAACAGATCTCCGAAGATTTTGCTCGAAAGCAATTTGGCACACCCTTGGTGACTTGTGTGGTTCGGCCGAACCTGTAGTGTGGGAGGAAGGTTTTTCTTCACTAAAGCTCTCTTGTGAGGGGATTATGATTAACCCTAAAATTTCCCCAACACCTCTTATTTATAGGAGTAAAGTGGACAAAAGTCCACTTTACCCCTACTATTAGTTTCGGCCGGCCTATGTAATTGGGGATGCCCAATTTTGGGCCTCCCATGTCAATTGGGATTTGGGTCTGGCCCAATTACCCTAATGTGACATTTACCCAAGTTCATTAGGTAAACTATACATATTATGGGCTACCAATTACGGCGCCATACACCATATGCTTACAGCTCCCACTCGCCGGAATGGGAGGGTGCCTGTTAATGTATTGTTTTCCAAATCCACATCAACATTTCTCCCCTTTGAACTGCTCCATGCTTCTATGTAGTTCATACGAGGTTTTCCGTGCGACTGGCGGATACGATGGGCATCGTGCTACTCATCTGTTAGGAGTATTGTAGCGCCCGCGGAACGTTGATTCCCTTTTCTTTAATCAACATGTTATAAACAACATTTATATAATGTACCGCGCTGTATCCTAGGTCAACTGATAATTCTCTATTTGCCTAGTTTCAACATATGAACACTTCTCCAAGGCATCCGTACAAGTATTCACAACCTTCAACTAATATCCGGTTGGTGGCCATCTAGTGAATACAAGAATCGGCGAATTACAGGTGAACTTGACCATCCCCATCGCCATACCCTTAGTCAAACCCAACCGGTTTCCAAGACGTGGTCACTGGGCCTTTTTTTTCACCACTACGCTCGTATGCCGGGAAGCGAGCATTGAGCCTGACCTTACGTATGAGTTCTGAGTCCATGAGGATACTTCGGGTGCCTCTTCATAAGGCTCCCGGGATCAATCACACGCTCGAGATGAAGAAGTTTGCCCCCGCCAGAATCACGAGGATTCCTTCCTAGCACAACCGAATTGTGACCCCGTGGTCGGACGTGGCACGCGTAGTATGAAGCACGTGTTGATAGCATACCTGAACCTTTTGGGTTGACAGGAAAGGGATATGTCAATCATACTATCATATATTCTCATATGACCCGGAATGTGGTTAAATGACGAAGGAGTTCATCACGGCGATATGCGAGACGAAGATCGCGTCGAGTTACTTCGAAACTAGATCATCGTCTCGCTTAATCAGGTTTATCCCCCTGACTCTTAGCCAGTCTTGTTTGGTAGAGGCCTCCCTCCACCACAAGAGTACCGTGCCTGTGTGACTAGGTAAGGCCCACATTCGACATAGTTTGGCAGAGGATTGCGTCCTCCTACAACTTAATTTATAGACCGTAAATCTGATGTAATCAAAACATTATGACGTCAATTGATCATAAACTCGTTTGCAATTCTTCGCTTACAAAATGTAACTTTCTAATATCAAAATGCTATCACAGATACATGCCATTTCTAAACCAAACGCAATCCAAGCAGTTTTACATGCTTTTCGAATATCTCCATGCGTAGTGGTTTAGTTAATGGGTCCGCAATCATTATCAGTGGACAAGTATTCCATAGTGATAATATTGTCTTCTACCGTAGATTTAGCATAAAAATATTTCACATCAATGTGTTTGGTCTTACTATGGTACTTCGGATTCTTAACTGCCGCAATGGCTGCCTGACTGTCAGAGAACACCTTCACAGGTTTACTCTCGACGTCACCATTAAGCAGCGCAGTAAGAAGCCTTTTCAGCTAGACTGCTTCCTGTGCATTCTTAGAGAGAGCTACGAATTCTGATTCCATCGTTGACAGCGCGACACAGGTTTGCTTCTTGCTCGTCCATGAAATGGCGGCTTAAGCAAGGATGAACACTTCCCCTGTGGTGGACTTACGATCATCCAGATCACCACCATGGTCGGCTTCACTGTAACCGGTCAATTCTAACTTCCCGCCCTCATAGCACAGAGCTTAGTCGGCAGTACCTTTCAGATAACGAATTATTCGTTTTACAGGATTTAAATGTTGATAGCCAGCATCTGATAAAAAACGTGCTACTAGGCCCACGACATAACAGATTTCCGTACAAGTGTATTGCATGGCGTACATTAAACTACCAACCATGCTTAAATATTATACACCCTTCATCTGTTCGCGCTCTGCCAGGTTCTTGGGGCCGTCACGTTTTGACAGTGCGCACCCAAATACCACCGGCGTATCCACGGGTTTGGCATCCTGTAATTTGAACCTTTTCAACAGCTTGTTGATATAGGCTTCTTGAGACAGACACAATTTCCGGGTAGCCCGATCTCTAGAAATTTTAATGCCTAAGATATACGTGGCCTCTCCCATGTCTTTCATCTCAAATACAGATGATAACCATGACTTTGACTTATTCATGAAACTCATGTCGTTTGCAGCAATGAGTATGTCGTCCACGTATAAGGTTAAAATGACATACTTGGACCTAGGGGTCTTATAATACACACACAGATCCTCGTGAAGATTCACGAATCCGTTTCCTACTATTTCTTCGTGGAATCTGCGGCACCATTGCCGAGACGACTGTTTAAGACTGTAGATGGACCTTTGGAGTTTACAAACTTTACGTTCGTTACAGGAGTAATGAAACCCTCTGGTTGCTCCATGTAAATCTCTTCCTCCAGGTTTCCGTGGAGGAATGCGGTCCTAACATCCATTTGGTGCAACTCGGGATCGAGGCTTGCGACCAGGACCTGGCCCTAACCATGGTTTTACGCCCAGTTAGTGAGTTTCTCTTATCAAAGTCCACTCCGTGAATTTGGTATGTCCTTTCGCAATAAGTCGAGTTGTTCGACCTTTTTCCATCAGTGGTAAACCTTACTTCAGGGCTCACCTTATCCTTGCTCTCCTTTGGTTAACAGGTAAATCAACTATAGGCTATAATGGCTTTCATTTAGGTGATCTCTATCATTTATTATTTTCCTCTGTTTCTCCACTAGAGGTCTTTCCAATGCTTGTCAACAGTTTTATACCTTACTTCATAGGATACTTGCCTTTGACTCTCGTCTAGGCATTGCGAGTCCCATTTATTAGTCTGATCTTTTCTCCCACTCGAAATAATGCTTCTTATCGTAGCATCATTTCTGTTGGGAACGATCCTCCCACTCGAAACAATGCTTCTTATCGGAGCATTGTCTCTATTAGGAACAAGAGCAGTGTTAGGACCTTGACTTGCAACTCTCCTATGGCAACCTCTTGGTCTCGGGGTTTTACTTCCGAGATACATTCCTTGATCACTAGGATCTGGAACCAAGTATGGTTGGTTCACTCCCAGTGGAAACAACGGGTATTTTAGGTAGTTGTGTCATTCCTGGTTTAGTTATATGACCATCAGGTTCAACTTGATTCGTCTTAACAGCAACAGTGTTTACGCGTGGTAGGGTTTATTCCTCCCACTAGATTTACTATGAAAACGTTCCCATTCTCATTTACCATGTCATTCACTTGAGTTGCTGGTTCAAATCTCTCCTACTCGAATTAAGTGGGACCTGAATGTCATTGTTATTCTGCTCCGTTTTGATCATGACTTCGTTGATTGAAACTGTTCATGCATTTGAAAATTCTCCCTCTTAGTGATGTAACGTCTCATGTTCGACCTCGACACCATTTTATAATCAAGATGTAAACAAGTATTTTCTAAGAGTAATCAACGCACTCTTGTCCTAAATACGTGTTACTGCGCAAATTAATGTCGCACGGTGATATGATTTAACTCATTATCACCTTTCAGCTATAATGGCAACGTACCTTACCGATTTTAATGGAACACAGCTTTACGTTTATGTGAATCATCTTCATCATCCCATAGGGAACCTTTAATAGAATGACTCCAACATTATACAAACTGTGCTGCTTGAAGTGCGTCTTTTAACTTGAATGCCTAGCTTGACTTATCGTTCAAGGCTTATGGAAGGAAAATCATTTAACTGACTTCATCCCATCTCTGAACTGAGCGTTTTAGGTTTTCACCTTATGCATCAGCTGATACTTTTACAAGGTCGTGGTAGCTTCCGAAGCCTACTTCTTACCGATGTAAATGTTATTAATAAGTTGTTTCCGAAGGAATGCAAATGAAAATTCAGCACATCATTATTCAAACACTTCATTGTTAAATTCATTTTATAAAAACGATGTGTTCCGTCTATCGAGGTCCACTTGCGTAAGGCGCAATTTACTCTGGGGTTTAAAACCCTTGGGTAAATCGTTTCATTTCTGAATTTAATTCAATTTAATCCAATCGGTTTCAAACATGATCATCATTACAGTTTATTTCATTCAATGGAGTAATAATAAAATAAGATTTATAACCAATGCGTCAAACAGATAATTAAAAGGATCGAATAGCTTGAGGAATGATAATCAATACTATGACCGAGCATTTGTCATATGCTCATAACAAACGTTTTCTTTATTTCAAGGAACATTATTATCATTATATATTTTATTCTGAAAATCAAGAAGAGGTTCATTTAGCAAAGCAAATAAAGATAAAGTCTTTCATTCAATCTTTATATCTTCGAGGCAAGTTCCTCAGGTTTGTGCTTGTTCTCCTTCTCGGTTCTGTAATCAATAAAGATAAATTGAATTACTTTCGAGTAAGAGGAGTCCTAGAAGAACTTATGAGGTTATCATTATTCTTCAGCACGTACCTTGGGATGGTTTGTGCAGGCAATAGCAAGGTGTCCTTTCACGCCACACCTAAAGCACGTTCGAGTTTCCTCTTTACGTGTCTGTTTTGCCTGCCTTTTCTTGCCTCCGAATTTCTTTCGCTTGAACTTCTTCTAAGTTTTTGGAGCTAAAGGTTTGTTAGCCTTAAACTGAAGTCCCTTGCCTTTATTCTTTCGCTTACCCTTTTGCTCAGCTGGGTTCGAGGATGCAAGATGCATTTCTGCTCTTGGCTTTTCAGCCTTGAGGCGATCCTCTTCCAGCTCGAGATGAACTCGCACTTTCTCGAGGTCATCGAATTGAGTGGCATGGGTAAGGTGCATTTTCATGCTATTCCAAGAGTCAGGCAAAGATCGAATCGCATTGGACCTTTTGTTCGTCGGTCATGATTTCTCCAGCCTCCTTGAGTTCAGCAAGCATGTTAGACATATGTCTTATATGCTCATTCATTGTGTGCTTGGGATTCATCTTGTATGAGTTTAAAGAGATGTTTAACGATCGCTTCTGAGCTGTGGTGTAAACACCAAACCCTGCCTTAAGACCGTTCCACAAGTCCATGGAAGACTCATAGTGATCATATCCATAGAGTATGTCATCCTCAAGCAGTGACAACAAGGCGGAACGAATTTCCTGGTCCTTTGCATCCCATTCATCATGGAACTTCTTCAGTTCGTCCGTGAGGTCTCCCTCCAGCCTGACTTTCTTTGTAGTCAGATGCTCCAAACCTCTCATTTCGGTGATTACCATCATTTCGCGCTTATTCCAGATCTTATAATTGTTGTTGTTCAACCTCACCCCCCTTATTCCTTTGGGAGATGACATTGCTGACCACAGCCATGACTAACACATCGATGATTATGCAAGAATCAGGGAGACAATAACATTTTGAGAAAGAATTGCATACATCAAATATCTATTAAGATAGAATCCGACAAATAATGATTCATCAGTCATCTAAACCAACCGACCACCAGTAAACCAATGGAAGATGGCTGTGAAAGAGTTCACACTATCTCCGTCTTCTATCTAATAGACCAGTCTTTTAAAACGGTTTTAATCGCAAATTACCGGAACGAGAATTTTAAAATAAGCATACCCGATCTTGGCTTTCCCAAGGCCCTTTTTGTTTTGGAAAATATTTCCGATGAATTCACTCATGCATACATAATTCTACTATCCATGTAAATTATCATATGCGAGTAACATTCATCATACCACACACACATGCTTACGCGTCATGCGTCTAATGTTCCGAGGAACTCATGCTTGCATTCATAATTCTACTTAGAAGTAAATCGTCAAATGCAACTACATCCTCAACATTCTAGCATACGTGTCAAACATGCAACATTCACATCAATCATACATATTTGACGACTGATTTTCGTTTTTAAAACAATTTTAAACATTAGGGGCTGATTTGCAATTCATGCTTATATTCATTTACGCGAGCTTCTAGAAATGAATCCTAGGCATTTACAACCATTACAACATGTCTATCTTAGTGCGCATTCCATATATTTAACCAGGGCTCCGCCCACAACATGTAATATCCAGCTAGCTTGACTTAGTCAAGACAACAGTTTTAATCATGCATAAATATATATTGAATAATAAACAATTGCAATTCAACCCTCTAATTAATCCTGTCCCAAAAACATGTATCTCCGAGATCCATCCCCATAATCGAAAAAAGGCATAAAGGTTAGCACCTCTATGAGCACTGTGTAGTCCATTTCGAGGTTCAAAATCATTTGGATTTTAAAACTTGACCTCCCTATTTTAATTGACTTGAATTCGGTTTTGTTCGGTTTAGTCAATTTCAGTCCATTTTGGTCCGGTTCGGTTCGGTTCAGAAATCCGGTCCGGTCCGGAAAATCCGGTTCGGTTCGGTCTGGCAAAATCCGGTTCAGTCCGGTTTTAATTTTAAAATCTGGTTCGGTCCGAACCGGTCCAAGAAAATAGGGTTTGGTTTGGTTCAACACTCAAAACCAGTTCAGTTAGATCCACTTAATTACCACGGTCCGACCCGACCCAAATAGGTCGAACCGATTGAGAAAATCCGGTTCGGTTTTATTTCGTCCCGGTTTAACATATTGGACCGGCCCAATAATTAAAATTTAAAAAGTTGGGCTGAAATGCTTACTTGTGGCCCAAGTTGGGTTTTAAAGTTCAAAAATAATTAACTTGACCACCAATTAACATTATTTATACAAAATAATTTCCAATATTAAAATATATATATATATATATATATATATATATATATATATATATATATTTCGGCACTAATTAAATATACATATTTATTGCTAAGATTCTATCTATAAGACAAAGTCAATCAACAATATATATATATGTATATATAAAATTTCGGTTTACATATATATAATATATTTTATTTATGTCAATATCTTTAATATGGAAACAAATAACTGACAATATAATTTATCAATATTTTAGGTAACTAAATCAATCAATAATATCTAACCCTATTTAAATATTTAGATATATTGATAGTGATATATAAATTTATATATATTATTGTGAATCTATCATAATGTTCCCAATTATAGATATATTGTTACCTAGTTTAAAAAATTAAAATATGGTAAACAATATTATTTTAAAACCTGGCCGGAATTTTATCCTTGTTGACTAAGAAATTAAAAATTTTACCTTGTAAATTCACTAGGGTTTTCAGCCATAAACATGAAATTGGGAACAAGTGGTCTAATTTTAAGATCACATTTTAATAAGATCTATACAATCCAATGTTTGATTTTGATAAATATTACATTTTTCTTGAAGATCATGAACATCAAATTAACCAAGAACATGAAAATTTCGGACCCATCATAAAGACCCTTAAAAATTCAAAAATTTTAAATCCTTTTATTTTAAAATTTTCGGTACAAAATTTATAATTTCAAGAACAAAAATTTATCAAAATCATGAACTCCTAACACAGGTTCTGATACCACTGTTAGATTACAGGGAGTAATCACTACGGAAACTTAAACATGGTATGTGCTAGTAATATCAATTACGCAGCGGAAAGTTTACACGTACATCAAAAGTAACTGTAGTCCAAGATCCTTGCTCAAGGGAGTTCGTGATCCTCCGGTCGAGTCCCGTAGAGATTCTTGTTAGGGAAGCCCTACGTGGTGCAGCTCCACAGCAAGGCCTCTGATCGATTATTGGCACGGGGGCAAATCTCTAGAGAGTTTGCTCGAAAGCAATTTGGCACACCCTTGGTGACTTGTGTGGTTCGGCCAAACCTGTAGTGTGGGAGGAGGGTTTTTTTTTTCCACTAAAACTCTCTTGTGAGAGAATTATGATTAACCCTAAAATTTCCCCAACACCTCTTATTTATAGGAGGAGTAGTCCACTTTACCCCTACTATTAGTTTCGGCCGGCCTATGTAATTAGGGAGGCCCAATTTTGGGCATCCCATGTCAATTGGGATTTGGGTCTTGCCCAATTACCGTAATGTGACATTTACCCAAGTTCATTAGGTAAACTATACATATTATGGGCTACCAATTACGGCGCCCAACACCATATGCTTACAGTACCCTTATCACTTTGAATTCATATCCAAAGTTGGGCTCAATATCTGTCCCAGGCGTACGAGCGTAGCGCTAAACAAAAAGGCCAAGTAACCATGTTTTTAGCACCGGTTGAGTTTGACTAAGGATATGAACGGTGGGGATATATGTAATTCTCCAAATCTTGTATTCACTAGGTGGCCACCAACCGGATATTAGTTGAAGGTTGTGAATACTTGTGCGGATGCCTTGGAGAAGTATTCCTTTTGTGGAAACTAGGAAATTTGAGAAAAAAAGTTGACCGTGGTACAACGCGGCACAGAGAAGTAACAAGTTTATAACAAATAAGGAATCAACGTTCCGCGGACGCTACAACACTCTTAACCGATGAGTAGCACGATGTCTGTTGTGTCTGTCGGTCGCACGACAAACCTCGTATGAACAATATGGGAACTTAATTGGATCAATGAATGGATATTGATGTGTTGGGTCGCCGTAATTGGGAGCCCATTAATATAAGCCCAACAGAATAAGCAGAATTGGGGTTAGGCACATAAGGGATTTTGGGTCAGGCTAAACTCCCTATGAGCCCTAATAGGCCCAAAATAGGGCCAACCCGATTCCTTGATGTTTCGGCCAAAATTAATAGCAAGCCATATGTGGGCTTTGCTCACCTCTTATAAATAGGAGGTGTTAGAGAATTTCTTGGGGTTGATCACTTTCTCCCCATTAATTGAGACAAAAGGAAATAAACTCTCCCACACACATAATGGTACGACCGAACCTTACCTCACAAAAGGTGGTGACGAAATTGTGTCAACAATTTACCCCAGAGATCCATCACGCCACCTTATTGAAGAGGTTTTGTTGTGAACATAGCCTGCGGATTGCTCTTCAAGAAGGGTTCCCACAGGACACCGTCCGACAGATCGCGAGCTCCCTCGTGACGATCTTGGGCTACGGAAAGCTAAACTGGTATGTGCTTCTTGTTACGCTGGGTAATTAATTTACCTGACATGTACACATGTTTTATTCCGTAGTTATTGTTGGATTACGGAGACGTAATACTACGGAATGCTAAACGTGTACATGCAAGTAAACTAATTACGTAGCGGAATAATGTACACATACCTCAATAGCTTTCCTGCCCAGGAACGATGTGGAGGGAGTTCAAATCCTCCGGTCGGAACCTGTACAAGTTCTTCGTGAGATGAAGTCCTACGCTGTATAAGCTCCACAGCAAATCCTCTGATCGATTCTTCAACGGGGAAAGAACCTCGGACTGATTGCTCATAAGCAATTTGGCACACCAATGGTGGTCTATGTGGGCCGGCCGAAATGTAACCATAGAGATAAAGAAATTTCTCTCAAATCACAACTTAGAAGGAGGTGTGATCAAGGTGTGTCTTTGGAGGTGACCCCAAGACCTCCTTATATAGTGGGGGAGGAGAAAATCTTCCCCCTTCCCTTCTAGGGTTCGGCTCCGACCTATGTGGGTGGGGAGGCCCAATTTTGGGCCTCCCATGTCACATGGGAATTGGGTCGAGCCCAATTAGCCCAAATGTGACATTTATCTAATTGTCTTAGGTAACCACATATATTAACGGGCTACCAATTACGGCGCCACGTCACCATATGCAAACAACTCCCACTCACCGGAATGGGAGGGTGCCTTTTAATGTATTGTCATCCAATAGCATCATCATTTCAGTCTTCAGTTATTGTCTCTGTCTCCGAATACTTCATACGAGGTTTGCCATGCGACCGGCGGATACGACGGGCATCGTGCTACTCATCTGTTAGGAGTATTGTACCGCCCGCAGAACGTTGATTCCCTGTCGTAAATCAATCATGTTAAAAACAAAATATGTACCGCACTGTATCATTGGTCAACTGATAATTTTCCAATTGCCCAATTTTCCACATAGGAATACTTCTCCAGGGCATCTGTACAGATGTTCACAACCTTCTACTAATATCCGGTTGGTGGCCACCTAGTGAACACAAGAGTCGGTGAATTATAGGTGAACATGACCATCCCCATCTCTTATACCCTTAGTCTAACTCAACCGGTTTCCAAAGGCGTGTCACTTGACCTTTTTCTTTGGCACTACGCTCGTACGCCGGGAAGCGAACATTGAGCCAGACTTTAGGTATAAGCTCTGAGTTCGAGAGGATACTTTGGATGCCTCTTCATAAGACACCCAGGATCAATCACACGCTCAAGGTGAAGAAGCATGCGCCCTTTGAATCACAAGGATTCTAGCTAGCACAACCGAGCATGACCCCGTGGTCGAATATGGCACGTGCAGTATGAAGCACGCGTCGATAGCACACGTGGACATGCCAGGGATGGGATATGTCAATCATGCTATCGCAGAATCTTTCATCTGGCCTTGAATGTGATTTTAATGATGGACAGAGTCCAACACGACGATTTACAAAACGAAGATCAAGTCATACTTTTAGGCGTGACCAAGTTATCGTTTCGTTTAACCAGGTTTATCCCCTGGTTCTTAGCCAATCTTGTTGTGGTAGATGTTCCCCTCTCCTACAAGATGACCGTGCATGTGTGACGAGGCATGGTTCAGATTCGACATAATTTTGGTAGAAGAATTTTACCTCTTCCTACGACTTAGTTTATAGACCGGAAAATCTGATGTTATTTATCATTACGACGTCGATGAATCATATACTCAATTTTCTATTCTTTTATTCAATTGAAATATTATTTCAAAAGTCAAAATGCTATCACTTATACATGCCACGTATTAAGCCCTACGTAATCCAAGCAGTTTTACGTGCTTTTCGAAAGTCTCTCTACGTAATGGCTTAGTTAATGGGTCCACGACCATTTTGTCTGTGGACAAGTATTCTAAAGTGATTATATTGTCTTCCAAAACAGATTTAGCATAATTGTATTTCACATCGATGTGTTTGGTCCTACTGTGGTTCTTTGGATTCTTAACTGCTGCAATGGCTGCCTGACTTTCGGAGTATACCTTTACGGGTTTACTCTCATTTCGTCAGTGCCTAACAATGCAGTAAGAAGCCTTTTCAGCCAGACCGTTTCCTGTGTGTTTTAGAGAGGGCAACGAATTCCGATTCTATCGTAGACAGCGCGACCCATGATTGCTTCTTGCTCGTCCATGAAATGGCGGCATTAGCAAGGAGGAATACGCCTCCTGTGGTGGACTTACGATCATCCGGATCACCACCATGGTCGGCGTCACTGAAACCGGTCAATTCTATCTTCCTACCCTCATAGCACAGTACGTAGTCGGCAGTACCTGTATGACTCGCTTTATGGTCTTTAAAAGTTGATAGCTAAAGTCTGATTGGAATCTTGCTACTAGGCCCACAGCGTAACAGATGTTTGGACGGGTGCAGAGCATGGCGTACATTAAGCTTCCTACCATGATCAAATACTCGCCACTCTTCATTTGTTCACGCTCCTGCAGGTTCTTCGGACCGTCACCCTTTGACAACGTGCACCCGAGTACAACCGGCGTTTCCACGGGTTTGGAATTCAGCAATCTGAATCTCTTTAACATTTTATTATCTGAGATTCTTGAGATAGACACAATCTCTGGGCGGCACGATCTCTGGCGATTTTAATGCCTAAGACGTACGTAGCCTCTCCCATGTCTTTCATCTCGAATACTGATGCCAACCAGGACTTTTACTGTTTCATAAAACTCACATCGTTTTCAGCATGAGTAGGTCATCCACGTATAAGGTTAAGATGACGTAGTTAGACCCGGAGGTCTTAGTGTATACGCATGGATCCTCATGGAGGTTCACAAATCCGTTTCCAACGATTTCCTCGTGGAACCTGCGATACTATTGCCGAGACGATTGTTTAAGACCATGGATAGATCTTTGGAGTTTGCAAACTTTTACGTTCTTTACCAGGAGTAATGAAACCCTCTGGCTGCTCCGTATAGATCTCATCCTCCAGGTTTCCGTGGAGAAATGCGTTCTTAACATCCATTTAATGCAGGCTCGTGATCGAGGCTTGCAATAAGGGTAATGATGGCCCTGACTGTGGTGTAACGCACAATCGGTGAGTTTGTTTCATCAACGTCCACTCCGTGAATTTGGGTATATCCTTTCGCAACTAGTCGGGCTTTGTATCGCTCGACTTCTCCATCAGCAGTGAGTTTGAGTTTCAAGACCCACTTTGCCCCTATAGCTCTGCGTTTAGCAGGTAAAATAACCAAAGACCAAACTGAATTGGCTTTCATTGAGGCGAACTCTTCCTCCATTGCTTTCCTCCATTCATTTGCTTGAGGTCCTTCCATCGCTTGCTTAACCGTTACCGGTTCGTCAACAGACGTTAGAGTGAGAATCTCAACCCTTTTGATAGGTTACTTCTTGGGAGAATTTCGTTGCCTTTGACTACGTCTAGGCTCGTTAATCCCATCTTGAGTCTGATCGATACTCCCACACAGAATAATGCTTCTTATCGGAGCATCACTCCCACTGGGAATAATGGCAGTGCTGGAACCTTGACTAACAACTTTCCTTGGACGTCCTTTTAGTCTCGGGATTCTAACTCCGAGATTAATTCCTTGATCACTAGGAGCTGGAACCAAGTTGGTTGTACAACTCCCACTGGGAACAATTGGTAGTTGTGTCATTATTGGATTTTCATCCAACGGTTCAACGACGTGATTATCAGGTTTCAACTTGATTCACATTAGCAGCATTAGTGATTTGATTGTGGGGGGGGGAGTGAGCCCTCCCACTGGATTTACTATGATAATGTTTCCATCATCATTTACCATGTCATTCACTTGTGCTGTGTCAAATCTCCCACTCGAAGTAAGTGGGACCTGGAATCATCGTCATCCTTTTCCAGTTCGATCAAGACTTCGTCTGTTTCTAAGCGTTGGAATTTCATCCTCAAGCTTTGTAATGTTACATGTTCGACCACGGCATCATAATTTAAGCTAATTAAACATGTATCACTCGAGAGTAGTCCGTACGCTTTTATCCAAATACTTGTTTAATGCGCAAATTAATGTCGCAAGCTGACAAGGTGCAACCCTTATCATTTCTTTTAGCTAATTATGGTAGCGTGTTCAACCGATTATTCGGAACTTAGTATTATTTTTATGTGAGTCAACCGATTTTCATCCCATAGGGAACGTAGTTGTTGAACTCTAACATTATGTAATTTTAAACTATGCTTCTTGAATTGTTTTTATTGAAATGAATGTCCAGCCAAACTTATCGTTCAAGGCTTATAGTGGGAGAGTCATTTTACTGACTACTTCCTTTCCTTTGTCAACTCATTCATAGATTTATCCATCTCTTGAGCTATGCATTTAAGCTTTCGCCTATGCGATAGTTGATATTATACAAGTTCGTGGTAGCTTTTGAAGCATACCTCTGACTTTCGTATAAGTAATCAATGAGTTATTCCATAAATGCTCATAAACGAAAATTCAGCATTCACTCATTAAAACATTTCATTATTAAATTTGTACTTTGAAACGATGTGTTCCATCTTTCGAGGTACACTCGCGCATGGCGCCTTAAAACCAGTTTTATCCCGTGGTTTTAAATCATTTCGTTTCCAAATTCAAATCAATTTAATCCAATCGGTTTCGAACATGTTCAATCATTACGGAAAATTACATTCAATGGAGTACTAACAAATAAGAAATACTAAATATTTCGATCTAGCTACGCAATCGATGGGTTTATTCAGTTCAGTTGTCCTGACTGAGATGACGGAGTATGTGAATCATTTCGTTTTATTCGACCGCTTTTACCTGGCCGAAATTTTGGTTCTAACTCATAGGTATGTTATTTGTATTTTCGTTTTAGATCGTTCTCGTTTAACCGAGACGTTAAATTGATAAGCAAATTGATCTTCAAATCGAGCAACAATTACTTTATTCAATAACTCTGAATCTCAAAATAACCAAAATTTTAGTAATGGACAACGAACGATAAATGACAATTGTATAGTTCTTGATCTGAAGTTCGAATATCTGATCCATGATTGTCGCGCATATAGTCAAGAACTTTGAGTCATGTTGAACATTTCATCTAAGTAAATTCACGAGTGAATCACTTCAAATGATCTGTGTCCGTACAAAGCATTTTACAGCTTCATACACATGACCTATGAGGCGTATTTGGGACGCACTTTATCAACGGGGTTTAATCCACCGGATTATCTTATAGGACCTATTCGGTCCAGTTCTCTTCTTGCTATGCGGATCATGGTTCACTTCTTTCGAACTCACTATGGTGAGCAGATAAGGTCTCCCTTTCACAGTTGTGGTTCCTGTATTTGATTAGTCTCAAGGTTATTGAGTCCTGTCAATATCAGACAACCATATATATCCTTTCCACGTTGACCTTTCATCCTTAAGATCCGATGCGGGTTTTACGCCGACATCCATGAAAAGAGAGAAGACTATCACATTCAACCGAAACATTTCTAGCGTTTGCATCATTGCTTCCACCGAGGCGGATGTGAAGGGATACTAAGCTGTAACATTGTCTGGTTTCAATTCAAGTATTCTTCAACCCCCTTTTACCAAGGTCGAATGTATCACCATATATGCATTCATATCATCAAAGAACCTACTCTAATTCTTGGGGAAACAAATTGTTACATTCATTTCTCATTGTCAAAATAATACAGATTACTCTATTCATCCGTAATTGTCCTCCCTACTTTTCGAAATCGTAGTAGAGAGTTCAACACACACTCCAATTTTATTCATTATAATTAATACCATCAAGATTGCGAGTAATATCGAATCGCACTAATTCAGCCAACTCACACATTGATGATTATGCAAATCACGAAGACAATAACATTTTGAAAGAACTGCAAACATCATATTATCTATTAAGATGGAACACAACAAATAGTGATCCCTCAGTCATCTAGACCAAACCGACCGCCAGTAAACCGAGGGAAGGGGGTCCGTGAAAGAGTTCACACTACCGTCGTGTTCAATCTAATATATCAGTCTTTTGAAAATGGTTATTATATTGCAAATTACCGGAACGGGAATTTTCAAATAAGCATACCCGATCTTGGCTTTCCCAAGGCCCTTTTGATTTTTGAAAAATTATCTGATAATTTACGCATGCATTATACTATATTACGCCATAAACATCGAACAAACCAAACAACATGCTTACACGTCATGCGTCTAATGTTCCTAGCATACATAATTCTACGTAAAATAAATTATCACATGCTTTCAATCCTGAACATTCTAGCATACGTGTCAAAACATGCAACTTCCGCACACTTCATGCATAATTGGCGACTGGAATTTTCGGTTTTGAAAACGTTTTGAAAATATTATGGGTCGTTTTGCAATTCATGCTTACAATCAATCATGCGAAATTTCTAGACATGTATTCTAGGCACTTTCAATCAGCATAGCATGTCTATCCTATTGCGCAAACCATATATTTAAATCCCAGAGCTCAATGCTCGCAATATATTTTCCAGCTAGCTTGACGAAGTCAAGACGACATTTCTAATATATGTTGTAGAAAGTAAACAATTGCAATTCAGCCCACTAATTTAATCCAGTCCCAAAAACTTGCATATCCGAGATCCATCACCATAATCTTAACCAGGCATTAGGGTTTTAGCCGAAAACATGTTAAAACGCAAACCCTAAGAGCACTGTTTAGGCTAATTTTAACGTTCGAAAACATTTTGGATTTAAAATTTGACATCCTATTTAATTGAACATTTAAAATTTCCAAAAAATGTTAACATTTGGTTCGGTCCAATTTAAAATCCGGTTCAAGTCGGTCCTATTTTAAAACTCCAACGGTTCAATAAATAAGATTATGGTTCGGTTCATCACTCGAAACCGGTTTGGTTAGGTTCTATTTAATTGCTCCGGTTTGATCCGACCCGAAAAGGTCCACCCGATTAAGAAAACCCGGATTGGTTTAACCCGCTCCGGTTTAGCAATTGGACCGGCCCATAAACCCTAGGGTTCGGCCGAATTATTTCTTGCAAGCTAAGTAGTGTTTTCAAATCCACTAAAAACTCAACTTAACCTCCAAGAAATAATAATTATGTAAAATAATTTCCAATATTGCTAAATATATATATAAAAGTCGGCACATATATAAATATTTATATAAATATTGTCAAGATTCTATCTTAAGGATGTAAATGAATCAACAATATATATATATATATATATATATATATAATTATTGTCAAATATATATTTATAGATATAATATACATAAATAATATATTTTCTTAATCTTTAGGCAACTAAATCCTATCAATATATATTATTCCTATCCATTATCTATATATATTGATAGTTTAATATATGTTTCAATATTATATTGTGAACCTATCCATATTTTCCAACTTGTAGATATATAGTTACCTTTAATTAAAATTAAAATATGGCAACCTATATCTATAATATTTTGGCCGAAATTTTAAGTTACTTGGTGCCCAAGAAAATTAAAAAATTTACCTAATTTTCCACTAGGGTTTCGGCCAAAAACATGTAAAATTGGAAAAGTTGTCAAATTTTAAGATCAAACACTATTATGATCATGAATCCAAAAAAGTGTTCTTGATAAAAGTCATCGTGTTCTTGAAAATTATGAACATCAAACTTAAATTTAAACATAAACTTCGATTTTGATCTTTAAAAACATGTAAAATCAGAAATTTTAAGTTTTAAAAGATCAAAAACATGAAATTTTGTCAAAATTTTCGGATTTCACACCAAAAATTCGGTGTTCATATTTAAAACTCAAGAACATTAGTTTATCAAAATTTTAAGAACTCCTAACTATGTTCTGATACCAATATTGGATTACGGAGACGTAATACTACGGAATGATAAACGTGTAAATGCAAGTAAACTAATTACGCAGCGGAATAATGTACACATACCTCAATAGCTTTCCTGCCCAAGAACGATGTGGAGGGAGTTCTGATCCTCCGGTCGAAACCCGTACAAGTTCTTCGTGAGAAGAAGTCCTACGCGGTATAAGCTCCACGGCAAATCCTCTGATCGATTCTTCAACAGGGACAGAGCCTCGGACTGATTGCTCGGAAGCAATTTGGCACACCAATGGTGGTGTATGTGGGCCGGCCGAAATGTAACTATAGAGAGAAAGGAATTTCTCTCAAATCACACCTTAGAAGGAGTTGTGATCAAGGCGTGTATTTGGAGGTGACCCCAAGACCTCCTTATATAGTGGGGGAGAAGAAAATCCTCCCCCTTCCCTTCTAGGGTTCGGTGCCGACCTATGTGGGTGGGGAGGCCCAATTTTGGGCCTCCCATGTCACATGGGAATTGGGTCGAGCCCAATTAGTCCAAATGTGACATTTACCTAATTGTCTTAGGTAACCACATATATTAACGGGCTACCAATTACGACGCCACGTCACCATATGCTAACAGTTCTATCCCTAAATCCATAAATATATATATCTATCTAAGAAACCTATACAAATATAAAATATTTAAAAAAAATGATTATAAAATATAAAATATATTATACAAATAATTAACACACAAATATATATATATATATATATATATATATAACTATAGTGTAGCAAAATAAAACTATAAAAATATAAACATGTAGATATAAAACATATAAAAGTTTATATAAATATATTATTATATGAATAAAATATGTATATAAATATATAACCACGAGATATATTATTATTATTTTCATAAATATTTTTTCTATTAACAAATTATGTATTATTAATATCATATGCAGATACATATATATATATATATATATATATATATATATATATATATAATATTCATCACAATTTTGTGGAGTTAGTAGTTAATAATTAAAATTATTAAATTTGCAATGTTATGTCTAATATAAAATTCTGATTAATTTTAAAATATCATTTCAACCTATCTTATAATTCTTTTGCCCACATCATCATTAACAAAAAAATAATAAATATAAGGGTTTAAAATCAAACAGGTATCTGAGATAACGCGTAGAAGAATTGGTACCCGAGATAATTTTCATGACTTTTAGGTACTTGAGAAGTCCAAACTGTTGCAGTAATCGTAACCATGTCTCAATTGACCTAGCCCGGGTCGAGCCCAAGTTTTGGTCCTGTCATGGTTGGGTTCTTATGACCAAGGCGAACCTAACCAAGATCGGACCTAGCCCTGGGCTTGACCCTGGTTTGGTCAATTGGGATCTAGGTCTGATAGAACCCCTATCGAACCTAGGTCTCAATTGACCTAGCCTAGTTCGAGCCTAGGGTTAGGTCAGACCATGGTTGGGATCCCCTAGGTTAGGAGAACATACCTATGGTCGGACTTACCTAGGTCGGACCTACCCTTTGGTCGGCCCTACCTACATAATTAGTGCAACAATTTGGACTTCTCAATTACCCTATAAGCCACAAAAATTATAACGGACACCAATTTGTCAACGTGTATTATCTTAACTACCTCTTCAATTTTAAACTCTAAATAAATAAATAAATAGAGAATTATAATTTTAAATTAAAAAATGAATTTACGGAAAAAATACATACATATATATATAACTAAAACGTAGCAAGAAATTATATAAATAGAAAAATTAATATAAACTAAAGTAAGAAAAAAATGGATTTAGCAAGTATATATATATATATATATATATATATATATATATATATATATATATATATATATAGCTACAATTCAGAAAAATAACTACATAAAATGTTTATAAAATATATTATATAAATATAATATATATATATATAATTAAAATTACAATGTATAAAATAAAACTATATAAGTATATAAAATATATATATACCAAAAACATTATATAAAATATATTATATATATAGAATTATATATATAGAATATGTATAGTATATATACAACCACGAGATATATTACTACTATGTATAAAACTTTATGTAGTACAATTGCGTGAAGTATGTAACTAATTTATTTAAAATATTCAGCAAAAAAACGTATTTCCCTAAACATTTGAATTTATAAATTATTTTTCTAAATAATTTGTTATCAACAGGTACTTTCTTTTAGACATATTATTTGATATCTAGTTTTTCTTCAACTTGATGAAAAATCTCATCGAGAATTTGGAAATCTACGTGTTTTAGTTGCAACGTTAGGAATGATATATGCCTAATCCAATCACATAGCGAACCTAACAACGTGTTCATTTGTATTGAACATGTGATCATAATCATCATATAAGTTTAAAAAAAGTTGTATGACATATGCCTAATCTAATCACATAGCGAACCTAACAACTTGTTCATTTGTATTGAACATGTGATCATAATCATCATCAGTTAAAAAGTTGTACGATTTTCACTACTTTATCTAAAATCCTAATCAATCAGAGAGGATGTGGGAAACAAAATCTATCAATCAAAAGATAATTCGAATAAATTATATTTTAATTAAACCAAAAGTTAATAACTGATGGGTTTCGATATAGCCGTTAGGCCCATTAACGGTGACTAAACGGCGAGGTAGGCCCACTGGGCCCCAAACGAAGCTTATAAGACCAATACGAAGGGCCCCGACAAGGTCGGTCCCGATATATGAGCTGAACGCTCCCGATGTTACGCCTTTAAGTAGGCCCCGATGATATGCCTTTGAGTAGGCCCCGACATTGAATCCCTGAGAAGATTGGCCATGTCCCGATGACGAGGGGCCCCGAGCGGTGACTAAAGAAGATAACTCTGGAGTCCCCGACTTCCGTCGAGACTTGCCACCAGAGCACGAGGCCAGAAATACGCCCACTATCAACATAGTGGGGAAGTGGCCGGAAAAGACGGAACGTGGGTTACTGGCCGAGATAAGCGGAACGTGGCAGTTATCCCAATAGGTAACTGAGGTAACCCCTCCCCTATATAAAGGAAGGAGTTACCCCAGGATTGATACGTTTTCTATATTCACAGACTCATACTCGTTTGCCAGTCTATACCGAGATACTCATTTAAGCATCGGAGAGGGATTCTGGGTCACCGCCCGGTCTATCCCCTTCTTGCAGGATTACTTGGAGCGAAGGAGTTCGGATTTCCGTCAAGAACGTACCGGAGTTCCAACCGTGATCCAACATTGGCGCCGTCTGTGGGAACGAAGCAAAAAGCAAAAATGACTTCTACCCGTTCGATGGCTGGCAAGCAAAAGAAGAGACAAGGACAATCCGGCGGTTCCCGCCACCCTGCTGGGACTCTGAACTCAGGGCCGCCGGAGCGCACCGATGATCGAAATGATCCACCCCCTGCTGTTTCTCAAACAAGGGGGCATCACGATGATCGCGAAGATTCCATCCGAAACTCGTCGGAGAGCCGGGAAGAGATCCCAAGAAGGGACCAGGAAGCACCTGCAAAGCCGGACTTGGCGAAGGCCGTGATGGATGCCATGCCAGTATTTTTGGAAGCTATGGAGGCTCTCTTGGAGCGAAGGGAGGCCGCCAAGAAGAAGGAAGAGTTGCCTCCACCTCCGCCGATGGAGAATCGGGACGGGCAGGAGGCCCAACCCGAGCACCAGGACAAGAGCAAGGAACCTGCCCTATCGGAGCAGTTCGTGGTCGATGGGCCTGGGCCTGTGCAGTATAGGACCATTCCTCTCAATGGCCCTATCACCCCCGATCAGGTGGTGAAGATCGTGAACATTTGCATGGGCGACCAGAAGAAGATGATGTCGGAGCTCAGGGACCGATCCACTCATCCCTTCATCCCCCGATTGGTGAACACCACTGCCCCGCCGGGACTGGGCATCCCGACAATTAAGGAGTATGATGGCGAGGGAGATCCCGTTCGTCATGTCAGAAGCATGTCATGGCCTGTCTAGGCAGAGCCCTGAATGATGACATAGTGTGCGTTTTGTTCCCAGGCACACTCGGTGAGAGGGCCCTGACATGGTTCTTCAGCCTTCCCCCAAGGTGCATCTCTAGCTGGACCCAGATGCATGATCGCTTCATCCAGCAGTACTAGGGCCGTCAGCGCCTTCTGAAAAGCGCGAGATCCCTGGCTGAGGTGGTACAGAGGCCGGACGAATCTCTAGCACATTACTACCAGAGATACACTGCCAGCGTGGCCGAGATTGATGAGGAAATGTCGGAGGGAGAGACCATCCGCACTTTCATTCGGAACCTAACAGCACCGTATGGTTCCGACCTGATGCACAGCGTGGCTGAGAAGGTTGTGTGGAACATGGAGGCGTTGCAGAAGAGGGTGAAGCAGCAAATCGACGTTCAGGAGTCGAAGATAGCTGCCGGAGACCTTGACCCTCCGAAATCAAACAAGGGGAAGCAGTCGTTCAAACCCTCGGATGATCGTAGGAGGAAAGATAAGCCCGAGAGCAGACGGGTCGAGGCCGTCCCGATCGGAGGGAAGACAAGCGTTCCTCGAAGTCGGACAAGCGAGAGGACCACTACACCCCTCTTATTTGTTCCATGGGTGCGGTATTGGCGGTGATGGATCGACAGGGCATCGCTAGATACCCCCCCTAAAAAAGACGGAGAGTCCATGGGAGCCCGCACGGATCGTTATTGTCGCTTTCACCGTACCAACGGTCACGACACTAACCATTGTCGGGAGTTGAAGAAAGAGATTGAGAAGCTGATCCAGAAGGGGAAGCTCAAGGAATTTGTGGCTGGGCAGCAAGGCCGATCCTGTTCCCGGTCCCAATCGCGGTCCCGTTCCCGATCCCGTGATCGATCCCCGAAGAAGGATAAGCCCGAGTCTTCTAACGCCCGCAAGGAGAAGCGGGGAACTATTAATGTGATTCACGGAGGACTTGCTGCAGGAGGAGATACTACGGCAGCTCGGGAGGTCAATGCTTCCCGGATTCCCGTTGCTGTGGTGCTGCGCAAGAAGGCCCGAAATTGGACTCCGAAAGAAGAAATGGTGATTCCCTTCTCCGCGGAGGACCTAATAGGTGTGGAGACCCCGCACGATGATGCCTTGGTCGTGACCCTGAACGTGGATGGCTACGTGATGAAGCGGATCCTGATCGACGGAGGGAGCTCCTCCGATATTCTGTTCATGGACGCACTACAAGTCATGGGGAAAACCAAGAAGGACTTGAAGCCTGCGGACTTCCCGATGGTCGGATTTTCTGGCTCTACCTCTTACCCGGTCGGGGGTTTTACCTTACCGGTCGAATTCGGGAGTGGTTGGAAGTCGGAGAAGAGGAACGTAGAGTTCGTGGTGGTCGAGTGTGCGGGGACCTATAATGCCATTATCGGGAGGACTACCATCAACCCACTGGGGGCAATTGCCTCAACTGTCCATCAGAAGCTGAAGTTCCCGACTGACCACGGAATCGGGGAGGTCCAGGGCGATCAGATAACTTCCAGGAGGTGCTATGTCAATGCCACCCGAAGGAGGAATCGGGAGACTATGACTGTATTCCAGACTGACGCTGATCCTCGAGAGGAGTTCGGGCGTCCCGCCCCGATGGAAATCTAAAGGATTTCGAGATTGATGGACCTCAGAGGAAGGTGAAAATCGGATCCGCTCTGACTGAGGAGACGGCCCGAGAATTGATTGATCTATTGAAGGAATTCAAGGAGTTGTTTGCCTGGTCCCCGAGTGACATGCAAGGAATCAGCCCCGATGTGATTACTCACGAGCTGAAGATTGATCCCGCGATCAAGCCGATCACACAGAGAAGGCGCCCGATGGGTGCCGACAAGAAGATCGCGATCCAGCAAGAGGTGGGCAGGTTGCTTGATGCTGGATTCATTAAGGAGCTCCGATTCCAGACCTGGGTTGCCAACCCAGTCCTGGTGAAGAAGAGAAATGGCAAATGGCGGATGTGTGTCGATTTCCGCGACCTGAACAAGGCATGCCCGAAGGATTGCTACCCGCTCTCGAGGATTGACCAGCTGGTAGATGCCACATCGGGACATGAGCTGCTGAACTTTATGGATGCCTACTCTGGCTACAATCAGATCAAGATGTCCAAGGAGGATGCCCCCCACACCGCGTTTTATGCTGATAGTGACATCTATCATTACGATGTCATGCCCTTTGGACTGATCAATGCAGGTGCAGCTTATCATAGGATGGTGAACAAGCTGTTCGGGGACATGCTGGGGAAAACAATGGAGGCCTATGTGGACGACATGTTGGTGAAGTCCCGACAGGCCGAGGATCATGTTCACAACTTGGCCACGGCGTTCGAGCGGATGAGGCTTCATCAAGTTCGCTTAAACCCGACCAAGTGCGCCTTCGGAGTGCACTCAGGGAAGTTCCTGGGCTTTATGGTGAGCCAGAGGGGAATCGAGGTGAACCCTGAGAAGCTGAACGCGATCGAGGAGATGAAGTCCCCGATTAACCATCGGGAGGTGCAGGTGCTGAATGGCCAACTGGCCGCGATGAATCGTTTCCTGTCCAAGGCAAGCGACCGATCCATGCCATTTTTTGAAGTATTGAGGGCCAACAAAAAGTTTGAGTGGACTGCCAAGTGTGAAGAGGCGTTCCAGGCACTCAAGCAGCACCTTCGCACCCTCCCGCCATTGGCGAAGCCCATCCCAGGCGAGCCACTCTATCTGTACTTGGCTGTTTCTGAATTTGCTGTTAGCTCTGTCTTAGTGAAAATTGTAGAGAGTAGCCAAGTCCCCATCTATTATGTAAGCAAGGCACTCGCCAAATCTGAAATAAATTATCCCGTCGTTGAGAAGTATCTCTATGCGTTGATTATTACCGCACGGAAGCTGAGGCCTTACTTTCACGCGAATGAGATTACCGTTTTGACGAATCAGCCCTTGAAGCATTTTTTGAACCGACCTGATGCGTCGGGGAGATTAGTAAAATGGGCAGTCGAGCTTAGTGATTTCCGCATTCACTTTGCTCCGAGAACGGCTATTAAGGGCCAGGCGTTGGCGGATTTCATAGAAGAGTCTACAGCCCCCGATCTAGAAGAAGCGGGCCCTGTAGAGGGGGCAACCACGGAGGTCCCGATAACAGAGCAGTCGGAACAGCCCGACGCCGAAAATACTTGGGAGATGTACACTGATGGCTCCTCAAATTCAGAAGGATCGGGAGCAGGTTTCGTACTGATACCACCAGACGGAGGCGAGCCCCTCCGATATGCCTTGGCCTTAACATTTAGGGCCACCAACAACGAAGCTGAATATGAGGCTCTCATCACTGGCCTCAAGATTGCTAAGGGAACGGGAGTGGGTCACTTAAAGGTGAAGTGTGACGCTAGCCTGATCGTGAACCAAGTCGGAAGGTTCATTTCTTGGAGAAGGTGATCCTGTCAACCACCGATCAGTCAGAGGTTTGCGCCATTGAGATCGGATCAGAGGAGCCTACTTGGATGACCCCAATAGCCGCGTATCTGACTACGGGGGGCAGTCCCTGATGAGGAAGTGGCAGCAGGCAAAATTCGGTGAATCACACCCAATTATGTGATGGTGGACAATCAGCTGTACAAAAAGGGGTATTTAACTCCTTATCTGAAATGCGTGGCCGAGCCCGACACGGGTCGGATCCTCAGGGAGGTGCACGAAGGATATTTGGCTTGTCATGAAGGGGCCCGATCCATCGTGAGGAAAGTGCTGAACCTGGGCTATTACTGGCCCTCGATGAATAAGGAGGCAACGATGCTAGTCCGATCCTGTGACGCCTGCCAGAAGTACGCCCCGAATATCGTGGCCCCAGCTGCTGATTTAACATCCATCAAGAGTGCTTGGCCCTTCGCGCAGTGGGGAACCGACTTGGTGGGACCCCTTCCAGTTGCAAAAGGTCAGTGTCGATATTTAGTCATGGCTATTGATTACTTTTCAAAATGGATAGAAGCCAAGGCATTGGCCAAGACAACGAGGAACCATATCCTCAAATTCCTCCAGACCCATATCATATCCCGATACAAGATCCCCAAGGTGGTGATCAGCGATAACGGCCCCCCGTTTAATGGGGCCCAGTGGAAGGCGTACTTGGAGGAACTGAAAATTGAGAATCGGAGCCTCTGTCCGTCACGCTCAAACCAATGGACAGGTGGAATCAGCCAACAAGATCGTAATGGATGGCCTGAAGAAGAAGGTCCATGCCTTGAAGGGCAAATGGCTAGATGAGCTGGAAAATGTGCTTTGGGCTGTTAGAACCACGCCCAAACGATCAACTGGAGAAACTCCGTTTGGCCTTGTTTATGGCACGGAAGCAATTGCTCCCGTCGAGATAGCTGTGGCATCCCATCAGACGAGGTATTATGAACGGCTATCGAATGATGAAATGAGACGTCTGGACTTGGACTTGGTCGAAGAAAAGAGGCGGAGTGCCGAGGAGACCTAGGCTCGGATGCGCTTGGCAACAGCCCGATATTATAATCGACGAGTCAAGTCTCGACAGTTCTTTGTCGGGGAACTGGTCTGGCATCGGAACGAATTTACCCTTTTGGATCGGATCAACAAGATGTCACCAAAATGGGAAGGGCCTTATAAGGTCGTGGGGATGCCAGCTCGGAATGCGTACAAGTTGGAGGACCTCGATGGCAATGTGTTAAAACATTCTTTTAGTGGCGAACACTTGAAGAAATGTCATGTTTGATGTTAAGTCGCCTTCAGTGGTGCCAGTTACTTATTAAGTCGCCTTCAGTGGTGCAAGTCATTTATTAAGTCGCCTTCAGTGGTGCCAGTTGCTTATTAAGTCGCCTTCAGTGGTGCAAGTTGTTTATTAAGTCGCCTTCAGTGGTGCAAGTTTAGCCATCAATGAATAAAGAGGTTGCTTCCGACAAGTCTATTCTAAGACTTATTATTCTAAGTATGCTTAAATCGCCTTAAGTGGTGTAGCTAAATTGCCTTAAGTGGCATGGTTTCGCCTTAAATGGCACGATTAAATCGCCTTAAGTGGTGTAGATAAGTTGCCTTAAGTGGCACAATTAAATCTCCTTAAGTGGCGTAGATAAGTTGCCTTAAGTGGCACAATTAAATCGCCTTAAGTGGCGTGGTCTCGCCTTAAAATGGCACGATTAAATCGCCTTAAGTGGCGTAGATAAGTTGCCTTAAGTGGCACAATTAAATCGCCTTAAGTGGCGTGGTCTCGCCTTAAAATGGCACGATTAAATCGCCTTAAGTGGTGTAGATAAGTTGCCTTAAGTGGCACAATTAAATCGCCTTAAGTGGCGTGGGTAAGTTACCCTAAGGGGCACGATTAAATTGCCTTAAGTGGTGTGGGTAAAACGTCTTAAGTGACGCGTCGAAATTACTCTTAAGTGATATGATCGAATTGCCTTGGGTGGCGTAGTTAATTCACCTTAAGTGGTGCAAATGATGATCAGAACCGAAAAATATTGATATTATAGAGATCTGGGAGGTTCGCAACAAAGAAAGAAATTACAAGGATTTGAAAATAAAGCAATCAATTGATCCTTGGCAGCGTCGAGGGGAGCAGGGTCCACGAGATCTGTGGCAGAAAGCTCCGCGGCCGGGGGATCGGACTCTGGAAGATTGGCCACGGGAGGATCGGACTCGGGGAAGTCAGCTGGTGAAGGGTCGATCATCGGGGGCTCAGTTGTCGGGAGTTCTGCACTTGGAATTTCCACCGTGCCTTCAGCACCCGCAGCCCCCTCGGGGGTGTTGGCCCCGTCACTCTCCTCAGAAAGGTTGAAGTACCTCTCCGCGAAGAGGGCGAGGGTCTGAGACTTGGCGAAATCGATGGCACTTCCATACTCCAGATGGAGCTCTTCAACAGCATTAAGTAGGGTGGTCTCCACCTCCGCCGTACAGAACTTTACCGCGTTCAGTTGGAAAGCCTTGGAGCCCCGATAATATTCCTGTCCCTTGGCCTCAGCCTCGGCCAGCTTGATGGGGAACTCGGCAAGTTCCCACTCCATCTGTTGGGACCGGTTGGAGAGAAGGACCTTCTCAGCCTCCAGCCCCGCCTTGGCATCCTCGAGGGCCTTCTTCTCGGCTTCTAGCCCCGCTTTGGCGTCCTCGAGGGCCTTCTTCTCAAGGACGTGCCTGTCCCGATCCTCCACGCGCCCCTGCTGCTCCTCATTGAGCCTTTGGCTCTCCTGCTTCAGCAGCCTCTCAAAATCGTGGACCTGCCTCAAGAGGTCCCCGAGTCTTCTGGCAAAGGAGGGCCTGCTCCTTAACCAACTTCCCCTTTGACGACTCGGAGGCAGCCAGATCCTCCTCGAGCTTGTCCAAGACCTCGGGGGCCGCCTTGGCTCGCTCCTCCTTCAGGGCCTCCTCCAAGGCCAGGATATACCCGAAGCAGCGGTGCTGGTCCGCCATCTCCTGTAGAAAAGAAGGGAAGTTAGTACATGAGAATATTTTACATTATATAATAAGTGTGAAAACAGGAAGACTTACCTCCACACGGAAAACGGCCATAGCGCGAAGGTCCCCGTGGATGTCCTCGGGGGCCAAGGAAAGTGGAAGCTTCATGGACGGCGGAACTGAACCTGCCAGTAGGTGCAGACCCGGTTCCGGTGACAAATTGTCCCGACGTAGCGGAACCCCCTGTAGTGACTCGATCGGGGTCCAGGGAGCTGCCGCCTGGTCGGGGGCATAAAGCCGATAGAAGCTCCCATCTAAGGGGAGAGGAGGAGGAACGGCCTGAGCGTCGGAGGTGCGTGCCTCCGAGCCGCCATGAGAACCCGGCGAAAGCTGCTGCGCCAGAGAAGATGGAGGTAGCCCTTCGGAAGTTGGCTCCAGCGGGGTCTGCCTCGCCCCCCCGACGACGAACCAGGGGCTGGTCTTCGCCGGCCTCCTCAGAATAATGGGAGACGTCCAGATCAACCACCCGACGGAATTGGCCGTACGTCGGGGTGTCTTCGGCCCCCGATCTTGTCGGGGCATGAAGCAACATGAGAGGTTCTCCGACCTGGGCGTCGGAGGGCGGCGTTCCCGCGGAAGCTCCAGCTCCTGATTGACCTGCAGCTGGAGGATGAGAAGCTTCATAAATAAAGTCAGGAAGCTGATCAGGATCCTTACACCAGATGACGCGACGGGAGAGGTACTGGTCTTTCCCGTAATAGTTGTAGTATCCCGCCTTGAGGACGCGGGGAGTTTCTCCCTGCAGGATGCGTTTGATCGCTTCGATCTTGGCTCCCTTATCGGAGGGGATTAACTCCTTAGGAATGATGGGTTCCGATGTAACCGTTAGCCCTGTTAACAGCCAATGGACGGCGGGTAGGTCCAGTGGGCCTCGTGAAAAGCCTGGAAGGCCCAGAGGCCCAGTATTAAGGGTCCCGACGATAGCGGCCCCGACAAGAAGCCTCTGAGTAGGCCCCGATATGCCTTAGTAAAGGCCCCGATAATAAAGCCCCGCAGAGGCTGGACCTGTCCCGTAGAGACTGAGGGTCCTGGGTGGTGACCTAGAATGAGACAACTCTGGAGTCTCCGACAGGAGTCGGGACTTGTGATCAGAGGATAAAGACCGAGAAACCCGCCTACTAGATAGAGTAGTGGGAGACGGTTAGAGATAAAGATAAATCCCCCGAGATACGCAGGGCGTGCCCGAGATACACGGAGTATGGGTAAGATACGCAGAGCGTGGGGCGAGATATATGGAATCCCAACCGAGATATACGGAATCGTGGCGAGATACACGGAATCATGGGTAAAACTGCCAGGCGCAGTAACAGGTAACTGAGTAACCTCCCCTCCTATATAAAGGAGGAAGTTACCTCAGAAAACCATCATCTAATACGAACTTAGACTTCTTGCTTACCACCCCATTGATCACATACTCATTTAAGCATCGGAGAGGGATTCTGGGTCACCACCCAGGTCATCCCCTTTTTGCAGGATTACGCGGAGCCCAGGAGTCCAAAGCTTTCCGTCAAGGACGTAACGGAGCTTCGCCCGTGATCCAACATTGGCGCCGTCTGTGGGAACCTTACAAAAAGTCAAGATAGTTTCTACCAGATCAATGGCCGGTGGTGGCAAGAAGAAGCAAGTTCAGGCTGGCAGTTCTCGCCCCGCGGGAACCGTGAACTCCCCGTTACCAGAACGCGTTGCTGAACAAGGTGAGAACCCTGCTCTTTCCCAGACAGGGGGGCAAGGTGATGGCTATGAGGTCTCAGTCCGAGACGTTGAGACGAACAGGCAGGATGTCCCGCGTAGGGAGGAAGATGAGGCTCCCCCAAACCCGGTGGGCCATGGAAGAGAAGGAGTCCCGCGAAGGGAAGAAGGGTCGTCTTCGAACTCGGAGTTGGCCAAGGCAGTAGCGGAGGCTATGCCCATGTTCTTGGCCGCCATGGAGGCCTTGCTGGATAAGAGAGAGGCTGCCAGGAAAGCGGAGGAGTTACCTCCGCAGGAGGAGTTACCACCACCCCCTCCGAGGGTGGTCCCAGAAGAACAAGAGGTGCAGGAAGTTCCGCCCAGGAGCAAGGGTAAAGAGCCTGTGCATCCGGAGAAGTTCGTGGTCGACGGCCCAGGACCGGTGCAGAACAGGACCATTCCCCTGAATGGCCCCATCACCGCTGATCAGGTGGTGAAGATCGTTAGCATCTGCATGGGTGACCAGAAGCAGATGACCTCGGAACTGAGGGATCGGTCCAGCCATCCTTTCGTACCGCGACTGATCGACACCGTCACCCCGCCCGGGATAGGCATCCCGACAATCAAGGAATACGATGGTGAGGGAGACCCAGTCCGCCATGTGCAAAGGCATGTTCAGGCCTGCATGGGTAGAACCTCTAACGACGATCTCGTGTGCTCGCTGTTCCCGATCACCTTGGGAGAAAGGGCCATGACTTGGTTCTTCAGCCTTCCGCCAGGGAGCATCACGTGCTGGGCTGATATGCACGATCGCTTCATCAAGCAATATCAAGGTCGGAGACGCCTCCTGAAGAGCGTGAGGACTTTAACCCAGGTGGTGCAGAGGCCCGATGAATCCTTGGCATACTATTACCAACGGTTCACTGCTAGTGCTGCGGAGATTGACGAAGAAATCTCGGAGGGAGAGATGATTCGCACTTTCCTAAGGAACTTGAGCGCTCCTTACGGTTCCGACCTGATGCATAGCGTAGCCTCGAAGGCTGTGTGGAGTATGGAGGCCCTGCAAGCGAGGGTGAAACAGCAAATCGACGTCCAGGAGTCGAAGATTGCTGCTGGAGAGCTCGATCCCCCGAAGTCGGGAAGAGGAAAGCCATCGTCCAAGCTGTCGGATGATCGCAAGGGGAGCGACAAGTCGGAGGGAAGTAGGAACCGTGGTCGTCCCGAGAAAAGGGAGGACAGGCGTCCTCCAAAGAAGGATAACCGCGAAGGTCGAAGTGTCCCCATCAATAGCTCGATGACCTCTGTGTTAGCTGTGATGGACAGACAAGGTCTCGCTCGATACCCCCCGAGGAAAGAAGGCGAATTCCTAGGAGGCCGTCCTGACCGTTACTGTCGCTACCATCGTGCGAATGGTCACGACACTGAGAACTCTCGGGAGCTGAAGATGGAGATTGAAAAGCTGATCCAGAAGGGAAAGCTGAAGGAGTTCGTCGGGAAGAGACGGTGCCGATCCCGTTCCAGAAGTCGGTCCCGATCCCGTTCCAAGTCCCGCGACCGATCCCCGAAGAAGAAGAAGGTCGAGCATGAGGCTTCAGGATCAGGTGCCCACAAGGAGAGGCGGGGGACTATCAACGTCATCCACGGAGGAATGGCAGCGGGAGGTGATACCTCTGCTTCCCGGGAGAATTACGCTTCGCGCATATCCGCCGCGGTGGTGTTAGGAAAAAGGTCCCGGTCGTGGACCCTGAAGGAGGAAATGGTAATTTCTTTTTCAGCGGAGGATCTAGTTGGCGTGGAGAGCCCTCACGACGACGCCTTAGTCGTGACCCTGGATGTGGACGGATTCGAGATGAAGCGGATCCTGATAGACGGAGGGAGCTCCTCCGATATTCTTTTCATGGACGCTCTGGAGGCCATGGGAAAGACGAAGAAGGACCTGACGCAAGTGGACTTCCCGATGGTGGGATTCGCTGGCTCCACTTCCTACCCATTGGGAATGATTACCTTACCAGTAGAGTTTGGTAGTGGCTGGAAGATGGAGAAGCGAAACGTGGATTTCGTCGTAGTGGAGTCGGCGGGGGCATACAACGCGATCATCGGGAGGACCACCATCAACCCTCTTATGGCAGTCGCCTCGACGGTCCACCAGAAGATGAAGTTCCCGACTGATAACGGAGTCGGAGAGGTCAAGGGTGACCAGGTGGCATCGTGAAAATGCTACGTTAACGCCACCCGACGAAGAAGGAGGGAGACCATGACTGTCCTTCAGACTGATGCTGATCCTCGAGAGGAGTATGGGCGTCCCGCCCCCATGGAGGATTTGAAGGAAGTGGAGATCGATGGGCCTCAGAGGAAGGTGAAGATCGGCTCTGCTTTGTCGGAGGAAAGAGCCCGAGAGTTGATCGAGCTCTTGAAGGATTTTAAGGAACTGTTCGCCTGGTCCCCAAGTGATATGCCAGGAATCAGCCCCGACGTGATAGTGCACGAGCTGAAGATAGATCCCGCGATCAAGCCTATCGTGCAGAGAAGGCGTCCGATGGGCGCGGACAAAAGGATCGCGATCCAGCAGGAGGTGGGCAGACTGCTCGATGCTGGATTCATCAAGGAGCTCTGATTCCAGACTTGGGTGGCTAACCCAGTGCTGGTGCGAAAAAGTAACGGAAAGTGGCGGATGTGTGTCGACTTCCGCGACTTGAACAAAGCCTGCCCGAAGGACTGCTACCCGCTCCCGAGGATCGACCAGCTAGTGGATGCCACCTCGGGACATGAGCTGTTGAGCTTCATGGATGCCTACTCCGGGTACAATCAGATCAAGATGGCGAAGGAGGATGCCCCCCACACAGCTTTTTACGCTGATAGCGATGTCTACCACTACGACGTGATGCCCTTCGGATTGATCAATGCCGGAGCGACTTACCAGCGGATGGTGAACAAGTTGTTCGGGGACATGCTGGGAAAAACCATGGAGGCATATGTGGACGACATGCTGGCGAAATCCCGACAAGCAGGAGACCATGTCCAGAATTTGGCGGAGGCATTTGAGCGGATGAAGTTCCATCAGGTTTGGCTGAACCCCGACAAATGTGCTTTCGGGGTGAACTCGGGGAAGTTCCTAGGGTTCATGGTGAGCCAGAGAGGAATCGAGGTGAACCCTGAGAAGCTGCGAGCGATCGAAGAGATGCAGTCCCCGAGGACTCATCGGGAGGTCCAGGTGCTGAATGGGCGGTTGGCCGCGATGAATCGCTTCCTATCCAAGGCGAGTGATCGAGCTATGCCATTTTTTGATGTATTGAGGGCCAACAAGAAGTTCGAATGGACCGACAAGTGCGAGGAAGCGTTCCAGGCACTCAAGCAGCACCTCCGTACCCTTCCGCCGTTGGCGAAACCGGTTCCAGGCGAGCCGCTCTATCTCTATTTGGCTATTTCTGATGTGGCTGTTAGTTCTGTCTTGATTAAGATTGTCAAGGGCAATCAAGTGCCTATCTATTATGTAAGCAAGGCGTTTTCCAAGTCTGAAATAAACTATCCCGCTATTGAGAAGTATCTCTTCGCGTTGATTATTGCCGCTAAAAAACTGCGACCTTACTTCCATGCCCATGAAGTCACGGTATTGACTAATCAGCCCTTGAAACACTTTTTGAACCGACCGGAGGCGTCGGGGAGATTGGCAAAATGGGCCATCGAGTTGACAGAGTTCCGCATTCATTTCGCTCCGAGAACCGCTATTAAGGGCCAGGCATTGGCAGATTTTATAGCTGAATCTACGGCACCCGATCTGGAAGTAACGGGTCCCGCAGAGGGGGCAACCATGGAGGAAGTCCCGACAACAGAACAACAGCCAGAACAGCCAGATGAGGAGAATACTTGGGAGATGTACACTGATGGTTCATCGAGTGTAGAAGGCTCGGGGGCAGGATTCGTATTGATACCGCCCGGTGGAGGCGAGCCCCTGCGATATGCCTTGGCGTTGACATTCAAAGCCACCAACAACGAAGCGGAGTATGAGGCTCTCATCACAGGCCTTAAGATTGCCAAGGGTACGGGAGTCGACCATCTAAAAGTGAAATGCGATGCTAGCTTGGTTGTAAATCAAGTCCAGGGGAACTATGAAGCTAAGAACCCGACAATGAAGAAATATTTGCACGAGGTGCAGACTTTGAAGGGAAGCTTCAAAAGTTTTGATATCGAGGCAATCCCGAGGGAAGAAAACGCGGAAGCAGATGCCTTGAGCAAGTTCGCTCTGGGAGTGGCCCCCGAGGAGAAACGGAAGGTGCATTTCCTAGAGAAGGTGATTATCTCAAACATAGACCCGGTGGAGGTCTGTGCTATTGAAACAGGATCGGAAGAAGAGGAGAAGCCTACTTGGATGACCCCGATGGTCACGTACCTGACTACGGGGGTACTCCCCGATGACAAAGTAGCAGCCGTCAGATTGCGTCGGATTGCAGACAACTACGCGATGGTGGAGAACCAGTTGTACAAAAAAGGGTACGTAAAGCCTTTTCTAAAATGTGTAGCAGAGCCTGACACAAATCGGATCCTGAGGGAGCTACATGAAGGAGTCGCGGCCTGCCATGCAGGAGCCCGATCTCTGGTAAGGAAGGCATTGAACCTAGGCTACTATTGGCCCTCGATGAACAAAGAAGCGACCGCGATGGTCCGATCCTGTGACGCATGCCAGAGGTACGCGCCAAATATCGTGGCTCCCGCCGCGGACTTAATGCCTATCAGGAGTGCATGGCCTTTCGCGCAATGGGGAATTGACTTGGTGGGACCACTTCCCCAAGCGAAAGGTCAGTGCAAGTATCTGCTCGTGGCTATCGACTACTTCTCAAAGTGGATAGAGGCCAAAGCATTGGCCAGAACGACGGGGCAGAGTATCCTCAAGTTCCTTCAGACTCAGATCATATCCCGGTACGGGGTCCCGCGAGTGTTGATCAACGACAACGGCCCTCCGTTCAATGGAGCTCAGTTGAAGGAGTACCTGGAAGAACTAAACATTGAGCATCGGACCGCTTCAGTCCGCCACGCTCAGACCAATGGCCAGGTAGAGTCAGCCAACAAGATCGTGATGGATGGCTTGAAGAAGAGAGTCTATGCCTTGCAGGGCCATTGGCTGGATGAGCTAGAGAATGTGCTATGGGCTGTGAGAACAACACCCAAGCAATCAACAGGAGAAACTCCGTTTGGCCTGGTTTATGGCACGGAGGCAGTCGCTCCCGTGGAGATAGCGGTGGCGTCCCACCGCGCGAAATATTACGAGCCTCTGACAAATGAGGAAATGAGACGTCTGGACTTAGACCTACTCGAGGAGAAAAGATGGAAGGCTGACGAAGTCCAGGCCCGAATGCGTCTGGCAACAGCCCGATATTACAATCGGCGTGTCAGGTCCCGACAATTCTTCGTTGGAGAACTTGTCTGGCGGAGGAACGAGTTCGTTCATCAAGATCGGATCAACAAGCTATCACCAAAATGGGAGGGACCTTACAAGATCGTAGGGATGCCAGCACCCAATGCATACAAGCTAGAGGACCTTGATGGCAAGACGTTGAAGCATTCCTTCAGTGGCGAACACTTGAAGAAGTATCATGTTTGATATTAAGTCGCCGCGAATGGCGCAAGTTATCTATCAATCCGATGACACGATAAAAAGCCTTCCGATGTACGATAAAAGCCTTCCGAGGTACGAGTAAGTCGCCTTTATGGCGCGACAAAAAGCCTTAACAGGTACGGACAAAAGCCCTACGGGGTATGTGTAAGTCGTATATATGATGCAACCAAAAGCCTAGGTACGAAAAGGCCCTAAGGGGTCCGCGTAAGTCGTCTATATGATGCGGCCAAAAGCCTTAACGGGTATGAAAAAGCCTCAACAGGTCCGCGTAAGTCGTCTATATGATGCGGCCAAAAGCCTTAACGGGTATGAAAAAGCCTCAACAGGTCCGCGTAAGTCTTCTATATGATGCGGCCAAAAGCCTTAACAGGTACGAAAAAGCCTTAACGGGTCCGCGAAACTCGTCTGACAAAGACGCGATAAAAGCCCTCAAAGGGTACGATTAAAGTCATCTGATTTGGCGCGATAAAAGCCCTAAGGGGTGTGAAAAATGGCCTTGAAAGGCAGGGACGAGAAACCTTAAGTGGTAAAGTCCCGATTGGACGAGAAGCCTTAAGTGGTGAAGTCCCGATTGGACGAGAAACCTTAAGTGGTGAAGTCCCGGTTGGATGAGAAACCTTAAGTGATGAAGTCCCGATTGGATGAGAAACCTTAAGTGGTGAAGTCCAGATTGGACGAGAAACCTTGAGTGGTGAAGTCCCGATTGGATGAGAAACCTTAAGTGGTGAAGTCCCGATTGGACGAGAAACCTTGAGTGGTAAGGTCCTGAAGTAATCATGAGTGAGAGACTCTGTCATACGACAACCACGCGCAAGGCAAAAGCCTCTGACTGAGGTACCAAGAAATGTAAAGATAAAAGCCCCCGACGGCGGTATCGGGAGGTATGAAGACAAAAACCTCCGACGGTGGTATCGGAGGGTATGAAGACAAAAGCCTCTGATTGAGGTATCAAGAAATGTAAAGGTAAAAGCCCTCGACGGTGGTATCGGGAGGCACGAAGACGAAAGCCCCCGACAACGAGGTCAAAAGATCTGGACTGGAAGACACGACGAACTAAAAGTCCCCCATGTCTTGGGGGCAAATGATGGGTTCCGATGTAACCGTTAGCCCTGTTAACAGCCAATGGACGGCGGGTAGGTCCAGTGGGCCTCGTGAAAAGCCTGGAAGGCCCAGAGGCCCAGTATTAAGGGTCCCGACGATAGCGGCCCCGACAAGAAGCCTCTGAGTAGGCCCCGATATGCCTTAGTAAATGCCCCGATAATAAAGCCCCGCAGAGGCTGGACCTGTCCCGTAGAGACTGAGGGTCCTGGGTGGTGACCTAGAATGAGACAACTCTGGAGTCTCCGACAGGAGTCGGGACTTGTGATCAGAGGATAAAGACCGAGAAACCCGCCTACTAGATAGAGTAGTGGGAGACGGTTAGAGATAAAGATAAATCCCCCGAGATACGCAGGGCGTGCCCGAGATACACGGAGTATGGGTAAGATACGCAGAGCGTGGGGCGAGATATATGGAATCCCAACCGAGATATACGGAATCGTGGCGAGATACACGGAATCATGGGTAAAACTGCCAGGCGCAGTAACAGGTAACTGAGTAACCTCCCCTCCTATATAAAGGAGGAAGTTACCTCAGAAAACCATCATCTAATACGAACTTAGACTTCTTGCTTACCACCCCATTGATCACATACTCATTTAAGCATCGGAGAGGGATTCTGGGTCACCACCCAGGTCATCCCCTTTTTGCAGGATTACGCGGAGCCCAGGAGTCCAAAGCTTTCCGTCAAGGACGTAACGGAGCTTCGCCCGTGATCCAACAAGGAATACGCCTCCTGTATAATCGAATTGCGGAGCGTAGGTGTTTACCTTCCTCGGGAGTCTTGGTGTTGAAGATTTTCTCCATCTTCTCCACCCGGGCCCGTTTGATTTGCTCTGAGGAAGCAGCCCTCTTTGAAGACTTTCTCTTCCTCGCGGGGCGTGGAACAGCATCAGTTTCCGCCTGCTTAAGCACGAGATTGGTCAGCAGTGATACCTTCTTAGCTGCAAAGAAGAAAATGAAAAGACGGTTAGAATATTACCCAAGGAACGAGGTTAGAAGGGCCGTCGAAGAGTTGACCCCCGGACACGATATCAAGGAGTCGGATCCCGGTCAGAACCAGGTCCCGCTCCCCGATGGAGTTGGCGTCGAGGGGAGTGAAAGAGTCCCCCCAACGATAAAGCTGGATGCAGTGGAGAATCTGGAAATCCTCCTCGGAGTAAGTGTGGAAAGCGGGAGCAGGATCCGCCTCAACCTCCCATCGGGGCCATGGAATAGAGCTGTTTAGGATGAAGAAATAACTCCTCTTCTAACCGCTGTTATCGGGCCCCGAATCAGTGATGAGCCCCCGACCCTTGGCAACCTTCCAGGTATCGCCATTCCAGCTGTACCGACAGAGCTGCGCATTGCTCCACTTAGGCATCCACGGATAGAAGGCACAGACCCCGACGTCATTACACTTTAGCCCATAGAAGGTCCGGAAGAGTCGGAGGCTATACGACCATTGTTGGCGGAGGCAAAGCACGCGAAAGGCATTCCACACGCGGATGGCATGGGGGGAGAAAGTGGTCGGATGTGTTTTGTAATATTTACACATCTCGACCATGTCACCGCAGAAGGGGAAGCAGATCCCCGCCGATATTTGCCCGGTGGAGACAAATACCTCCCCTTCCCGGGGACGATTGACTGCAGAATCACCCGGGACGCGAGGCCAAGGATAAGGGAAGCGAGGCTCCCGGGTGGACGTAATGCACCCCTCTCGGAGAGCTGCATCATAGGCAGTGTCGAAAATCTCATTGTAGGCGTAATCGAACTTGAAGGGCTTCCTCCCCCCAGAATTGGACTCGCCGTCTGGAAAGTAATCAGAGTAAGAAAAAGCATAGTCGATTTCCACAAGAGTTCAGGTAAGATCACAGAGATAAAAGAAAAACTATGCTAACAAGTCTCTTTGGGAATCGAAGGAGAAAGCCTTACCAGACATGTCGAATCGGAGAAGAAAGGATGATCTTGAGAGTCGGAGATTCCGGTCGCCAGAGTGTTGATCAGAGAAAGAAAAGAGAGCTCAAGCTTTTGAAAACGCAGAGAATGAAACGGTAAAGAAGAACTGAATAGTACCAAGATTTGGGGTTTTACAGGGGAGAGGACAGCCAAAGAGACGTTGCAATCTGAACCGTTGAAGATTAAGCGCCTCGATCTGAATCGTCGAAGCACTAGAGACAAAACGGCTATAAAGAGCTTTTTCAGAAAAGCAGGCACGGGCACTCAAGCCGTCACTTCATCACTCCTCGCATTTAATAGGTGAGTAATCGAGAAATCTTTTCGGATTCGGTGATTATCCTCGGAATATCGAAAGGTCCGAAGTTGGAAGACACGACAAACTATAAGTCCCTCGGGTCTTGGGGGAAAATGATGGGTTTCGATATAGCCGTTAGGCCCATTAACGGTGACTAAACGACGAGGTAGGCCCACTGGGCCCCAACGAAGCTTAGAAGACCAATACGAAGGGTCCCGACAAGGTCGGTCCCGATATATGAGCTGAACGCTCCCGATGTTACGCCTTTAAGTAGGCCCCGATGATATGCCTTTGAGTAGGCCCCGACATTGAATCCCTGAGAAGATTGGCCCTGTCCCGATGACGAGGGGCCCCGAGCGGTGACCAAATGAGATAACTCTGGAGTCCCCGTCTTCCGTCGGGACTTGCCACCAGAGCACGAGGCCGAGAAATACGCCCACTATCAACATAGTGGGGAAGTGGCCGAAAAAGACGGAACGTGGGTTACTGGCCGAGATAAGCGGAACGTGGCAGTTATCCCAACAGGTAACTGAGGTAACCCCTCCCCTATATAAAAGAAGGAATTACCCCAGGATTGATACGTTTTTTTATATTCACAGACTCATACTCGTTTGCCAGTCTATATCGAGATACTCATTTAAGCATCGGAGAGGGATTCTGGGTCACCGCCCGGTCTATCCCCTTCTTGCAGGATTACTTGGAGCGAAGGAGTTCGGATTTCCGTCAAGAACGTACCGGAGTTCCAACCGTGATCCAACAATAACCAAATATCTACCTAAACTTTAACCAAATACAAAATGCTACTGATCTTTAAAATTTTAAAATTAATTATTCAAACTTTTTAAGCAAATCGTTATTTTAGTTATATTTTTTTTATTAAATTGAACATAAAATAAGAATGTTCGGATCGTATGGGTCTTTTGATGTGTACTCAAAATGGATTGGATAATAAATTAAAAATACTTTCAATAGGATGTTTAATTTGACATCCACTCAATCCATACATGTCTTTCAATTGAGTGTCCAGTTAATTTTTTTTTTTTTGGCCATGGAGTGTCCAGTTAATTGTATTTCGTAAATTAGAGTATTGTAAAAAATGTTATGACCATTTAATTATGATATTTTAACAATAAATAATATTATAATAAATTAAAGTAAATAATTTTTTTATAGAGACTAAAATTATAAAATTTTATCATGGAAAATGATTAGAATTCCGAAATTGAAGATCCGCCATCCTCCGACTGTGTCTAAGTAAACAAATGCCATTAAAGTTGGTTGAAATTACATTATTAGAGAAAATCGGACTGTCGGAATGCAAACAGTCGGAATCTCTATCATGATTCTTTTATGATGTGAAGGGCAGTATGATATTCTTATTAAGTTTAAAATGTAAATTCGCCAGTTTTGTCGAAATTTAATTTTTTACTTAATTAGATAGAAAAATAATTCTTTAGAATATATATATATATATATATATATATATATATATATATATATATATATTATTAGTCACGATCATGAATCAAATAGGCAAGAAGAGGAAATGATGGGCAGCGTAAAGTTACGTAGGTGATCTATCTAATCTAATCTAATTGAATAAAAATATAATAATAATAATTAAAATATTGCATCATAATACCAAATGACCTTCGACCGGAATCCGGCGACCCCCGGCCAAACTCCGGCGACCCCCGGCCGGCCTTCAATTATAATAGGGTTAACATGTCTTTTGGTTCATGATGTTTGATTACTTTTGGGTTTTGATCCATGATATTTTTTTTGGCATAGTTTTGGTACCATATGTTTGTAGAATTTTTCTAGTTTTGGTCCGACCGTTACATTCCGTCCATTTTTTCTGTTAAGTGACATGTGCAAGTCATGTGATCCACCATAAACTTTCAATTTTGTTCAATTTAGTCCCTCTAATACTTTTCTAACCTTCTTTTGTTCAATTTAGTCCCGAAGGTCCATTGAAATTTTGAAATTTTAGAACTAAATTGAACAAAAAAAAAAGGTTATGAAAATATTAGAGGGACTAAATTGAACAGAATTGAAAGTTTATGGTGGATCACGTGACTTGCACATGTCAATTAACGGAAAAAATGGACGGAATGTAACGGTCGGACCAAAACTAGAAAAATTCTACAAACATATGATACCAAAACTATACCAAAAAAAAAACATCATAGAGCAAAACCCAAAAGTGGTCAAACATCATGGACTAAAAGACCTGTTAACCCTTATAATAATAATTAAAAATGTATATATCTATTTAGGGGTATTTAGGTCTTTTAGACATTGTATTAGCTAAGTATGTATTAGCTAAGCATGTATTAGAATATTGTAATGCCAGCAATGAAACGTGCCCTATTGTTTCCAGTCATGAGATTGCTGAACAAATCAATCTATGGAGAATCATAAATCAATCATCAATTATTAAAAAGAAAGTAGATGATGACATTCCAGTTGAGATAAATGCAAAGACACACACCACTACTCATCATCACTCTATATAATAATAAGCAAGAAATAAAAGTGTCTTATATATATATGATCCAAACAGTCTACTACTCATTTTTCATACGCGATACTTTGAGGCTTCAAGTAACTTGATAAGATGAGATTGTTATTATGATGAAATAGATAGTAGATGGTTGATGTTCAATTTGTGTTTTATGTCCGGAATTTGTTCCTCCGGCATCACCATCGTAACGACCACACCCGTGTCTTTGTCGTTGTCGGAGGGTGGGCCCCCAGGAGCGACGATGACAACCCCCTCCCTTCCAACACCTTGAATGCTGTAATCTGCAAATAGAGGCCTCACCCCATTCATCTCCACCCCATACAACTCAGCCTCCATAAGGTCAACAAAAGTCAAGTTGGCTCCATACACAATGAAATCACCCAACATATTGCTTCTCTCCACCGCCTCTTCAATCACCTCATTTTCCTCCACTAATTGGGCCGTCAATAGGCCCAGTAACTCTGTTGGGTCCGAGCCCACCTCTCCCTTCTTCACAAAACATACCTTCTGCCTCCTACTATTATTATTGCTCAAAGAAGAAGAATGATTCTTGCAAATGGTGATCACATTTCCTCCTCCTTCAACTGATCTTACTTCACCTATTAATTTCCAAAGCACGGCGCATATTGACTCGAAAATCGGGGGGATTTGGTCGGATTTGAAGAATTTGATCCACTGAGGGTGTGTTACATGGAAGCTGAATGTCTTCATCATATTCCTGTTGTTGCACTCATCAAACCTCCAGTGGTCTCCTACTGCCTCCACCCGTTTCAGGCAAACCGGATCTTCGCCTTCTTCTTCTTCACATTGGGCCGGGCTCTTTCCACTTGTTGCTATGGGCTTCCATGGTTTGGGCTTTATTGACGCCCGCCCAGCTAGAAATTCAGCCCACATATTAATAAAATCTATCGCCGCAATTGCATCTCCCAGAACATGAGCCCAACTAAGCCCCAAAGACATCCCTCCGCATTTGAATTGGGTTATCTGTTGTCATATGTTACAATTTTGCACGTCACCTCACATCATATCGATAAATATATATTAATGTTGACTACAAACAGAAAAATATATTTTACTTTTTTTTAATAGATTATTATAATTTAAATTTATACATCTGTAATTATAAGAGTCTATTATTTTTTTATACTCTAATTCACTTTCAATTTCCGTTTTATTTACAAGTTAAGTCAAGTTGTATTCTAATAATAGAAAGTCGCAATTGCACCGTAACAAATTTATTTAGAAAATTATACTAAAATATGAGGTCATAAATAAATGAAAATAACACATACGAACATATGTTAAAAATATTGAGATTTAGATACAAATATTAATTATTCGTATATGTCCAACTATAAGGCACACCTTAAAATTGCTCCAAATGTTTACATTTAATCTCAAAACGGGTTACAATTTTTTAATTCATTATATAACAATATTAATTAATAATTCATGAAAAAAAAGCTAAAATAAAATTAATTATACTTATGTTTTACTATTATATATTGAAATCAATAGATTTTGATAAATATTAATATATATATATACTGAATATGAAAATAAAAATATATTATAATTTGTATTTATATTTTATTCTTATAAAACTCTTTTTTTCTCTCACTCTCAATCTCACTTTCTTTCACTTTCAATTTCATTTTAATTAAATGTTAATAACTTTTCAATAAAAAGTTGCAATTGCAAACAAATTTATTTAGAAAATTGCACTAAAATATGGGCAAAAATAAATATAATTAAAAAAAAGATAATATGTTTAAAATAATAAGATTATATAAAATATTAACCACTTGTATGAAATAAAATCTAGAAAAAAATAGTGAACAAAAAATAAATATATAAGTTATAGTTGATATATCGTTTACTGAATATATAATCAATACATTATTATATTATTTAGTTTCATAAACTTATAAAAATATTTAAATAAAAATAACAAGATGGAATGATAAAATAAATTAACTCGATTGTTTAAGATACATAAAATTCAGGAAACATAATTTTTTTATAAGAAATATACATAATTTTTCTACCACTCAGTTGTAAAAATTAACTATTCTATTGTCTGGATAATTTTTTAAGTTACAAGTAACTAAATTACATTGTTAAGTAGATATTAAGAAACTCTAAAATTGCATAATGTATGTCTTTTCTTATTTCTCACCGAAATTGTTATTTGCACATACCTTTTATAACCATCGTAACTGTATTCTTTCATGTATATTTTAAATTAAATAAGCAATTATATTAACATCATTACCTCAAATATTGTTTATATTTTTAATTGTCAATTAATTGTAGAAATAACTATACAATATTACGAAATTATCTATAAGATACTACAGTTATTGACAATAATATTTAACAAGTATTTATTTACCTTAATATATATTTTGATGGTTTGTAATTAGTATACCCGAAAATTATAATATTATTTGCATAAACATATTACTAAGGAATATAACATTTGTTCACACACATTAAAATATAATTATATAAACTTGTATTTGTATATACACTTCAAATATGTAGTAGTATTTCTTTTGTTTTTAATAAATTATTTCAAATGATAAAAGTTATTTAGATTAATTATAAATATGAAATTTAAGTTTTTTTTAATAATAACAATAATATATATATATATGAATGACTTAATGCGAGCCAACTAATAATATGTTATTGCGGATCTTTGTTTAGACTTTAAAGACACAGCTGCAGACTCAGTTGGCACCTTCCCTTCCCCTCTTAAAGTTCATTTATTTACTTACTGTCTGTCTCTATCTGTCCCAACCAATTTATGAGATCGCGAAAGTGCACGGTGACGGTACTCTTATACTACTATACAAGAGGGACCCCAAAAATTCAATAATTTTACTGTTCTCTATGTCAGTCTAGTTTTTATTTTTAATAACGTTTTTACTTAATTATTTTTTACTATTTTTAAAAACTATAATTTTGTTCAATTAAGTTAGATAATAGCTATGTATTATAGTATAACAGACAATCCTTTAACCAAATGTTATGAATTTAATTCCCGCATGTGACTATAGAATTGATTCATAATCAGTATTTTTAGCATTAAGAATTGACTCGGTGCAAGTGGAGACTAATCTAAGTGTGGTGTTTTACTCCAGATAGGGGCACTCTGACAACAAATAATGACACTAGTTATTATCGGTGTTTATGAGTTAAAATCATTTTTACAGATTCTGATTTTAAATGCACATTATAATGATATGTGGTAGAAAAGATTATTTTAAACTTTAAAATGCATAAAAAATAAACATTATTAAATAATATTATATACTTTTAATATCTATAAATAAATTATTTCTTTTTAATTTAATATAATAATATCTAATTTTAAATACCATAATTAAAGTAATATCAAAATGTCAGTCTAACAATGTTTTTGCTTAATTTTTTCACTATTTTAATAAATTATAATTCAAATTATATAATAACAGTAGATAGAACCAGTAATTTTATGGTTTAAAATCAATTATAGAGTTTAAGACTTTAAACGTGCATTATTGTGTCATGTAATACAACAAATTATTCTGAACATTAAAATATGTAAAAAAAAAATCGATATCATTAAATAATATTGTATAGTACTCTTAATAACTACAAATATATTCATTCATTTTAATTTACTTTCATAATATCTAATTTTGAATACCGTAATTAAACAATGTAAATTTTTCTATAGTAGTCTAATTACAAATAATTTGTTCATGTAAAAATAGAAGTGAAAACCTTTTAAATGATATATGATATTATACATTTCTAATTTACATACATCAATGTAAACTTTTTATAAAAATAAGATAAATATATTTTATTAATATATGAATTAAAAAAAATGAAAAAACGATTCAATAATAATATTATTAGAGCATAAATTTTTATATACAGATGATTCAGCGCAAATTAAGGGTAAGTAACCAAAAATATAATACTAATTTAATAACATATATATGATGGAAACGTAAGTGAGTGGTACCTTTTAAAGAAAGCCAAGTAATTTATGGTTTAAGTAGACCTTTATTTATTTAGTTTAGGAGTGGATTAGAGAATTATATATATATATTTTGTTACTGTTTGGATGAGTAACAAACTAGGAGGAATGTGGTTATCTTTTTAGGAATCCGTAGTGATGATTTTGTAGTGTATCTATCGTTTGCGTAAGTTAGATTCTTTCTTCAGGGTATATATTATGGAAAAACAAACTCTTAAGTTGGGTGGTCCCGACCTATAAGAAGCATGCGTTTGATAAAATCAATAAATATGGAAATTCGGGGAAAATTTGACTTGGACTGTCATTTGGATCTACACCCGAAAATTGGATCTCCCGTTTCTTCATTATTTTAGTCGTACTAGTTACTAACCGTACGTTTGGTGGTGGAACTTTGTACAATTATAGATAGAGAAAATTAAATTATGTGAGCCCTAAATGTATAATATTATGCTAATAATAAAAGAGAAACACTAATTATACAAAGAGTTACCAATTAATTGGTAATGGGAGAATATATATATATATAAAAAGCAAGAAATGTATAGGTAGGCGGTACCTGTATGAGACATGGGGGAGAGAAGGAGATGTCGGGTCCAATGACTTGGTGGTAAATGAGAAGATTTCTGTGGTTTTCCGATGAAGAGGAGGAGAGCCACTCCTGGACGGTGTTGTCGCAGATAGCCTCAATAATCCTGACACCGCAGTCGTTGCACTTAATGTATGGCCGTCCTGTCTCCGCCCACCTCTTCAACCGCCCACACACTATGTAGTAGGTGTTGAGCCACTCGAACATCGCCTCTTTTATGCTGCTTATCGTAACACCCTCCAGTTCCAGTATTTGTAATTTTAATATCAGACAGACAGACTGACAGTTAGTTGATGATGATCAATACTAACTAATTCATTTGTTGCAAATTAATTAATTAATATATATATACCTACCTGAGCGGCTTGGCTACTGAAATAGTAGAGTCCGGTTAGGTAGTGAAGCTTCATGGCTACATCCATTGGACTCAGCTCGTGGACAACGTCTGCGCCCGTCACCTTTGACGGCCCAACTGAGGATAGCTTCAAGCTGTGTACCACCACCATTCTTCCTCCTTTTTTGCTTCTCTTTTCTTTTTTGGAGTGAGAGAAACACTGTGATTGATATATATATATATATATATATAATATAGGATAGGATAGGAGAGACCGATGAACAGTTAATGATTTTAGGTGAGCTTTCTCTTTCTTCTTTACTCCTCCTATGACTCATACACTTCTACTTAACCTAGTCTTCTCTACTCATCCTTACATAGTTAATGTTTCCCAACTGTTTCAGATGACCTATTAAACAGGCAACAAACACTCCTTTTTATTATATACGTACATATTGTTTCGTCTGAACCCGCTATTGATTTGACGGGCTCGACGAATATTCGCTTCGCTGTGTTCGATCCTTCGACTTGCGCTCCTGACTTCAAGCTTGTCGTCCGGACCTGCACAAAGGGGCAGTAACCAGTACGGAGGGGTGGTGTCGGTTGAGCCCTCTCCGATACTTAAATGAGTATTCTAGAGATAGAAAGCTAGAGATAAGTCAACCCTAGAACCGATCCCGGTTTTTGTGCGGTTTGACGCAGGTTTAAAGGAAAGTGTGAACCGTCGTCTGGTTTGATTGAAGTTGGCTATCAGAAAACTCTAACTTGGTGTGAGGACACAAACGGGATACACGCGCTGTAGACGACGACTCGGGTCACGTCGGATTCGGACGACCCTGGCGCGATCCGGGTCGTCTAGGGCAATCCGGACGCATGTGTCGCGCATCCGGACCGTTTTAAACCTCGAGAGCGTGTTTTGACGGTTTACGTGATTTTGACGTGTTTGCGAAGTCCGGAATGTAAATACGAACCCCAATTGGACATATATCCATCACTTGCCCCCGAGTCAAATAATGGCTTGACCCTTAATTGACTCTATTTTAAGATAGGATACATGTCCAATTTGGGCCCGATGCTGACCTCAGGCGATGGTTTGTTGTCAGTTGGGCACGTGGGCCTTGATTTCACCTAACTTTATTTTTCTTGGCGAGTATTTGATATCTGCTGATAGGATTAGTGTAACAGATATGCATATATATATATATACGACGAATATATGTGACGAGTTATAAACTTATGTAATCATGGTCACGGGTGTTTGACATGCACAAGAATATACTAATCATGAATGTATTAACTATGGACGTATCCGACACGCACATGACGAGTGTGATGATACGAGTGTGCATGTTGTGACGACGTGTCATTAATAATAAGATCATGCAATCAACAATGTGATGATGAAAAAATGGATCATGGTTTAAGATAAATAAATCATGTCTACATATAGCACATGAGTATGGTTGCACATGTCGAGTCTAAAAATGACGTGCGTTGTAACAAGGATGTAAAAACACTTAGTCATGCCACTAAAGATTTGTAGAAAATAGAGAGGGGTCAAGGATTACCCATATGATCAAACACTATTAATGGAAATAGGAGAGGGAATTTCCATAAACCTTCACACTTAATAGTTTTTAGGAGCTCTCTCATTTCTTGGAGAAGAAGAAACTTTGGAGTGGCAAATTTGGAGGCCAAATATTTAAAGACCAAGCAATTCCCGGGCAGCTATCAAACCATCACCACAGAAGAGATTTCCGGCAGGAGGAGGAGGCCACGGCGCGGTGGAGCACGGCGGCGCGTGACTGAGGGCGGTGACGCGTGGCTGATCGGCGACGACGGGATTTTTCCGGCAGCGGTGGACGGCTCTCCGACATCGTCTCATGGTGGTGAGTCCAATTTCGGGTATGGCTGGACTATTTGCAACTTTGTTTAGGCTCAATTTGACTTTGATTGTCTCTTGAAATTGATTACTCTAGAATGCACACAAGTTGTTTGTTAAAATTCCTAAAAGAGGTTAGTCCCCCAAATCGGCCAAAATTTTGGCTAAGTGCTGAAAATTTATTAACATGATTGTAAGTAGTAATACTCCTCTCATGTACGGTGATCATTGTCGACATGTTGCACCATGATGTAGATAGTGTTCGAACATGCTTGATGTTGATTGTTGATAGTTGATAATTGATTATTGTTATCTCCTTCATAATAAAACACTTAGAGAATATTTCTTGATGGTTGATATTCACTACTTGACATTCGTCGTCTGTCGTATGTCGACTGTCGTCTGCTACCATAGCAAAACACTTAGAAAATATTTCTTGATTGTTGACGCTTGTTAACTGACGTCTGCCATCATATAGAAAATATTTCTTGATTGTTGATCCTTTCTATCTGACATGTGTCGTGTGTCGAATGCTGACATGGTGGAACACTTAAAAAACATTCCTTGGTAGTCGACACTTGTTATATGTCGACTACTGACATAGTGGTACACTTAGAAAATATTTCTTGATAGTCGACGCTTGTTATCATTCGACTGCTGACATGGTGGAACACTTAGAAAATATTCATTGGTAGTCGACACTTGTTATATGACGAGTGGTGACATAGTGGAACACTTAAAAGATATTCCTTGATAGTCGACGCTTGTTATCAGCCGACTGCTGACATAGTGGAACACTTAGAAAATGTTCCTTGATACCCATATACATGTTGTAGACCTGCATTTAATAGAAGATACATCCAAGTAAAGACGTTAGTGCTATAATCATATTCACACTTGTTACCTTAAGAAAATGCATAGTGTCATGTAGTCGCGCGTAGATCACATAACGCACGTAAGTGTCGGGACGAGGCCCATGTCGATATAGAGGTGCTCCCCGAGGGGGATGTCGCTATGTGATGTATAGAGACTAACAAGTCTATAGATATGTGGTTGTCTTCATGTGAAGAGTGTTCGTTGCTTAGTGCTCGCATAGGTAGCTATCATATATACGTGCGCTGATCAAGTTGTTATCTGCCTTTGCAGGTTAGATTGTCTGGACGGTTTCTTTGAGTTCACGCTTCCAGCTAATCTGAGATAGTTGCTATGAGTAAGTCTCCCATTCCTACCCTGTGTGTTACTTTCTGTTCAGATACCGGCGGCGAGTCAGAGGCCGATTTGATAGCATACTTGGATAGCGAGTTAGGAGCTGATACTGATCGCACATTGGAGTCTGCAGCCGAGATAGAGACGATAGAGGTGACCCAGTAATTTTGTAACAACCGAATAAATGAAGAGCGACATATGTTGTATGCGTCTTCCTCCGGACTCTGTCCATACTTGGAAGCTGTATTCCCTTATGACGTACTTCGAGTACCCCAGGACAACCTACGATTCCTCATGACGACTTGTCCGCTGTTTACTTAGGGCAGATTCGGGAAGGCCTGCGCTTTCCTTATTGTCCGGACCTGGTTGATCTCTGCCAATATTATCAGATCTCGCCATTGGATCTTGCGCCTGCTGGGCTCCGTGTGTAGACTTGCTTCCGAGTATTGTTTCACCAGCAGTCATGGCATCGGTTATCTTCCGTTGTTTCTACCAACTTCTGCGTCCGTACGTAACGGGGTTGTGTGGCATGAAGATGCGTTGGCCTTGTCTTCAAGAAAAGGGGTTTACTTCACTTGGGCTTGGAGACGCGGAGTGGGATAGTGATGTCCGACTTGCTGGGAAGGCTGACCGTTCCGGCTCTCATTGGCGACATCAATACTTCTTCGTGTGTGATGTCGGTACTACTTGTGATACAACACATGTTGTAGAGGCTGATCCTGCCCCCGCCTTCTCTGAGCTCTCTTCGGACGACAAGAAGGTTTTGAAGCATATATATCAGTGTCAACAATCGCGCACTTATCAGTGTTTGTTGCGTGCATCAGATTAGGAGTTGATTGATGCTGGGATTCATGTACTTTCTTTTGAGGATTCGGTATTCTTAAAGCCTTTATAACTTCTTACTATGTTGCTATGTAGGTTGTTTTGATGGAAAGAGCTCGTCCTTGCAGACGGATCCTGCTCCTGTTATATCTTCTTCCAAGAAGGTCGTGTTGTCTTCTGCTCCTCCTCCACCTAAGGCTTCCGGTCCTGGCCGCGGCAAGGGATTGATGGGTAAAATGTTTCCTTGTGATTTTCTTTTTGACTTACTACTCCTCCAAGTTGTTGTTCTTAACTTGAATTTATTTGCAGGTCGCTCACCACTCATGACTGAGCGCGTCGTTCCTGCTCCAAACTCCAGCATTCCAGCTAAGAGATCCGACACGGCGGCGCGTGGCTCGAATGACTCTAAGCGCGCTAAGGTTGGTGCGACAAGCCAAACTCCTTCCTGCGGGAGGGTAAAAGGAGTGGAAGGTCGCACTGAGGCGCCTTCTACCCCCCGGTCGAAGGGCTGACCCGTGGAGGAATGTACTCCTCGTCGATGTATATGTCGCAAGCTTCTTTCTTTTGCTATCCTTGCCTTATTTTGATTGTTGTTTGCTTCACAGCGCTCTCAACACTTGGGCGTGCTGATCTGATTCGTCCTTTGGAGGGCGACATTTCTGGGAGTGACTGGACACCTTTTGCTATCGGTGGTCCTCGATTTGCTAAGGATTCTAAACTTAGCATTCCGGAGGTAGGAGTTCGAGTGCTGCAGAGGTGTGTGCCTCCTGGCGATCGGCGCATTCGACCATCGACTGATGAAGAGGCACATGCTTATTGATGGGTTCTGATGTAATCGTTAGCCCCGTTAACAGTCATTAGACGACGAGTAAGTCTAGTGGGCCTCGTGAAAGGCCAGGAAGGCCCAAAAGCCCAGTATGAAGGGTCCCGACCCCAGCGGTCCCGATATATGAGCTGAATGCTCCCGACAAGAAGCCTCTGAGTAGGCCCCGATATGCCTTTGTAAAGGCCCCGATAATAAAGCCCCGCGGAGGCTGGACCTGTCTCGTGAGACAAAGGGTGGTCCTGGGTGGTGACCTAGAATGAGATAACTCTGGAGTCCCCGACAGGAGTTGGGACTTGTGATCAGAGGATAAGACCGAGAAACCCGCCTACTAGATAGAGTAGTGGGGAGACGGTTAAGATATAGATAAACCTCCCCCGAGATACGCAGGGCGTGCCCGAGATACTCGGAGAGTGGGCAAGATACGCGGAGCGTGGGGCGAGATATACGGAATCCCGAACGAGATATACGGAATCGTGGGTAAAACTGCCAGGCGCAGTCTCAGGTAACTGAGTAACTTCCCCTCCTATATAAAGGAGGAAGTTACCTCAGAAAACACATTCTCTAATACGAACTTAGACTATTGCTTCCCACCCCATTGATCACATACTCATTTAAGCATCAGAGAGGGATTCTGGGTCACCACCCAGGTCATCCCCTTTTGCAGGATTACGCGGAGCCCAGGAGTTCGCGCTTTCCGTCAAGAACGTAACGGAGCTTCGCCCGTGATCCAACACTTATGTTGAGGGTGCCTTGACTCGATTCGATCCTGTGAGAATCAATCTTCTCTTTTTCGTTATTTGTATGAAAGCATGCATTGTTATGACACTTTTATGCCTTGTTTGTTTTTGCATTGTTCACAAGTCGTTGCCGACATGGTGAACATGTCGTCATTTGTGATGGAGCTTACGAGAGAGAAGTGAGCTGCAGTTGAGAAGTGCGACGCTGTTCATCATGAGCTTCCTCAATCTAAGGAGAGGGTGCGCACTCTTAACTCGAAGGCAGCAGATTTTGAGGCTCGTTACAACTCTCACCGGGCTTGACTTGACGAGCTTCAGGAAGAGATTGTTTCTCTTGAAAAGAAGATCACAGATGATGTTAACGCGCATGAGATAGCGTTGCGTGCTGCGCGCGAGGAGGGATTTAAGGCTGGCAAGGAGGAGGGGCTTGCTGAGTATCCAACCACTCCTGCCTTTGTTAGTGCGGTCGATGCCGCCGCTAAGGTGAAGTCTGATAAGCGTATGGGGGAGTTTGTAGAGGATTACATCCGTAGGGTGAGCATTCTTGCCCCCGACTTCCCTTTTGACAAGCTGGGTCCTTACGCGAATTATGCTGTCGGACATGTTAACGCTTTGCGTCGTTGGGCACTTGAGGATGCCAACTATGAGATGTTGTTTGGTGATGATGATGGTATCGACCTTGTTATCACCTCTGCTGAGATCATGGAAGTTTCCCCCGAGCAAGCTGGAGATGATGACATCTCGCGAGTGGCGTCAGGTTGATTGTCATGAGCGTGTTAAACTCTTGACATAGATTTTGGTTCCCGTGTTTTGAGTTGGGGTTGTTCTGGGAGTTGACCCTTGAAGCTTTGTTTATATTCTCCTTGCTTTGTATTTTGTCGTCTAGACCTGACTTGATCGTAGTGAAAATTCATGATAACTTGTTAGTAATATTTCATACCTTGTGTTATCGTAATCGTCCATATATATTGGACTTGCATGATATGATTGATTTCCTTGTTGTAGTGGATATAACATCCGTAGCTGCGATCATAGGACGTGCGTCGCTAAGTGTCATGAGTGCCCATCTTGTTTTAAATCCAAGGAATGGCGTAATGAGTGTATTGAGTACTTGTCGTGTTTATGGATAGTAACACGCAAAATCATGTGATATCATCGCACTCGGCGCTGGCACTTGGCACGAGGGCACTTGGCGCTGACACTTGGCATATAGTAGAGTCGTCTTGGCGAGGCAAGACATTAGTTTATACCGTCTCTTAGTTCCACTCTAAGGCGACGTTGTGACAAGACGCTACTTGTTCTATACTATGCGTTTTTCCATCCGTCAGTTGGGCACATCCCGTGTGACGTTGTTGCAAATTTTTTCCATGGCTAGACCCGTACTTACTTTGCGATACTACTACGCCTCCACTTGCTTAACCCAAGGGACGGAACAGAGGTCATATCAATACGCCTTGTAGTTTTTACCGTCTCTTGAACCACTTCAAGGCGACGTTGTGGCAAGACGCTACTTGCTCTATGCTATGCGTTTTTCCATCCGTCAGTTGGGCACATCCCGCGTGACGTTGTTGTAATGCCTTTCATGGTTATTCCCGTACTTACCCTGCGATGCTACTGCACCTCTCCGTGGTTAGTCCACAAGGACTGCACAAGACCGCTTTAGAACGACTTGCAGTTTTTTCCGTCTCTTGGTCCACTCCATGGCGACGTTGTGGCAAGACACTACTTGCTGCATTTGGTGTGTTTTATTCTGTTATTTGCTCAAGGTCAAATTAGCGTTGTACAAGACTCGACTTTTAAGTTTAGTGAGTTTTTGAGACACGGTGCGCTCCTGCTAGCGTGTATCAACCCGTGATGGGGAAGCATACTTTGTAATAGCATGGGATTGCCCTCTATAGAGAGGATGTCGCGCCATGATGTATCAACCCGCATTGGGGAAGCATACTTTGTAATTGTATGGGGTTGTCGTCTAACAAGAGGACGTCCACCATATTGTATCAACCCGCGTTGGGGAAGCATACTTCGTAGCAGCATGGTGTTCTCGTCTAACAAGAGGACGTCCGCCATGTCGGGGTAATCAGTCCCTTTGAAAGTTGCTGCATCCTGTTTTGAACTCAGGGAATGGCTATGAACATGAGGATTTGCCTCTAACAAGAGGATTTCGCAGCATGCCATTTTTTAGTTGTGAACATGGGGGTTGCCCTCACAAGGAGGATGTCGCAGCATGTCACTTGTAAATAAATATTGGTTTGAACTCAAGATGTAGTGTGTTGTCGACGTTAGTTAGAGTGGTTCGAGTGGTAATGGAAGCTTGTTCTCTAGGAGGATAACGTATATCTCCTCAACCTCCGTGTTGTGTGGAGTGAAGATGTAATCATTGTTGACGCCTATGCCTCCGTTTGGCTGCTTGTTGACTTGAACTTCCCCTTCCTGGCTGAGAGGTGTACCCCATCCCAACTCTCGTTTACATGTGATAGCAGTGTCCAGCTTATCTTTTAAGTCTGCCATAGTGTGAGTGGTTTGCCATCCACGTATTCTTCCGAAAAGGAGGAAAGATGGAGCATTCATGTGCAAGAAGAATGTGTTGATCACATCTCCTTTTATTGCTCTAACCAGAACGACGTTGTAGGCAAACCTTCTGAAATAACTCATTATTGGCTCATCTTCTCCCTGCTTGACATCCCAAACACTTTGCCATGCTGGGAAGCAGATTCTCTCTGGCAGAATTACGAGGCTTAAGACTTGTTATTTACTTTCTCCATCACCAGACTCAGGGTTCAATCTTCTCTTCTTGTATGTGTCGACCATTGATATGGTGACGTGTTGTCTGATTCGTAGTGCGTTGACATAACACTTTCGTGCTGTTGTCTGATCTCCAAGTACTTCGCCAATTCCATTCCTTGTTGGGAACTTCATTTTTTGGTGAATAGTGGATGGAACGATCTCGTAAGGGTTTATTGTTGTTCTTCCCAGGATTCCGCTGTATGCTCCTAGAGATTCCACCACCACAAAGGTGACGTCGACGCTGAGCATTTTCCATCCTTCACCAAAGATGACTGGAAATGTAATTGTTCCCAATGGACAAGTTGCAGCGCCAGTGAAGCTAGCCAAAGTGAAGGTCCCAGGAGTAAGGTCTGCTATTGTCTTTCCTAATTGTTCGAGCACTCCACATGCAATATGTCGGCAGAACTTCCTCCGTCAACAAGAATGCGTTTTTGTGATAACGAGAGCGTCGTCATGAGGGTAGACAATGTGCTTCATGTCCGCCCATTGAATGAAAACGTTGTCTTCTTCAGGTTGGCGGCGCTTCCCATATTTAGGAAGCGTCTTTACTTATGAAGCGTACACATCTCTTGAATTAGAGACGTGACCCCCAGCAGCTGGGCCCCCGTGAATGACATTGATTACTCTTATTTTGACAAGAGGTGGGTTATCATTCGCTTTCTCTTTGCCTTTTCCTGATAACTCTGCATTGGCTTTCCTTGGACGTTTGTCACCTTGGTCGACGTAGTGCTTCAGTTCTCCTTTGAGCACGAAATTGTTTATGCGGAATCTCAGACTTACACAGCTGTTTGTTTCATGGCCATATACCTCATGGTTTTCACACCACTTGTCTTCTTCTTTTCCCAATGGGCCTTTGCGGAAGTTGAAAGGCTCTTTCCACATTTTGGTTTCTTTCATATCTTTTAAGATAATAGATAGTGGCGCGTTTAAAGGAATGCAATCAGCGAGATTAATCTCTTTGGGCTTTTGGAAGTCCGACTGAAATGGCCTTTTCTGTTGTGGTTGCCACTGCTTATTTTGCTGGTTGCCTTGTGGTGGTCTCGCTGGATTGTTTTTGTTGTTGTCCTTTGCACAAGCAGCGCTCATCTTAGCTTTTTTTTGTTGCCTGAACCTTTCCAGGTCCACGAACTCTTTTACTCTTGATGCCAACTCTTCAAGTGTCTCAGCATGGCGTTTGGACATCTTCTCAACGAGTGCATATCCTTTTCGACCCGAGTTGTTTATAAAGGCTCGAACTATCTCCCCCTCGGTCAAATTTCCTTGAATGTCAGCGATGTTTTGGTTGAAACAGATGTAGTAATCTGCCAACGATTCTTCGTTTAGCTGCTATACATCATTCAACGCGTTCGATCCTTTTAGGAGCATACACTCTCTCATATATCGTTGTATGAACTTTGCCTTCAAATATGGCCAAGAGGTTACGCTCCCGCATGGAAGTGAGAAGAACCAGTGTGCTGCCGTTCCTGCTAAAGTTTGGGAAAACGTAATGGCCACATGATGAGGATTATCGGTTCTCCCGAGTAGAGAGGCTTCGTGCTGCTGCACATGCTCGATTGGTCTCCCTTTCCTCGATATTTTTCTATCCGGATTCCGTAGAGCGCATCAGGCACACGGCTGTGCACAAGTTCATCCGTGAAGGGGTGAGACACGTTCTCAGCCAACGCGTTCATGCCTTTCATTTTAGATTCTTTAATCTCCTGTTCAATTATGGCCTCCAGCCCCTTCGACGTGAGCCCTGCTATTGGAACGTCATTATTGACCATTGTCCTTTTCCAACCAGTATTGCGATACAACCCTGCATGCTCTTGGCTTGTTTCCTGGTAGGAACTCTCCTTGTAATACTGCTGTGAGTGTGGAAGCGGAGGCTGCCTCCACGTCTCTTCTTGACCCTGCGCCCTATCGTAGGGAGTGTACGAATGCGTCGCTTCCTTGATTCATTCCTTGCTTGCTGATACTAGAATATATCTTCCGGATATTGTTCTCCTCCGTGGAAGGGGGTCTCTTGGCGGGCAGCGTTGCCTGACATTGCCCTTGCAGGCATGGCTTGACCATTGAATGGTGGCGGTGGTGGAATATATCCTTGGCTTCTTAAGGTTTCCCGATAGCTAACAGATCTTCCAGCGCAGCCATCATGGCAGGAGTCACTACTGGAGCTGGGTTTGCACCTCTTTGCGTGCTTCCTGCAGGCATTCCATACGCTTCATGCTCGTACCCTGGCGGAGGTGTGTTGTGCACTCCTGGTTCATGCTGTGGTGGCGACACACTTCTTGCAGGCACGGAGGAAGCAATCGAGGTAGCCTCGGGGAGTTGAGATGGTCCTGGCTGACTCCTTGCTGGTACTTGTCTGCTTGATTGCTCGACACCTGTCTTTCTCGGGCGACCTGGGCATTTCTTCTTTTCTTGCAGGTTGACACTGTCGGGAGGAGGATGATTGCTCGTCATAGCTTGTGGTGCAATATATCTTCTTGTTCGAATCCTGCGGACAACGTCAAATGTTTCATCCGAACCCTCTTGATCTAACAGACTCGACGAATCTTCGCTTCGTTCGTTGTGTTCGATCCTTTGACTTGCGCTTCTGACTTCAAGCTTGTCGTCCGGACCTGCACACAGGGGCAGTAACCAGCACAGAGGGGGGGGGGGTGCCGGTTGAGCCCTCTCCGATGCTTAAATGAGTATTCTATAGAGAGAAAGTTAGAGAGAAGTCAGAGCTCTTAAGCCAATCTCAAGTGAATGTGTCTAAAATGGATGGCTTAGGCTCCCTATTTATAGGCAACCTTATCTCGGTTTTTGTGCAGTTTGACGCCGGTTTAAAGGAAAATGTGAACCGTCGTCTGGTTTGATTGAAGCTGGCTATCAGAAACTCTAACTTTGTGTGAGGACAACGGGATACACGTGTTGCAGACGACGACTCGGGTCCCGTCGGGTCTGGACGACCCTGGCGTGATCCGGGTCGTCTAGGGCAATCTGGAGGTTCGGTCCGGACGCGTGTGTCGCGCGTGCGGACTGTTTTAAACCTTGAAAGTTTGTTTTGACGGTTTGTGTGATTTTGACGTGTTTACGAAGTCCGGAATGTAAATACGAACCCGAATTGGGCATATATCCATCACATATCTCTGTGGGTGAGAGCTCAGCATGATTTTTCTGGAAAATGTTCATAGCTATAGTTTTTTAGTTTTTTTTACTATTTTTCCTAACTCGAAGTTAAATCTTTGAAAAGTTCCGATTTTGTCGAAATATCTAATTTGGGACGGGCTGGGGACAACCTGAAGTTACACATAAAATTAAAAATAAATCTTTATATTTTCAACTCAAAATATAAGTTCAAGTTCAAACATTCATTAAGTTCACGAACACTACATCAAGTTTACAAACACATTTATCAAGTTAACACACATATATCAAGTAAGGTGAATTACTATATTTAGATTATTTAGGTTGTAAAATGTTGAGCTAAGATAAGTTACTCGGGACTTTTCTAAAAAAGTCCTAGCCCTAGTTGGGAGTAAAAGTCCCTCCCATACAGGCTCGGACACAATTTCAAGACGGGCTCGGGACGAGTTCCTCAGAATTTCGGAATTTTCGGTGTTTATGCTCCGCACTACGTATATCCATATCCTTAATATAAATAAATTATATAGGAGTATGGTATTTCCATGTACTCCCTTATACAATGTATGTAGACTAAGTTAGTTAGTTGTAGTTCTAGTATAAATACTAACTAATGTACATTGTAATCATTTGATTTGGAGTATTGAATATACATGCATTCTCTCTAAATCCTCTCCACTGAATATGGTATCAAAGCACGGTTGAGATTTCTTGGAGATCAAGCTACTGGTTTCTTCTTCGATTCAGTGCTTCGATTCTTAAATTCTCTTGATCACGACTCCTTGTAAGTCTATTGGATCAAGAATCTGTCGCTTTTTAGCTCAATTGGATCATCTTGATTAGGATTGAGCAATTGAGGTGGTTTCTGTTGATCTAGTTGATCTGCTTGCTTCGATTGCAAGTTTTATTGCTTGGCTGCATTTGCGATTCTTTCTCTAGTGGATCTGAATCATGATTTGGACCTGGAATTCGTGGATATTGTTTGAGATTTGGATTGCTTTGTCTCATTGCCAGCTATTGGCAGCTTGTAATTTCGTCATATTCTTGTGGAATTTTGTGGCTATTTCGTTCAGATTGTTGATATCTCTTGAATTGCAAGACAAATTGCTCTTTGTATACTAGATTTGAGGAGCATTTGAGGAGTATTTTGTGGCACTTGGAGCTGTTCTTCAAGTTTGAAGTTCCTGGAGCTGATTTGTTTTCAGTTGGAGTTGTTCCTCTTCATTCAGTTTCTGTAGGTGAATTGAAGTTCGTTTCATCATTCTCTACAAAAAATTGACTCTCTGTAGGTTCTATTGCTGAGAATTGAGTTTATTTTCAAGATCTGCAATTCGAATTTGGGCCGTTACTTCATTCTGTTCCATCTGCGATTGCTATTGCTCATTGCGATCTTGATTCTGGATTGCCTGGATTGATTCTGTTACTTCTGAGCTTGTATCTGTGGCAGAGATTGCAAGATTGTGAAGTTTTTTTTTTTTTTCTATTCAAGACAATTTGCTTCTTATAATCCGAATTGGAGGTTCAGCTATGACAGAGAATTCAATTGATGATACTCTTGATTCCATTCCAACTTCAAGGCTCCAACAACTACCACGCATGGAGCACTGCCATACGAGAAGGTCTTTTGGTGAAGAACAAGATTGGTTTCATAGATGGCAGCTTTATAAGCTCAAGTGTTCCTGTTGCACAGAGAGTTAAGTGGGATAGGGCTAATGCCATTGTCAAGGCATGGCTTAGGAACACAGTGGCTAAGGAGCTGGTTAATGGTTTTGTTTACAACCCAACTGCCATGTCTATTTGGAATGACTTGAAGGAAATGTTTCATAAGGTTGATGGCACCCAAATTTTCCAATTGATTAGGGAAATCTATCAAACTTCACAGGGTGCCCTCTCCATAACTGAGTATTTTGCGAAAATGAAACAACTTTGGGATGCTCTTAGCTCCATTGATGACTTGATGCTTGAATGCCCAGCTGATCTTAAGTTTGTTAATGAGCACAAGGAGAAGCAAAAGCTTATAGCATTCTTTTTGGGGTTGAATGAGTCTTATGCTCATGTGAAGAGCAGTTTGTTAATGAGGCAGCCACTCCCATTTCTTAGTGTATCTTTCTCTATTTTGGTGCAAGAGGAAAGCCAACGACCCATTTCTGGTTCTATTGGGGATGTTGGAGAATCAACTGCTTTGTACTCAATGAGGAATTCTTTTGGCAATTCAAGGAATTTCAATGGCAATGGTGGAAGGAACAATGCCAATGTTGGGAGAAATTTCAATTCTGGGCCAAGCAATGGAAGCTATGGTGCTTCTAATGGTGCCTCTAATGCCTCAAGAAATGTTGGAAGATTTGGTAAGATTGACAAGTCCAATTAGTTGTGTACCTATTGTGGTAAGATGGGGCACAAGGTTGACACATGTTGGAAGAAGCATGGACTTCCTCCTGGTTTGAAACGCTAATGGAACTCAGCCAATGTTAGTGTTGATGATGGTGCAACTAACATGGTTGAACATACAGTGGCTGGTGATAAGAGGTTTTTCCATGGCATAGCTGAAAATAGGGTTGTTCATACTGGTTTGGATAGAAGGGTTCAACATGTGGCTGCCCAAGATGATTTTGAGCCCCTTTGCTTTGAGGAGGATGATCATGTGTGTGTGAACATGGCAAGTATATCACCACCTTCTTCTATGATATAGATTTTTGATTCAGGGGCAACAAACCACATCACTCACCAGGTGAGCTGGTTGCACAAATTGAGGAAAACTGATTCCAATCATCAGTTTGTTCACTTGCCTAATGGTCACAAGTGTAGAGTGACTCACATTGGCAGTTGCTCATTCTCCTCTGGTTTCACCTTGAATGATATCCTCTTGGTGCCTGATTTCAAATTCAACTTGATTTCAGTGTCTAGGCTTCCAAATCAATTGAATTGCAAAGTGGTATTTACTTTTGATCATGTGTTGACTCAGGCCAAATTGGGAAGCCAGTGGTGATTGGTGAGAGGTCTAGGAGACTCTACATACTCAAAGACTCAGTGCCTTCCACCTCAAGTAAGGTGGTGGCTGCTCCTTCCATTACAACAAATAAGGTGGATGTTTGGACTTGGCATAGGCGTTTGGGACACATCTCAGCTACACACATGGATCATTTGAATGATGTATTGAATTTGAATGATTCTTCTAGTTGTATCAAACAACGTACCATTTGCCCTTTGGCCAAGCAAACCATATTATCATTTCCAATTAGTGCTTCTCATGCCTCTAAACCCTTTGACTTGATTCATTTGGATCTTTGGGGTCCTTATAAGGTTCCTACCATCAAGAATTATCAGTATTTCCTCACCATTGTGGATGATTTTTCAAGAGCTACTTGGGTGTTTCTAATGAGGAATAAGAGTGACACTTTCCCTCACATCAAGAGCTTCTTATTGATGGTTAGAAATTAGTTTAAGGTTATGGTCAAGACATTGATGAGTGATAATGGAACTGAACTCATTAATTCCATTTGCAAGGATTACTTTCTTCAAATTGGAATTCAGCACTGTTGGATCACGGGCGAAGCTCCGTTACGTCCTTGACGGAATGCTTGGACTCCTGGGCTCCGCGTGGTCCTGCAAAAGGGGATGACCTGGGTGGTGACCCAGAATCCCTCTCCGATGCTTAAATGAGTACGGTGATCAATGGGTGGTAAGCAAAAGTATATGTTCGTATCAGAGTCATCCCTTTTCTGAGGTAACCTCCTCCTTTATATAGAAGGAGGAGTTACTCAGTTACCTGTTACTGCGCTTGGCAGTTTTACCCACGATTCCGTATATCTCGCCACGATTCCGTATATCTCGGCTAGGATTCCGTATATCTCGCCCCACGCTCCGCGTATTTTACCCATACCTCCGCGTATCTCGGGCACGCCCTGCGTATCTCGGGGGAGATTATCTATATCTCTAACCGTCTCCCACTACTCTATCTAGTAGGCGGGTTTCTCGGTATTTATCCTCTGATCACAAGTCTCGACTCCTGTCGGGGACTCCAGAGTTGTCTCATTCTAGATCACCACCCAGGACCTTCAGTCTCTACGGGACAGGTCCAGCCTTTACGGGGCTTTGTCATCGGGGCCTTTACTAAGGCATATCGGGGCCTACTCAGAGGCTTCTTATCGGGAGCGTTCAGCTCATTCATCGGGACCGCTAAAGTCGGGACCCTTCGTGCTGGGCCTCTGGGCCTTCAAGGCTTTTCACGAGGCCCATTGGACCTACTCGCCGTCCAGTGGCTGTTAACGGGGCTAACGATTACATCGGAACCCATCATTTGCCCCCAAGACATGGGGGACTTTTAGTTCGTCATGTCTTCCAGTCCAAATCTCTTGACCTTTTTTGTCGAAGGTTTTCGCTTTCATGCCTTCCGATACCGCCGTCGGAGGCTTGGACCTTTGCAATTTTTGGTACCTCAGTTAGAGGCTTTTGTCTTCATACCTTCCGATACCACCGTCGGAGGCTTTGATCTTTGCGTATGATCGTTACATATCAGAGTCTCTTTCTTATGATTGCCTTGGGCCCACCAGGCCCCATGGGCAGTTGCCAAATCCGAGGAGGCTCCTCGGTTACTGCTGCATTAAATGCCTAGGGATAAAGAGACGGCGTTTAAACCAGCGTGACTGCTGTTTTCTGAAAAAGCAACTGTGACGTCAGACACGTCTCCTCCGTGCCTATAATCTCGTCGATTAAGATCGTGTCGTTTCCTCTTCAACGGTGCAGATCAAGCCCGTCCAGCTGTCTCCTCCGTACCGTCCCATAGTTCAACGGCTCTGATCAAATCGTTTCGTCTTCAACGATCACGATTACGTCCCTTCACTTGTCCTTTTGCCTATAAAAGGAAAGACCCTGGTCTCATTCACTTCTTCTGCACTCTCTCGCTTTCAACCCTCCTTGCATTCGAAGTTCTCTCCCAGCTCCTCCTGGTGTTTCAAGTGATCAAGGCAACTTCGACCTTTCCGATCTTCCTTATCCTCACTTCTTTGACCACCGATCATGTCTGGTAAGGATTTCTTTCCACTTTTTTCGTAATTTGCGTACTGTTTACTCTTCTTTTCTCAATTCTTCTTGTCTGCAATCGTTTTAGACGAAGCTAGTTCTGAGGTTAGGGCTCCCTTCGCCTTTGAGTTTGCTGTCAACGAAATATCTGAGGGTTCGTATGAGGCTGCCCTTAGAGAGGGGTGTATCACCTCGGATTGGGAGCCTCGCTTCCCTTACGAGTCCCAAACTGCTGGTAGGAGGAAGCACATTATCACGCCTCCTCGGGCAGGGGAGGTGTTTGTTTCCACTGGACAAATAAGCGCGGGGATTCGGTTCCCCTTCTGTGGAAATATGGTGGAGATGTGCAACTTCTACAAAACGCACCCCTGTACTTTTTCTCCACACGCCATCCGCGTGTGGAATGCCTTCCAACTCCTGTGCCATCGCCAGCAGTGGACATACAGTCTTCTGTTGTTGCGCACTTTTTACGGCATGAAGTGCAACAAAGCCGGTGTCTGCTCCTTCTCCCCCCGACTCCCCAAGTGGACAAAGGAGCAACTTTCACGTTTCGGCTGGGACAGCGAAACTTGGAAGTTTCACAAGGATCGGATTCTGATCCGCGACTCGGGATCCGACAACAGTGGCTGGAAGAAGTACTACTTCTTCGTCCAGCATAGCTCTGTCCCCTGGCCTCGATGGGAGGTCGTGGCGGACCCTGCCCCCAAGCTCCAGGATTACTCCGAGGATGACCTCAACACCCTCCAGATGGTTCAACTCTACCGCTGGGGGGACAATTTCATACCCATCGATGCCAACAAGCTCCAGGAGCGGAACCTGATTGCTATCGGAGTTCGGCTCCTTGACTCTGTTTCTGCAGATTTAGTCGTCTGGGTAATATTTCTAACTATTTTATTTTTACCTTTGCAGCCAAGAAGGCTTCTCTGTTGACTCATCTCATTCTGAAGCAGGGCGAGACTGATGCCGTCCAGAGCGGTTCCAAGCGGAAGCGTAAGCTGGTGAAGAAAGGGGCTTCCTCCTCCACTCCCTTATCTGCTGCTCCTCCGACTGAAGAGCAGGTCGGGGCCAAGAAGGCCAGGCGGGAGGAGATAGATCGGACCTTCGGGGCCACCACCGTCGAGGAAGGTAAGCGCGTTCGTCGTGCAATTAAACGATATAAAAAATTAGTCCCCAAGGAGTTTATCCCCGCCGATCGGGAGTCGCGGGTTCGGGAAATTAAATACTTCCTTCAAGGAGAAGTCCCCCGCGTTCTCAAGGCGGGATACTACAACTTCCATGGGAAAAACCAACATGTCGAACGTCAAATTCTCTGGTGCCCTGGCGGAGTTATTCCTGACCATGTTCGTCCTGCCACCACAGGTCCTTTGAAGACTCCTGCCCCGACGAAGGCTATCATTCCAGCGGAGACTGCAGCTCGGCAGGAACTAATGCTGGAGGATGTCCCGGCGGAAGCTCGGTTCCGTCCAGTGACCGATTTGGAGGCTTCTCCGTCTATCGAAGAGCCTGAAGAGGGGGGCCTGCTTCCCCGCGGCAGGTCGAGGTCCAGGGGTGCACGGCCCGCTGCTAGGGACGTGTCCAAGAGTCCTCCTCCTATTCTTCGCACTCCAACTCCCGAGCCACCTACTGAGGTAGCTCCTCCCACCACCGGGGTTGAGCCTATCCCTCGTCTTCCGATGGACGAGGTGTACAAAATTTACACCTCCGACCAGGCAGCGATCCCCTGGCGTCCGATCGAATCCCTCCACGGGTTTTCGATCCGTCGGGACAATCTTGAGCCCGACTTGGCCCTGCACCTGCTGTCAGGGTCAATTCCTCCTTCTTTGAGACGGCCACTTTACCTGTCGCGGGAGGATATCGAAGAGGAGTTCCGTGCCATGGCCATCCGTCGGATGGAGGTAGTATCCTACCGCTTCATTCTCTTCTTTATTCCTACCTTCAATCACTGAATTTTTATCTTTTTCCCCTCCGTCTTAGAAAACTGCGGACCAGCAGCGTAGCTTTGCCATCGCCTTGGCTTTGAAGAGCGCTTTGGAGGAGGCTGAAGCCAAGTTGAACCCTGAAGCCTTAGCCAAGCTTCAGGTGGAACGTGACGAAGCGGTGGCGGCCAAGAACAAGATGGCCAAGGAGAAGGCTCTCCTCGATGACATGTCCTCAAACCTGCTCAAGAAGGTCCACGACCATGAGGCTGTCATGCGTCGAGAGCGGAAGATGGCCCAGGTGGAGCAGCAGCGGAACGAGGGGGAGAAGCAGCAACTCGTTCGCGAGAAGAACGTCTTCGCGGATCTTCTGGCGGAGGCTAAAGCCAAGCTTGAAGCGGAAAGGGCAGAGTTCTCTGCCAAGCTGGCTGAGGCAAAGGCCCAAGGTCTCGAGGAGGGCCGCGAGGAGGGTCGTCTTCAGGGCCACAGGGAGTATCGGGACTCTGAAGAATTCAAGCTGGCTGCTGTGGAGTTCTGCAAGTCCGAGGTGGAGGACGTTTTGTTCAACGCTGTCGAAGAACTCTACACAGCCTACTCGGATTCCATTGACTTCACGAAGTCCGAGACTCTTGCCCCCGTCGCGGAGAAGTACTTCAACCTCCCCGCGGAGAGTGAAGAGGCTGCCGCCGTGGACCCGACTCCGGCAACTGCGGAGCCTTCTGCCCAAGCCCCTCCAAACCTTGCTCCTTCCGACGCTGCTGAGGATCCATCTTTCAACAAGGACCAAGTTTAATGCTTACATCTTTTAGTCCTTGTTGTCTTTCTCCTTTGTCTTTTTGTAACGAACCTCTTTGGCCTTCTGGCCTTTATATGAGTAGTTTTCTTTCCATCTGTTTTGGCACCGATACTCGTTTGCACTTTATCTAAAGTGGCTTTAAACTTATTACTCAGAACGTTCCGATCAAGTCGGGACTTTACCACTTAAGGCTTCTCGTCCAAAATCGGAACTTCACCACTTAAGGTTTTTCGTCCAAAATCGGGACTTCACCACTTAAGGTTTCTCGTCCAAAATCGGGACTTCACCACTTAAGGTTTCTCGTCCAAAATCAGGACTTCACCACTTAAGGTTTCTCGTCCAAAATCGGGACTTCACCACTTAAGGTTTCTCGTCCCCGCCTTTCAAGGCCGTTTTCACACCCCCTAGGGCTTTTATTGTGTCTCTACCGGACGGCTTAATCGTACCATTTAAGGCTTTTTGCCGCATCATATAGACGACTTACGCGGACCTGTTAAGGCTTTTCCGTACCCGTTAAGGCTATTGGCCGCATCATATAGACGACTTACGCGGACCCATCAGGGCCTTTTTCATACCTAGGCTTTTGGTTGCATCATATAGACGACTTACGTGTACCCCGTAGGGCTTTTGTCCATACCTGTTAAGGCTTTTGGCCGCGCCATATAGACGACTTACGCGTCCCCCGCGGGGCTTTCATCGTACCTCGGAAGGCTTTTTTCGCGTCACTCAGGACGTCTTATTAACAGTTAGAATAAATTTGAAAGCAATTTGATCGGAAGGCAACTTCTTTTATTCACTAATAATTCAAAGTAGGCTTACATCGGATTTTATTGATAGACAATTTGCGCCATTCGTGGCGGCTTCATATCAAACATGATACTTCTTCAAGTGTTCCCCACTGAAGGAATGCTTCAACGTCTTGCCTTCGAGATCCTCTAACTTGTATGCATTGGGCACTGGCATCCCCACGATCTTGTAGGGTCCTTCCCATTTTGGTGACAGCTTGTTGATCTGGTCTTGATGAACAAACTCATTCCTCCGCCAAACAAGTTCTCCCACGAAGAATTGTCGGGACCTGACACGCCGATTATAATATCGGGCTGTTGCCAAACGCATTCGAGCCTGGACTTCATCAGCCTTCCACCTCTTCTCCTCGAGTAGGTCTAAGTCCAGACGTCTCATTTCCTCATTTGTCAGAGGCTCGTAATATTTCGCGCGGTGGGACGCCACCGCTATCTCCACGGGAGCGACTGCCTCCGTGCCATAAACCAGGCCAAACGGAGTTTCTCCTGTTGATTGCTTGGGTGTTGTTCTCACAGCCCATAGCACATTCTCGAGCTCATCCAGCCAATGGCCCTGCAAGGCATAGACTCTCTTCTTCAAGCCATCCATCACGATCTTGTTGGCTGACTCTACCTGGCCGTTGGTCTGAGCGTGGCGGACTGAAGCGGTCCGATGCTCAATATTTAGTTCTTCCAGGTACTCCTTCAACTGAGCCCCATTGAACGGAGGGCCATTGTCGCTGATCAACACTCGCGGGACCCCGTACCGGGATATGATCTGAGTCTGAAGGAACTTGAGGATCTGCTGCCCCGTCGTTCTAGCCAATGCTTTGGCCTCTATCCACTTTGAGAAGTAGTCGATAGCCACGAGTAAGTACTTGCACTGACCTCTCGCTTGGGGAAGTGGTCCCACCAAGTCAATTCCCCATTGCGCGAAGGGCCATGCGCTCCTGATGGGCATCAGGTCCGCGGCGGGAGCCACGATATTTAAGGCGTACCTCTGGCAGGCATCACAAGATCGGACCATCGCGGTCGCTTCTTTGTTCATCGAGGGCCAATAGTAACCCAGGTTCAATGCCTTCCTCACCAGAGATCGGGCTCCCTCATGACAGGCCGCGACTCCTTCGTGTAGTTCCCTTAGGATCCGATTCGTGTCAGGCTCCGCTACACATTTTAAGAAAGGTTTTACATACCCTTTTTTGTATAACTGGTTGTCCACCATCGCGTAGTTGTCTGCAATCCGACGCAATCTGACGGCTGCCACTTTATCATCGGGGAGTACTCCCGTAGTCAGGTACGTGACCATCGGGGTCATCCAAGTGGGCTTCTCCTCTTCCTCCGATCCTGTCTCAATAGCACAGACCTCCACCGGGTCAATGTTTGAGATAATCACCTTCTCTAGGAAGTGCACCTTCCGATTCTCCTCGGGGGCTACTCCCAGGGCAAACTTACTCAAGGCATCCGCTTCCGCGTTCTCTTCCCTCGGGATCGCCTCGATATCAAAGCTTTTGAAGCTTCCTTTCAAAGTCTGCACTTCGTGCAAATATTTCTTCATCGTCGGGCTTTTAGCCTCATAGCTCCCCTGGACTTGATTTACAACCAAGCTAGCATCACACTTCACTTTTAAATGGTCGACCCCCGTGCCCTTGGCAATCTTGAGGCCTGTGATGAGGGCCTCATACTCTGCTTCGTTGTTGGTGGCTTTGAATGTCAACGCCAGGGCATATCGTAAAGGCTCGCCTCCGCTGGGCGGTATCAATACGAATCCTGCCCCCGAGCCTTCTACACTCGATGAACCATCAGTGTACATCTCCCAGGTGTTCTCCTCATTTGGCTGCTCTGGCTGCTGTTCTGTTGTCGGGACTTCCTCCATGGTTGCCCCCTCTGCGGGACCCGTTACTTCCAGATCGGGTGCCGTAGACTCAGCTATAAAATTTTGCCAATGCCTGGCCCTTAATAGCGGTTCTCGGAGCGAAATGAATGCGGAATTCCGTCAGCTCGATGGCCCATTTTACCAATCTCCCCGACGCCTCCGGTCGGTTCAAAAAGTGTTTCAATGGCTGATTAGTCAATACCGTGACTTCATGGGCATGGAAGTAAGGTCGCAGTTTTCGAGCGGCAGTAATCAACGCGAAGAGATACTTCTCAATAGCGGGATAGTTTATTTCAGACTTGGCAAACGCCTTGCTTACATAATAGATAGGCACTTGGTTGCCCTTGACAATCTTAATCAAAACAGAACTAACAGCCACATCAGAAACAGCCAAATAGAGATAGAGCGGCTCGCCTGGAACTGGTTTTGCCAACGGCGGAAGGGTGCGGAGGTGCTGCTTGAGTGCCTGGAACGCCTCCTCGCACTTGTCGGTCCACTCGAACTTCTTGTTAGCCCTCAGTACATCAAAAAAGGGCATAGCTCGATCACTCGCCTTGGATAGGAAGCGGTTCATCGCGGCCAACCGGCCATTCAGCACCTGGACCTCCCGATGAGTCCTCGGAGACTGCATCTCTTCGATTGCTCGCAGCTTCTCAGGGTTCACCTCGATTCCTCTCTGGCTCACCATGAACCCTAGGAATTTCCCCGAGTTCACCCCGAAAGCACATTTGTCGGGGTTCAGCCGAACCTGATGGAACTTCATCCGCTCAAATGCTGCCGCCAAGTTCTGAACATGGTCTTCGGCCTGTCGGGACTTCACCAGCATGTCATCCACGTATGCCTCCATGGTTTTCCCCAGCATGTCTCCGAACAACTTGTTCACCATCCGCTGGTAAGTTGCTCCGGCATTGATCAATCCGAAGGGCATCACGTCGTAATGGTAGACATCACTGTCGGCGTAGAAGGCCGTATGGGGGGCATCCTCCTTCGCCATCTTAATCTGGTTGTACCCGGAATACGCATCCATGAAGCTCAGCAGCTCATGTTCCGATGTAGCGTCCACCAGCTGGTCAATCCTCGGGAGCGGGTAGCAGTCCTTCGGGCAAGCCTTGTTTAGGTCACGGAAGTCGACACACATCCGCCACTTTCCGTTACTCTTTCGCACCAGCACTGGGTTAGCCACCCAAGTCTGGAATCGGAGCTCCTTGATGAATCCAGCATCGAGCAGTCTGCCCACCTCTTGCTGGATCGCGATCCTCTTGTCCGCGCCCATCGGACGCCTTCTCTGCGCGATAGGCTTGATTGCGGGGTCTATCTTCAACTCGTGCACTATCACGTCGGGACTTATTCCTGGCATATCACTCGGGGACCAGGCAAACAGCTCCTTAAACTCTTTCAAGAGCTCGATCAACTCTCGGGCTCTTTCCTCCGATAAGGCAGAGCCGATCTTCACCTTCCTTTGAGGCCCATCGATCTCTACTTCCTTCAAATCCTCCATGGGGGCGGGACGCCCATATTCCTCTCGAGGATCGGTATCCGTCTGAAGGACAATCATGGTCTCCCTCCTTCTCCGTCGGGTGGCGTTAACGTAGCATTTTCGTGATGCCACCTGGTCACCTTTGACCTCTCCGACTCCGTTATCAGTTGGGAACTTCATCTTCTGGTGGACCGTCGAGGCGACTGCCATAAGAGGATTGATGGTGGTCCTCCCGATGATCGCGTTGTATGCCCCCGCAGACTCCACTACGACGAAATCCACGTTTCGTTTCTCCATCTTCCAGCCACTACCAAACTCTACTGGTAAGGTAATCATTCCCAACGGGTAGGAAGTGGAGCCAGAGAATCCCACCATCGGGAAGTCCACCTGCGTCAGGTCCTTCTTCGTCTTTCCCATGGCTTCCAGAGCATCCATGAAAAGAATATCGGAGGAGCTCCCTCCGTCTATCAGGATCCGCTTCATGTCGAATCCATCCACATCCAGGGTCACGACCAAGGCGTCGTCGTGAGGGCTCTCCACGCCAACTAGATCCTCCGCTGAAAAAGAGATCACCATTTCCTCCTTCAGGGTCCACGACCGGGACCTTTTCCCTAACACCACCGCGGCGGATATGGGCGAAGCATCGTTCTCTCTGGAGGCGGAGGTGTCACCTCCCGCTGCCATTCCTCCGTGGATGACGTTGATAGTCCCCCGCCTCTCCTTGCGGGCACCTGATCCCGAAGCCTCATGCTCGACCTTCTTCTTCTTCGGGGATCGGTCGCGGGACTTGGAACGGGAACGGGACCGACTTCTGGAACGGGATCGGCACCGTCCCTTCCCGACGAACTCCTTCAGCTTTCCCTTCTGGATCAGCTTTTCAATCTCCTTCTTCAGCTCCCGACAATTCTCAGTGTCGTGACCATTGGCTCGATGGTAACGACAGTAACGATCAGGACGACCTCCTAGGAATTCGCCTTCCTTCCTCGGGGGGTATCAACCTATTCCTTGCCGTTCCTTCACAGCCAGCACGGAGGTCATCGAGCTGTTGATGGGGACACTTCGACCTTCGCGGTTATCCTTCTTCGGAGGACGCCTGTCCTCCCTTTTCTCGGGACGACCACGGTTCCTACTTCCCTCCGATTTGTCACTCCCCTTGCGATCATCCGACAGCTTGGATGATGCCTTTCCTCTTCCTGACTTCGGGGGGTCGAGCTCCCCTGCAGCAATCTTCGACTCCTGGACGTCAATCTGCTGCTTCACCCTCGCCTGCAGGGCCTCCATGCTCCACACAGCCTTCGCGGCTACGCTATGCATCAGGTCGGAACCGTACGGAGCGCTCAAGTTCCTTAGGAAAGTGCGAATCATCTCTCCCTCCGAGATTTCTTCGTCAATCTCCGCAGCACTAGCACTGAACCGTTGGTAATAGTACGCCAACGATTCGTCGGGCCTCTGTAACACCTGGGTTAAGGTCCTCACGCTCTTCAGGAGGCGTCTCCGACCCTGATATTGCTTGATGAAGCGATCGTGCATGTCAGCCCAGCACGTAATACTTCCTGGCGGGAGGCTGAAGAACCAAGTCATGGCCCTTTCTCCCAGGGTTATCGGGAACAATGAGCATATGAGATCATCGTTCGATGTTCGTCCAATACAGGCTTGGACGTGCCTCTGCACATGGCGAACTGGGTCCCCCTCACCGTCATACTCCTTGATGGTCGGAATACCTAGCCCAGGCGGGGCTACTGTATCGATCAGCCGTGGCACAAAAGGATGGCTGGACCGATCCCTCAGCTCCGATGTCATCTGCTTCTGATCACCCATGCAGATGCTCACGATCTTCACCACCTGATCGGGGGTGATGGGGCCATTCAGGGGAATGGTCCTGTTCTGCACTGGTCCGGGGCCGTCAACCACGAACTTCTCCAGGTGTGCTGGTTCCTTGCCCTTATTCCTGAGCGGAACCTCCTGTTCCTCCGGGTCCACCCTCGGCGGGGGTGGTGGTAATTCTTCTCGCGGAGGCAACTCCTCTGCTCTCCTGGCGGCCTCTCTCTTATCCAGCAAGGCCTCCATGGCGGCCAAGAACATGGGCATAGCCTCCGCTACTGCCTTGGCCAACTCCGAGTTCGAAGACGACCCTTCTTCCCTTCGCGGGACTCCTTCTCTTCCATGGCCCACCGGGTTTGGGGGAGCCTCATCTTCCTCCCTACGTGGGACATCCTGCCTGTTCGTCTCAGCGTCTCGGACTGAGACCTCATGGCCATCACCTTGCCCCCCTGTCTGGGAAAGAGCAGGGTTCTCACCTTGTTCAGCAATGCGTTCCGGCAACGGGGAATTCACAGTTCCTGTGGGACGAGAACTGCCAGCCTGAACCTGTTTCTTTTTGCCACCACCGGCCATTGATCTGGTAGAAGCTATCTTGACTTTTCGTAAGCTTCCCACAGACGGCGCCAATGTTGGATCACGGGCGAAGCTCCGTTACGTCCTTGACGGAATGCTTGGACTCCTGGGCTCCGCGTGGTCCTGCAAAAGGGGATGACCTGGGTGGTGACCCAGAATCCCTCTCCGATGCTTAAATGAGTACGGTGATCAATGGGTGGTAAGCAAAAGTATATGTTCGTATCAGAGTCATCCCTTTTCTGAGGTAACCTCCTCCTTTATATAGAAGGAGGAGTTACTCAGTTACCTGTTACTGCGCTTGGCAGTTTTACCCACGATTCCGTATATCTCGCCACGATTCCGTATATCTCGGCTAGGATTCCGTATATCTCGCCCCACGCTCCGCGTATTTTACCCATACCTCCGCGTATCTCGGGCACGCCCTGCGTATCTCGGGGGAGATTATCTATATCTCTAACCGTCTCCCACTACTCTATCTAGTAGGCGGGTTTCTCGGTATTTATCCTCTGATCACAAGTCTCGACTCCTGTCGGGGACTCCAGAGTTGTCTCATTCTAGATCACCACCCAGGACCTTCAGTCTCTACGGGACAGGTCCAGCCTCTACGGGGCTTTGTTATCGGGGCCTTTACTAAGGCATATCGGGGCCTACTCAGAGGCTTCTTATCGGGAGCGTTCAGCTCATTCATCGGGACCGCTAAAGTCGGGACCCTTCGTGCTGGGCCTCTGGGCCTTCAAGGCTTTTCACGAGGCCCATTGGACCTACTCGCCGTCCAGTGGCTGTTAACGGGGCTAACGATTACATCGGAACCCATCAAGCACCAAACAAGTTGTGTGCATACTCCTAAACAGAATGGAAGGGTGGAACGCAAACACATGCACATTTTGAATGTTGCAAGGGCATTTATTTTTCAAGCTTCAATGCCTATCAAGTATTGTTGGGGTTATTGTGTCCTCACTGCCTGCTATTTAATCAACCGCCTACCATCCTCATCATTGAACTTCAAATCCCCAATGGATGTGTTGTATGGGAAGAAATCTTGTGATAAGTGTTTCAAACTCTGTTTTTCAGATATCAAGAGATGTTTTTTTTCATGAACACATCTTTCCCTTTAGCATGTATAAGGCAGAGTTGAGGTCATTGTTACCATCTTGCTTGATTTCTGATGGGTTTCGATATAGCCGTTAGACCCATTAACGACGACTAAATGGCGAAGTAGGCCCACTGGGCCCTAAATGAGGCTTAGAAGACCAATACGAGGGGTCCCGACAAGGTCGGCCCCGACATATGAGCTGAACGCTCCCGATGATATGCCTTTAAGTAGGCCCCGATGATATGCCTTTAAGTAAGCCCCGATGATATGCCTTTAAGTAGGCCCCGATGATATGCCTTTGAGTAGGCCCCGGTATTGAATCCCTGAGAATGCTGGCCCTGTCCCGATGACGAGGGGCCCCGAGCGGTGACCAAAGGAGATAACTCTGGAGTCCCCGACATCCGTCGGGACTTACCACAGAAGGATGAGGCCGAGAAACACGCCCACTATCAACATAGTAGGGAAGTGGCCTGAAAAGACGGAATGTGGGCAAGTGGCCGAGATAAATGGAACGTGGGCTAACTGCCCCGGCAGTTATCGCAACAGGTAACTGGGGTAACTCCTCCCCTATATAAAGGAAGGAGTTACCTCAAGATTGACACATTGACATTCACATACTGATATACTTGCCTACATCGAGATACTCATTTAAGCATCGGAGAGGGATTCTGGGTCACCGCCCGGTTTATCCCCTTCTTGCAGGATTACTTGGAGCGAAGGAGTTCGGACTTCCGTCAAGAACGTGCCGGAGTTCCAATCGTGATCCAACATTGGCGCCGTCTGTGGGAAACGTAACAAAAGGCAAAGATAGCTTCTACCCAATCGATGGCTGGCAAGCAGAAGAAGAAACAAGGGCAATCTGGCGGTTCCCGCCATCCTGCTGGAACTCTGAATTCAGGGCCGCCGGAGCGCACTGTTGATCGGAATGATCCTCCCCCTGCTGTTTCCCAAACAGGGGGGCATCATGATCGCGAGGATTCCATTCGAAACTCGTCGGAGGGCAGAGAAGAGATCCTGAGGAGGGACCAGGATGCTCCGACCAAGGTGGACTTGGCGAAGGCTGTGATGGATGCCATGCTGATATTCCTGGAGACTATGGAGGCTCTCCTGGTCAGAAGGGAGGCTGCCAAGAAGAAGGAGGAAGAGCTGCCTCCGCCTTCGCCGAGGGAGAATCAGGACGGGCAGGAGGCCCAATCCGAGCACCAGGACAAGGGCAAGGAGCCCGCTCTGTCGGAGCAGTTCGTGATTGATGGGCCTGGACCGGTGCAGCACAGGACCATCCCTCTCAATGGTCCCATCACCCCCGACCAGGTGGTGAAGATCGTGAGCATCTGTATGGGGGACGAGAAGAAGATGATGTCGGAGCTGAGGGATCGATCCACTCATCCCTTTGTCCCCCGATTGGTGAACACCACTGCCCCGCCAGGACTTGGTATCCCGACAATCAAGGAGTATGATGGCGAGGGAGATCCAGTTCGTCATGTCCAGAAGCATGTTATGGCTTGTCTAGGCAGAGCCCCGAATGACGATATAGTGTGTGTTCTGTTCCCGGCCACGCTTGGTGAGAGGGCCCTGACGTGGTTCTGCAGCCTTCCTCCAGGGTGCATCTCTACCTGGACCCAGATGCATGATCATTTCATCCAGCAGTACCAGGGCCGTCGGCATCTCCTGAAAAGCGCGAGGTCCCTGGCTGAGGTGGTACAGAGGCCCGCTGAGTCGCTGGCACATTATTACCAGAGGTACACCGCCAGCGTGGCCGAGATTGATGAGGAGATGTCGGAGGGAGAGACCATCCACACCTTCATTCGGAACCTGACAGCACCATACGGTTCCGACCTGATGCACTGCGTGGCTGAGAAGGCTGTGTGGAACATGGAGGCGCTGCAGAAGAGGGTGAAGCAGAAAATCGACGTACAAGAGTCGAAGATAGCTGCCGGAGAGCTCGACCCTCCGAAATTGAATAAGGGGAAGCATTCGTTCAAGCCCTCGGACGATCGCAGGAGGAAAGATAAACCCGAGAGCAGTCGGGGTCGAGGCCGCTCTGATCGGAGGGAAGACAAGCGTCCCTCGAAGTTGGACAAGCGGGAGGACCATTACACTCCTCTCATTTGCTCCATGGGTGCTGTGTTGGGGGTGATGGACCGACAGGATATCGCCAGGTACCCCCCGAAGAAGGATGGAGAGTTCATGGGAGCCCGTACCGATCGTTATTGTCGTTTCCATCGCGCCAGCGGTCACGACACTAACCACTGTCGGGAGTTGAAGAAGGAGATTGAGAAGCTGATCCAGAGGGGGAAGCTCAAGGAATTTGTGGCTGGGCAATGGGGCCGATCCCGTTCCCGGTCCCGATCGCGGTCCCGTTCCCGATCCCGCGATCGGTCCCCGAAGAAGGAGAAGCCCGAGTCTTCCAATGCTCGCAAGGAGAAGCGGGGAACCATTAATGTGATCCATGGAGGATTTGCTGCAGGAGGTGACACCACGGCATCTCAAGAGGTCTATGCTTCTCGAATTCCTATTGCTGTGGTGCTGGGTAAGAGGGCCCGAACTTGGACTCTGAAGGAAGAAATGGTGATTCCCTTCTCAGCGGAGGACCTGATAGGTGTGGAGACCCCGCACAATGATGCTTTAGTCGTGACCCTAAAAGTGGATGGGTACGAGATGAAGCGAATCTTGATAGATGGAGGGAGCTCCTCCGATATTTTGTTCATGGATGCACTGGAGGCCATGGGAAAAACCAGGAAGGACTTGAAGCGTGCGGACTTCCCGATGGTCGGATTTTCTGGGGTCTTCCTCTTACCCGGTGGGGATGATTACCTTACCGGTTGAGTTCGGTAGTGGCTGGAAGTCGGAGAAGAGGAACGTGGAGTTCATGGTGGTCGAGTCCGCGGGGACTTATAATGCAATTATCGGGAGGACCACCATCAACCCGCTGGGGGCAATTGCCTCAATTGTCCATCAGAAGATGAAGTTTCCGAACGACCACGGAGTCAGGGAGGTCCAGGGCGATCAGGTGGCCTCCTGGAAGTGCTATGTCAATGCCACTCGAAGGAGGAATCGGGAGGCTATGACTATTTTTCAGGCTGATGCTGATCCCCGAGAGGAGTTTGGGCGTCCCGCCCCGATGGAGGATTTGATGGAGGTCGAGATCGATGGACCTCAAAGAAAGGTAAAGATCGGGTCCGCTCTGTCTGAGGAGACGGCTCGAGAGCTGATTGATTTGTTGAAGGAGTTCAAAGAGCTGTTTGCTTGGTCCCCGAGCGGCATGCCAGGAATCAGCTCCGATGTGATTACTCATGAGCTGAAGATTGACCCCACGATCAAGCCGATTACACAGAGAAGGCGCCCGATGGGTGGCGACAAGAAGATCGCGATCCAGCAAGAGGTGGGCAGGTTGCTCGATGCTGGATTCATTAAGGAGCTCCGATTTCGGACATGGGTCGCAAACCCAGTCCTGGTGAAGAAGAGCAATGGCAAGTGGGCATGTGTGTTGATTTCCGCGACCTAAACAAAGCATGCCCGAAGGATTGCTATCCGCTCTCGAGGATCGACCAGCTGGTGGATGCCACATCGGGACATGAGTTGCTGAGCTTTATGGATTCCTACTCCGGCTACAATCAGATCAAGATGTCCAAGGAGGATGCCCCCCCACACCGATTTTTATGCTGATAGTGACATCTATCACTATGATGTCATGCCTTTTGGACTGATCAATGCAGGTGCAACTTATCAGAGGATGGTGAACAAGCTGTTCAGGGATATGCTAGGAAAAACGATGGAGGCCTATGTGGACGACATGCTGGTGAAGTCCCGACAGGCCGAGGATCATGTTCACAACTTGGCCACGGCGTTTGAACGGATGAGGCTTCATCAAGTTCGCTTGAACCCGACCAAGTGGGCCTTCGGAGTGAACTCAGGGAAGTTTCTGGGCTTCATGGTGAGCCAGAGAGGAATCGAGGTGAACCCTGAGAAGCTGAAGGCGATCGAGGAGATGAAGTCCCCGACGAACCATCGGGAGGTGCAGGTGTTGAATGGCCGATTGGCCGCGATGAATCGCTTCCTGTCCAAGGCAACTGATCGATCCATGCCGTTCTTTGAAGTGCCGAGGGCCAACAAGAAGTTTGAGTGGACTGCCAAGTGCGAAGAGGCGTTCCAGGCACTCAAGCAGCACCTCCGCACCCTCCCGCTGTTGGCGAAGCCCGTTCCAGGCGAGCCACTCTATCTGTATTTGGCTGTTTCTGAATTTGCTGTTAGCTCTGTCTTAGTGAAAGTCGTAGAGGGTAACCAAGTCCCCGTCTATTATGTAAGCAAGGCACTCGCCAAGTCTGAAATAAATTAGGGTTAAAGGTACTTTTCATACCACATGTTTGGCCGAATGTGGCTTTTAGTACCGGATGTTTGGTTTTGTATACTTTTGGTACCAAACGTTTGAAAAAATGTGATTTTTGTTACATCCGTTAGTTGGCCGTTAGTTTTTTCCGTTAAGTGACATCTGCAAGTCACGTGACCGACCCTAAACTTTTGATTTTGTTCAATTTAGTCCCTCAAATATATTCATAACTTTTAATTTGTTTAATTTAGTCCAAAAACTTCAAAATCAATTCCAATTGAATCATCGAACTCAATTGACCTAGCCGGACTTAGCCTAGGGCTAGGTCCGAACCTGGGTTGGGGTCGTCGGGCCCAGCCGACCCTAACCCAGGGTCGGACCTAGCCCTAGGCTAGGTCCGGCTAGGTCAATTGGGACCTAGCCCAAATTCGACCCAAATTGGGCTAGGTCCCAATTGACCTAGCCGGACCTAGCCTAGGGCTAGGTCCGACCTTGGGTCAGGTTGGCTGGGTCCAGCGACCCCGAACCAGGGTCGGACCTAGCCCTAGGCTAGGTCCGGCTAGGTCAATTGGGTTCAATGGTTAAATTGGAATTGATTTTGAAGTTTTGGGACTAAATTAAACAAATTAAAAGTTAGGAATATATTTGAGGGACTAAATTGAATAAAATCGAAAGTTTAGGGTCGGTCACGTGACTTGCACATGTCATTTAACGGAAAAAACTAACGGCCAACTAACAGATGTACCAAAAACCACATTTTTTCAAACGTTTGGTACCAAAAGTATACAAAACTAAACATCTTGTACTAAAAGCCACATTCGGCCAAACATGTGGTATGAAAAGTACCTTTAACCCAATAAATTATCCCGCCGTTGAGAAGTATCTTTATGCGTTGATTGTTACTGCTCGGAAGCTGAGACCTTACTTCCATGCGCATGAGATTACTGTTTTGACGAATCAGCCCTTGAAACATTTTTTGAACCGACCTGATGCGTCGGGGAGATTAGTGAAATTGGCAGTCGAGCTTAGTGAGTTCCGCATTCAATTTGCTCCGAGAACGGCTATTAAGGGCCAGGCGTTGGCAGATTTCATAGCAGAGTCTACAGCCCCTGATCTAGAAGAAGCGGGCCCTGTAGAGGGGGCAACCATTGAAGTCCCGATAGCAGAGCAGTCTGAACAACCCGATAACGAAGACATTTGGTAGATGTATACCAATGACTCCTCAAATTCAGAAGGATCGGGAGCAGGGTTCGTACTGATACCGCCAGGTGGAGGCGAGCCCCTCTGATATTCCTTGGCCTTGACGTTTAGGGCCACCAACAATGAAGCTGAATATGAGGCTCTCATCACCGACCTCAAGATTGCCAAAGGAACGGGAGTTGGTCACTTAAAGGTGAAGTGTGACGCTAGCCTGATTGTGAACCAAGTCCAGGGGCGGTATGAAGCAAAAAGAGCCCGATGATGAAGAAGTACCTTCGTGAGGTGCAAACCTTGAAGGATAGTTTCAAGAGCTTCGATATTGAGGCGATCCCGAGGGAGGATAATGTGGAAGCAGATGCCTTGAGCAAGTTCGCCTTGGGGGCACCCCTCGATGAAAGTCGGAAGGTGCACTTCTTGGAGAAGGTGATCCTGTCAACCAGCGATCAATCGGAGGTATGTGCCATTGAGACCGGATCGGAGGAGCCCACTTGGATGACCCCGATAGCCGCGTACCTGACTACGGGGGCAGTACCCGATGATGAAGTAGCAGCTGGCAAATTACGCCGAATCGCGGCTAATTATGTGATGGTGGACAATCAGTTGTTTAAAAGGGGGTATTTGACTCCTTACTTGAAATGTGTGGCTGAGCCCGACACAGATCGGATCCTTAGGGAGGTGCACGAAGGATACTCGGTTTGTCATGAAGGTGCCCGATCCGTCGTGAGGAAAGTGCTGAACCTGGGCTATTACTGGCCCTCGATGAATAAGGAGGCAACGATGATAGTCCGATCCTGTGACGTGTGCCAGAGGTACGCCCCGAATATCGCGGCCCCAGCTGCCGATCTGACGTCCATCAAGAGTGCTTGGCCCTTCGCGCAATGGGGAATCGATTTGGTGGGACCCCTTCCAGTTGCAAAAGGTCAGTGCCGATATTTGATTGTGTCTATTGATTATTTCTCAAAGTGGATAGAAGCTAAGGCATTGGCCAAGACAACGGGGAATCATATCCAGATATGGGATCCCTAAGGTGTTGATCAGTGATAACGACCCTCCGTTTAACGGGGCCCAGTGGAAGAAGTACCTGGAGGAACTGAAAATTGAGCATCGGACAGCCTCTGTCCATCATGCTCAGACCAATGGACAGGTGGAGTCAGCCAACAAGATCGTGATGGATGGCCTGAAGAAGAGGGTCCATGCCTTGAAGGGAAAATGCCTGGATGAGCTGGAAAATGTGCTTTGGGCTGTTAGAACAACACCCAAACGATCGACTGGGGAGACTCCGTTTGACCTTGTTTAAGGCACGGATGCAGTTGCCCCCGTTGAAATACCTATGGCATCCCATCGGACAAGGTATTACGAACCTCTGTCGAATGATGAAATGAGGCGTCTGGACTTGGACTTGGTCGAAGAGAAGAGGCGGAATGCCGAGGAGGCCCAGGCTCGGATGCGCTTGGCAACAACCCGATATTACAATCGGCGAGTCAAGTCTCGACAGTTCTTTGTCGGGGAACTGGTCTGGCGTCGGAACGAATTTACCCTTTTGGACCGGATCAACAAGATGTCACCAAAATGGGAAGGACCTTATAAGGTCGTGGGGATGCCAGCTCGAAATGCGTATAAGTTGGAAGACCTCGATGGAAATGTGTTGAAGCATTCTTTCAGTGGTGAACACTTGAAGAAATGTCATGTCTGATATTAGTCGCCTTTAGTGGTGCAAGTTGTTTATCGTTTTGATTTGATATAAACAGGTTTTGAGCCATCAATAAATAAAGAGGTTACTTCCGATTAAATCGCCTTAAGTGGTGTAGATAAATCGCCTTAAGTGGTGTGGATAAATCGCCTTAAGTGGTGTGGATAAATCGCCTTAAGTGGCGTGGTTAAATCGCCTTAAGTGGCGTGATTAAGTCGCCTTAAGTGGCATGGTTAAATCGCCTTAAGTGGTGTGGGTAAAATGTCTTAAGTGACGTATCGAATCACTCTAAGTGGTATGATCAAATCGCCTTAAGTGGCGTGGTTAATTCACCTTAAGGGGTGCAGCGATAATCGGAACCAAAATAGATTGATATTATAAAGGCCTGAAAGGTTCACGACAAAAGAAGGAAATTGCAAGGATTCGAAAATAAAGCATTAAGCTTGGTCCTTGGCGGCATCGAGGGGAGCAGAGTCCACGAGGTCCGTGGCAGAAGGCTCTGCGATCGGAGGATCGGATCCTGGAAGATTGGCCGCGGGAGGATCAGACCCCTGGAGGTCAGCCAGTGAAGGGTCGATTGTCGGGGGATCAGTTGTCGGGAGGTCTGTATTTGGAGACTCCACCGTGCCTTCAGCACCCGCAGTCCCCTCGGAGGTGTTGGCCCCGTCGCTCTCCTTTGAAAGGCTGAAATACCTCTCCGCGAAGGGGGCGAGAGTCTGAGACTTGGTGAAGTCGACGGCACCGCCTTACAGAACTTCACCGCGTCCACTTGGAATCCTCGGAGCCCCGATAATCTTCCCGACCCTTGGCCTCAGCCTCAGCCAGCTTGATGGGGAACTCAGCGATCTCCCGCACCATCTGTTGGGACCGGTTGGTGAGAAGGACCTTCTCAGCCTCCAGTCCCGCCTTGACGTCCTCAAGGGCCTTCTTCTCGAAGACAAGCCTGTCCCGATCCTCCGCGCGCCCCTGCTGCTCTTCCTTGAGCTTTTGTTGCTCCTGCTTCAGCAGCCGCTCGAAGTCGTGGACCTGCCTCAGGAGGTCCCGAGTCTTCTGGTTAAGGAGGGCCTGCTCCTTAAGCAGCTTAACCCTCGACGATTCGGAGGCAGCCAAATCCTCCTCGAGCTTGGCCAAGACCTCGGGGGCCGCCTTGGCTCGCTCCTGCTCCAGGGCCTCCTCCAGAGCCAGGATGTACCCGAAACAGCGGTGTTTGTCCGCCATTTCCTGTGAAAAACGAAGGAAGAGGTTAGTACATGAGAATATTTTACCTTATATACTAGGTGTAAAGACAGGAAACCTTATCTCCACGCGACGAACGGCCATTTCGCGAATGTCCGTGTGGATGTCCTCTCGAGCTAAGGAGAGCGGGAGCTTCAAAGATGGCGGAACTGAACATGCCAGGAGGTGCAGACCCAGTTCCGGTGGTGCATGACCCCGACGGAGCGGGACCCCTTGCAGTGACTCGATCGGGGTCCAGGGAGCCGCCGCCTGGTCGGGGGTGTAAAGCTGATAGAGACTCCCGTTTAAGGGGAGAGGAGGAAGGAAGACCTGAACGTCGGAGGTGCGTGTCTCCGAGCCGCCATGAGACCTGATGGGTTTCGCTATGGCCGTTAGGCCCTTTAAACGGCGAGGAAACGGTGAGCAGGCCCACTGGGCCCTAAAAGGAGGTCAAGAAGACCAAGGTGAAGGGTCCCGACTGAGGGAGTCCCAATGATGAAAGCTCCCGACAGAGTCGGTTTAGATAGGTGAGCTGGATGCTCACGATGAGATGCCTTTAAGTAGGCCCCGATGATGAATCCCTGAGAATGATTGGCCCTGTCACGATGACGAGGGGCCCCGAGCGGTGACACAATGAGATAACTCTGGAGTCCCCGATATTGGTCGGGACTTGCTATCAGAGGTTGAGGCCGAGATACGCGGGGCGTGGCCGAGATACGCGGAGCGTGGTTGAGATACGCGGAGCGTGGCCGAGATACGCAGGGCGTAGCCGAGATAAGCGAGATCATGGCCTAGATAGGCGGGATCGTGCCCAAGATACGCGGAATATGGGCTAACCACCCCAACGGTTCACCAGGTAACTGAGGTACCTCTCCGCCTATAAAAGGGCAGAGGTTACCTCAGATCACATTACGTTTTGAGATACACACTTTGAGATTACTGCTTGTCAGTCCATACGAGATACTCATTTAAGCATCGGAGAGGGATTCTGGGTCACCGCCCGGTCTATCCTCTCTTGCAGGATTACGTGGAGCAAAGGAGCTCGGATCGCCGTCAAGATCGTACCGGAGTTCCTCCGTGATCCAACATTGGCACCGTCTGTGGGAAGCGTAACAAAAAGCTAATATGCCTTCTACTCGTTCAATGGCGGCTGGCAAGCAAAGAAGTCAAGGACAATCTGGTGGTTCCCGTCATCCTGCTGGGACGACTCTGAATTCACCACCGGAGCATGATGAGGACCAGAATCTCCCTGCTGAGGTCTCCCAGACAGGGGGCACAACGAAGTCCCCGAAGATGCTGCTCAGCACCATGAGAATAGGGAGCAGGAGGCTCCCCCAAATGCGGACCTGACAAAGGCTGTGGCGGATGCCATGCCGCTGTTTTTGGCGGCCGTGGAGGCTCTATTAGATCGAAGTGAGGCTGCGAGGAGACAGGAGGAAGTGCCCCCACCAACAGAGGTTCGGAATGTGCAGGAGGCCCAACCTCGGAGCCAGGATAAGGGTAAGGAGCCTGCTCAGTCGGAGCGATTTGTGGTCGATGGGCCAGGACCAGTGCAGCATATGACCATTCCCCTTAATGGTCCTATTACCCCCGATCAGGTGGTGAAGATCGTGAACATCTACATGGGAGAGCAGAAGCCGCTGCTGTCGGAACTGAGGGATCGATCCTCTCATCCCTTTGTTCCTCGACTGATAGACACCCTCGCCCCGCCAGGGCTGGGTATCCCCACGATTAAGGAATATGATGGCGAGGGAGATCCGGTTCGTCATGTACAGAAGCACCTCATGGCGTGTCTGGGCAGAGCCCCGAATGAAGATATCCTGTGTACATTGTTCCCGAACACACTTGGTGAGAGAGCCCTGACCTGGTTCTTCAGTCTGCCCCCAGGATGCATCACTTGCTGGGCTGATATGCACGACCGCTTTATTCAGCAGTACCAGGGTCTTCGGCGTCTGTTGAAGAGTGTGAGGTCCCTGACCCAGGTGGTGCAGAGGCCCGATGATTCGCTGGCACACTATTACCAGCGATATACTGCCAGTGTGGCGGAGATTGACGAGGAAATTTCGGAAGGTGAGACCATCCGTACTTTCATTCGGAACCTAACAGCCCCCTATGGTTCCGACTTGATGCACAGTGTGGCTGAGAAGCCTGTGTGGAATATGGAGGCATTGCAGAAAAGGGTGAAGCGGCAAATCGACGTCCAGGAGTCGAAAATAGCTGCTGGAGAACTTGAGCCCCCGAAGTCAAATAAGGGAAAGCAGTCGTCCAAACCCTTGGACGATCGTAAATCGAAGGATAAATCCGAGAGCAGTCGGAGTCGAGGCCGCTCTGATCGGAGGGAGGATAGGCGTTCCTCGAGGAAGGACAGGCGAAAGGATCATAACATTCCTCTCAACAGCTCTATGGCGGAGGTGTTAACGGTCATAGAGCGACAGGGTATCTCCAGGTACCCCCCGAAGAAGGAAGGAGAATTTTTGGGATCCCGCACCTCTCGTTACTGTCGGTTCCACCGCGCAAATGGTCATGACACTAATCATTGTCGGGAACTGAAGAAGGAGATCGAAAAGCTGATCCAGAAGGGGAAGCTTAAGGAGTTTGTCGGGGAGAAGCGGTGTCGATCCCGTTCTCGATCCCGATCGCGGTCCCGTTCCCGATCCCGCGATCGGTCCCCAAAGAAGAAGAGGTCTGAGCCGGAGTCTTCTGGTGCCCGTAAGGAGAAGCGGGGTACTATCAATGTGATCCATGGAGGATTTGCTGCAGGAGGTGATACCTCGGCCTCTCGGGAGGTTTATGCCTCTAGGATTTCTGCTGCTGTGGTACTGGGCAAGAGGTCCCGATCCTGGACCGCGAAGGAAGAGATGGTGATTTCCTTTTCCGCGGAGGACCTGATAGGAGTGGAGACTCCACATGATGACGCTCTGGTCGTGACCCTAGACGTAGATGGGTATGAGATGAAGCGGATTTTGATCGATGGAGGGAGCTCCTCCGATATTCTGTTCATGGATGCACTGGAAGCCATGGGAAAGACGAAGAAGGATCTCAAGGAGGTGAACTTCCCGATGGTCGGGTTCTCTGGTATTACCTCCTATCCGCTGGGAATGATCACCTTACCAGTGGAGTTCGGTAGCGGGTGGAAGTCGAAGAGGAGAAATGTGGACTTCGTGGTGGTTGAGTCCGCGGGGACGTACAACGCGATTATCGGGAGAAGCACCATCAACCACCTGATGGCAGTTGCCTCGACTGTTCACCAGAAGATGAAATTCCCGACTGACCATGGAGTCGGGGAGGTCAGGGGCGACCAGGTGGCTTCCAGGAAATGTTATATTAATGCCACCCGACGGAAGAGACGGGAGGCCATGGCCATCCTCCAGACCGATACCGATCCGAGAGAGGAGTTTGGGCGTCCCGCCCCCGTGGAAGATTTGAAGGAGTTCGAGATTGACGGACCTCAGAGGAAGGTGAAAATCGGGTCTGCTATGACCGAAGAGACAGCCTGAGAATTGATTGAGCTGCTAAAGGAGTTCAAGGAGCTGTTTGCCTGGTCCCCGAGTGACATGCCAGGAATCAGCCCTGATGTGATCGTGCACGAGTTGAAGATTGATTCCGCGATAAAGCCTATCGCGCAGAAAAGGCGTCCGATGGGCGCAGACAAGAGGATTGCGATCCAGCAAGAGGTGGGCAGGTTGCTCGATGCTGGATTCATCAAGGAGCTCCGATTCCAGACTTGGGTCGCTAACCCGGTGCTGGTGAAGAAGAGCAATGGGAAGTGGCGGATGTGTGTTGATTTCTGCGATCTGAATAAGGCTTGCCCGAAGGACTGTTACCCGCTCCCGAGAATCGACCAGTTGGTGGATGCCACATCGGGACATGAGTTGTTGAGCTTCATGGATGCGTACTCGGGCTACAATCAGATAAAGATGGCTAAAGAAGATGCCCCCCACACAGCATTTTATGCTGACAGTGACATCTATCATTACGATGTCGTGCCTTTCGGATTGATCAACGCCGGGGCAACCTACCAGTGGATGGTGAACAAGCTGTTCGGAGATATGCTGGGGAAAACCATGGAGGCTTACGTGGACGATATGCTGGTGAAGTCCCGACAAGCTGAGGATCATGTGCATAACTTAGCTACGGCATTTGAACGGATGAGGCTTCATCAGGTTCGCTTAAACCCGACAAAGTGCGCCTTCGGAGTCCATTCGGGGAAGTTATTGGGCTTTATGGTGAGTCAAAGAGGAATTGAGGTGAATCCCGAGAAGCTGAGGGCGATCGAGGAGATGCAGTCTCCGATAAATCATCGGGAGGTGCAAGTGCTGAATGGCCGACTGGCTGCAATGAATCGCTTCTTGTCTAAGGCAAGTGACAGATCCATGCCGTTTTTTGAAGTGTTGCGGGCCAACAAGAAGTTTGAGTGGACTGCCAAGTGTGAAGAGGCGTTCCAGGCACTCAAGCAGCACCTTCGCACCCTCCCGCCGTTGGCGAGACTGGTCCCAGGCGAGCCACTCTATCTATACTTGGCTGTTTCTGAATTTGCCATTAGCTCTGTGTTAGTGAAGGTTGTCGAGGGTAATCAAGTCCCCGTTTATTATGTAAGCAAGGCGTTTGCCAAGTCTGAAATGAATTATCCCGTCGTTGACAAGTATCTCTTTGTGTTGATTATTACTGCTCGGAAGTTGAGGCCTTATTTCCATGCGCATGAGATTACTGTGCTGACGAATCAGCCTTTGAAGCATTTTTTGAACCGACCTGAGCTCAGTGAGTTTCGCATACACTTTGCTCTGAGGACGGCTATTAAGGGCTAGGCGTTGGCGGATTTCATAGCAGAATCCACAGCCCCCGATCTGGAAGAAACGGGCCCTGTAGAGGGGGAAACTATGGAGGTCCCGATAGCTGAACAACCAGAGATGGCAGAGCAATCAGAACAGCCAAATGAGGAAAATACCTGGGAGATGTACACGGATGGCTCCTCGAGTTCAGACGGATCAGGAGCAGGCTTTGTGTTGATACCACCTGGCGGAGGTGAGCCCCTCCGATATGCTTTGGCCTTGACGTTTAGGGCCACGAACAACGAAGCTAAGTATGAGGCTCTTATCACGGGCCTGAAAATTGCTAAAGGTACGGGAGTTGCTCACTTAAGAGTGAAGTGTGACGCGGGCCTGATCGTGAATCAAGTCCAAGGACGATATGAGGCGAAGAGCCCGATGATGAGAAAGTACCTTCGCGAGGTACAAGTCTTGAAGTAGAGTTTCAAAAGCTTCGACATTGAGGCGATCCCGATGGAAGAAAACGTGGAAGCGGATGCCTTGAGCAAATTTGCCTTGGGGGCACCCCTAGAGAAAAATCGCAAGGTGCACTTTCTGGAGAAGGTGATCTTGTCGACCACCGACCCGTCGGAGGTGTGTGCTATTGAAGCAGGATCGGAGAAGGAGCCCACTTGGATGACCCCGATAGTCGCGTACCTGACTACGGGGGCAGTCCCAGATAATGAAGTGATAGCTGACAAGATACGTCGGATCGCTGTTAACTACGTAATGCTCGACAATCAGCTATACAAGAAGGGCTGGTTCTCGACTCCGTACTTGAAGTGTGTGGCTGAGCCCAACACAAGTCGAATCCTGAGGGAGGTGCACGAAGGGGCCGCGGCTTGTCATGAAGGAGCCCGATCCATCATGAGGAAAGTGTTGAATCTGGGCTATTATTGGCCTACGATGAGCAAGGAGGCGACGGCGTTGGTCCGATCCTGTGACGCATGCCAGAGGTATGCCCCGAATATCACAGCTCCAGCTGCTAATCTGACGTCCATCAAGAGTGCTTGGCCCTTCGCGCAGTGGGGCATCGACTTGGTGGGACCTCTTCCGCAAGCACAAGGTCAGTGTAAGTATTTGCTTGTAGCTATCGATTATTTTTCGAAATGGATAGAAGCTAAGGCGTTGGCCAAGACGACGGGGAACCAGATCGTCAAGTTTCTCCAGACTCATATTATATCCACATATGGGATTCCCAAGGTGGTGATCAGCGATAATGGTCCACCGTTTAACGGGGCGCAAGTAAAGGAGTATCTGGAAGAGTGGAAAATCGAGCATCGGACAGCTTCTGTCCACCATGCTCAGACTAATGGTCAGGTGGAGTCAGCCAACAAAGTCGTGATGGATGGCCTGAAGAAAAGGGTCTATGCCTTGAAGGGAAAATGGCTGAACGAGCTGGAAAATGTGCTTTGGGCTGTTAGAACGACACCCAAACGATCAACTGGGGAGACTCCGTTTGGCCTTGTTTATGGCACGGAGGCTATTGCTCCCGTGGAGGTAGCTGTGGCGTCCCATCGAATGAGATATTACGAGCCTTTGACGAATGATGAGACGAGACGTCTGGATTTGGACTTGCTCGAAGAGAAGAGGCGGGAAGCCGATGAAGTCCAGGCTCGAATGAGTTTGGCGACGGCCAGGTATTATAATCGGCGAGTTAAGTCCCGACAATTCTTTGTCGGGGAGCTGGTTTGGCGTCGCAACGAGTTTACCCTTTTGGATCGAATCAACAAGATGTCACCAAAATGGGAAGGACCTCGATGGCAGAGTTTTGAAGCATTCTTTCAGTGGCGAACACTTGAAGAAATGTCATGCTCGATGAAAAGTCGCCTTAAGTGGTGCCCGATGAAAAGTCGCCTTAAGTGGTGCCCGATGTAAAATCGCCTTAAGTGGTGTATGTTATTTATCGTTTGATTAGATGTAAGAAAGTTTTGTGCCATCAATGAATAAAGAGGTTGCTTCCTGATGGATATACGCCCAATTTGAACCCGTTGACTTCCGAATCGTTTTATTTTTATCACCCCGTTAATAATTGTAAATCAAAATTTCAACCCGAACACTTCGCGAAAACACCAACGGTCCGGACGAGGCCGAAGCGCTCGTCCGACCAAGTTAGACTCACCTAGGTGAGGTCGGGTGGCCACACCCGACCTCCCCTAGGGGAGATCGGGTCAGCCAACCCGATCCCCTAGGGGAGATCGGGTCGGCCAACCCTATCTCCCCTAGGGGAGATCGGGTCGGCCAACCCTATCTCCCCTAGGAGGGGTTGGGTGGCCTCACCCAACCCCTACCCTTGGGGGTCGGATTTTCCTTCCCCCCAAGGGCCCCGGCACCACTTTTGAACTCCCATACTCGGTTTATTTCCGCCAACCTTCTCCGTATCCTAAGGTCTTAATTACGTGTTTAAAGGTTAATTAACTATGTTTAAAGGTTAACGATGACATTAAGCCACCTTAATGACACCGTTGCCTATAAATACAACACCTCCACTATTCATTTGATCATCTTGGCAAGTTGCATAATTTTGCTCTGACATCTCTCTAGCTTTATCTCTCTAAAACCGTACTGACTTAGGCATCGGAGAGGGTTCATCAGGCACCACCCCCCCCCCCTCTGTGCTTGGTATTGCCCCTCTTGCAGGGCGCGAGGAGAAGAAAGGCTAAGGACGGAAGGACACGAGCTAGGACAGCACAACCCGAGAGCTTCGAATCCACGACATCTCCAGTGAGGATCGAGACTTGAGTCGACAGCTCGTTGACCCTAGACTCGGAACCTAACACTTGGCGCCGTCAGTGGGCTTCGGACAGAAAGCCTGGCAATAACAAGAGCAATGACGAACAGCATGGTGTCTAGGCACCACCGCCCACCTGGGGGCAATAGGCGAAGAAGAGAACCTATACCCCCGGGAAGGCAGTCCAACAGAGGAAAACTGCTAGTGCAACCAGAACCTCAAGGAACCCCACAGCCTCCTCAACAAAACAACCAGGAGGGAGGACCCTCACGCCCAGCTGGGGCTGAGTCCTCCACAGCCTCAACCCCTTTGGCAAGGAGGCAACAAAGAGAGAGGGAGCAACAGGGAGTGCCATCCCAACACACAGCACCTCCTGAGGGATATTACTACGAGGCGCAACCCCAGGGATACCCGTATGGGATGCCGGCCCAAGGAAATAACAACCGCGCCCACAAAACATACACAAGGCCCGCATACACCCAGGGGACAAATACAGAAGCTCATGAAGAGGAACAGATCCCAACGGAAGAGCACCACTCGCACCCTCGAGCAGGGCAGCGAGAGGAACAAAGAAGAAATTACCAGGAGCCACCCCCAGAGGGAAGGCAACAATTCGTGCCTCCTAGGCAACAGCAGAACGCCAGGGCTTACACCCCACTGGGGGAGGACAGACAAGCAAGACCTCCAAGGAGGCAAGAATTCTATGAAGCACCCCAGCAGGGACACCAAGGATACACCTACAGTCCGTATCAATACGGACAAGGGATCCCGGCAAGCCCTATCTATAACTACGGAGGCTATCAGAGAGATTACACTCCGACACCGATATTGATCACTCCGGAAGAAATAGAGGCAATGATAACAAGGAAAATGAATGAGTCAAAGAAACACGGCTTGCACTGTCTAAGTGACAAAACGAACCACCCTTTCACGAGGGAATTGGAGATGAGCAAGGTGCCGGACTCCCTGCATACAGTCCAGATTGCAAAATACAATGGCAAGGGAGACCCTTTGGAGCATATTCAACAGCATGAAGCCTCCCTATTTGGGAGAACTACTGATGAAAGATACAAGGCACTCCTATTTCCAAACACCCTATCAGGGGTGGCCTCACACTGGTTCTTCAGCCTACCCTCTGAGAGCATCCACTCATGGGAGCAGCTAAAGGCGAAATTCCTTCAAAGATATCTAGGAGAAAGGAAGCTCCTCAAAGGAACAGGCTCCATCGATGACGTGAAGCAAGAAAATGATGAATCCTTGGCCAGTTACTACACTAGGTTTAACCAAAACATAGCAGACATCCAGGGCGACATCACTGAGGGTGAGATAATACGAGCCTTCATTAGAAACCTAGGCCGCTTCGGGTCCACGCTGGCAGAAAAGATGGCCAAGAAACCAGCAAGCACCTTAGAGGAGCTAGCAGGGAGAGTAAAAACTCATATAGACCTGGAGAGGCACAGAGCAAGTAAGAAAGCCAAGATTCAAGCAGCTAAGGAAGACAATGCAAAGCCGAACAGAGGAAAGCCACCTCAGGCAACTCAACACACAAGGCAGTAGGAATGGCGTCCGCCCCAGCAAAGAAATCAAATGGGCGAACCACTGAAAGCTAGGGAAATTAACGTCATCAAGTTCATCCCATTGAACGCCACTCCAGCTACTGTCCTCAGAGAAATGCGGAATCAGAAACTCTGGTCACCCCCTGCAAGATGGAGAGCCCCAATGGTGGGGACGCACAAGGACAGATGGTGTGATAACCATGAAGCATACGGGCATGACACGAACGAATGCTTCAGCCTAAAGCTAAGCATCAACAATGTCATCCAAAGGGGAGAACTAAAGCAGTTCGTGGACCATGGGGACAACAGCATACAATTAGGGCCATCATACAGGGACAAAGGCAAGAGCAAGGTTGACTACAATCCTCCACCCAACAAGAGAGGAACCATAAACATGATACACGGAGGAGTGGCATCAGGTGGCCCAGCTGCTAATGCAAGGGAGGTTTACGCATCAAAACTGAGTTCAGTGCCAAGGTGGAGGAAAAGGCCACGAGAAGGAGAGGAGATGAAGATTGAATTCTCGGAGAAGGACAAGGGCCACATTGTCTTCCCACATGACGATGCGTTAGTCATCACGATAGAAATTGATAATTTTGATGTAAAGAGAATACTGGTAGATGGGGGCAGCTCAGCAGACCTCCTAAGCCTAAGGGTCCTAGAGGAGATAGGGAAAACGAAGGCAGACATCAAACCACTCAACTTCCCTCTGGTTGGCTTCTCAGGGGCAACAAGTTACCCCCTAGGAATGATAACCCTGCCAGTGACCATGGGCCAAGGATGGACACAGCTGAAGGTGAACGTTAACTTCTTGGTGGTTGAAAGCTTGGGAGCCTACAACGGGATCCTAGGAAGAACAACCATAAATCCATATGAAATTGTGCCATCTACCGTACACCAGAAATTGAAGTACATCACTGAGAATGGAGTTGGAGAAGTCTTGGGCGACCAACGCACGGCAAGGCAGTGCTACGTGAACTCCATGAGACGTGGATCACACAGGACAGACACAGTAGCAATGGTCATGGTAGGGACCAACCAAGCCAAGAAGAAGATAAAGAGGAAACAAAGGGAAACAAAAATGAAGAACGGAGTTGCACTACGCCTGAGCAGACAGTTTTTTCAAAGAATGGCCAAGAAGAGACACATGAGCAAGGCTGTAAAGGTAACAAGCATATCTTGGCAACCAGAAACCGCACAAGGAAAAAGAACAAGGGACTCCATCATAAGAGGCTTCCGACACATTGATGACATCAAGCAAATGCCATGGGAGCCAGTGTCAAGCTATTTCGAAAGATTCTCCAGTTATGGTGCCAATATGGACATCACAAGAGGAGAAGCCGTCAGAGCCTTCATTAGAAACATGCATCCAAACTCATTTGAGGCCTATGGAGGGCTTTATGAGATGGTCATGACAAACACGATGAGACAGCTCAAGGAAAAGCTAGACAAGGCGTTTGCAAAGGAGATGGAGCAATGGGATGAAGTTCCGGAGAAAGAAAGAGAGACTGACACACTGGGAGGAGGTGTAAATTTCAAATTCACACCCCTTACAGGGAGCACAGAAGAAATTTTTCAGAAGCACCTCAAGGAGGAGCTACCCACATGCAGAGAGGAGGGCAAGGCCTTCCTAGGAAGAGATGCACAGGGATGGTGTGAGTACCATGGGACTTGGTGGCATCAAACCAACAACTGCATGGTGCTGAAGATAGAAGTGGAGGAAATGATTCACAATGGAGGCCTAAAGGAGTACGTGGCAATAGACAAATTGACCACCCCATATCCTTAGTTTCATATTTAGCACTTTGCATGTTCAAGCTTTCTAAGTTTTTCAAAAACAACATTTGAGAAGGAGAGCTCACGAAGTTACTCCAACTCTACAACTATCCTTGTTTTCCTCCAAAGGGTGTCTGGATCCCCCCAAGGCACCCCATGTGTACAAAAAACATGAATGCTCTTAAGGGAGTAAGATTTCTTTCAAAGGTATTTTCCAATGAATGTGGTGATATAATCATGAAGTTATCCATACACAGATATGACTCCAAGTCAACAACAGATTCGACGCCCCCAAGAGCGTATCTTGAGAGTAGTTCTAAAAACTACGAACCCTGTGCCCTCCGGGAGCCTATCCCGCTAACAGATTTCGATGCCCCCAAGAGCGTATCTTGAGAGTAGTTTTTATACTACGACCCTCGACGCCCCCAAGAGCGTAACTTGAGAGTAGTGTTCATACTACGACCTTCGACGCCCCCAAGAGCGTATCTTGAGAGTAGTTTCAATACTGCGACCTTCGACGCACCAAGAGCGTATCTTGAGAGTGGTTTCCAAAAACTACGAATTTCGACGCCCCCAGGAGCGTATCTTGAGAGTAGTGTTCATACTACGACCTTCGAAGCCCCCAAGAGCGTATCTTGAGAGTAGTTTCTATACTACGACCTTCGACGCACCAAGAGCGTATGTTGAGAGTGGTTTCCAAAAACTACGAATTTCGACGCCCCCAGGAGCGTATCTTGAGGTAGATTTGCAACCTACCAGATTCGACGCCCCCAAGAGCGTATCTTGAGGTAGAAAAAACACTACCAGATTCGACGCCCCCAAGAGCGTATCTTGAGGTAGAAAAAACACTACCAGATTCGACGCCCCCAAGAGCGTATCTTGAGGTAGATTTCAAACTACCAGTTTCGACGCCAACCAGGAGCGTATCTTTGGTCTAACCTGTGCCCTCCGGGAGCCTATCCTGCGAAACGTTAAGTGCCCTCCGAGAGCCAGTCTCGTGAACAGATTTCGACGCCAACCAGGAGCGTATCTTTGGTTGGTCTAACCTGTGCCCTCCGGGAGCCTATCCTGCGAAACGTTAAGTGCCCTCCGAGAGCCAGTCTCGTGAACAGATTTCGACGCCAACCAGGAGCGTATCTTTGGTCTAACCTGTGCCCTCCGGGAGCCTATCCTGCGAAACGTTAAGTGCCCTCCGAGAGCCAGTCTCGTGAACAGATTTCGACGCCCACCAGGAGCGTATCTTTGTCTAACATGTGCCCTCCGGGAGCCTATCCTGTGAAACGTTAAGTGCCCTCCGAGAGCCTGTCTCGTGAACAGACTCGACGCCCACCAAGAGCGTATCTTTGGTCTAACAATACCATACATACCATTCAAAGGGTATCATAAGAGAGCATTACACCATACTAAGAAGGATCCCATGAGAAAGTAATTTCAAAGTAAAGTGATATGAAGAACACATAATGTTTTTTCTTGATGAAATAGCAGGTATGGCATGAAGGAAAACACGAAAGAAGGATAAGTAAAGGAAACACACCATGGGAAGAGTCCATAATCAAAGGAGTACATACAAAAGCATACGAAGTACCAATATAAAGGCAAGTGAACCACACAGCCAACGACAAAATACGAGAAGAGAAAGTAACACAAAATCTCACAGCAGTCCTAAAAGATACTCAACCCATCAAATGGGAGAAAGAGTATGGTTATATATACAAAGATAGCAAGATGTCGATACATCAATCAGAGCCTTCGGGGGAGTCACCCTGACCCCCTGAGGCTGAACCACCGGCAGAGATGGAGGAAGAGGAGGAGGAGTCTGAAGTATCGATATCCATAGGCGTAGCATCCACCTGTGTAGGGGCAGGCTCGTCTGCAACAGCAGCCTGACCCCTAAGGACAGCCATGTAACCAGTAGCGTATGGCCCAAAATCACCAAGATCGCCAACTGGAAACTGAGGATCAATGCGGAAAATATGATCAACCAGATACTCACCAAACTGGTTCATCTCCTGAGTGAGCCACACGCTATAGTCAGCAGTGAAGGCAGAGGAAGCCTTGTACTCAGACACTGCGACAGTCCTCTCCTCCGCCCGGCACCTAGCCTCCAACTTCCGCAACTCCTCAGAATGGAGTGAAGATGCAACCTCAGCCTCCCGGCGTAAGCTACCTACGGTAGTCTCAAGTAAGGACACTTGGTCCCTGAGCTCCTGCATCTTCAGATCGGATAAGCGCGCCCTCTCAGCAGCAGTGGCGAGCTCCGCCTTCAGGGAGACCTGGCTGTCCTCAAGAGTCTTCTTCTCGTCAGATAGCTCGAGAACAAGGGATGACATGTTCACCATGTCAGACATACCCTAAAAATTTAAACAAGAGATGAGCAACTGGAAAACCAACCACATAAAAGTAAAAAGGAGAAAGCGAGAGAGTACACCCTGAACGAAGCGCCGAGTCTCCCCAGGAGACTTAGGCTGAGCAGCACGATCGCCAGGAGGGATGGCACCGCGAAGTACACGGATGCCAACCTCAGGAGTCTGCAAAGAGGAGCCGCTATCAAGGTGGAACTCCTTCAAACCAGCGAAAGGAGTCCACTCAGACCCAACGACATCCTCGTCAGTAAGACGTGTGAAGTCCTTCCGACTCAAAGCCGGAGGCCCACCTATACAAACGAAGCAAGTCAAAGGAAAATATAAACATAGAAGCATCAGTGATAAGGTGGAGATTGAACCTGATGACCGTGCCCTCGGCTGGGGGGCAGGAGAACCATCACCAACAGGTCGTTTCCCTTTATCAGCTCGGGAAGGCGCCTCTTCGACCACCATCTCTTAACGCGAGACAGGGTCGGGGGACGAACAACAGGCGAAGGAGGATCCGCAGCCTTCTTCCTCTTGATAGCCGAGGCCCCGGCCTCAGAGTCAGATCTCCGCGACTTGGACTTAGAAGGTCCAGAGCCCTTGCCTACGGAGACAACCCTCTCGGTCACCAAGGGAGAGTGCCCTAGCAATGTAAGAAAAACAAGATAAGGAAAACAAAAGTATACCATAAAGAAGCAAACAGGAGGAAGTATACCAGAGGCCCCAGCCTTCTTCCCAAGCATGGGGGACTTCTTCAGAGTAGAGCTAGATGGAGCCTTCCTCTTGCTCAGATCGACCGGTGCTGCCTGCACGTTATAGGTTTTTCAGTGAAACCAACCTACAAAGGAAAAGCAGAAAGTAAATAAAGATGAGAAGACTAAGTAACATACCGAACCCCCGGAGTCAGGAGTCAAACTGATCCCTGCCTCATAAAGATCCGTCTCGGTCACTAAGGACACAGGGCAGTATGATCGGGTCCTGTTACTCTCGTAGATCGTCTTCATAGTCTCTAAATCCACAGGAGAGAACTCCCCGAAGGCAGGCCAGCCATCTGACCGATCCTCATTCAAGACCGACCAAGTGACATATCGATCCGTGATGAAGAAATAATGCTTGGCCCAGTGACTCGCCGAGTTGTCACTCCGGGCCACGAAGCGAAGAGAGGTATCCCACTCGACCCCACTCAACCCGAAATCTTTAAATCGGGAATCCTTGAGGGACGGATGGCGAGTTACGAAACTCGCAAAGCCTACCTTCCTCTGATATTGGAACCGGTAGAAGCATCGGAACAGAACCAATGAATACTTCCAGGAGTACCAGTGGCATAACACCCGGAAGCCCACCCAGACGCGGAGGGCACTAGGAGCAAGGTTTACAGGAGAAATCCAAAGAACCTGCTCAACTCTACGAGATCATCGCAGTAAGGCAGCCTCAACCCAAATCGAATCTGGGAGGGGTAAACGACGACCTTCCCCCTAGGGGGCTCTGTCACCGTCTCGCGGGTATTCCCCAAGGAAGGGAGGAAAGGATATAGAGGCTCATCTAAGGGACAAATATCACCTAAGGTAACGTGCTCATTGTAATCAGACCTAGTCAGGTGGTTCTCCGACAGAGCAGCGAGACCTAAGTCAAAGGTAGCAGGAAATCCCAAAGTTCGAATCAAGTCTCGACTAACACCCCAGCTCAGATCGCAACACTAAGCTAATGATAGGAAAGGAAGTAATGCGACGAAAAGAAGAGAAATGGAACTCACTCATCCTTCGGAGGATGTAACGCCTCTGTAGAGTCTGTGTGCGGGGACACCACACGGAATACAGTACCTGCCACGGCATGACAAATGTCAAAACAAGAAAATTTCCGAAAAACCGGGAGTACCCGGCACTCGACCAACAACAACAACCAAAGATTCGAAGACACCCAACAAAGATAACAAACATGAGCCAAGGACACCACGACAACCAAATCGAACAATTTTGTCCGAACCTAAAGTCGGTTTTCGGGCAAAATTACCATTACGCCCTCCAGCGGAAATCAACACACAAATGGCGACTCGACATCAAATTCAAAATGGGGATAGTTTAATCGGACAAAAAACTATCTCCGGACGACCGGCCAAAGTTTCTTCCCCAAATCCACGACTATCTACGGCTATCCACGGCAATCCCACATTCAATCAAGTATCGGCAATCAAGTATCGGCATTTTACGCAATAACGGAAAGGAAAAGAGTGGACCTTGGGAAAACCCGACCCGATTCGATAAACGGATCCGGATTTCAAGTCGGAAGACCGCCGGAATTCGACCCCTCGCCGGAAATTGCCTCCCACCGCCGTCGCCGGAGTTGATTTCTGTCGCCCCACCGTCGCCGGAAAACGCCTCACGCCGCGCCGGAGCCGTTCCACCTCGCCGTCGCTCGCCCTCGCTGGACCAGACGTCGTCCCCGCCAGCAAAGACCTCGCCGTCGTCCCGCTGCTCCTCCGCGACCCCGCCTGGCTCCACCGTAGACCAAGGCCTGCTCACGCCGCCGCCTTCGTCCCGGGCCGGCAATCTCCTCTCACCTAAGCTGCTGGCCGGAATTTCGAGTTCTCCACCGGAATTTTGGCCGGCCTCCTCCTTTGGTGTGCTCCAAATTCTTTCTTGTTCTCCAAGTGTGAGAAAAGAGAGAAAAGGATGACTATGGTGGCTAAGTAAGGTATTTTCTTAACTCTCCTATATATTTGAAAAGTGGCCTAATCACAACCCTCCATTTAAAGTTAGATGAGATCTAAGGGTTAAAGAAAAACTATCACATTTACCTCCCTTAGACTATGGTTAAGTATATCTCCACTCAAGTTAACATCTCATAGGTTTATTCTTGAGCATCCCATACTTAGAAAAAATTTTAGGCCAAAATTAATTTTTTTCTCCACTTAGGCAAAATCCCGGCATGAAATTGAAGCATAAGTCACTTAGTTGTATTCGTATTACATCCCTATGCAAGCATGTATCTTTCGAGTATACGCTCGTAGCAAGGATAGATTTGTTACTCCCACCTCAGACGGATGCGTGCTTAGGCACGTGTCCGTGCTACTCTGACGTTCACAATTCCTCTATCTCATAAGGCAGGGGGCAGAGTCAGAGGCACACATCCATGGGTAAGCAAGCATTCAGACGAAAGGTAAAACCCCGGTTTCAAATTGCGCGTGTCATACCATCCTAAAATAGAGTCAATCAAGGGTTAGGCCATTGGTTGACTCGGGGGCATGTGATGGATATACACCCAATTTGAACCCGTTGACTTCCGAATTGTTTTATTTTTATCACCCCGTTAATAATTGTAAATCAAAATTTCAACCCGAACACTTCGCGAAAACACCAACGGTCGGCCAACCCGATCTCCCCTCCTAGGGGAGATAGGGTTGGCCAACCCTATCTCCCCTAGGAGGGGTTGGGTGGCCTCACCCAACCTCTACCCTTGGGGGTCGGATTTTCCTTCCCCCCAAGGGCCCCGGCACCACTTTTGAACTCCCATACTCGGTTTATTTCCGCCAACCTTCTCCATATCCTAAGGTCTTAATTACGTGTTTAAAGGTTAATTAACTATGTTTAAAGGTTAACGATGTCATTAAGCCACCTTAATGACACCGTTGCCTATAAATACAACACCTCCACTATTCATTTGATCATCTTGGCAAGTTGCATAATTTTGCTCTGACATCTCTCTAGCTTTATCTCTCTAAAACCGTACTGACTTAGGCATCAGAGAGGGTTCATCAGGCACCACCCCCCCCCCTCTGTGCCTGGTATTGCCCCTCTTGAAGGGCGCGAGGAGAAGAAAGGCTAAGGACGGAAGGACACGAGCTAGGACAGCACAACCCGAGAGCTTCGAATCCGCGACATCTCCAGTGAGAAACGAGACTTGAGTCGACAGCCCGTTGACCCTAGACTCGGAACCTAACACTTCCGATCAGATTATTCTTGGATTTATTCTAAGTGTTTATTAAAAGTCGCCTTAAGTGGTGCGCGAGGTAAAGTCGCCTTAAGTGGTGCGCGAGAAAAGTCGCCTTAAGTGGTGCACGAGAAAAGCCACCTTAAGTGGTGCACGAGATTAAGTCTTATTAAGTGATGCACGAGATTAAGTCGTCTTAAGTGATGCACGAGATTAAGTCGTCTTAAGTGATGCACGAGATTAAGTCGTCTTAAGTGATGCACGAGATTAAGTCGTCTTAAGTGATGCACGAGATTAAGTCGTCTTTAGTGATGCATAATTCTTGGATTTATTCTAAGTATTGGAAAGTCGCCTAAAGTGGTGCATGCTATTAAGTCACCTTACGTGGTGCAAGTTGTTAAATCGTCTTAGGTGATGTGTGAAAATATCTTAAGTGTCGAGGTTTCGCCTTAAGTAAGTAAAGTCGCTTTGAGAAGTGCAATGGAAAATCGGAACTAAGATAGTCTGAAATTAATGAGGGCTCAAAGGCCCGAGGATTACAAAAAAGAAGAAAATACAAGGACTTTAAAGATAAGCATTTAGGCTTGGTCCTTGTCGGCGGCATCAGCGGGAGCAGGGTCCACGAGGTCTGTGGCAGAAGGCTCCACAGGTTCAGCCGCTGGAGGGTCGATTATCGGGGCGTCAGTACTTGGAGGCTCCGCTGTGTCTTCAACAATCGCGGGAGTGCTCCCCTCATCACTCTCCTCCGAGAGAGCAAAGTATTTCTGCGCGAAGGGAGCGAGAGATGGAGACTTGTCGAAGTTAATGGCGTCGCCATACTCCAGGTGGAGTTCCTCAACTGCATTGAAGAGGGTGTTCTCCACCTCCGCGCTGCAGAACTTTACAGCATCAGCCTGGAAGTCTTCGGACCTCCGATAATCCTCCCGGCCCTTGGTCTCGGCCGCGACCAGCTGCGCGGGAACCTCAGCAATTTGCTCCTCCAGAGCCTTCTTTTCAAGGACCAGCTTGTCCTCAGCAACCCGCCGCTCCTGCCGTTCCCGCTTCAGAAGCCCCTCGAAGTCACGGACCTGCTTTTGGAGGTCCCGAGTCTTTCGGTCGAGGATGGCCTGCTCCTTGGCCAGTTTTCCCCGCGAAGACTCGGAGGCCGCGAGATCCTCCTCAAGCTTGGCTATGGCAGGAGCCCCCTTAGCCCGCTCCTGCTCCAGGGCTTCCTCAAAGGCGAGGATGTACCCGATGAAGTGATTGATGTCCCACATCTCCTGCGAAGGAAGGGAGAAAAGTGTTAGAATATGAGCAACCGGTCTTATTGGTGAAGAAGAGAAAAGGGAAAGGCTTACCTCTATCCGACGCATGGACATCTCTTGAATATCCCGGCGGATTTCCTCCCGATCCAAGGAGATCGGATACCTCATGGTGGGTAGGATGGAGCCTGCCTGCAGATGCGTAGCTAGCTCGGGGTACGTATCCCCCTGTCGGAGCTGGACCCCTTACAGCGTTTGGATCGGGGTCCAGGGAGCATCCTTCTAGGCGGGGTCCAAGACCCTGTAAAAACTCCCGTCGAGGGGAAGAGGAGAAGGGCCGACTTGAGTCGTGGAGGGGCGTGCCTCCGACTCACCCCGGGCTGGGGAAGGAGTGAAGTCGTGGATGGGCGACGGTTGACGCTGTTGTTGTGAAGAAGGCGAGGGGGGCAGCCCCTTGGAGGTTGGTTTCAGCGGGGACTGCCCCGTCCTTCGACGATGGCGAAGGGAGCCGCCTTCATCAGCCTCCTCGGAGGAGTCCAGGCTCTCCACCCGACGAAAATGTTCGCCAGTCGGGGTCTCTCCACCAGAGAAAAGTGGTGCCCCTCCTGAAGGAGGCGGCCCTGTTGAAGGTGGTGCATCGGCTGAGGCTCCAGCACCCGAGGTTCCCAGGTAGAGGTGATACATCCCTCCCGGAGAGCTGCATCGTAAGCAGTGCTGGAAATCTCGTTGAGAGCATAGTCAAAATTGAAGGACTTTCTTCCCTCGGAACTAGATCCACTGTCTGAAAATCAGCTACGGCAAGGAAAAGTACATTGGGTTTTTCGGAAAATTGCAAACAAACTAGGCAAAGATGAAGGAAAAGATATAGGAGCAACGAGGAAGAAATCCTTACCAGACATGATGATTGGAGGAAGGAAGGATGAACTTGACGTTGCCGGAAGGTTGTTCGAAGAACAGTAGGTCGGAGGAGCACTTGAGTCTTCGAAATCACAGAGCCTGGGTTCTCAAAGTTGGAGAGAGCTTTTGGAATTTCAGAAACGGTAAAAGGGAAACTGTGCCCAGCGTTAGGGTTTTATGGGAGAAGAGGACAGTCGAAAGGACGTTCTAATCTGAATCGTCGAAGTCGAAGCGTTTTGATCTGAGCCGTTGAGATGAAACATGCAGAATGGCAACGGGTGTACTGATGAAACGGCCTGAAAAGCACTTTTTCAGAAAAAGCAGGCGCGAAAAATCAGGCACGGGTGTCAAAGACGTCGCTTCGTTATCTGCTGCATTTAATGGCAGGGGAACCGAGGAGTCTTCTCGGATTTGGTGGTTATCCTCAAGGCGTCGAGGAAACGTGAACGAGAAGATTTGTATCAAGTGACTATATCAAGGGAAAGGTCCCCGACTCCGATGTCGGGAGGTCGGGAGTTGAAAGACACGACGAACTGTAAGTCCCTCATGTCTTGGGGGCAAATGATGGGTTTCGCTATGGCCGTTAGGCCCTTTAAACGGTGAGGAAACGGTGAGCAGGCCCACTGGGCCCTAAAAGGAGGTCAAGAAGACCAAGGCGAAGGGTCCCGACCGAGGGAGTCCCAATGATGAAAGGTCCCGACAGAGTCGGTCCCGATAGGTGAGCTGGATGCTCCCGATGAGATGCCTTTAAGTAGGCCCCGATGATGAATCCCTGAGAATGATTGGCCCTGTCACGATGACGAGGGGCCCCGAGCGGTGACACAATGAGATAACTCTGGAGTCCCTGATATTGGTCGGGACTTTCTATCAGAGGTTGAGGCCGAGATACGCGGGGCATGGCCGAGATACGCGGAGCGTGGTTGAGATACGCGGAGCGTGGCCGAGACACGGGGCGTAGCCGAGATAAGCGAGATCATGGCCTAGATAGGCGGGATCGTGCCCAAGATACGCGGAATATGGGCTAACCACCCCAACGGTTCACCAGGTAACTGAGGTACCTCTCCGCCTATAAAAGGGCAGAGGTTACTTCAGATCACATTACGTTTTGAGATACACACTTTGAGATTACTGATTTTTAGTCCATACGAGATACTTATTTAAGCATCGGAGAGGGATTCTGGGTCACCGCCCGGTCTATCCCCTCTTGCAGGATTACGTGGAGCAAAGGAGCTCGGATAGCTGTCAAGATCGTACCGGAGTTCCACCGTGATCCAACAAGACCCAGTCGTCCCTTCAGGAGTCAGGCTCATGATCGGCGAATGCTGTTGTGGCGGGGAGGATGGAAGCAGCCCCTCGGGAGTCGGCTCCAACGGGGTCTGCCTCACCCCCCGACGACGAATCAGGGCTTGACAGTCGCTCGCCTCCTCAGAAGAGTGAGAAACGTCCAGGTTAACCACCCGAGGGAACTGACCGTCCGTCGGGGCGTCTTCAGTCCCCGATCCTCCCGGGGCAGGAAGAGAAAGGAGGGGCTCTCCGACCCGGGCGTCGGAGGGTGGCACCCCCGCTGAAGCTCCAGCTCCCGATTGACCTGCAGCTGGAGGACGAGAAGCTTCAGAAAGATAATCAGGGAGTTGATCGGGATCCTTACACCAAATGACGCGACGGGAGAGATACTGGACTTTCCCGTAATAATTGTAATAACCCGCTTTGAGGATGCTGGGAGTTTCTCCTTGCAGGATGCAGTTGATCCCTTCGATTCTGGCTTTCTTATCGGAGGGGATCAACTCCTGGGAATACGCTTTCGGTATAATCGGATGGCTAATCGGAGCTGCTTACCTTCTTCGGGAGTCTGGGTGTTGAAGATCCTCTCCATCTTCGCCACCCGGGCACGCTTGACCTCCTCCGCAGTTGGAGCTGCCGATGAGGAGGCAGCCCTCTTTGAGGACTTCCTCTTCCTTGCGGGGCGTTGGACGGCATCGGTCTCCGCCTGCTTAAGCACGATATTGGTCAGCAGTGATACCTTCTTAGCTGCAAAGACGAAAACAAAGGTGCAATTAGAATATTACCCAAGGAACGACATTGGAGGGGCCGTCGTGGAGTTGACCCCCGGAGGCAACATCGAGGAGACGGATCCCGGCCAGAACCAGATCCCGCTCCACGATGGAGTTGGCATCGAGGGGAGCAAAGGAATCCCCCCAGCGATAGAGTTGGATGCAGTGGAGAATCTGAAAATCCTCCTCGGAGTAAGTGTGATAAGCAGGAGGAGGGTCTGCTTCAACCTCCCATCGGGGCCACGGGATGGAGCTGTTCCGGATGAAGAAGTAATTCTTCTTCCAGCCGCTGTTGTCGGGCCCCGAGTCAGTGATGAGCCCCCGACCTTTGGCGACCTTCCAGGTGTCACCAGTCCAGCTACATCGGGAGAGCTGCGCCTTGCTCCACTTAGGCATCCGCGGGTAGAAGGCACAGACCCTGACATCATTGCACTTCATTCCATATAAGGTCCGGAAAAGTCGGAGGCTATAGGTCCATTGTTGGCGGAGGTAAAGGACACGGAAGGCATTCCACACCCGGATGGCGTGGGGGGAAAAAGTAGTCAGATGTGTTTTGTAATATTCACACATCTCGACTAGATCCCCACAGAAAGGAATCGGATCCCCGCCGATACTTGCCTGGTGGAGACAAATACCTCCCCTTCCCGGGGACGAGTGACCACAGGGTCGCCCGGGATGCGAGGGCGAGGATAGGGGTAGCGAGGCTCCCAGGTGGAAGTGATACATCCTTCCCGGAGAGCTGCATCGTAGGCGTTTTCCGAAATCTCATTACAACCATAATCAAACTCGAAGGGCTTTCTCCCCCCAGAACTGGATTCACCGTCTGGAAAATGATCAGAGCAAGAAAATGCACAGTTGATTCTTGGAAAAATCTGGGTAAGTTGATCGAGATAAAAGAAAAACTATGCTAACAGTTTCTTCAGAATCGGAGGAGGAATCTTACCAGACATGATGAATTGGGGAGGAAAAGACGATCCTGATGGTCGGAGATCCTGGTGGCCGGAGTGCTGATCAGAAATCAGGAAGGAGAGCTTGAGCTTTTGAAATCACAGAGGATGAAACGGTGGAGAACTGAAGAGTGCCAAGATTTGAGGTTTTATAGGAGAGAGGGTAGCCAAAAAGACGTTGCAATCCGGACAGTTGAAGAGGAAACGCTTCAACCTGAGTCGTTGAGAAGCTAGCGACAAAATGGCTAAAAAGCGCTTTTTCAGAAAAAGCAGGCACGGGCACCCAAGCCGTCGCTTCATCACCCATTGCATTTAATAGTTGAGTAATTGAGAAATCTTTTCGGATTCGGTGGTTATCCTCGGAATATCGGGAGGTCCGGAGTTGGAAGACACGACGAACTGTAAGTCCCTCATGTCTTGGGGGCAAATGATGGGTTTCGATATAGCCGTTAGGCCCATTAACGACGACTAAACGGCGAAGTAGGCCCACTGGGCCACAAAAGAGGCTTAGAAGACCAATACGAGGGGTCCCGACAAGGTCGGCCCCGACATATGAGCTGAACGCTCCCGATGATATGCCTTTAAGTAGGCCCCGATGATATGCCTTTGAGTAGGCCCCGATATTGAATCCCTGAGAATGTTGGCCCTGTCCCGATGACGAAGGGCCCCGAACGGTGACCAAAGGAGATAACTCTGGAGTCCCCGACATCCGTCGGGACTTGCCACCAGAGGATGAGGCCGAGAAACACGCCCACTATCAACATAGTGGGGAAGTGGCCTGAAAAGACGGAACGTGGGCAAGTGGCCGAGATAAATGGAACGTGGGCTAACTGCCCCCGGCAGTTATCGCAACAAGTAACTGGGGTAACTGCTCCCCTATATAAAGGAAGGAGTTACCTCAGGATTGACACATTGACATTCACATACTGATATACTTGCCTACATCGAGATACTCATTTAAGCATCGGAGAGGGATTCTGGGTCACCGCCCGGTTTATCCCCTTCTTGCAGGTTTACTTGGAGCGAAGGAGTTCGGACTTCCGTCAAGAACGTGCTGGAGTTCCAATCGTGATCCAACAATTTCCAAGGCAAAAATTGATGAGCCTTCCCATATGGATCCCTTTGCTTTTGAAAAGGTTCCTCTTGTACCTCCTCTTATTGTTGATGAGGTGAATGATCCACAGCTACCTCCTCCCATTGTTGATGATCCATAAGTGCCCATTTTAAGGAGGAGTACAAGACTTGCTCAACTTAGGGAAAGAACATCTTCAAATGCTGCCTTTGGGATTGAGAAATATGTGTCTTATGATCACTTAAACCCAAATTTCAATTGTTTTTTGGCTTCAATTGACAAGATTAAAGAGCCAACAACTTACAAGCAAGTAGTCAAGGATTCTAATTGGGTTGTGGCTCTGAAGGAGGAGATTAAAGTTCTTCAAGACAATCAGACTTGGAAGATAGTTGAATTGCCTCATGGTAAGGCTACTATTGGTTGCAAATGGGTGTTTAGGGTCAAGTACAACTCTGATGGTTCCATTGAGAGATACAAGGCAAGGTTGGTTGCCAAGGGGTTTACTCAAGTTGAAGGAACTGATTTCAATGAGACTTTCTCCCCAGTTGTGAAGATGACCACAGTGAGAATTGTGTTGGCCATGGCTGCAGCCTATTCTTGGGGCTTTTTTCACATGGATGTGAACAATTCCTTCCTTCAAGGTGATCTACATGAAGAGGTCTATATGGACAGTCCGCAAGGCTTTGATTCCACCAAGCCTGCTCTTGGGTCACCTAGGCGTGTATGCAAACTTTGAAGTCTCTTTATGGCCTTAAACAAGCTTCTAGGCAATGGAACATCAAGCTTACCCACACCTTGACAGAGAATGGTTACACTCAAAGTGTTTCTAACCATTCCTTGTTCACCAAGGTTGAAGGGAAGGATAGAGTCTTCTTATTCATCTATGTGGATAATTTTCTAATCACTGGTTCCAATGCAAAAATGGTTGATCAATTGAAATCTACTCTCCAATCACACTTCAAACTCAAGGATTTGGGCAACTTGAGATACTTTTTGGGTTTGGAGATTTCTATATCACAAGAAGGGCTAGTCATCAACCAGAGGAAGTATGCACTTGAGCTCATTGAAGAAGCTGGATTGGGAGCTGCTAGACCAACTGAAACTCCTATGGAATTCAATCTCAAACTCACTACTTGTGAGTTTGATGAGGCAACAAAGTCTAATGCTGATGATGTGCTTTTAGAAGATGCTACATCATACATGAGATTGATTGGGAAGCTATTATACTTAACTATGACAAGGCCAGACATTAGCTTCTCAGTTCAAAGGCTAAGTCAATTTGTTGATAAGCCTAAGAAGTCCCACTATGATGCTTCCATGAGGGCGATTAGATACATCAAAGTTTATCATGGTCAAGGATTGATTTACCCATCCAACAATACACTTGACTAGAGCTTGTATTGTGATTCTGATTGGGCTGCTTGTCCATACAGTAAGAAGTCAGTCAGTGCATATTGTGTGAGACTTGGGGGAGCTATGGTGGGATGGAAAGTGAAGAAACAGGACACCATTTCTTTATCAAGTGCAGAGGCTGAATATAGGTGCCTAAGAGTGGCAATTCGAGAGGCTTTATGGGCTGGCGGGCTTCTAAAGGAGTTGGGGGATCAAGTGAGCTTACCAATTCCAATCTACACAGATAGCCAATCAGCTGTGAAGATTGCCAGAAATCCCATGTTTCATGAGTGCACCAAGCATATTGAGTTTGATTGTCACTTCACTAGGCACCACATTGAGTCAGGAATGATCACTGCCACATATGTTGCTTCTAGGGATCAATTGGCTGATTTTCTTACTAAGGTCCTTGTCAAGAAGCAACACATTGCCCTACTCAAGCTATATTTAATAAAAGATGTATTTCACGAAAAGAAAGAGGAGGAAAAAGATGGGGGAATATAGGAGTATGGTATTTCCATGTACTCCCTTATACAATGTATATAGACTAAGTTAGTTAGTTGTAGTTCTAGTATAAATACTAACTAATGTACATTGTAATCATTTGATTTGTAATATTGAATATACATGCATTCTCTTTAAATCCTCTCCACTGAATAAATTAACGTTAAAAAATCATGTTCATTTTCATTTTAACCAAAATCTCAAATCACTAACAAATATTTCTCAATGGCCCTCCTTTTGTTCGATTCATTTATGGGTTAAATGGTCTTTTAGTGACACAAGTCTGGCCAGTGTTGACTTTTAATATCATATGTTTTTTTTGTACGCTTTTGGTTCAAATGCTTACATTTTGAAGACTTTTGGTGCATCTGTTAGTCAACAGTTAAGTTTGATCATTAAATACTTCTATTTTCTTCAATTTAGTCCTCCAACTTATATTCCTAACTTTTAATTTTTACAATTTAGCCCTCAAAGATTACAATCGGACCTATGTCGAAATTGACTAAGGTAGAGTCCGACCCACGGCTAGGTATGACCATGGCTAAGGTCGCTTGACCCGGGCAACCCTATCCAGGGTCAGACCCAACCGTGATTTGGATCCTGGCTAGGTCAATTTGATACAAGGGTCTGATTGAAACCCCAATCAGATCCTTGGGTTAAATTAACCCAGCCTGGGTTCGACCCACGGCTGGGTCTAACCCTAGCTAGGGTCCGACCCACGGCTGGGTCTAACCCTGGATAGGGTAGCCCAAGTCTTGGTAACCTAGCCAGGGTCCGACCCTGCAGTGGGTCGGACTCTGTCTCGGTCAATTTCGACCTAGGTCTGATTTGTAAACTTTTGGACTAAATTGTAAAAAATTAAAAGTTAAGAATACAAATTGGATGACTAAATTGAACAAAATAAAAGTATTTGTAAACACCTAACTTTGGACCACGCGCGACTCACGTGACGTGTGGCGCACCTAAATGAGGAAATGTCTAAATTTGGCAAGTCGCGAAGCTTCAAAAGATGCTCAGAACAATATTAGGATAGTTATATGTATTTATTGCAGTGTATATTTTCTGAATATTTGTATTAAGTATTTAGAATATTTAGAGTATATTAGGAGAATAAATCAGTGTAATTTACTGCTTAATTATACTAGATCTGAGTATTATAAATAGTGGTTAAATTTACATGTAAATGGGGAAAAAACACCATCAATAATATTACTATCAGATCTCGAAATTCGTGTAAATTTTTCCTGTAGTGTAATTTTTTTTGTTTTTTGTCTGCCCTTCTTCCCTGCAGTACTACCCCGCCGGTGCTGCCCTGCCCGCCTCCGACCACCAGCTTCGCCGGACCACAGCAGCCACCTCACCCAGCACAGACGCGCCGCCCTGCTCAGGTTCCCGTCAGCAACCCGCCTTCCACCGGAGCTCTACCCTAGTCCTCGCCTGCCGGGACCCGCCATCTCCGACCACGGTGATTTTCTGCTGTTTGCCGCCGTCCGAAGAGCCACACCGGAGTCACCGCCGGGAACCAAACCAACCCGCTCATGTTGCCTCCGCCGTCCCAGCCGTTACAACCCCTGCTGTGTCCCACCATTGATCTGCTCAGACCGGGCCGCTGTCGGTCTTGCCGGAGCACTGCCTGTCATCGTCCGCTGCCCGCCGTCGTGGCTGCTGATGCCGTCCGCTTCCATGGCTGCTGTTGCCGTCTCCTGCAGGTGATTTTCCTTCCCTTATTTTATTTTATTTTATTTTATTTTATCTTATTTATATATTAATTAATTGATTTATTTTCTGTTTTTATTTATTTATTATGTTACAATAACTATATGTTGATGTTAGTTTATTCATATACCAATAGTTCTAGTTTAATTACATGTTGCAACACCATTTATTTTACTATTTTTATACATGTTATAATAGTAGACTCAATTTGACATAAATAGTTTGAATTTGATTAGTTTAGATTAATTAGATGATAAAAATTAATTATGTATATTCATCATGTTATTTTGTATTGATTTAATTGTATATGATAATTGTTAATATTATTAGATTTTATTGTTGTGCATGCTCAAAATTGATTTATATTTAATTAATAATTTATTTGGCAATATAAGTGAATTGAGTACCGAAAGGGCGTGGTTAAAAATTATATTTTTAATTCGTAATAGAACCCCCGAACTTGAATTTCTGAGCGTGGACCGATTTTATACCTAGGTGTTTAATTCGTTATCACTTAGGTAATTTATGATTCTAGTTAGCCTAATAATTAACTGGTGGCGACTCATTCAAAATTGCACGTTTTCAAAACGTAATCGCCATAGGTCGGATTTTTAGGGCCTGACAATTTGGCGACTCTGCTGGGGAAATTAGAGGGTTCAGGTTCATTATATTCGCTTATTTGCCATGTTTTTTTTATTTAATTTAATTATTTTTTCTTGGTTAATCTAACTTTGTTCTTTTTTTTACAGGTACAAGTGTAGAATTTAAATTAACTTTTTCTTTTTTGTAGCATTTTTTTGAATCCGCACACACCACTTTAGTGTAATATCCAAAACGCCTAAAACCCAGGGCGACTAGGAACCCCGGAGGTTTAGTACGGTACGACCGGAGCGGCTGGGCCGCGGGTACGGCTCGGAAAAACTCTACTCGCTTGTGAAGGTCTTATGATCTCTGTGATGGGGTGAGGAAACCTCCTTGTCGGGAACCTATCAGTGGAACCTACCTTGTAGAGCAAAGCCACACTTTTTTTTTACCCCCCCTCCCTAAGATGATCTATTTTTTTTGTTGTAAATGTTATCATACGACTGTTTGTATAGCTTTTATTTCTCATGCATTCATCTCATTGCATTTTTAAAAAAAAAAACAAAAAAAACTTTTTCAGCTAAGTAGTTAGTCATTTAGTTGTAGAATTTTTATTTTCAAACATGCATTTCGTATGCATTGTTTTTTTTAAAAAAACTCTTACCTGAATTTATAATTTTAACATTGCGCTTCATACGTATTATTTTAAAAAACCTCTTCAGGTAAGTTGTAATTTTTTAGTGCATCATACATGCGTTGTTAAAAAAACATTTTTGGAAATTTTAATTTCCCTTTAGCTATTAGAGCTTCTAATTTCGAATGTGCATTCCATATGCATCATTTCAAAAAAAATTTACCTGAATTGTTTTATTTTAATTAATGCATCCAGTATGCATTAATTTAAAAAAACTCTTTAGATAAATCGTAAGCTCTCTTAGTTTTATGGCTCTTTGTTTAAAAAACCTTTTACCTGATTTTTTTAAAGGTGTGCATCTCATATGCATTATTTTCGAAAAAAACATTTCAGGTAAATTGTAATTTTTCTTAGTTGTAGAACTTTTATTTTTTAAGTTTGCATATTGTATTTATTTTTGTGCATCTCATATGCATTTTTTTAAAACAACTTTTCACTTCTTTTTGTTTTTTTTAATTTTGAGCAACTACGATGTATTGATTTTTTTTCCCTCATAAAAAAACAAAAAACAAAAATTTAAGTAGTTTGTAAGTTTTCTCAACTGTACAACTTTCACCTCATGTAAATCTCATAGGCATTGTTTTAGGAAAAACATTTTTTAGATAGATTGTAAATCTCTTCTTAGTTGTTGAGCTTTTAATTCCAAATATCCATTGCATTTGCATTTCTTTTTATAAAAAAACTTTACCTGGATTTTTCATTTTGTATATATGTATCATTCAGGTAAACTGGTTGTAAGTTGTAACTTTCTTAACAGTTGAACTTTAACTTTCGAGCATGCATGAGCATTAAAAAAAAAAAAAAACTCAAAGTGTCATTCATTTTTTATCCGAGGTGTATTACACTTTTTCGAAAAGATCTTCATTTCAACCTTCGAATAAGCTAGTGTTTAAAAAAAAGAGATTTGATTCTATTTTTTGAGAAAATAGTTTAACTGTGCAGTTGAGTGCGACTATTCGAGTTTAAACAAAGGACAAGAAAACCTTTTTGAGAAACCTTGTTTTGAGCATCTGCCCTGCGTTCGAGCCAGATAGTGCACTCGGCAAACTCAGATAATAAATTTTGATTCTTTCTGAAAAGTAATCAAAATTATGAAATGAATGACATTAGAGTTTTCAAAAAATCATGCGTGATTTCTCATATTCTCTAGACTGATTTTTCATTCACTCTTTTCAGGTACCATTGGTTAAGGTATCATGTACATATAAGCTATGCCAGCTAAATGGGGCAACCAAAAAGAACGTGCAGCCATCCAGTTGCACGAAGCACAAAGTGCGCACGCAGGATATCCAATGCTCAGGTACGATGAATTGTACTTGATTTTTTCTTAAGATTTGAGTGTCCCTACTCTTTTTATAGATCAGATGACCACTTCGACGAGGTCGCAACCACGTGAAATGTGACTGCTCCAAAGAACTTACATGTCAAAATTCCACCCACCATATGTGGAATTCAACGCGTCCCCGAACCAAGCTGTACATCTGTTTTACGGTGAGGTCTATACCGGTCGGTGGTAACCAAGAGGCATCTCTTATTGAGATCGGTCATGTCCGCAGATGGGAAAATATCAAGAGATCATCGAGAGTCTTGTGAAGATTCAATGTGCTGATCAATGAACATTTTAGATGTCAAGCAAAGAAAACATTATTGTTGGTGCCTTCCATCAGAGGTCCAGGGGCATTTACTTTCCGGAAGATGTTCATGTACAAGTTGTGATTTCTAGATGGAGCAGGAAAATCAGGACATGCAGCAGGTCCAGTCGCATAGCGAGCACATTTCCCACTAGAAAAAATCCAATACCCAGGTAATAAAAGTTGTGATCATTTTTATCCCCGAAATTTGAGTTTTTCCTTAATCATTGTGCAGTTTGGATAATCATCCAAATCCAAGCCCCTGAAGAGCACATCTCGTGCGCGGCCCTTTGCTCGCCGCAAGCTGTCAAATTTATCCCAGATACCTCGGGCGATATCTATGCATTTGCCATTTGCGGACTACTGTGCCAAACTCAAAACCATCCATGTGTGTTCATCGACCAGACCATTCATCCAGCATGTGACGAGCCTAACCCGATTGGTGCTAGCAATGGGGCATCCCCAGCTAAGATTGAGCAATGGCCAGGGCACTTGAGAAGCCGATTTCCTTAACCAAGTCCAACAAAGAATACATTATTGTCTATGTCATCCGTTTGTCACAGGGTCCATCCAGGGCGTCGACACGATCGACATATTTTAACTCAATCAACTGAGTCCTTCTCTAGAAGATGTTTTGAATTAGAAATTTCATATTTGCTACTAGGGGCATGTACATAATTGTTGTTGATTATTTTCGTTAACAAAACAAAAAAAGCAACAAAAAAAAAAAGCAGGAAAAAAAGCAAGCAAAAAAAAAAAAGCAAAAAAACTCATTTTTTTTAGGGTCACAGCCGCCCTTTAATCTGCTACAGAAAAATAAAGAGAGTGTCCATGCAAATCTTGTGAAAGCAAGAATAAATAAAAGGGTCACAGTTTTCCCTAAATCAACTACAGATAAAAAAGGTTAAAGTCGTCCCTAAACGACTACAAAGAAAGGGCCACAACCACCCTTCAAATAGCTACAGATAAAGAGCGCTCCCGCAACATCAAAAGCGGAAAATAAGTGAAAGGGCCATAGCCACCATCCAAATGGCTACAAAATAAAAAAGGAGTGACCCTGCAAACCCTATGAGGGCGAAAGAATAAAAAGGGCCACAGCCACCCTTAAAATGGCTACACAAAAAAGAGTGATCCCGCGAACCCGGTGAGGGTGGGAAATAAAAGAAAGGGTCACAGTCGTCCCTCTAAACGACTACAATCAAAAGAGCGCTCCCAGAACATCGATGACGGGTATTTAGTGAAAGGGCCACAACCACCCTCGAAATGGTTACATACAAAAAGTGTTTCCCGGATCAGAGACGAGGAATGAAGGGCCACAGCCACCCTACAAATGGCTACAATCAAAAGAGCTCCCGCGACATTGAAGACGGTGAGTAAAGGGCCACAGCCACTAAACGGCTGCAAATACTCCCGCATCGAGGCGGAAAATAAAGTATGGGTCACAACCACCGTTTGATCGGCTACCAAATAAAGAGTGCTTCCGCTAGGTTGAAAACCCAAAAGGGCGACCTAGGCAAAATCAGGAAATGAGAGGCATGGTTGCATGTTCAGAAATTGCAATCATGGCAAAAGGAGAGAAAATAAAAAATCGAGGGGCACGGTCGGAAATCTCTCAACCGGCCATGGCAAAAGGAGAGAAAAAAGAAATTCTAAAAAAAAAAAGAAGAAAAAAAGAAAAAAAAAAAAGAAGAAAGAGAAAGATATCGCTAAGTTGTCGCGTCATGCGCAATTTAGGAAAAAATTAGGGACAAGGGACAAACATTCATGCGCATGCGTATTTTCTACGATACAGCGTCTTCAAAGTCAAGCGGGACAGTTAGAGTCTGCTCCCGCAAGTCACCATTCAAGGATGAGTAGGACTGTTACAGTCTGTTCCTACGAGTCAACTTCATGACTGGCGGGACAGTTACAGTCTGCTCTCGCAAGTCACCATTCAAAGATGAGTAGGACTGTTACAGTCTGTTCCTACGAGTCATTTTCACGGCAAGCGGGACGGTTACATTCTGTTCTCGCGAGTCACCATTCAACGAAGAGTAGGACTGTTACAGTCTGTCCCTACGAGTCAACTTCACGGCAAGCGAGACGGTTACAGTCTGCTCTCGCAGGTCACATTCCAAGGATGAGTAAGACTGTTACAGTCTGTTCCTACGAATCAACTTCAGGGCAAGCGGGACGGTTACAGTCTGCTCTCGCGAGTCACCATTCAAGGATGAGTAGGACTGTAACACTCTGTTCCTACGAGTCAAATTCACGACAAACGGGACGGTTACAGTCTGTTCTCGCAAGTCACCACTCAAATGATGAGTAGGACTGTTACAGTCTGTTCCTACAAGTCACAACCGACAATCAGGATCTGAAGTTTTCCAGCTTCCTGAGAGTCAACCCCGACGAACGAAGCCTTAGTATTCAGGCTTCGCAAGTCATGCCGCTGGAGGCTTTTTCTTGTCGTCGCCACTGGAGGCATCATCGATCAATATTTTACTTTACTGCACGCCACTGAGGCTTTACTTTTCCGCACGCTACTGGAGGCTTTACTTTCTGCATCGCCAACGGAGGCACTGCCAACAGGGGCACCGCTGACCGAGGCTTTACTTTTCCGCATGCCACTGGAGGCTTTACTTTCTGCACCGCCAACGGAGGCACCGCCAACAGGGGCACCGCTGACCGAGGCTTTACTTTTCCGCACGCCACTGGAGGCTTTACTTTTCCGCACTTCCAATGGAGGCACTGCCAACATGGGCAACGCCGACGGAGGTTCTACTTTCTACATCGCCAACAGAGGCACACCGCCAATGGGGGCACCACCGCCATCAGGGGCACGCCAACGGAGGCATCGCCAACAGGGGCACCGCCGACAGAGGCTCTACTTTTTCGCATCATCTCTAATAAGTTAGGAGCTCCTTGAAGACTCGAAGGCTCAAAAGAAAGACAGGCTTATCATCCAAAATTCGGTGTTTCCTTGTCTTTGGACGAATCCCCTCGAACTTGTTTTACGGGAATCCGCCCAAAGAGGGGCAAACTGTAAACACCTAATTTTGGACCACGCGCGACTCGCGTGACGTGTGGCGCACCTAAATGAGGAAATGTCTAAATTTGGCAAGTCGCGAAGCTTCCAAAGATGCTCAGAGCAATATTAGGATAGTTATCTGTATTTAGTGCAGTGTATATTTTCTGAATATTTGTATTAAGTACTTAGAATATTTTGAGTATATTAGGAGAATAAATCAGTGTAATTTACTGCTTAATTATACTAGATCTAAGTGTAATAAATAGTGGTTAAATTGACATGTAAATGGGGAAAAAACACCATCAACAATATTACAATAAGATCTTGAAATTCGTGTAAAATTGTCCTGTAGTGTAAATTTTTTTTTTTTGTGTCTGCCCTTCTTCCCTGCAGTACCGGTGCTGCCCTGCCCACCTCCGACCACCAGCTTCGCCGGACCACAGCATCCACCTTACCCAGAATAGACGCGCCGCCCTGCTCAGGTTCCCTCAGCAACCCGCCTTCTACCGGAGCTACACCCTAGTCATCGCCTGCCGGGACCCGCCATCTCCGACCACGGTGGTTTTCTGCTGTTTGCCGCCGTCCGAAGAGCCACACCGGAGTCACCGCCGGGAACCAAACCAACCTGCCCATGTTGCCTCCGCCGTCCCAGCCGTTACAACCCCTGCTGTGTCCCACCATTGATCTGCTCAGACCGTGCCGCTGTCGGTCTCGCCGGAGCACTGCCTGTCACCGTCCGCTGCCCGCCGTCGTGGCTGCTGATGCCGTCTGCTGCCATGGCTGCTGTTGCCGTCTCCTGCAGGTGGTTTTCCTTCCCTTCTTTTTATTTTATTTTATTTTATTTTATTTTATCTTATCTTATTTATTTATTTATTAATTAATTGATTTTCTGTTTTTATTTATTTATTATGTTACAATAACTATATGTTGATGTTAGTTTATTCATATACCAATAGTTCTAGTTTAATTACATGTTGCAACACCATTTATTTTATTATTTTTATACATGTTATATTAGTAGACTCAATTTGACATAAATAGTTTGAATTTGATTAGTTTAGATTAATTAGATGATAAAAATTAATTATGTATATTCATCGTGTTATTTTGTATTGATTTAATTGTATATGATAATTGTTAATATTATTAGATTTTATTGTTGTGCATGCTCAAAATTGATTTATATTTAATTAATAATTTAATTGGCAAATTAAGTGAATTGAGTACCGAAAGGGCGTGGTTAAAAATTATATTTTTAATTCGTAATAGAACCCCCGAATTTGAATTTCTGAGCGTGGAACGATTTTATACCTAGGTGTTTAATTCATTATCACTAAGGTAATTTATGATTCTAGTTAGCCTAATAATTAACTGGTAGCGACTCATTCAAAATTGCGCGTTTTCAAAACGTAATCGCCATAGGTCGGATTTTTAGGGTCTGGCAGTATTTGACGTTGAAACTTAACTCTTAATTAACGAATGCACCAAAACCCTACAAATGCAAACAGTTGGCACCATAAGCCTAAAAAAAAAAAACATATACCACCAAAAGGCAACATTGACTAAATATATAGCACCAAAGGCAAAATTGACTAAACATATAGCCCATTATATGTATAGGTTACCTAAGTAAATTGGGTATTATGTCACATTAGGAAACTGGGCCAGACCCAAATCCCAATTGACATGAGTGGCCCAAAATTGGGCCTCCCTATACAACATGACCGGCCGAATTTAAGGAGGGGTAAAGTAGACTTTTGTCCACTTTACTCCTCCTATATATATGGGGAGTTAGGGGTTTTATTAAGGTTAATCACAATTTCCTTTAAGTGGTGTTTTGAGAGAAAACCCTTCCCCCAGAAACACCTAGATCAGCCGAACCACTACCTCATCAAGGGTGTGTCAATTTGCTTTCTAGCAAACACTCCAGAGATCTGTCCCTTGCCAAGAATCGATCAGAGGCTTTGATGTGGAGAATATACCACGTAGGGCTTCCTTCACAAGAACCCCTATGGGTGCCGACCGGCGGATCGTGAAATCCCTCCTGCGAAGATCTTGGATCTACAGATAATTGTAGAGGTACGTGTGAATCTTCCGTTGCGTAATTTCGATTACTAGCATGTACCATGATTTAGTTTCCATAGTGATTACTCCCCGTAATCTAAAAGTGGTATCAGAGCTTATGTTAGGAGTTCATGATTTTGATAAATTGGTGTTCTTGAAAATTTATAATTTTGGACCGAAATTTTTTAAAGGGATTTTAAAATTTCGAATTTTAAGGTTTATGAAGGTCCGAAATTTTCAAGATGTTCTTAGGAAATTTGATGTTCATAATCTTCAAGAAAATGGTGATATTTATCAAAATCAAACATTTGATTGTAGATCTTATTAAGATTTGATATTAAAATTTGACCACTTGTTCTCAATTTTTGTGTTCTTGGCCGAAACTCTAGGTGATTTACAAGGTAAACTTTTTAATTTCTTAGGCACCAAGGGATTAAATTTTCAGCATAAATTTTAAATAATATTGTTTACCATATTTTAATTTTAAACTAGGTAACAATATATCTATAATTGGGAACATTATGACATATTCACATTAATATATATAACTATTAATATATCTAAATATTTAAATAGGCTAAAGATATTATTGATAGATTTTAGTTAACTAAAAGATTGAGAAAATATATTTTTAATATATGTGTTTCCCTATTTAAGATATTGACAATAAATAAAATATATATTTATACGTATGTGCCGAATTTTACATATATAAATTGTTGATTGATTTAGTCTTAAAGATAGAATCTTGGCAATAAATATATATATATATATATATGTAATTATGTTGGCCGATATATATATATATTTAATATTGAAAATTATTTTTATATAGTTAATGTTACTTAGTGGCCAAGTTAAATATTTTTGGACTTTGAAACCTTATTTGGGCCACAAGTAAACATTATGGCCCAACCTTTTAAATTTTAATTATTGGGCCGGTCCAATATGTCAAACCGGGACGAATTTAAATTGAACAAGGTTTTCTCAATCGGTTCGACCTAATTGGGTCGGGGTCGGACCAAGGTGACTAAGTGGATCTAACCGAACCGGTTTTGAGTGTTGAACCGAACCATATTTTTATTGGACCGGTTCGGACCGAACCAGATTTTAAAATTAAAACCGGACCGAACCAGATTTTAATGATCCGAGCCGAATTTTCGGACTGGAACCGAACCGGATTTTCTGAACCGAACCGAACTGGACCAAAATTATCTGAACCGAACCGTATTTTTAAAACTGAATTCAAGTCAATTAAAATAAGGAGGTCAAGTTTTAAAATCCAAATATTTTGAACCTTAATAGGACTACACAGTGCTCAAGGTTTGCTAACCTTTAATGCCTTGTTTCGATTATGGGGATAGATCTCGGAGATACATGTTTTTGGGACTGGTTTATTATTCAATATATTTATGCATGATTAGAATGTTGCGTATATTTTGTCTTGACTGAGACAATCTAGCTGGATATTACATATTGTGGGTGGAGCCCTGATTAAATATATGGAATGCACACTAGGATAGATATGCTGTGATGGTTGGAATGCCTAGGATTCATGTCTAGAATGTTGTGTGATTGAATATAAGCATGAATTGCAAATCAGCCCCTAATGCTTAAAATTATTTTAAAATCTAAAACCAGTCGCCAAATGTTTATAATGTGAATGTTACATGTTTGACACGTATGCTAGAATGTTGAGGATGTAGCCGCATTTGATAATTTACTTGGAAGTAGAATTATATATGCAAGCATGAGTTCCTTGGAATATTAGACGCATGATGCGTAAGCATGAGTATGGTTTGTATGATGAATGTTAGTGGTGTATGATAATTTACATGGATAGTAGAATTATATATGCATGAGTGAATTCATCGGAATATTTTTCCAAAATAAAAAGGGCCTTGGGAAAACAAAGATCGGATATGCTCGTTTTAAAATTCACGTTCCGGTAATTTGCAATTTAAACCGTTTTAAAATACTGATCTATTAGATAGAAGACGAAGGTAATGTGAACTCTTTCACAGCCATCTTCCATTGGTTTACTGGTGGTCGGTTGGTTTAGATGACTGAGGAATCATTATTTGTCGGATTCCATCTTAATAGATATTTGATGTATGCAATTATTTCTTAAAATGTGATTGTCTTCCTGATTTTTGCATAATAATCGATGTGTTAGTCATGGCTGCGATCAACAATGTTAACTCCCAAATGAATAAGGAGGTAAAATTGAACAGCAACAATTATAAGATCTGGAATAAGCGCGCAAGAATGGTAATCACTGAAATGTGAGGTTTGGAGCATTTGACTTCGAAGAAATTCAGGCCGGAGGGAGACCTCACGTACAAACTAAAGAAATTCCATGATGAATGGGATGCAACGGACTAGGAAATTCGTTCCGCCTTGTTGTCACTGCTTGAGGATGACATACTCTATGGATATGACCACTATGAGTCTGCCATGGACCTGTGGGACGGTCTTAAGGTAGGGTTTGGTGTTTACACCACAGCCCAAAAGTGATCATTAAACATCGCTTTAGATTTGTACAAGATGAATCCCAAGCATACAATGAAGGAGCATATTAGAAACATGTCTAACATGCTTGCTGAACTCAAGGAGGCGGGAGAAATCCTGATCGACGAACAGAAGGTCCATGCGTAATCTGATCCCTGCCTGACTCTTGGAATAGCATGAAAATGCACTTAACTCGACGATCTCGAGAAAGTGCGAGTTCATCTCGAGCTGGAAAAGGATCGTCTCAAGGCCGAAAAGCCGAGAGCGGAAATGCATCTTGCATCCTCCCATCCAGCTGAGCAAAAGGGTAAGCGCAAGAGAAAAGGAAAAGGACTTCATTTTAAGGCTAATAAACCTTTAGCTCCAAAACCTCAGAAGAAGTTCAAGCGAAAGCAATTCGGAGGTAAAAAAAGGCCGGCAAAACAGACAAGTAGAGAGGAAACTCGAACGTGTTTTAGGTATGGCGTGAAAGGACACCTTGCTATTGCCTGTACCAATCCTCCCAAGGTACGTGCTTAAGAATAATGATAACCTCATAACCTCTTCTAGTACTCTTCTTACTCGAGAGTAATTCAATTTGTCTCTATGGATTACAGAACCGAGAAGGAGAACAAGCACAAACCTGAGGAACTTGCCCTGAAGATATAAAGATTGAATGGAAGACTTAATCTTTATTTCTTTGCTAAATGAAGCTCCTCTTGATTTTCAGTATAAATACTGTTGGATTACGTGGACGTGATACTACGGAATGCTAAACGTGTACTAGCAAGAAATCTAATTTACGCAGCAGAATTAGTACACATACCTTTTAGCTTTCCTGCCCAAGAACGATGTGGAGGGAGTTCTGATCCTCTGGTCGGAACCACGTGCAAGTTCTTCGTTAGAAGAAGTCCCACGGGATGTAGCTCCACAACAAGACCTCTGATCGATTCTTCAACGGAGATGGAACCTCGGACTTGATGTTGATGGTGCCGAAATATTAGACTAGGGTGACAAGTTCTCTCAATGGAGATCCTTGTTCTTAATTGTTTGTTTAAACCCTTAGGAGTCACCCCTATATATAGTATTGGGTGGAGTTGCCTTGGCAACTCCACCCTATGTGGTACTAGGGTTTCGGCCGAACCATGTAAAAAGGGGGGAGGCCCTTTTTGGGCCTCCCTTGTCAATTACTAATTGGATTTGGCCCAATTAGCCCAAATTGACAATTACCTAATTAACTTAGGTAATTCCCTTAATTAACGGGCTTCTATTACGGCGCCACGTCACCATATGCTAATATCTCCCACTCGCCGGAATGGGAGGGTGCTTGTTAATCTATACGATTACGCAATAGTATCAACATCTTAGTCTTCAGTCTTCATCTCCATCTCCGAATAGTTCATACGAGGCTTGCCGTGCGACCGGCGGATAGGACGGGCATCGTGCTACTCATCTGTTAGGAGTATTGTAGCGCCCGCAGAACGTTGATTCCCTTTTCATGAACCAAACCTGTTAGAAATAAAATATGTACCGCACTGCATTCTTGGTCAACTGTTAATTCTCCAATTGCCCAGTTTTCCACAAAGGAATACTTCTCCAGGGCATCCGTACAAGTGTTCACAACCTTCAACTAATATCCGGTTGGCGGCCACCTTGTGAACACGAGAGTCGGTGAATTAAAGGTGAACTTGACCATCCCCATCGCTTATAGCCTTAGTCTGACTCAACCGATTTCCAAGACGTGGTCACTTGGCTGTTTTCTTTGGCACTACGCTCGTACGCCGGGAAGCGAGCATTGAGCCAGACCTTAGGTATAAATTCTGAGTCCGTGAGGATACTTTGAATGCCACTTCATAAGGCATCCAGGATCAATCACACGCTCAAGGTGAAGAAGTATGCGCCCTTTGAATCACAAGGATTCTAGCTAGCACAACCGAGCATGACCCCGTGGTCGAACGTGGCACACGCAATATAAAGCACGCGTCGATAGCACACCTGGTAAAGCCAGGGATGGGATATGTCAATAATGCTATCGCAGAATCTCTCATTTGGCCTTGAATGTGATTTATAGTGATGGACAAAGTCCAACTCGGCGATTTACAAAACGAAGATTAAGTCATGCTGTTAAGCGTGACAATGTTATCGTTTTGTTTAATCAGGTTTATCCCCCTGATTCTTAGCCAATCTTGTCATGGTTGAGGTCCCTCTCTCCTTACAAGATGACCGTGCCTGTGTGACGAGGCAAGGTTCACATTCGACATAATTTTGGTGCAAGAATTTTACTTCTTCCTACGACTTAGTTTATAGACCGTAAAATTCGATGTTGTTAATCATTATGACGTCGACGAATCATAAACTCTAACTGAAATTATTTTATTTAATTGAAACACAATTTCAGATGTCAAAATGTTATCACTTTTACAAGCCACACAGTTTAAGCCCTACGTAATCCAGGCAGTTTTACGTGCTTTTCAAAAATCTCCCTACGTAACGGCTTACTCAAAGGGTCCGCGACCATATTGTCTGTAGGAAAGTATTCTAAAGTGATTATGTTGTCTTCCAGAACTGACCTAGCATAATTGTATTTCACATCAATGTGTTTAGTCCTACTATGGTACTTTGGATTTATTAACTGCCGCAATGGCCACCTGACTGTCGGAGTGCACCTTCACAGGTTTACTCCTTTTGTCGGTGCCAATTAATGCAGTAAGAAGCCTTTTCAGCCATACCACTTCTTGTGCGTTTCTGGAGAGGGCAACGGATTCTGATTCCATAGTGGAAAGCGCGACACAAGATTGCTTCTTGCTTACCCATGATATGGCAGCATTAGCAAGGAGGAAAACTCTTCCTGTGGTGGACTTACGATCATCCGGATCGCCACCGTGGTCGGCGTCACTATAACCGGTCAATTCGAGCTGATTTCCCTCATAGCACATAACATAGTCGGCAGTACCTTTCAGATATCTAATAATTCGTTTTACGGCCTTTAGATGTTGATAACTAGGATCTGATTGGAATCTTGCTACTAGGCCCATAGCGTAACAGATGTCTAGCCGAGTACAGAACATGGCGTACATTAGACTCCCTACCATGCTCAGATACTCTGCATTCTTCATCTGTTCATGCTCCTGCTGGTTTTTCGGGCCATCACGCTTCGATAGCGCGCACCCGAACACACCTGGCGTATCCACGGGTTTAGCATCCAGCATTTTGAATCTTTCAACAGTTTGTTGATATATGATTCCTGAGATAGAAATAATTTCCGGGTGGCACGATCTTGGGCAATATTGATGCCTAAGATGTACATGGCTTCTCCCATATCTTTCATCTCGAATGCTGATGCTAACCAGGACTTTGATTTATTCATGAAACTCATATCGTTCGCATAAATGAGTATATAATCCACGTATAGTGTTATGATGACATACTTAGACCCGGAGGTCTTAGTGTATACGCAGGGATCCTCGTGAAGATTCACAAATCCGTATCCGACAATTTCCTCGTGGAATCTGCGATACCATTGCCGAGACGATTGTTTAAGGCCGTATATAGATCTTCGGAGTTTGCAAACTTTATGTTCTTTGCCAGGAGTAATGAAACCCTCCGGCTACTCCATATAGATCTCTTTCTCCAGGTTTCCATGGAGGAATGCGGTCTTAACATCCATTTGGTGTAGCTCTAGATCAAGACTAGCAACTAGGGCAAGGATGGCTCTTACTGTGGTGTAACGAACAGTCGGTGAGTCCATCTTTATCAAAATTCATTCCGTGAATTTGGGTATATCCTTTCGCAATTATTCGAGTTTTGCACCACTCGAAATTTCCACCCGAAGTGAATTCTAAGATTTCACTTTCTAGTTCTATGGTTAACAGATAAATCAACTAAAGACTAAAAACGGGTTAGTTCTTATTTAGGCAATTTCATCCTCCATTGTTTTCCTCCATTCCCTCGTTTTGAGGTCCTTCCTTTGCTTGATGAACCGTCACTGGTTCAAGAACGAACATCAAGATGTTTAACACGTCTCGTTTGATGGGATACTTCTCGAAAGAAGTTCGTTGCCTTTGACTATGTCTAGGCACGTTAATCCCATATTTTAGTCTGATCGTTACTCCCACTCGGAATAATGCTTCTTTTCGGGGCATTACTCCCACTGGGAACAATGGTGGTGGTTGAACTTACTTGGAATATCCTGTCAGTCTCGGGTTTTTACCTCCGAGATGTATTCCTCGATCACTAGGATCTAGAACCAATTTGGTTGTTCCACTCCCACTAGGAAAAATGGGTAGTTGAAATAGTTCATTATCATGATTATCAGGCCCGACTTGATTCGCATTTTGAAATTTAGTGATGATTATGTGTGAGGGGGAGTGAGCCCTCTCAGTGGATTTATTATGAAGACGTTTCCATCGTCATTTACCAAATCAATCACTTATGCTATATCAATTCTCTCACTCGAAGTAAGTGGGACCTGAGAATCTCTACCATCCATCTATTAACTTTTAATCAGTACTAGTTTGTTCGTTCTGCAAAGTGTTGGAAATCCATCCTCAAAACTCTATAATGTGTCATGTTTGTCCACGAACCATTGTTCCGGGCTAATTTTAAAACTCGTATTCTTCGCGAGTAGTGCGTGCTCTTAATGAATACTCGTTTTAATGCGCAAATTAATGCGTCTTTGTGATAAGGTTTTACCCGAATCATTTATTAACTTTATGGTAACGTGTTTTAATCGATTTTTTCAGAACATAGTGTTCTACATGAACGTGAGTTAAATTAATCTCATCCCGCAGGAAAAATTAATGTATAACTCTAACATTATGTAATTCTGAACTATGTTTCTTGAAGTGTTTAATGAATGATTTTAGCCAAACTCTTCGTTCAAGGCTAATGGTGGGAGAGTCGTTTTACCGACTACTTCTTTTCGTTTATTTAACTCATCCATATATTTATCTATCTTATGGACCATGCATTTAAGCTGTCGCTTTTTATGCCATGGTTGATATTCTAATTAGATTGTAGTAGCTGGAAGACTTACATAAAATCTAAGTAGTTATCAATGAGTTATATCTGAAGAATTACAAAAGAAAATTCTGCATTCATAAAAATACTTGATTATTAAATTAGTATTCTAAAACGATGTGTCCCGTCTCTCGAGGTGACATGCGCCATGCGCATTATACCAGGTCTAAACCGTGGTTTTGAAATCGTTTTAATTTCCGAATTTAAAATTAAATCGGTTTTACATGCACATTATTTCGGAATATGTCATTTAATGGAGTACTAACAAACATGAGGATTTAAGTCGGTCTGCCCTTTTAGAACTATGCGATCGATGGATTTATTCAGTTCAGTTTGATCTGACTGAGATGACGGAGTATGTGAATCGTTTCATCTTATTAAATTTTGGTTCTAACCCGTAGGTTTGAATTATCATTTCGGATCGTTCCCTTTAACTGAAACATTAAATTGATAAGCAAATTGTGCTTCAAATCGAGCAACAATTTCTTTATTCAATATCTCCAAATTTCAAAATAACCAAAATTTTTAGTAATTCAGACGAACAATGAACGATAAATGACAATGGTAGGATTCTTGGTCTGAAGGTCACATATTTGATCCATGTTTACCGCATAGATAGTCGAGAACTTTAAGTCACGTTGGACTTCACATATGATTAAATTCACTAGTGAATCAAATCAAAATGATTTGTGTTCAAGTAAAACGTTTACGGCTTTACATACATGACATATGAGGCGTGTTTGAGACGCACTTTATCAACGAGGTTTAACCCACCGGATAATCGTTTAAAAACTTTTACGGTCAAGTTCCCTCCATGATATATGGATCACAATTGACTTCATTCGATCTATTGTGGTTAGGTGAGAAGGTTGTCGCTTCAATGCCTTGGTTACCGTACTTGACTTAGACTCAAGGTTATTGAATCTTGTCAATGTAAGGCAACCATATACATTTTTTTCATGTTGACCCTTTTATTGAGAATGTCTCGAGTGGCTATTATACCAGCATCCATGAAATGAAAAGACCATCACATTCAACCGAAACATTTCTAGATTTAACATCCTTGCTTCTACCGAGGCAGATGCAAAGGGATACCAAGCTTTGACATTGTCTGGTTGCAATTTGAAGTCTTCTTCAACCTCTTTTATTCAAGGTTGAATGTATCACCACATACGCATTTAGATCATCAAAGAATCTACTTCAATATTTAGGAAACAAACAATCACGTTCATTTCTCATTGTCAAAATCATACGAACTACCATATTCATTCGTAATTGTCCTTTCTGCTTTTCGGAATTGTAGCAGAGAGGAGTCCTATACATATTCCTTACGTTCATCATATTTTATACCATCTAGATTGCAAGGTTCATAGAAGCGTACCGACTTAACCATGAAAACTAGTACATTGATAATTATGCTAATTCTGGAAGACAACAACATTTTGACAGAATTGCAAACATCGGATTATCTATTATGATGGAATACGACTGTTGGAACATGGTTGGAACTCCGGTACGTTCTTGAAGGAAGTCCGAACTCCTTCGCTCCAAGTAATCCTGCAAGAAGGGGATAGACCGGGCGGTGACCCAGAATCCCTCTCCGACGCTTAAATGAGTATCTCGATATAGACTGACAAGTATCAGTATGAATGTCAATGTATCAATCCTGAGGTAAATTCTTCCTTTATATAGGAGAGGAGTTACCCCAGTTACCTGTTGCGATAACTGCTGGGGGCAGTTAGCCCACGTTCCGTTTATCTCGGCCATTTGTCCACGTTCCGTCTTTTCAGGCCACTTCCCCACTATGTCGATAGTGGGCGTGTTTCCCGGCCTCGTTCTCTGGTGGCAAGTCCCGACGGATATCGGGGACTCCAGAGTTATCTCCTATGGTCACCGCTCGGGGCCCCTCGTCATCGGGACAGGGCCAGTCTTCTCAGGGATTTAATATTGGGGCCTACTCAAAGGCATATCATCGGGGCCTACTCAAAGGCATATCATCGGGAGCGTTCAGCTCGTATGTCGGGACCGACCTTGTCGGGTCCTATCGTATTGGTCTTCTAATCCTCTTTTAGGGCCCAGTGGGCCTACTTCGCCGTTTAGTCGTCGTTAATGGGCCTAACGGCTATATCGAAACCCATCATTTGCCCCCAAGAGACGAGGGACTTATATTTCGTCGTGTCTTCCAGTTTTGGACCTCCCGATATCGGCATCGGAGGCTTTTGACTTTACGAAAAATCTTCTGAAGCAGATCTCCTCCTCCAAGATTCCCCGATATTCCGAGGATAACCACCGAATCCGAAAAGATTTCTCGGTCACTCAACTATTAAATGCAGCAGGTGACGAAGAGACGGCTTGGGTACCCGTGCCTGTTTTTCCTGAAAAAGCACTTTCTAGCCGTTTTTTCCCTAGTGTTTCGACGATTCAAGTTGAGGCGTTTCATCTTCAACGGTTCGGATTGCAACGTCTCTTTGGCTGTCCTCTCTCCTATAAAACCCCAAATCTTGGCACTATTCAGTTCTCCTCTACCGTTTCATTCTCTGTGTTTTCGAAAGCTCAAGCTCTCCTTTCTAGTCTGATCAACACTCCGGCGACCAGGATCTCCGACCATCAAGATCATCCTTTCTTCTCCGATTCAACATGTCTGGTAAGATTTCCTCCTTCGATTCCGAAGAAACTTGTTAGCATAGTTTTTCCTTTTATCTCCATTAACTTACCCAAACTTTTGCGGAAATCAACTGGGCCTTTTCTTGCTCTGATCATTTTCCAGACGGTGAATCCAGTTCCGGGGGGAGGAAGCCCTTCAAGTTTGATTATGCTTGTAATGAGATTTCTGAAACCGCCTATGATGCAGCTCTCCGGGTGGGGTGTATTACTTCCATCTGGGAGCCTCGCTTCCCTTTTCCTTGGCCTCGCGTCCCGAGTGACCCTGTAGTCACTCTTCCCCGGGAAGGGGAGGTGTTTATCTCCACAGGGCAAGTATCGGCGGGGATCCGATTCCCCTTCTGTGTGAATTTAGTCGAGATGTGTGAATATTATAAAACACATCCGACTACTTTTTCCCCCCACGCCATCCGTGTGTGGAATGCCTTCCTTGTTCTCTGCCTTCGCCAACGGTGGACCTACAGCCTCCGACTTTTCCAGACCTTCTACGGGATGAAATGCAATGATGCCGGGGTCTGTGCCTTCTACCCGCGGATGCCTAAATGGATCAAGGCGCAGCTCTCCCGGTACAGCTGGAAAGGTGACACCTGGAAGGTCGCCAAAGGTCGGGGGCTCATCACCGACTCGGGGCCTGACAACAGTGGTTGGAAGATGAAATACTTCTTCATCCGAAACAGCTCCATCCCATGGCCCCGATGGGAGGTTGAAGTATCCTGCTCCTGCTTTTCACACTTACTCCGAGGAGGATTTCCAGATTCTCCACTGCATTCAACTTTATCGCTGGGGGGATTCTTTCGCTCCCCTCGATGCCACCTCCATCGGGGAGCGGGACCTGGTTCTTACCGGGATCCGACTCCTTGATGTCGCCTCCGGGGGTCAACTCTTCGATGACCCTTCCAACCTCGTTCCTTGGGTAATATCCTAATTGCATTTTCGTTTTCGTTTTTGCAGCTAAGAAGGTATCATTGCTTACCAATCTCGTGCTTAAGAAGGCAGAGACCGATGCTGTCCAACGCCCCGCGAGGAAGAGGAAGTCTTCGAAGAGGGCCGCCTCCTCATCGGCACCTCCCACTTCGGAGCAGATCAAGCGGGCCCAGGTGGAGAAGATGGAGCAGATCTTCAACACCAAGACTCCCGAGGAAGGTAAACAGCTCCGCTTAGCAATTCGATTATATATGAGGCGTATTCCCGATGAGTTAATCCCCTCTGATAAGGGAGTCCGGATCGAAGGGATCAAACGCATCCTGCAAGGAGAAACTCCCCGCATTCTCAAAGCGGGTTACTACAATTATTACGGGAAGGACCAGTATCCCTCCCGTCGTGTCATCTAGTGTAATGATCCTGATCAACTTCTTGATATTTCTTTCTGAAGCTTCTCATCCTCCAGCTGCAGGTCAATCGGGAGCTGGAACTTCGGCGGAGGTGCCAACGTCCGACACCCGGGTCGGAGAGCCCCTTCTTTCCCTTCCAGCCCCAGGAGGATCGGGGACTGAAGACGCCCCGACGGACGGCCAGTTCCGTCGGGTGATGGACCTGGATGTTTCTCAGTCTTCTGAGGAGGCGAGCGAGGGTCAGCCCCTGGTTCGTCGTCGGGGGGTGAGGCAGACCCCATTGGAACCGACACACGAAGGTCTGCCTCCATCTTCCCCGGCACAGCAGCACTCGCCGGTCCTGAGCCTGACTCCTGAAGGGACGACGGGTTCTCACGGTGGCTCGGAGGCACGCACCTCCGACATCCAGTCCTTCATTCCTCCTCTCCCCTTGGACGGGAGTTTTTATCAGGTTTACACCCCCGACCAGGCGGCGGCTCCCTGGACCCCGATCGAGTCATTGCGGGGGGGGGGGGGGGGGGGGTCCCGCTGCGTCGGGACAATGTATCAGCGGAACTGGGTCAGCACCTGCTGGCAGGTTCAGTTCCGCCGTCTATGAAGGTTCCACTCTCCTTGGATCAGAAGGTCATCAACGCGGACATTCGCGCCATGGCCGTTCACCGTGTGGAGGTAAGGCTTCCTGTTTTTACACTTAGTATATAATGTAAGATATTCTCATGTACTAACCTTCCCTTCTTTTCCACAGGAAATGGCGGACCAGCATCGCTATTTCGGGTACATCCTGGCCCTGGAGGAGGCCCTGAAGGAGGAGCGAGCCAAGGCGGCCCCCGAGGTCCAGGCCAAGCTCAAGGAGGATCTGGCTGCCTCCGAATCGTCGAGGGGTAAGTTGGTTAAGGAGCAGGCCCTCCTTAACCAGAAGACTCGGGACCTCCTGAGGCAGTTCCACGACTTTGAAAGGTTGCTGAAGCAGGAGCGCCAAAGGCTCAATGAAGAGCAGCAGGGGCGCGCGGAGGATCGGGACAGGCTTGTCCTCGAGAAGAAGGCCCTTAAGGACGTCAAGGCGGGGCTGGAAGCTGAGAAGGTCATTCTCACCAACCGGTCCCAACAGATGGAGCGGGAGATTGTCGAGTTCCCTGTCAAGCTGGCTGAAGCTGAGGCCAAGGGTCGGGAAGATTATCGGGGCTCCGAGGCTTTCCAAGTGGACGCGGTGAAGTTCTGTACGACGGAGGTGGAGACCACCTTGCTTAATGCTGTCGAGGAGCTCCATCTGGAGTATGGTGGTGCCATCGATTTCACCAAGTCTCAGACCCTCGCCCCCTTCGCGGAGAGGTATTTCAACCTTTCTGAGGAGTGCGACGGGGCCAACACCCCCGAGGGGGCTGCGGGTGCTGAAGGCACGGTGGAGCCTCCAAGTGCAGACTTCCTGACAACTGATCCCCCGATGATCAACCCTTCACCAGCTGACTTCCCAGAGTCTGATCCTCCCGCGGCCAATCTTCTAGGATCCGATCCTCCGATCGCGGAGCCTTCTGCCACAGACCTCGTGGACCCTGCTCCCCTCGACGCTGCCAAGGATCAAGCTTAGTCGCTTTATTTTTGAATCCTTGTAATTTCCTTTGTTTGTCGTGAACCTTTTAGATCTTTATAATATCAATCTCTTTCGGTTCCGATTATCGCTGCACCACTTAAGGTGAATTAACCACGCCACTTAAGGCGATTCGATCATACCACTTAAGAGTGATTTCGACGCGTCACTTAAGACATTTTACCCACACCACTTAAGGCGATTTTAATCGTGCCACTTAAGGCGAAACCACGGCACTTAAGGTGATTTAATCGTGTCGTTTAAGGCGAAACCACGCCACTTAAGGCAAAACCACGCCACTTAAGGCAAAACCACGCCACTTAAGGCGAAACCACGCCACCTATGGCAAAACCACGCCACTTAAGGCGAAACCACGCCACCTAAGGCGAAACCACACCGCTTAAGGCGAAACCACGCCATCTAAGGCAAAACCACGCCACTTAAGGCGAAACCACGCCATTTAAGGCGAAACCACGCCGCCTAAGGCGAAACCACGCCGCTTAAGGCGAAACCATGCCACCTAAGGCGAAACCACGCCGCCTAAGGCGAAACTACGCCGCTTAAGGCGAAACCACGCCGCTTAAGGTGAAACCACACCGCTTAAGGCGAAACCACACCGCTTAAGGCGAAACCACGCCACCTAAGGCGAAACCACGCCACCTAAGGCGAAACCACGCTACTTAAGGCGAAACCACGCCACTTAAGGCGAAACCATGCCACTTAAGGCGAAACCACGCCACTTAAGGCGAAACCACGCCACTTAAGGCGAAACCTCGCCACTTAAGGCGAAACCTCGCCACTTAAGGCGAAACCACACCACTTAAGGCGGTTTAATCACACCACTTAAGGCGATTTAGCTACACCACTTAAAGAGATTTAATCGGAAGCAACCTCTTTATTCATTGATGGCTCAAAACCTGTTCACATCGAATCAAAACGATAAACAACTTGCACCACTGAAGGCGACTTCGGTAAACAACTTGCACCACTGAAGGCGACTTCGATAAATAGCTTGCACCACTGAAGGCGACTTCGATAAATAACTTGCACCACTGAAGGCGACTTAATATCAAGCATGGCATTTCTTCAAGTGTTCGCCACTGAAAGAATGCTTCAACATATTGCCATCGAGGTCTTCCAACTTATACGCATTTCGAGCTGGCATCCCCACGACTTTATAAGGCCCTTCCCATTTTGGTGACATCTTGTTAATTCGATCCAAAAGGGTAAATTCGTTCCGACGCCATACCAGTTCCGCGACAAAGAACTGTCGAGACTTGACTCGTCGATTATAATATCGGGTCGTTGCCAAGCGCATCCGAGCCTGGACCTCCTCGGCACTCCGCCTCTTCTCTTCGACCAAGTTCAAGTCCAGACGCCTCATTTCATCATTCGACAGAGGCTCATAATACCTCGTCTGATGGGATGCCACAGCTATTTCGTTGGGAGCAACTGCTTCCGTGCCATAAACAAGGCCAAACGGAGTCTCCCTAGTCGATCGTTTGGGTGTTGTTCTAACAGCCCAAAGCACATTTTCCAGCTCATCCAGCCATTTGCCCTTCAAGGCATGGACCCTCTTCTTCAGGCCATCCATCACGATCTTGTTGGCTGACTCCACATGTCCATTGGTTTGAGCATGACGGACAGAGGCTGTCCGATTCTCAATTTTCAGTTCCTCCAGGTACTCCTTCCACTGGGCCCCGTTAAACGGGGGGCCGTTATCGCTGATCAATACCTTGGGGATCCCGTATCGGGATATGATATGGGTCTGGAGGAATTTGAGGATATGATTCCCCGTTGTCTTGGCCAATGCCTTAGCTTCTATCCACTTCGAGAAATAATCAATAGCCACGACTAAATATCGGCACTGACCTTTTGCAACTGGAAGGGGTTCCACCAAATCGATTCCCCATTGCGCGAAGGGCCAAGCACTCTTGATGGACGTCAGATCGGCAGCTGGAGCCACGATATTCGGGGCGTACCTTTGGCAAGCGTCACAGGATCGGACTATCATCGTTGCCTCCTTGTTCATCGAGGGCCAGTAATAGCCCAGGTTTAGCATTTCCTCACGATAGATCGGGCAGCTTCATGACAGGCCAAGTATCCTTCGTGCACCTCCCTAAGGATCCGATCTGTGTCAGGCTCAGCCACACATTTCAAGTAAGGAGTTAAATACCCCTTTTTATACAGCTGATTGTCCACCATCACATAATTGGGCGCTATTCGGCGTATTTTGCCGACTGCTACTTCATCATCGGGGACTGCCCCCGTAGTCAGATACGCGACTATCGGGGTCATCCAAGTGGGCTCCTCCGATCCGATCTCAATGGCACATATCTCCGATTGATCGGTGGTTGACAGGATCACCTTCTCCAAGAAATGCACCTTCCGGCTTTCATCAAGGGGTGCCCCCAAGGAGAACTTGCTCAAGGCATCTGCTTCCACATTATCCTCCCTCGGGATCGCCTCAATATCGAAGCTCTTGAAACTCTCCTTCAGGGTTTGTACCTCGCGAAGATACTTTTTCATCATCGGGCTCTTTACTACGTATCGCCCCTGGACTTGGTTCACGATCAGGCTAGCGTCACACTTCACCTTTAAGTGACCAAATCCCGTTCCTTTAGCAATCTTGAGGCCAGTGATGAGAGCCTCATATTCAGCTTCATTGTTGGTGGCCCTAAATGTCAAGGCCAAGGCATATCGGAGGGGCTCGCCTCCGTCTGGTTGTATCAGTACGAAACCTGCTCCCGATCCTTCTGAATTTGAGGAGCCATCGGTATACATCTCCCAAGTATTTTCGGCGTCGGGCTGCTCTGTTATCGGGACTTGCATAGTTGCCCCATCTACAGGGCCCGCTTCTTCTAGATCGGGGGCTGTAGACTCTGCTATGAAATCCGCCAACGCCTGGCCCTTAATAGCCGTTCTCGGAGCAAAGTGAATGTGGAACTCACTAAGCTTGACTGGCCACTTCACTAATCTCCCCGACGCGTCAGGTCGGTTCAAAAAATGTTTCAAGGGCTGATTCGTCAAAACGGTAATCTCATGCGCATGGAAGGAAGGCCTCAGCTTCCGAGCAGTAACAATCAACGCATAAAGATACTTCTCAACGGCGGGATAATTTATTTCAGACTTGGTGAGTGCCTTGCTTACATAATAGACGGGGACTTGGTTACCCTCTACGACTTTCACTAAGACAGAGCCAACAGCGAATTCAGAAACAGCCAAATAAGATAGAGTGGCTCGCCTGGGATGGGCTTCGCCAATGGCGGGAGGGTGCGGAGGTGCTGCTTGAGTGCCTAGAACGCCTCTTCGCACTTGGCAGTCCACTCAAACTTCTTGTTGGCCCTCAGCACTTCAAAGAACGTCATGGATCGATCACTTGCTTTGGACAGAAAGCGATTCATCGCGGCCAATCGGCCATTTAGCACCTGCACCTCCCGATGGTTCGTCGGGGACTTCATCTCCTCGATTGCCTTCAGCTTCTCAGGGTTTATCTTGATTCCCCTCTGGCTCACCATGAAGCCCAGAAACTTCCCTGAGTGCACTTCGAAGGCACACTTGGTCGGGTTCAAGCGAACTTGATGAAGCCTCATCCGCTCAAACGCTGTGGCCAAGTTGTTAACATGATCTTCGGCCAATCGGGACTTCACCAGCATATCGTCCACATAGGCCTCCATTGTTTTCCCCAACATGTCCCCGAACAGCTTGTTCACCATCCTCTAATAAGTTGCACCTGCATTGATCAGTCCAAAGGGCATAACATCATAGTAATAGATGTCACTATCAGCATAAAAGGCGGTGTGGGGGGGCATCCTCCTTGGACATCTTGATCTGATTGTAGCCGGAGTATGCGTCCATAAAGCTCAGCAACTCATGTCCCGATGTGGCATCCACCAGCTGGTCGATCCTCGGGAGCGGATAACAATCTTTCGGGCATGCTTTCTTCAGGTCGCGGAAATCAACACACATCCGCCACTTGCCATTGCTCTTCTTCATCGGTTGGCGACCCAGGTCTGGAATCGGAGCTCCTTAATGAATCCAGCATCGAGCAACCTACCCACCTCTTGCTGGATCGCGATCCTCTTGTCGTCACCCATCGGGCGCCTTCTTTGTGTAACCGGCCTGATCGCGGGGTCAATCATCAGCTCGTGAGTAATCTCATCGGGGCTGATTCCTGGCATGTCACTCGGGGACCAGGCAAACAGCTCCTTAAACTCCTTCAACAGATCAATCAGTTCTCGGGCCGTCTCCTCAGACAGAGCGGACCCTATTTTCACCTTTCTTTGAGATCCATCGATCTCGACCTCCTTCAAATCCTCCATCGGGGCGGGACGCCCAAACTCCTCTCGGGGATCAGCATCAGTCTTGAAAACAGTCATAGCCACCCGATTCCTCCTTCGAGTGGCATTGACGTAGCACCTCCTGGAGGCTATCTAATCGCCCTGGACCTCCCTGATTCCATGGTCGGTCGGGAACTTCAGCTTCTGATGGACAATTGAGGCAACTTCCCCCAGCGGGTTGATAGTGGTCCTCCCGATAATTGCATTATAGGTCCCCGCGGACTCGACCACCACGAACTCCACGTTCCTCTTCTCCGACTTCCAGCCACTACCAAATTCAACCGGTAAAGTAATCATCCCCACCGGGTAAGAAGTAGAGCCAGAAAATCCGACCATCGGGAAGTCTTCAGGCTTCAAGTCCTTCTTGGTTTTTCCCATGGCCTCCAGTGCATCCATGAACAGAATATCGGAGGAGCTCCCTCCATCTATCAGGATTCGCTTCATCTCGTACCCATCCACGTTCAGGGTCACGACCAAAGCATCATCGTGCGGGGTCTCCACACCTACCAGGTCCTCCGCTAAGAAGGGAATCACCATTTCTTCTTTCGGAGTCCAATTTCGGGCCCTCTTGCCCAGCACCACAGCAATGGGAATCCGAGAAGTATAGACCTCCTGAGATGCCGTGGTATCTCCTCCCGCAGCAAGTCCCCCATGAATCACATTAATGGTCCCCCGCTTCTTCTTGCGGGCATTGGAAGACTCGGGCTTATCCTTCTTCGGGGATCGACCACGGGATTGGGAACGGGACCGCGATCGGGACCGGGAACGGGATCGGCCCCGTTGCCCAGCCACAAATTCCTTGAGCTTTCCCTTCTGGATTAACTTCTCAATTTCCTTCTTCAACTCCCGACAATGGTTAGTGTCGTGACCGCTGGCAAGATGGAAGCGACAAAAACGATCGGTGCGAGCTCCCATGAACTCTCCATCCTTCTTCGGGGGGTACCTGGCGATACTCTGTTGGTCCATCACTGCCAACACAGCACCCATGGAGCAAATGAGAGGAGTGTAGTGGTCCTCCCGCTTGTCCGACTTCGAGGGACGCTTGTCTTCCCTCCGATCGGGACGGCTTCGACCCCGACTGCTCTCGGGTCTATCTTTCCTCCTGCGATCGTCTGAGGGTTTGAACGACTGCTTCCCCTTGTTTGATTTCGGAGGGTCAAGGTCTCCGGCAGCTATCTTCGACTCATGTACGTCGATTTGTTGCTTCACCCTTTTCTGCAACGCCTCCATGTTCCACACAGCCTTCTCAGCCACGCTGTGCATCAGGTCGGAACCATATGGTGTTGTGAGGTTCCAAATGAAGGTGCGGATGGTCTCTCCCTCCGGCATTTCCTCATCAATCTCGGCCACGCTGGCAGTGTACCTCTGGTAGTAATGCGTCAGAGACTCGTCGGGCCTCTGTACCACCTCAGCTAGGGACCTCGCGCTTTTCAGGAGACGCCGACGGCCCTGGTATTGCGGGATGAACCGATCATGCATCTGGGTCCAGGTAGAGATTTGCCCTGGAGGGAGGCTGAAGAACCACGTCAGGGCTCTTTCACCAAGTGTGCCCGGGAACAGAACGCACACTATATCATCATTCGGGGCTCTGCCTAGACAAGCCATCACATGCTTCTGAACGTGGCGAACTGGATCTCCTTCGCCATCATACTCCTTGATTGTCGGGACACCAAGTCCAGGCGGGGCAGTAGTGTTCACCAATCGGGGGACAAAGGGATGAGTGGATCGATCCCTCAGCTCCGACATCATCTTCTTCTAGTCTCCCATACAAATGTTCACAATCTTCACCACCTAGTCGGGGGTGATAGGACCACTAAGAGGGATGGTCCTATGTTGCACCGGTCCAGGCCCATCAATCACGAACTGCTCCGACAGAGCGGGCTCCTTGCCCTTGTCCTGGTGTTCGGGTTGGGCCTCCTGCCCGTCCCGATTCTCCCTCTGCGGAGGCGGAGGCAACTCCTCCACCTTCTTCTTGGCGGCCTCCCTTCGGTCCAAGAGAGCCTCCATAGCTTCCAAAAATATTGGCATGGCATCCATCACAGCCTTTGCCAAGTCCGGCTTTGCAGGTGCATCCTGGTCCCTCATTGGGATCTCTTCCCGACTCTCCGACGAGTTTCGAATGGAATCTTCGCGATCATCATGATGCCCCCTTGTTTGGGAAACAACAGGGGGAGGATCATTCTGATCAACGGTGCGCTCCGGCGGCCCTGAATTCAGAGTTCCAGCAGGGTGGCGGGAACCGCCAGATTGTCCTTGTCTCTTCTTTTGCTTGCCAGCCATCGATCGGGTAGAAGCCATTTTTGCTTTTCGTTACGTTTCCCATAGACGGCGCCAATGTTGGATCACGGTTGGAACTCCGGTACGTTCTTGACGAAAGTCCGAACTCCTTCCCTCCATGTAATCCTACAAGTAGGGGATAGACCGGGCGGTGACCCAGAATCCCTCTCCGATTCTTAAATGAGTATCTCGATATACACTGGCAAGTATCAGTATGAATGTCAATGTATCAATCCTGAGGTAACTTATTCCTTTATATAGGAGAGGAGTTACCCCAGTTACCTGTTGCGATAAATGCTGGGGGCAGTTAGCCCACGTTCCGTTTATCTCGGCCACTTGCCCACGTTCCGTCTTTTCAGGCCACTTCCCCACTATGTCGATAGTGGGCGTGTTTCCCGGCCTCGTTCTCTGGTGGCAAGTCCCGACGGATAACGGGGACTCCAGAGTTATCTCCTTTGGTCACCGCTCAGGGCCCCTCGTCATCGGGACAGGGCCAGTCTTCTCAGGGATTTAATATCGGGGCCTACTCAAAGGCATATCATCGGGGCCTACTCAAAGGCATATCATCGGGGCCTACTCAAAGGCATATCATCGGGAGCTTTCAGCTCGTATGTCGGGACCGACCTTGTCGGGTCCTATCGTATTGGTCTTCTAATCCTCTTTTAGGGCCCAGTGGGCCTACTTCGCCGTTTAGTCGTCGTTAATGGGCCTAACGGCTATATCGAAACCCATCAACGACGAATAGTGATTCTTCAGTCACTAAACCAAACCAACCTTCGGTAAACCCAGGAAGGGGGTGTCGTGAAAGAATTCACACTATTTTCGTTTTCAATCTAATAGACCAGTCTTTTGAAAACGGTTATTCTATTGCAAATTACTGGAACGAGAATTTTCAAATAAGCATACCCGATCTTGGTTTTCCCAAGGCCCTTATTATTTTGTAAAATAATCCGATAATTTACGCATGCATATTTATAATTATACTACATCTAGCAAATCATCATACCATGCCATAAATATCGAACACAACATTCTTACGCGTCATGCGTCTAATTTTCCTAGCATAAAAAATTCTACGTAAAGTAAATTATCACATGCGTTCTATTGTGAATATCCTAGCATACGCGTCAAAACATGCAATATCCGCACACATCATGCATAATTGGCGACTGGAATATTCAGTTTTATAAAACGCTTTGAAAATATTAGGGGCTGTTTTGCAATCCATGCTTACAATCAATCATGTAAATTTCTAGACATGTATTCTAGGCACTTTCAATCAGCTTAGCATGTCTATCCTATTGCGCAAACCATATATTTAAATCCCAGAGCTCAATGCTCACAATATAATATCCAGCTAGCTTGACTAAGTCAAGACGACAGTTCTTATATCAAAATATATGATGCAGAAAGTAAACAATTGCAAATCAGCCCACTAATTTAATCCAGTCCCAAAAACATGCAAGTACGAGATCCATCCCCATAATCGAAACCAGACATTAGGGTTTTGACTGAAAATGTGTATTAAAACACAAACCCTAAGAGCACTGTTTAGGCTAATTTTAAAGTTCGAAAACATTTTGGATTTAAAATTTGACATCCCGTTTTATTGAACAATATAAAATTTCCGAAAATTTTAAAATGGTTCGGTCCCAATTTTAAAATACGGTTCAACTCGGTCTGATTTTAAAAATTACGGTTTGGTCCGAAACGGTTCAATAAAATAAGATAGTGGTTCGGTTTATCACTCCAAACCGGTTAGGTTAGGTTCAATTAAGTTACTATGGTCCGACCCGACCCGACTAGGTCAACCCGATTAAGAAAACACGGATTTGTTTTACCCGCTCCGGTTTAGCAATTGGAACGGCCCATAAACCCTAGGGTTCGGCCGGAATATGTCTTGTGGGCTAAGTAGGGTTTTAAAGTCCACTAAAAACTTAACTTAGCCACCAAGAAATATTAATTATTTAAAATAATTTCCAACAACGCTAATATATATATATATAATTCGGCTAAACATAAATATATATATATATATATATATATAATATTGTCAACATTTTATCACTAAGATGTAAATAAATTAACAATATATAATATATATATAAAATTCGGCCAAACCATATATTTATATATATATTATTGTCAAATATATCTTTTAGGGATTAAAATATGTAGACAATATACCTTCTTAATTGTTTAATAGTAACTAAATCTATAAATATATATATTATATCTATTTTAATCCTTATATATTGATAGTTAATATCCTTTACAATATTATATTAGAACCTATCCTTATTTTCCAACTTCTAGATATAGTTACCTATTAATTAAAATTTAAAAATGGCAACCTATATCTCTAATTGTGTGGCCGAAATTTTTAATTATTTAGGGGTTAAGAAAATTAAAAATTAAAAATTTACCCAAATTGCCCCTATGGTTTCAGCCAACAAACATGAAATTGGAAAAGGTTGTCAAATTTTAAGATCAAATACTACCTTGATCAAGAATCCAAATTGTGTTCTTGATAAAACTCAAGGTGTTCTTGAAGATTATGAACATCAAACTCAAATACATGACAAAATTTTCAGTTTTGATCCTCAAAAACACATAAATTTCGAAAATTTTAAGTTTTTAAAGATCAAACACATGATTTCATGTTGAAAATTTCGGAACACATATTGATGTTCATCAACCTAAAAATTTCGAATTTTTCATAGATTCAAGAACATCAGTTTATCAAAAAATTTAAGAACTCCTAACCAGGCTCTGATACCACTGTTGGATTACGGGGACGTAATACTACGTAATGCTAAACGTGTACTAGCAAGAAATCTAATCTACGCAGCGGAATTAGTACACATACCTTTTAGCTTTCCTACCCAAGAACAATGTGGAGGGAGTTCTGATCCTCCGGTCGGAACTACGTGCAAGTTCTTCGTTAGAAGAAGTCCCACGGGATGTAGCTCCACAACAAGACCTCTGATCGATTCTTCAACGGAGATGGAACCTCGGACTTGATGTTGATGGTGCCTTGTTCTTAATTGTGTGTTTAAACCCTTATGAGTCACCCCTATATATAGTATTGGGTGGAGTTTCCAAAAGGCAACTCCACCCTATGTGGTACTAGGGTTTCGGCCGAACCATGTAAAAAGAGGGGAGGCCCATTTTGGGCCTCCCTTGTCAATTACTAATTGGATTTGGCCCAATTAGCCCAGATTGACAATTACCTAATTAACTTAGGTAATTCCCTTAATTAACGGGCTCCTATTACGGCGCCACGTCACCATATGCTAACAAATACATGATGATAATAATGTTCCTTGAAATGCAGGAAACATTTGTTTTTTAGCACGTAACAAATGCTCACTCATAGTATTGATTACCATTCCTCAAGCCATTCGATCCTTTTAATTAGTTGTTTGATGCATTGCTTATGTATATATATATTGCTTATATCTTTCTTTTTAATTACTCCATTGAATGAAATAAACGTAATGATGATCATGTTTGAATCCGATTGAATTAAATTAAAATTAAATTCAGAAATGAAACGTTTAACCAAGGGTTAAAACTAGGGTAAATTGCGCCTTGCGCAAGTGGACCCTCGAAAGACAGAAAATATCGTTTCAAAATACGAATCTAATAATGACATGTTTGAATAATGAAGTGTTGAATTTTCGTTTATATTCCTTCGGAAATAACTTATCGATAACATTTACAACGGTACGAAGTAGGCTTGGAAAGCCACCACGACCTTGTGAAAGTATCAACTGACGCATAAGGTGAAAACCTAAGATGCTCAGTTCAGAGATGGGATAAAACCTCTTAGATAAGTTTGCAAACGAAGAAGGATGAAGTTGGTTTAACGATTTTCCTTCCAAACTCCTTGAACGATAAGTCAGGCTAGGCATTCAAATCAAGTGATGCACACTTCAATAGACACAGTTCAGAAACATAATGTTAGAGTCAATCTATCAAGCGTTCCCAATGGGATGAAAGAATATGACTCACACGTATGTAAACTGTGTTACAATGAATCAGTAAGACACGCCGCCATTAGAAGCTAAAGGATGATGACGAGTTAAATCATATCATCATGCAACATTAAAATGCGCACTGAACACGTATTTAGGACAAGAGTTCGATTCCTACTCTTAAAAAATACATGTTTAAAGCTTCAGGTAAATGGTGTCGTGGTCGAACATGAGACATTCATCACTAAGAGGGCGAATTTTCCAAATGCATGGAAATTTTAAAAAATAATGCAATCTTAATCAAAACGGAGCAGGATATCACTGACAATTAGGTCCCACTTAACTCGAGTGGGAGAGAGATTTGAACCAGCAACTCAAGTGAATGACATGGTAAATGAGAATGAGAACATTTTCATAATAAATCCAGTGGGAGGAACCCTACAACACGTAATCACTGTTGCTGTTGATACGAATCAAGTTGAACCTGATGGTCAATTGCTGAACCGGGAATGACACAACTACCTACCCATTGTTTCCAGTGAGAGTGAACCGACCAAAATTGGTTCCAGATCCTATCGATCAAGGAATTCATCTCGGAAGTAAAACCTCGAGACCAAGAGATTGTCAGAGGAAAATTGTAGGTCAGGGTTCTAACAGTGCTCTTGTTCCCAATAGAAACGATGCTCCGATAAGAGGCATTGTTCTGAGTGGGAGAATGGTTTCCCAATGGAAGTGATGCTCCGATAAGAGGTATTATTCCGAGTGGGAAAAATGTTCAGACTCAAGATGGGATAAACATGCCTAGACGAAAGTCAAAGGAATCGAACTTCTCCAAGAAGTATCCCATCGAGTAGGGTGAAAACCTAACTCAAATAACTGTTGACAATCATTGGAAAGACCTCAAGTGGAGAAATGGAGGAAAATAATAAAAGAGAGAGATCGCCTTAAATGAAAGCCATTATAGTCTATAGTTTATATACCTGCTAACCACAGGGACACAAGGATAAGGTGAGCCCTGAAAGAAAGCTCACCACTGATGAATAAGGTCGGATAAACCGACTAATTGCGAAAGGACTTATCCAATTTCACGGAGTGGACTTTGAAAAGACAAACTAACTAACTGTGCGTAAAACCACGGTTAGGGCCATTTATGGTCCTGGTCGCAAGTCTCGATCTCGAGCTGCACCAAATGGATATTAAGACCGCATTCCTCCACGGAAACCTGGAGGAAGAGATCTACATGGAGCATCCGAAGGGTTTCATTACTCCTGGTAACGAACGTACAGTTTGTAAACTCCAAAGATCCATCTACGGTCTTAAACAGTCGTCACGAAAATGGTACCGCAGATTCCATGAGGAGATCGTAGGAAACGAATTCGTGAATCTTCACGAGGATCCGTGTGTGTATTATAAGACCTCTAGGTCTAGTATGTCATCTTAACCTTATAGGTGGAGGACATACTCATTGCTACAAACGACGTGAGTTTCATGAATAAGTCAAAGTCCTGGTTAGCATCTGTATTTGAGATGAAAGACATGGGAGAGGCCACGTATATCTTAGGCATTAAGATTGCTATAGATCGGGCTACCCAGGAATTGTGTCTGTCTCAAGAAGCCTATATCAACAAGCTGTTGAAAAGGCTCCGATTACAGGATGCCAAACCCGTGGATACGCCGGTGGTGTTTGGGTGTGCACTGTAGAAACTGACGGCCCCAAGAACCTGGCAGAGCGTGAACAGATGAAGGGTGCAGAGTATTTAAGCATGGTTGGTAGTTTGATATACGCCATGCAATGCACCCGTCCGGATATATGTTACGCTGTGGGCCTAGTAGCACGTTTCCAATCAGATCCTGGCTATCAACATTTAAAGGCTGTAAAGCGAATAATTCGTTATCTGAAAGGTACTGCCGACTATGAGCTGTGCTATGAGGGCGGGAAGTTAGAATTGACCGGTTACAGTGACGCCGACCATGGTGGCGATCCGGATGATCGTAAGTCCACCACAGGAGGAGTGTTTCTCCTTACTAATGCCGCAATTTCATGGACGAGCAAGAAGCGAACCTGTGTTGCGCTGTCAACGATGGAATCAGAATACGTAGATCTCTCTAAGAACGCACAGGAAGCGGTCTGGCTGAAAAGGCTTCTTACTGCGCTGCTAGATGGTGACGTCGGGAGTAAACCTGTGAAGGTCTACTCTGACATTCAAGCAGCCATTGCGGTAGTGAAGAATCTGAAGTACCATAATATGACCAAACACATTGATGTGAAATACTTTTATGCTAAATCTATGGTAGAAGACAATATAATCACTATGTAATACTTGTCCACTGATAATATGATAGCGGTCCCATTAACTAAACCACTACGCTGGGAGATATTCGAAAACCATGTAAAACTGCTTGGATTGCGTAGGGTTTAGATATGGCATGTATCTGTGATAACATTTTGATAATTGGAAGTTACATTTTTGAAACAAAAGAATTGCAATTGTGTTTATGATCTATTGACGTCATATGTTTTGATCACATCAAATTTTCGGTCTATAAACTAAATCGTAGGAGGACGCAATCCTCTTCCAAAACTAGGTCGAATGTGGGACTTACCTCGTCACACAAGTATGGTCGTCTTGCGGTGGAGGGAGGCCTCTACTAAGCAAGGCTGACTTAGAATCAGGGGGATAAACCTGATTACGCAAAACGATCATCTAGTGTCGAAGTAACTCGACATGATCTTCGTTTTGCAGATCACCGTGATGAACTTCGTTCGTCATTAATCCACATTCTGGGTCAAATGAGAATCTCCGATAGCATGATTTGACATATCCCATTCCTTTGAACTTAAACGTTCAGGCATGTTATCGACGCGTGCTTCATACTACGCGTGCCACGTTCGACCATAGGGTTACAGCTCGGTTGTGCTAGGAAGGAATCCTCGTGATTCTTGTAGGCGCAAACTTCTTCACCTTGAGCGTGTGATTGATCCTGGGAGCCTTATGAAGAGGCACATGAAGTATCCTCATGGACTCAGAACTCATACCTAAGGTCAGGCTCAATACTCGCTTCCCAGTGTACGAGCGTAGTGCTGAACAAAAAGGCCCAATGACCACGTCTTTGGAAACCGGTTGGGTTTGACTAAGGGTATGAGCGATGGGGATGGTCAAGTTCACCTGTAATTCACTGAATCTTGTATTCACTAAGGTGGCCAACAACTGGATATTAGTTGAAGGTTGTGAATATTTGTACGGAGGCCTTGGAGAAGTGTTCATAAGTGGAAACTAGGAAAATGGAGAATTATCAGTTGATCTAGGATACAACTCGACACAGTATAAATGTTGTTTATAACGGGAATCAACGTTCCACGGGCACTACAACACTCCTAACAGATGAGTAGCACGATGCCCGTCGTGTCCGCCGGTTGCACGACAAACCTCGTATGAACTATTCTGAAGCAAATGACGAGATCGAAGGAGTGAAATTTTGATGCAAATTTGTACGACAATACATTAACAGGCACCGTCCCATTCCGACGAGTGGGAGCTGTAAGCATATGGTGATGGGCGCCGTAAATGGTAGCCCATTATATGTATAGGTTACCTAAGTAAATTGGGTATATGTCACATTAGGACATTGGGCCAGACCCAAATCCCAATTGACATGAGAGACCCAAATTTGGGCCTACCTATACAACATGGCCTGCCGAATTTAAGGAGGGGGTAAAGTGGAGAATATACCAACATCGGCCGAACCACTACCTCACCAAGGGTGTGCTAATTTGCTTTCTAGCAAATACTTCAGAGATCTGTCCCTTGCCAAGAATCGATCTGAGGCTTTGCTGTGGAGAATATACCACGTAAGGCTTCCTTCACAAGAACCCCTACGGGTGCCGACCGGAGGATTGTGAACTCCCTCATGTGAAGATCTTAGGTCTACGGATAACTGTAGAGGTATGTGTGAATCTTCCGCTACGTAATTTCGATTACTAGCATGTAACATGATTTAATTTCCGTAGTGATTACTCCCCATAATCTAACATTAATTAACCTATTTTCCAATTTTAAAATTTAAACATGCGTTACGTCAAGTTAATCTAATATTATAAAAAAAAATTAAACTAATTTCATGCAAAACTATTATTATCAACAAAATTAAGTCTGAAAACCCATTATGCATCTACATCCCCTATCGAGATAAAATCTAAATAAAACTAAACATGTTAAAAATCATGATACAATTCAATAATTACATGTCATACACATATATACATAAAAAAAATATGCTACCCAATTAAAATTACGTTTGAACTATCTAGCTAACATGATATAATAATAAGAATAAATAATCAGAAAATAAATTACAGAAATAATTAATAATTAATTAATAATAATAATAATAATAATAATAATAATAATAATAATAATAATAAACTTACGCAGAAGAATACCCGCAACTTGGAGGAGCGGGCGATGGAGTCGACAAGAGCAGCAGAACGGAGGGCATCGCCAGAGAAGGATCGACAGCAGTAGTGAGGGCGGCGCGAGGTCCGGCGCGAGGTCCGACGATGACTGGTGGAGCTGGAGCGGGGCATACACAGATAACATTAGCAGTCAATTTCGTGGTCCGATGAGTCAGGCGAGCTTCCGGCAGCAACTGGCGGGCTGGCAGCGGCAGGGGCGGAGTTCCAGACCTCCGAAGGACGCGGGAAGTTTTGGGTCTACAGGGATGGCAGTTACCTCACCGGTGCCGGAGAGGTGCGACAGAGCACTGCGGGGGTCGGTCGGTTGCGGTTTGGCGAGTAAGAACAGATATGACGACGGTGGTGGCCCTGGACTCCGGCTGGCGGTGCAACAGCTTTGCCCGGTGGTCTTGTACGCAGAGAGAGAGAGGGAGGTGAGGGAAAAGAGAGAGAGAAGGGCATTTTCGTTTTTTATTTTTATTTTGCACACAAATCGAGATCTTTATCATTTTTTTCTGTTTTGATTCTTGTGTCTAATTTACATGTACTAGGGACCCTTTATAGGTAGATTAGGCCCCAAAAATTAGGAAAGCAATATTTGCCTCAATATACACCTATAATTCCGTATACATATTTATGAATATTGCCATAAATATATATTATATATTTTCTGAATATTACATGATATTTAATACATATATACCATCATTATTTAAGTTAAACCTATATTTAGCAACCCCATGACCTTCCATATTCAGATATTTCCTTTTTTAAACGTGTTACACATAACATTTTTAATCGTGTTATATACGTATCGCGCGTACCAATATTATATGTTTACAGCTTGCTCCTCTTTGGACAGACTCCCATAGAATGCATTCGTGGGGGCTGTCCAAAGACGAGTAAACACTAATTTTGACTAGGAAGTATATATTCTTTCGGGTCTTCAAGTCTCCAAGGTAGCCTTTGGCTTTATTGACGGTGCGAAAAAGTAGAGTCTCTTTCAGCGGTGCCCCTATTGGCGATGCGGAAAGTGGAACCTTCGTCAGCGGTGCCCCTGTTGGCAGTGCCTCCGTTGGCGTGCCCCTGTTGGCGGTGGTGCCCCTATTACCGGTGTGCCCTATTGGCAGTGTTCCCATGTTGGCGGTGTGCCCTTGTTGGCGTGCCTCTGTTGGCGGTGTGCCCCTGGATGCGGTGTGCCCTTGTTGGCGATGCAGAAAGTAGAGCCTCTGTCGGCGGTGCCTCTATTGGCGGTTCCTCCATTGGCGGTGCAGAAAGGTAAAGCCTCCAGTGGCGTGCGGAAAAGTAAATCCTCGGTCGGCGGTGTCCCTGTTGGCGGTGCCTCCGTTGGCAGTGCAGAAAGTAAAGCCTCCAGTTGCGTGCGTAAAAATAAAGCCTCGGTCGGCGGTGCCTCTGTTGGCGCTGCCTCCGTTGGCGGTGCAAAAAGTAAAGCCTCCAGTGGTGTGCAGTAAAGTAAAATCTTGATCGAAGATGCCTCCAGTGGCGAGCAGTAAAGTAAAGCCTCAATCGATGGTGCCTCAGTGGCGAGCGACGAGGAAAAGCCTCTAGCGGCGGGTGTTGGAGAAGAGCCTCTAGTGGCATATGTCGGAGAAATGGCTCTAGTGGCGTCCGTTGGAGAAGAGCCTCTAGTGGTGTTTCGTCACAGAGGCCTCTAGTGGCTTAACGGCTTGAATGCATGTCCCTAATTTTTGCCTAAATCGCGCATAATGCGACAACTTAGCGGGATCTTTTTTTTTCTCTCTCATATTCTCTCCTTTTGCCACGGTCGACTTTGAGAGATTTTAGACCGTGCCCCTCGGTTTCCCCAATTTTTGCATAGACTGCCTCTTGAGGTTTTCAATCCATCGGGAATTTTTCCTCTCCTTTTACCATTTTCTGAATTTGCAATCACGCCCCTCATTTTCTGATTTTGACTAGGCAGCCCTTTCGGGTTTTCAACCTAGTGGAAGCACTCTTTATTTGGTAGCCGATTAAACGGTGGCTATGACCCATACTTTATTTTCCGCCTTGACGCAGGAGCATTTGTAGCCATCTAGAGGGTGGTTGTGACCCTTTACTCACCGTCTTCAATGTTATGCGGGCTCTTTTGATTATAACCATTTGGAGGGTGGCTAATGCCTTTTATTCCTCGTCTCTGATCCGGGAAACACTCTTTGTATGTAACCATTTTGAGGGTGGTTTTGGCCATTTCACTTAATACCCGCCATCGATGTTCCTGGAGAGCTCTTTTGATTGTTGCCGTTTAGAGGGACGACTGTGACCATTTCTTTTATTTTCCCGCCCTCACCGGGTTCGCGGGATCACTCTTTTTGTGTAACCATTTTAAGGGTGGTTGTGCCCCATTTTTATTCTCCTGTTTTTGATGTTGCGGGAGCGCCCTTTATCTGTAGCCATTTGAAGGGTGGTTGTGGCCCTTCTTTGTAGTCGTTTTAGGGACGACTGAGACCCTTTTTATTTGCAGTTGATTTAGGGACAACTGTGACCCTAAAATTTGCATGAGCACTCTTTTTATTTTTCTCGGTAGCCAATTAAAGGGTGGTTGTGGCCCTAAAGAAAAATATTTTTTTTTTTGCAGCTCACCTTTTCCATGACTACCTCTACGGGTTTTCAATCATGCCCCTCCCCTAATTTTGCCTAGGTCGCCTTTACAGGTTTTCTACCTAGCGTGAATCTATTTTTTCCTCTCTTTTTTTCCAATTGAAATGAAAATTTACCAAACAGTTATTTACATGCCCCTGGTGGCAGATTGAAAACTTCAACTTCTCAGGACCTCTTCGGAGAAGAACTTGACTAAACGAATCAGTATATGTCAATTGTGTTGACATCTCGGATATATCTCATGATAATAATGTCTTATTTGCCTGACTGCACATCCAATGTGCGCTCTTTGTTTTTTTCATTTTATTTGTGGTTGATCTCAACAAGAGATGCCCCACTATTAGGATCCATTTAAGCTGACCACATGACAGAAGAATGGCCTGGCTCGGGAAGACGCATGTATTCCCCGTATGTAGATATTTTGAAGCGGCGAGTTCTATGGTTGGAAATTTCAGGGTCACGCTTTCTGGTGAAATGCGTTGTCTCATTTGTCGGGACAAGACATGGATTTCCTTACTTTGATCATTGGGTGATTTGTATCCTTCATCGGCCGCCTTGATGGACTCGCTCGTCAATGACTTTATCGTTCGGGTGTTTCGTTAAGAACATTACCTCTGATGAAACTCAATCATTCCTGAGAGAAAAGTGGAATTAACGCCAGAAAGATAATCAAAAAATGAATGAAGGGATTTATTTATATTAAATAGATCACGATAATATCCATCTTTCCTTTGCGGGGCTCATGATCTCACCGCGCAAGGAGTACATAATTGAAAAGTTTATTCATTGCTGAAATAAAAACGGATGTAGCGCTAGGAGGGTTTTTTTTTCCGAGAGAAACCATGTGGACGAGGCCGAAGAGGTGTTGGTGTCAGCTGGCGGAACTGCGTTAAGAATCAAAAGCTTATGGTCAATGAGATCCTGGATCCTGTGCCTCAGAAGTGAGCAATCCTCAGTTGAGTGACCGACTACCCCCATGTGAAACTCACACTTCGAGTTCGGTTTATTGTTGGGTATCCTTGAAGTAGTCTTCCAAAACTCAGGACCAATGAGACCCTGAGCAAGTGCCTTCTGATATACTTCGGCGGTCGATACTGGTAAGGGTGTGAACTTCCTAGACTCCCGCAACATGTTCACAGCCCGGTTGTCAGGTCCACCCACAACGGGGGTTTGCGGAGCTTGTGCCTGGTAGACTGCAGCTATCCTTGCATCTTTGGATGACCAATTATTGGAGCCTCCCTTTTTGGTTCTATCTTCTTGTTGACTCCTGGAGGAGTCTTCAAGTTTTCCAGTTCGAATGCCATCCTCTACCATTTCTCCGACTTTCACCAAATCAGCGAAGTTGACTGAAACATTCCCCAACAAATGGGAGTAATATACCCTTTAAGAGTTCCGATGAACATGTACACCGCTTATGCGTCTTCCAGTGTTGGTCGGACTCCAGCGACTTTCTCTCTCCAAGCCAGCATATAGCTTCTAAATGATTGCCCCCCCTTCCATCTCCATGCTTTGGAGGTCTATGCGGGTCGAAGCTGTATCCAAGTTGAACTTATATTGGCGAACGAAAGCGTTAGCCATCTCCTCCCATGTTGAAATGTCACCGGCTTTCAAGATGAAGATCCAGACCAAAGCCGTTCCCTTTAAGCTTTCCTGGAACATCTGGCTCAAGAACTTCTCGTACTGCTGATAAGGGGCCATCTTCGCAAGGTAAATCCGCAGGTGGACAATTGGATTACCGGTGCCATCATACTTCTCAAAGTTGGGGACTTTGAACTTCTCCGGCCTCTACATGTTGGGGAAAAGGCATAGGTCAGAGTAACCAATGCCCCCAATACTGCTCAAGTCCAGACAAAGTTATCACATTTTCCTCCTTTTTCTTCAGGCGGCAATCATGTTCAGATTTTACGCAAGGTTATGATGTGACTGCATTTATGCCAATTGCACACATGTACATCGGCGTCGGATTCGGAAGGACATAGGACTTTGATGCAGATTGATCAGGAATGACCAAAATAGAGGGTTGGTCACGATGAGGTTTTACCATGGCGTCGGGAAGCACGCTGGCATCTGGCGTCGCAGGTCCATTATTCACTACTGGTGTTTTTGACAAGATTGGAATCGTGATTCCTGTCAGCAAGTCCGGGTTCGGAGCGTGATGAGCTGACTGAGCTACAAGTAGTGCCATGATGCGCTCCATGTTGGATGAAATGGTAGCCATATCCAGATGCATTTTGGCATTAGCTGCCTCAATCTCAGCCATCCGTTCGTCATGTTGCTGGATATTCTGAGCCTTCTCCATATTAGTGGTTAGTCTCGTGATTGCCAGTAATACCTGCGATATTCAGAACATGGAACACAGAATATCATGCATGATCGTTTTGAAAGTAATGTGTCATTCATCTCATCATCTTTTGAAAAACAAAAAATTGTAAAATATGTTTCTAAGACACTTTGCACAAATCGGAACTCGGTCAACGAGCGTCGAGTACTTTCCCCATAATCCGAACGAAGGTAATGAAACAAGGTTTTTCAAAATGGATTCAATTTTTAACACTTGTTCGGATTTTGGAGCGAGCACTTAACTCTGACGTTTCTATTTTGAACGATTGTAGCACTCCACTCTACGCGGTATTTCTTCGATAGCCTCGCTCTACGTCCATCATGCTGGTCCGAATCTGGTCAACGTCAACCTTGAAAAATGGAAGGGCCGTGATACAAAGGCAATTGTGCAGTTTTCTCATTCTTACCGAAAATGGAGTGTAAAGTGTTTTAGAAACGATGATTTGAATGACACATTTTTGGGAAAATATGACGCATGCATGAAACATAAATTTCCATTAATATGCGTTGTACAATTAGATATGGTACAAAAAATAAAGATTACATCGAGATCCATGTCCTATACATGAAAAATTCTAGGGGTCGAGAACAATTGGAAAAATAACACACGCAAGTACGCATAGTGGCAAGATCGAAGCTTCAGGTGTGTATTTTTGCTTTGTTCGAACATGTGAGTTCCATTGATAGGCTTCCGACACAGTGATTTCCTCACCCCATCATAGGGATCACAGGACCTACACGAGCGGTGGAGTTGTTGTGAATCGTTCTGGCGGCTCGGCTGCGCGGTCGTACCCTTACTATCTCTTCGGGGTTCCTAGTTGCCCTGGGTTTTAGGCGTTTTGGATATTTATTCTAAAGTGATGTGTGTGCAGGTTAAAACAATTTCAACAAAGAAAAATGAGTTAGTAAAAAAAGTTCCGCACCTATCACATGAAAACCCAAAGTTAGAATAACGAAGTTATACATAAACAAAACTAAAAATGTGGCAAATAAGAGAATATACAAAGCCCGAACCCTCTAAGTCTTCCCCAGCAGAGTCGCCAAATTGTCAGACCCGAATCTAACCTACGGCGATTAATTGTTTTGAAAACATGGAATTTTAAAAGAGTTGCCACTAGTTAATTACAGCTAACTAGAAACCTAAATTACCTAGTTAAATAACTAATTAAAAATATGAGTTCGGGGGTTCTGTTACGAATTAAAAAAAAATTATAATCACGCCATTTCGGTACTTAATTAACCTATTTGCCAATTTTAAAATTTAAACATGCGTTACGTCAAGTTAATCTAAAGTTATCAAAAAATTAAACTAATTTCATGCGAATATTAACCACAAAATTAAGCCTGAAAAACTGTATTATGCATCTACATCCCCTAATCGAGATAAAATCTAAATAAAACTAAACATGTTCAAAATCATGATACAATTCAATAATTACATGTCATGCACATATATAGATAAAAAAAATATGCTATCTAATTAAAATTACATTTTAACTATTTTAACTATCTAGCTAACATGATACAATAATAATAAATAATCAGAAAATAAATTACAGAAATAATTAATAATTAAACAATAATAATAAAAATAATAATATTAAAAAAAATTACGGAGAAGAATACCTGCAACTTGGAGGAGCGGGCGATGGAGTCGACCAGAGCAGCAGAACGGAGGACGTTGCCGGAGAAGGATCGATAGCAGTAGTGAGGGCGGCGTGAGGTCCGGCGTGAGGTCCGGCGATGACTGGTGGAGCTGGAGCGGGGCGGACGCAGACAGCAGAAGCAGTCAATTCCGTGGTCTGGCGGGTCAGGCGAGCTTCCGGCAGCGATTAGCGGGCTGGCAGTGGCAGGGGCGGAGTTCCAAACCTCCGGCGGGCGCAGGAAGTTTGGGGTCGACTGGGATGGCAGTGACCTCGCCGGTGCCGGAGAGGTGCGACATAGCACAGCGGGGGTCGGTCGGTGGCGGTCTGGCGGACTAGAACAGATATGACGACGGTGGCGGCCCCGGACTCTGGCTGGCGGCGCAACAGCTTTGCACGGTAGTCTTTTACGCAGAGAGAGAGAGGGAGATGGGGGCAAAAGAGAGAGAGAATGACTTTTTTTGTTTGTTTGTTTGTTTTTTTTGTTTTTATGCATGCAAATCGAGATCTTTATTATTTTTTTATGTTATGATTCTTGTGTCTAATTTACATGTACTAGGGACCCTTTTATTGGTAGATTAGGCCCAAAAAATTAGGAAACCAATATTTGCCTCAATATACACCTATAATTCCGAAAATTACATATATATATATATTTATGAATATTGCCATAAATATATATTATATATTTTCTGAATATTACATGATATTTAATGCATATATACCATCCTAATTTAAGCTAAACCTATTTTTAGCAAACCCGTGACCTTCCATATTCAGATATTTCATTTTTAAACACGTTACACATAACATTTTTAATCGTGTTATATATGTGTCGCGCGTACCAAAATTAGGTGTTTACAGTTTGAATCTTGTCAAGGAGGCAATTCGAAGGCAATGGTCTTCACAACAAAGTCTCTTTCAATCTGGTTGCTGGATGGATCTCCGGGGTGAATTACTTGAAGTACTTCGGCACCTACTCTAGGTAGTATAAGGTTCGGCCGAACCTAAGTGTCTCTAAGGAGAGGTGATTTCTTTGTGACTACTAAAATGGAGTGAATGACAAACCCAAAGAAATCCCAACACCTCCTATTTATAAGAGGTTGTTAGCAAAACCCATGGTGGGTATTTGCTTATCTCGGCCGAAATTCCTTCCTCAATTGGGACAGACCACATGGGCCTTGTATGTCCCATGGGGATTTCTTCTTGACCCGAAATCCCCGATGTGTCATACCCCAATTGTGCTTAGCATGTTAGGCTTATATTAATGGGCTCCTATTACGACGACCTATTTACTCTTAATGCCAACAACTCCCACTCGCCGGAATGGGAAGGTGCCTATATGTTGTTGCCTAACACATCAATATTTATTCATTGATCCAATCCATTTCCCGTATTGTTCATACAACGTTTGTCGTGCGACCGACAGACACAACAGACTTCACGCTACTCATCGGTTAAGAGTGTTGTAGCATCCGTGGAACGTTGATTCGTAACCTATTTTTTCTCTGTGCCGCGTTGTACCCATAGTCAACTGTTATTCTCCTATTGCCTAGTTTCCCTTAAGGAATACTTCTCCAAGGCAAACGTACAAGTATTCACAACCTTGAACTAATATCTGGCTGGTGACCACCTAGTGAATACAAGATTTGGAGAATTACAGATGTGCATGACCATCCCCATTGCTCATATCCTTAGTCAAGCTCACCCGGTTCCCAAAACGTGGTCACTTGCCCTTTTTGTTCAGGCACTACGCTGGTTCGCCTTGGAGCGAACATTGAGCCCAACCTTGGACATGAGCTCCGAGTGGTAAGGGTACTTCGAGTGCTGCTTCATTCAGCACCCAGGATCAGTCACATGCTCAAGGTGAAGAAGTTTGTGTCCTGCATAATTTTGGAATATTCCTTCTAACACAACCGAACATGACCCTGTGGTCGAACATGGCACGCGCAGTATGAAGTGCGCGTCGACAGCATAACCTGAATTTATTTTATATCAGGAGTGCGAATGTCATATGCTATCTTAGATTCTCATCTAAACCAGAATGTGGTGGTAGACGAACGAAGTTCGTCTCGGCGATCTGCAAAACTTTGATCACGTTGTGTACCACGAAACCAAATGATCGTTTTGCATAACCAGTTTTTTCTTTCGAAATATCATGGCTCTTAGCCAGTCTTGTTATGGCTGAGGTTTCCCTTCTATCAAGACGACCGTACCCGTGTGACATGGCAAGGTCCACATTCGTCATATTTTATTAGGAGGTTTTACGCTCAAATGACTAGTTTATAGATCGTACATCCTACGTAATTTTACCATTATGACGTCGTAAATATCATAAAGTCAAATATAAATTATTTTATTCGAAAATTGCTTCAAATCCAAAAAAATTACTGTTATATTACAAGCCTTCTAAATCCTACACAATCCAAGCAGTTTTAAGTGCTTTTCGAAAACATCCTTGCTTAAGGGTTTAGATAATGGATCCGCAACCATGTTTTCCGAAGGCATGAATTCGAGTGTGATCAACTTGTCTTCTACCACACTTTTCGCATTGTTGTATTTTATATCAATGTGTTTGATCCTATGGTACTTCGGATTCTTGACTGCCCCTATCGCGGCTTGACTGTAAGAGTAAATGCGCTAAGGCTTACTCCCGTCCTTGACGTCAAATAGGCGGTCAGGAGTCTATTTAGCCAGACAGCCTCCTGTGCGTTCTTTGAGAGAGCTACGAATTTGGATTCCATAGTGAACAACGCGACACAGGATTGCTTCTTGCTCATCCATGAAATGACGACATTAGCAAGGATAAATACTCCTCCTGAGGTGGACTTACAATCATCTAGATCACCACCATGGTTGACATCACTATATCCAACAATGCAAGCTTACTTCCTGTTAGCATTTGGGGTTACGGGCCGCAATAATTGGTAGCCCATTAATTAAGGTCATTAACATAAGAAATTAGGTTTGGATCACATTAGGGTATTTGGGCTAGACCTAAATCCCATTTGACATGGGAGGCCAAAAATTGGGCCTCCCTCCCTAGCAATAAGTCGGCGCCGAACCACATAAGGAGGTGGGATTATTAATCCCACCTCCACTCTATAAATAGGGACCTAAGGAGGTGTTTTCTAGTGCTAATAAATCTTTCCCAAGTTGTGATATTTAGAGAAAACCCTCCTCCCTAATAAAGCATAGGTTCGGCCGAAACACCCTACAAGCTAGGAGGTGCCAAATTGCGACGAGCAATTTACTCCAAGTAGATCCATCCCGCGAGAATCGAAGGAGGCTTTGCTGTGAAGATCAAACCACGTAGGGCTTCTCTAACAGGAACCTCTACGGGGTACCTGTCGGTGGACCGAGAACTCCCCTCGAAGATTTTAGGCTGCAATAAAGGTTTAAGGTATGTGCACTTTCTTCTGCTGCATAACTAGTTACCTAGAACGTACCTAGGGTTTCTTCTTGCATGATTAATCACTATAATCCAATAGTTGTATCAGATCATGTGTTAGGGAGTTCGTATTTTGATAAAAATTGGTGTTCTTGGTTTTCAACATCTTGGCCGAACCGAATTTTTACAACTAGGGTTCAAAGTTTTAAAATTTTCGATTTTTGGGTAACACCAATGTTGGCCGAGATTTTCGTGAAGTTAAGAGTAAAACTTGATGTTCATGATCTTAAAGAGAATCAAGATTTTTATCAAATTGAAACTTTGGATTCATGATATAGAAAAGATTTGATCTTGAAATTTGACCACAAACCCTAATTTACATGTTTGTTTTGGCCGAACCTTCACCATAGGAGTTCAAGGTGAAATTTTTATTTCTTAGTCCACAAGTAACCTTACGGTGACCGAAATTTTTGAAATATTTTTACTATATGTTTCGGCCGAAATACATGTTGCCAAATTTAGGACAATATTCACAAGATAATTGTATATTAACTATCAATATATCTAGCGTATTTTTAGGAATATAGATAATATTAATATATATATATATATATATATATATATTAGTTGCGATTGAGAAAATATATATTATTGATGATATATATATATATATATCTTCCTATATATATATATAATATTGACAATAATATATTTCTAGAAGATATATATATATATATATATATATATATATATATATATATTATGTTACCTATTATATATATGTATATATATTGTTGATTGATTATATATTTGTAAATATAGAATCTTGACAGTAAATATATATATAATGTGGCCGAAATATATATATATATATATGTGTGTGTGCAGAAAAATTGGGAAATATTTATTTATTGATAATTACTTGGACGCCAAGTTAAGTTTTTAGTGGACTTTAAAACTCTACTTGACCCACAAATAATTATTCGGGCCGAACCCTATGGGTTATGGACCGGTCCAATTTTAGCATATCCGGGTCAGGTCAACCAACCCGGTACACCAAATAAACCGAACCGAACCGGTTTAGGCGAGTAAGAACCGAAGCGGGTCAAACGCCGGGTTTTCTCAATTGGTCCGACCCATTTTGGTCGGGTTGGACCGGGGCAACTAACATGGGTCGAGCCGACCCGGTTTGAGTGACGAACCGAACCGGTTCGGCCGAACCATATTACCGAACCGGACTGGTCCGAACCGGTCTGAACCGAACCGGAATTTTCAAACTGAACTGATTTGATTAATTTAAAATAGGATGGTCAAATTTTTAAAATCCAAATTTTTTCGAACTTTAAATTACCTACACAGTGCTCACAGATTTAAATTATTCGCGATTTAATTAAACCCGATGCCTAGTTTCGATTATGGGGATGGATCTCGAAAATGCATAATTTTGGGACTGAATCATTTAGTGGGCTGAATTGCAGTTGTTATTTAACTGATATTATTGGATGATTAGAACTGTCGTCATGACTATGTCAAGCTAGCTGGATTATGCATATTGTGGGCTGAGCCCTGGTTTTCAATTAATGAGTTGCGCGCTAGGGTAGACATGCTGTGATGGTTGTACTTGCCTAGGATTCATGTCTAGAAGTACTCATGATTGGTTTATAACATGAATTGAAAATTAGCCTCAAATATTTTTAAAACGGAAATCAGTCGCCAAATATGCATGTTTATATGGTTTGATCACGCATGATGCATATGCATGAATGTTCAGGATGTATTGGCATATGATAATTTACTTAGGAAGTAGAATTATATATGCTAAATATGAGTTCCTCGGAACATTAGACGCATGACGCGTATGCATGAGGTGTGTTTGGTTTCCTGGATGTGATATGCCATGATAATTTACTGGAATAGTAGAATTATATGTGCAAACCTTAGTTCCTAGAAACATTTTCAAAAAGGGCCTTGAGAAAGCCAAGATCGGGTGTTTTTGTTTTTAAAACCTCCTATTCCGGTTAAAGCGATTAAACTGTTTTGAAAGACTGATCTATTAGAAAGAAGATAGCGGTAATGTGAACTCTTTGACGACCCCTCCCCTTCAGACTTTACTGTTGGTCGGTTGGGTTAGATGTCTGAGGAATCATTATTTGATATCTTCTATCTCATAGATGTCCGATGAATGCAATTTATTTTTCAAAAAGGTTTTGTCTTCCCTCTTATGCAAGATTGTCAATGTTAAAGCTTAGATGGCAGATCGAAAGCGTTTCTACGCTGAACTTGATGTAAGCAATTATGAAGTATGGGAGACTTACGTCACGAACATCCTCCTTGCTACAAATGTTGTGGACCGGATAGACTCAACTGCAGGGAGGGTAAACACAGACGAACTCGGTAGTCCAGTGTACGACTACGGCCAGGTATCGCAAAGGGATCGAATTGCGCGTGATTTAATCCATGCAACCCTAATTGAAGAAGCCGAGGAAAGCGACATGAGCGTCAGTGCGTTAGACCTCTGGTGCACCATACGCCTTCGCTACGGCGGAGGACTGACTGCACAAGCAAGAAGCCTAATTCATAGGTATTATGGCATTCTTTGCAGAGACAGAGGCGAACTAACCACTGACGATCAAGACAATCAAATAGACATATGGAGGACGATTCAGAAAGTCATCAGAATGTTTCGCCTTTCATGGTTCACAGACAACGATGGGCTCTCATGTCTGAATAACACCATTCAGACTTCGATAAGCACCATCAAGGAGAAAGCACATCTGAAGAATCCGAAATAGAAGATCTTTACAATCATCTCCGTAAGTTGATGGGTAAAACCATCAATAAAAGGTCTAAACGAAATCCGGTGGGACAAACACCGTGATTAAAGCGCGTTTCAGGTACGCCTCGTTTACCAAATAAAGTCGTAAAACACTTTACTTGAAACACAACGTCTAACAAAATTCACTTGTGAATTATTTTCAGGTGCTGTGATCGAGATGGCAAAAGACTATATGTCTATTTATCGCTTTCTGATTCTTTAATTCTTGCGACTGTACTGTTTAGTTGTAAAGTGTTTACTTGTTCGATAGAGTTGTTGAATTATTGGTTAATAAAATTCGGAGTTAATGAATAAAAGTAATTGTTATTCGAATCGAAATAAAATTTACTTATCAATCGTTGTCCCGGTCAAGGGGAACAGTCTACCGACTTAGAACCAAAGTTATCCGATCCGATCGGATAAAACAACAACGAAGACGTAACCCAATTCAAAATTGCTACAAGTCAGAAAGAACGTGATTAGATAAATTATCTTTATTTGCTAGTACTCCATTGTTAAATTTTGTAATGATGAACATGTATGAAACCGATTAAAGCTGAATTTTGAAAATCAAAACGATTTACCTAGAGTTACACCAGGTAAAATACACGTGCGGCGCGTGTATTCCTCAAGAGATGGAATACAACGATTCGAAATACAAAATTTAGCATTAAGTGTGTCTTTAATTTAATGCTGGAAATAAATTTTCATTTGCACGAATACCTTTCAAAGGGTTCTACTCATACAACATTCTCGTAGAGAATTTTAAACGAGCATTAGGTGAAAACCTAGATATACGTTCCATGGTTGTTAAAACCTTGGAGTATGAGCAAGCTATGAAAAGGAACTTCCGTTAAACGATGTCTCCCACTATTAGCCTCTAACGACAAGGGATTGGCTAAGGAATTAAAACAATATACACACTCCATTAATAAGGTTAATAACATGAACAGTAAATTCAAACTATAACATCACTTACATAAGGTGAGTTATTGGATTATTTACAAGTCATGTGGTGAACCTAATTAATGAACAATCGGTTACACAACACCAAACAAGCTATTCGTAATGAGTAGAATCTTACCAAAATAGTGACATTGTTGCTAAGACACACATAGTACCACATGAGCTACTGAAAAGTGTTAGGTTCTATTCTTTAGGTCAACGGATCGTCGGCCTAAATCCTACTCCTCACTGGTGAACTAGCGGATCCTGTGCTTCCTGGGTTCGGTCGTTCTGTTCCTTTCCTTCTTCTCCCTTCGCCCTGCAAAAGGGGCAATATCAAGCACGGAGGGGGGGTGGTGCTTGATGAACCCTCTCCGATGCCTAAGTCAGTACGTCTTCTTTAGAGAGATAAAGTTTAAAGTCTAGAGAGATGTCAGAGCCAAATTGCACACTTAGCCAAGATGCCCAAATGAATGGTGGAAGGGTTGTATTTATAGGCAACGGTGTCATTAAGGTGACTTAATGACATCGTTAACCTTTAAACACAATTAATTAGTCCCTGACTACATAATTAATACCTTAAAGCACGGAGAGGTTGGCGGAAATAATCTGAGTGCGGGAGTCGGAAAACGGTGCCGGGGCCCTTGGGGGTGGGGAGAAAATCCGACCCCCAAGGGTAGGGGTTGGGTGTGGCCACCCAACCCCTCCCTAGGGGAAATCGGGTGTGGCCACCCGACCTCACCTAGGTGAGTTCGTCGCGGTCCGGACAAGTATTTTTGCCTCGTCCGGACCGTTGGTGTTTCGGCGGGGTGTTTGGGTCGAAGTTTCGATTTACAATCATTAACGGGGTGATCGAAATAAAACGATTTGGAAGTCAACGGGTACAAATTGGGCGTATATCCATCACATGCCCCCGAGTCAACCAATGGTCTGACCCTTGATTGACTCTATTTTAGGATGGTATGAAACGCGCAATTTGAAGCCGGGATTTTACCTTTTGTCGGAATCCTTACTTACCCATGGGTGTGTGTCTCTGACTCTGCCCCCTATCTTATAAGATAGATGAATTGCAAACGTCAGAATAGCACGGACACTAACCAAGCACGTGTCCGTCTGGGATGGAAGTAATAAATTCAATATTGTCCCGAGCTCATACCCGGAAAATATACGCATGCTTGGGGATGCAAAATGAATACGGCTAAATGCGTCCATGTTTCAATTTCATGACGGGGTAAGCCTAAGTGGGGAAAAATTTTAATTTTGGTCCAAAATTTTTCTAAGTATAGGATACTAAAAAAAAAATATACCTATAGGATGCTAACTATGGTGGTAATATGCCTAACCATAGTCTAAGGGAGGTAAAGATGATAGTTTTCCCTTTAACCCTTAGATCTCTTCTAACTTTAAATGGAGGGTTGTGATTATGTCACTTTAAAAAACCCTACACATTTTCAAATATATAGAGGAGTAAAGAAATTACCTCACTTAGCCACCATTGTCATCTTTTACCCCTTTTCCCACACTTGGAGGCCAAGGGAGAAAAACATACACACCAAGGGTGAGGGCCGGCCAGAAATTTCGGCAAGGGCTAGCATTCCGGCCAGCAGCACGAGCACGGAGGGACCAGCGGCACGGGGCGGCGTGGCGGAGGGACGACGCTGATCGAGACAGCGACCCTCTTGGATTTAACGTCGTAATGCCATTTGCACGTTGATTTTCGTGGAGGGGCATAATCGTAATTTTGCTCGAAAATCGGTTTCTGGATCCGGGCAAAATTTCCCGATTTAGTCGTTGTAATGCCCTTAGCATGTGTTTGTTACCTTTGTTGGGTGCTTTCGAATTTTTGGTTGTTGTTTGTCAGGTGCCGGGGTATGCCCGGTTTTTCCGGAGATCTTCTTATCTTGACACCTGTCATGCTGTGACAGGTACTGTACTCGTGGTGGTTCCCCCGTACACAAACTTGGCAGAGGCACTATATCCTTCGAAGGATGAGTAAGTTTTTCTTTCCCTCTATTCGTCGCATTACTTTCTTTCCTGGCATTAGTTCGGAGTCGGATTCTGAGTCGTATACTGAGCTAGGGTATTGGTCGGAGCCTTATTCGAGCTTGGAATTTCTCACTGCCTTTGATTTAGGTCTCGCTGCTTTGTAGGAGAACTACCTGACTAGGTCCGACTATAACGAGCATGTCACCTTAGGTGACATTTGTCCTTTAGACGAGCCCTTGTACCCCTTCCTCCCTTCTTTGGGAAACACTCGCCAAACAGTGACACAGCCTCCCAGGGGGAAGGTTGTTGTCTATCCTTCCCAGATTCGGTTTGGGTTGCGCTTGCCTTATTGCGATGAGCTCGTAGAGTTGAGTAGATTCTTTAGGATCTCCCTTGTGAACCTTGCCCCCAGTGCTATTCGCGTTTGGGTGGGTTTCCGGGTGCTATGCCAGTGGTACTCCTGGAAGTACTCCTTGGTCTTGTTCCGATGCTTCTTCCGGTTTCAGTATCAGAAGAAGGTAGGCTTCGCGAGTTTCGTGACTCGTTATCCTTCCCTCAAAGATTCCCGATTTGCTGATTTCAGGTTGAGCGGGGTTGAGTGGAATACTTCTCTTCGTTTCGTGGTTCGGAGCGATAACTCGGCGAGCCATTGGGCCAAACATTATTTCTTTATCACAGATCGATACGTTACCTGGCCAGTTCTGAATGAGGACCGGTCAGACGGCTGGCCTGCCTTTGGGGAGTTCTCTTCTGTGGACTTAGAGACTATGAAGACTATCTATGAGAGCCACAAGACCCAGTCTTACTGCCCTGTGTCCTTGGTGATCGAGACAGACCTCTATGAGGCAGGGATTAGTTTGAATCCTCTCTCAGGGGATTCGGTATGCCACTTTGTCTTCTCATCTATATTTATTTTCTATTTTTCCCTCGTAGGTTGGTTTCACGGGAAAACATATAACGTGCAGGCAGCGCCGGTTGATTTGAGCAAGAGGAGGGCTCCCTCCAGCTCTACTCCGAAGAAGTCCCCTATGCCTGGGAAGACTGCTGGGGCTTCTGGTATATTTCTTTATTCCTTCTCTTATGGTATACTTGTGTTTTTTCTCATGTTGTTTTCCTTGCATTGTTAGGGCACTCTCCCTTGGTGACCGAGAGAGTCGTCTCTGTGGGCAAGGGCTCTGGACCTTCTAAGTCCAAGTCACGGAGGTCCGACTCTGAGGCCGGGGCCTCGGCTGTCAAGAAGAAGAAGGCTGCAGATCCTCCTCCCCCTGGAGTTCGTCCCCCGACCCTGCCTCGCGACAAAGAGATAGTGGTCGAAGAGGCGCCTTCCCGAGCTGATAAAGGGAAGCAGCTTGCTGGTGATGGTGGGGTGGTCACTGATTCTCCATCTCCTGCCCCCCAGCCGAGGGCACGGTCTTCAGGTTCGTTTTTTCTTTATGTCATTGATGCTTCTATGCTTGTGTTTTTCTTTACTTTGCTTTCTTTGTATAGGTGGGCCTCCGGCTTTGAGTCGGAAGGACTTTACGCGCCTTACTGACGAGGATATCGTGGGAGCTGAGTGGACTCCCTTTGCTGGATTGAAGGAGTTCCACTTTGGCAGCGGTTCCTCCTTGCGCACCCCGGAGGTTGGCATTCGGGTACTTCGTGGTGCCATTGCTCCTGGTGATCGTGTTCCTCAGCCTAAGTCCCCTAAGGAGACCCGGCGCTTCATCCAAGGGGTGTTATCCCGTTATGTTCCTGTAAGTGGTGTTTCTCTTCCTTTTCTTCTTTTATGTGATTGCTTGCTAAGTCACTTATCCCTTGTTGAATTTTCAGGGTATGTCCGACATAGTGAATATGTCGTCTCTTTCGCTTGAGCTGGCAGATGAAAAGAAGGCTCTTGAGGATAACCAGGTGTCCTTGAAGGCGGAGCTTGCCACTGCCGCTGAGAAGGCTCGCCTGTCTGACTTGCAGATGCAGGAGCTTAGGGATCAGGTAGCTCTACTTGAGACTACCGTGGGTAGTTTACGCCGTGAGGCTGATGTTGCATCGTCACTCCATGCTGAGAAGTTGACGAAGCTTGAGGCGAGGTGCCGGGCGGAGGAGAGAGTTGTTGCAGTATCTGAGTACAAAGCTTCATCTACCTTTACTGCTGATTACAGCGTTCGGTTGAACCAGGAGATGAACCAGTTCGGAGAGTACCTTGTTGATCACAGCTTTCGTATTGATCCCTAGTTTCCCGTTTATGATCTGGGTGACTTTGGACCATATGCTACTGGTTATATGGCCGTTCTTAGGGGTCAAGCTGCCATTGCTGATGAGCCTGCCCCTGCACAGGTGGATGCTATACCCGTGGATGTTGATAGTTCAGGCTCTTCCTCCTCTTCTTCGAGCTTTGTTGGTGGTTCTTCCTCAGAGGGTCAGGACCGTGAGGACTCTCCAGCAGGCTCTGGTTGATATGCTGATATCTCTTTTAATCTTGTACATATGACTTTACTTTTCCCTCCCCTTTAAATGGTTGAGTGTTTCTCCCCTTGATGGGTCGAGTTCATTTTGGGATTGCTATACTTGGGATGTTTTGTTGCTTTCCTTCTTTCCATGGTTATGTTGGCGGTGTGTGGAACACCTGCCTTTGGTTGTGGTATGCATGGTGCGTGGAACACCTGCCGTTTGATGGGTACTTCATATGCTTCTGTATATATTCTTTTGATCATGGACTCTTCCATTCCTTGTTCTTTCCTTTACTTATCTTTCTTTTGTGTTTTCCTTCATATCATACCTGCTATCTCATCAAGAAAAAACATTATGTGTTCTTCATACAACTTTGCTTTGTAATTATTTTTTCATGGGATCCTTCTTAGTATGGTGCAATGATCTCTTCTGACACCCTTTAAATGGTATATATGGTATTGTTAGACCAAAGATACGCTCTTGGTGGGCGTCGAAACTGTTCACGAGACAGGCTCTCGGAGGGCACTTAACGTTTCACAGGATAGGCTCCCGGAGGGCACAAGTTAGACCAAAGATACGCTCCTGGTGGGCGTCGAATCTGGTAGTTTGAAATCTACCTCAAGATACGCTCTTGGGGGCGTCGAATCTGGTAGTTTGAAATCTACCTCAAGATACGCTCTTGGGGGCGTCGAAGGTCGTAGTTTTTAGAAACCACTCTCAAGATACGCTCTTGGGGGCGTCGAAGTTCGTAGTTTTTGGAAACCACTCTCAAGATACGCTCTTGGGGGCATCGAAGTTCGTAGTTTTTGGAAACCACTCTCAAGATACGCTCTTGGGGGCGTCGAAGTTCGTAGTTTTTGGAAACCACTCTCAAGATACGCTCTTGGTGGCGTCAAAGTTCGTAGTATGAAAACTACTCTCAAGATACGCTCTTGGGGGCGTCGAAGTTCGTAGTATGAAAACTACTCTCAAGATACGCTCTTGGGGGCGTCGAAGGTCGTAGTATGAAAACTACTCTCAAGATACGCTCTTGGGGGCGTCAAGGGTGTTGCTGACTTAGAAGTCATATATGTGTGAGGATAACATAATGATTATATCACCACCTTCTTTGAAAGATACTTTTGAGTAACTTCTACTTCATTAGGAGCATTCATGCTTTATGTACACTTGGGGTGCCTTGGATGGATCAAGACACCCTTTGGAGGAAATCAAAGATAGTTGTAGAGTCGGAGTAACTTCTTGAGTTCTCCTTCTCAAAAGTTGTTTTTGGAAAACTTAAAATGCTTGAACATGCAAAGTACTGAATATTAAACTAAGGATATGGGGTGGTGAGTGTTTCTGTTGCCACATACTCCTTTAGGCCTCCTTTGTAAATCATTTCTTGCACTTCTATCTTCAACACCATGCAATCATTGGTTTGATGCCCCCAGGTCCCATGGTACTCACACCAACCCTTTGCATCTCTTCCTAGGAAGGCCTTGCCCTCCTCCTTGCATTTTGGTAGCTCTTCTTTGAGGTACTTCTGAAAAATTTCTTCTATCTTCATTGTAAGGGGTGTGAATTTGAAGTTTACACCTCCTTCCAGTGTGTCAGTCTGTCTTCCTTCTTCAAGGGCTCCTTCGCATTGCCCTATCTCTTTTGCGAATGCCCTGTCTAGTCTCTCTTTGAGCTCCCTCATTGTGCTTGTCATGACCATAGCCACTGTGTCTGACTTGTGTGATCCACGTCTCATGGAGTTGACGTAGCACTGACTTGCAGTGCGTTGATCACCTAAGACTTCTCCAATTCCTTTTTCAGTTATATACTTCAGCTTCTGATGTACGGTAGATGGCACAATTTCATATGGATTTATGGTTGTTCTTCCTAGGATCCCGTTGTAGGCTCCCAGGCTTTCAACCACCATGAAGTTGACGTTCACTCTCAGATGTGTCCATCCCTGGCCCATGGTCACTGGCAGGGTTATCATTCCTAGGGGATAACTTGTTGCCCCTGAGAAGCCAACCAGAGGGAAGTTGACTGGTTTGATGTCTGCCTTTGTTTTTCCTATTTCTTCCAGGACCCTTAGGCTTAGGAGGTCTGCAGAGCTGCCTCCATCTACCAGTATTCTTTTTACATCGAAATTATCGATGTCCATCGTGATGACTAGAGCATCATCGTGCGGGAAGACAATATGACTCTTTTCCTTCTCCGAAAAACTCAATCTTCATTTCCTCTCCTTCTCGTGGTCTCTTTCTCCACTATGGCACTGAGCTCAGCTTGGATGCATAAACTTCTCTTGCATTGGCTGTTGGGCCACCTGATGCCACTCCTCCATGTATCATGTTTATAGTCCCCCTCTTGTTAGGGGGGGATTATAATCTACCTTGCCTTTGCCTTTATCCTTGTATGATGGCCCTAGCTGTGTGCTATTGCCACCGTGATCAACAAACTGTTTTAGCTCCCCTCTTTGGATGATATTGTTGATACTTAGCTTCAAGCTAAAGCATTCGTTCGTATCATGCCCATATGCCTCATGGTTATCACACCATCTATCCTTGTGGGTCCCTACCAATGGGGCTCTCCATCTTCCGGGGGGCGACCATAATTTCTGATATCTCATCTCTCTCAGGACCACTGCTGGGTGGTGTTCAATGGTATGAACTTGTTAACATTTATTTCCCTAGCCTTCAATGGCTCACCCATCTGATTTCTTTGCTGAGGCGGACGCCATTCTTGTTGCCTTATGGGTTGAGGTGCCTGAGGTGGCTTTCCCTTATTCTGCTTTGTATTGTCCTCCTTTGCCGCTTGAATCTTTGCTTTCTTACTCACTCTGTGCCTCTCTAGGTCTATATGAGTTTTCACTCTCCCTGTCAGCTCCTCTAAGGTGGTTGCAGGTTTTTTGGCCATCTTTTCTGCCAATGTGGACCCGAAGCGGCCTAGGTTTCTTATGAAGGCTCTTATTATTTCACCCACGGTGATGTCGCCTTGTATGTCTGCTATGTTCTGGATGAACCTAGTGTAGTAATCAGCCAAAGATTCATCATTCTCTTGCTTCACATCATCTAGGGAGCCTGTTCCTTTGAGTAGCTTCCTTTCTCCTAGGTATCTATGAAGAAACTTCGCCTTTAGCTGCCCCCATGAGTGGATGCTCTCAGTAGGTAGGCTAAAAAACCAATGTGACGCCACCCCTGATAGGGTGTTTGGAAATAAGAGTGCCTTGTAGCGATCATCGGTAGTTCTCCCGAATAGAGAGGCTTCATGCTGCTGAATGTGCTCTAAAGGGTCTCCCTTGCCATTGTATTTTTCTATCTGTATTGTATGCAAGGAGTCTGGCACTTTGTTCATTTCCAACTCCCTCGTGAAGGGGTGGTTTGTGTTGTCACTCAGGCAGTGCAGTCCGTTCCTCTTTGACTCACTCATCTTCCTTACTATCATGGCTTCTATCTCCTCCGGGGTAATCATCACCGGCGTTGGAGTATAGTCTCTCTGATATCCTCCATAATTGTAAACTGGGCTTGCTGGGATCCCTTGTCCGTGCTAGTACGGACTGTAGGCGTATCCCTGATATTCCTGTTGGGGTACTTGGTGGAATTCCAGCCTTCTTGGAGGTCTTGACTGTCTATCTGCCTCCAGCGGGGTGTATGCCCTGGAATCCTGTTGTGTCTGTTGGTGCCTTGGGGGCACAAACTCCTGCCTTCCCTCTGGGGGTGGCCTTTGGTTATCTCTCCTTTGTTCTTCTTGCTGCCCTGTTGAAGGGTGCGAGTGGTGTTCTTCTTCTGGGACTTGTTCTTCCTCATGAACTTCTTCTTCTTCATGCTGTTGTTGCCTTCCCTGCCTGTTCCTCAGAGTCTCTCTATAGGCTAGTAGCTCATCCAATGCGCTCATCAACCCAGGAGTCACTATTTGTGCTCCTTGTGAGTATGCGGGCCTTGTGTTGGTTGTGTGGGGGCGATTGTCGTTCCTTTGAGCCGGCATTCCATATGGATATCCTTGAGGTTGTGCCTCATAGTAATATCCCTGAGGAGGTGCCGTGTATTGGGATTGCACTCCTTGTTGCTCTCCATGTCTCTGTGGCCTCCTAGCCAATGGAGTTGAGGTTGTGGAAGACTCAGCCCCAGCTGGGCGTGAAGGTCCTCCTTCCTGGTTGTTAGGCTGGGGTGCCTGTGGGGCTACCTGAGGCTCTGGGTGTACAGGCTGTTTCTCTAGGTTAGGCTGCCTTGCTGGAGGTATAGGCTGTCTCTCTCGCCTATTTCCCCCATGTGGGCGATTATGTCTAGACGCTAAGCTATTCGTCATCGCTCTCGTGATTTCCAGGCTTTCTGTTCGAAGCCCACGGACGGCGCCAAGTGTTAGGTTCTAAGCTTTAGGTCAACGGATCGTCGGCCTAAATCCTACTCCTCACTGGTGAACTAGCAAATCTTGTGCTTCCTGGGTTCGGTCGTTCTGTTCCTTTCCTTCTTCTCCCTTCGCCCTGCAAAAGGGGCAATATCAAGCAAGGGGGGGGTGGTGCTTGATGAACCCTCTCCGATGCCTAAGTCAGTACGTCTTCTTTAGAGAGATAAAGTTTAAAGTCTAGAGAGATGTCAGAGCCAAATTGCACACTTAGCCAAGATGCCCAAATGAATGGTGGAAGGGTTGTATTTATAGGCAACAGTGTCATTAAGGTGACTTAATGTCATCGTTAACCTTTAAACACAATTAATTAATCCCTGACTACATAAATAATACCTTAAAGCACGGAGAGGTTGGCGGAAATAATCTGAGTGCGGGAGTCGGAAAACGGTGCCGGGGCCCTTGGGGGTGGGGAGAAAATCCGACCCCCAAGGGTAGGGGTTGGGTGTGCCCACCCAACCCCTCCCTAGGGGAGATCGGGTGTGGCCACCCGACCTCACCTAGGTGAGTTCGTCGCGGTCCGGACGAGTATTTTTGCCTCGTCCGGACCGTTGGTGTTTCGGCGGGGTGTTTGGGTCGAAGTTTCGATTTATAATCATTAACGGGGTGATCGAAATAAAACGATTTGGAAGTCAACGGGTTCAAATTGGGCGTATATCCATCAAAAAGTATCTCTAAAGCATACATATGTGTAATAGCTTAGGGAGATTGTGAAGTGGTCGAACATGAGACATTACATTATTGAGTTGACTTTCCGTAGCTTAGTTGAAATCAACAAACGAAGTTTTTCATTGAACTAGAGGACGCTTACGATCAGGTCCCACTCGATTCGAGTGAGAGAATTGAGGCAGCAACACAAGTGAATGATATGGTAAATGAAGATGAAGACATTTTCATAGTAATCCCAGTGGGAGGAGTCAATCCGACCACAACAATCACTGTTGCTCCAGATGCGAATCAAGTCAGACCTGATCATGCTACCGAACCCATGGATGAAAATCCAATTTTACCGCAACTACCTACTGTAACAAGTACGGTTGGTACGACTAACCCGATTTCCGGTCATAGTAACCGTGGAATTAATCTCGGAGGTGGAATTCCGAGACGGAGAGGTTGTAAGCATATGGTGATGGGCGCCGTAAATGGAAGCCCATTATATGTATATGTTACCTAAGTTAATTGGGTACATGTCACATTAGGATATTGGGCCAGACCCAAATCCCAATTGACATGAGAGGCCCAAAATTGGGCCTCCCTATACATGTGGCCGGCCGAATTACTAGTGAGGGGTGAAGTGGACTTTTGTCCACTTTACTCCTACTATATATATGTGGTGTTAGGGGTTTTATTATGTTAATCCTTAATCCTTCCTTGGAGTGTTTTAGAGAGAAAAACCCTCCCCCCATAACACCCTAAATTTCGGCCG